>OW240918.1:113693563-113728430 GCA_933207985.1 Pelobates cultripes
AGGGGGAGAAAGAGAGGGGAGAGATGGGGAGGGGGGACATAGAGATGGGAAAGGGGGAGAAAGAGGGGGGAACAGAGAGATGGGGAGGGGAGAAAGGGGGGGCAATAAAGAGATGGGGAGAAAGAGAGGGAAGAATGAGACACAGGGAGACAGAGACAGAGAGGGAAGAATGAGACACGGGGAGAAAGAGGGGGAATAGAGAGATGGGGAGGGGGGAGAAAGAGAGGGAAGAATGAGACACAGGGGGAATAGAGAGATGTGGAGGGGAGAGACAGAGAGGGAAGAATGAGACACAGGGAGAAAGAGGGGGAATAGAGAGATGGGGAGGGGGAGAAAGAGACAGAGAGGGAAAAATGAGACACGGGGAATAGAGAGATGGGGAGACAGAGAGGGAAGAATGAGACACGGGGAGAAAGAGGGGGAATAGAGAGATGGGGAGGGGGGAGAAAGAGAGGGAAGAATGCCCCCCCTCCCCTGTCCGCAGGCACCGTGCAGGCAGGGGAGGAAGAGAGGACCTGGGAGCTCACCCTGCAGCTCCTCTGGGTCCTTCTTGCGCGAGCACAGAGCGTTGCCGCGGTTACCATGGCAACGTTACTGCTCTTGCGAGAGTCAACTCTAGCCCTGGAGCTACGGGCTAGAGTTCACTCTCAACACTGTAACCCCCATGGATTCCTGGTGGTCGCAGTGGTGAGAGTGAACTCTAGCCCCATAAACACACTGCCCCCACACACACACCATACACATTCACACACTGCCCCCATACACACCATACACATTTACACACATTGCCTCACACACACACATACACTGCCCACCCATATACACACAGACCCCATACACAGCCCCCCATACTAACATTGCCACACACATACACTGCCCACACACCCTACACATTCACACACTACACCCCCACACACACACTGAACCTTTCACACACATTGCACCACTGCTCCTATTCCCTACTACAGCCTCATATCCCAGCAGACCCCAGGTAAGTTGTCAAACTGTTCTTAAACGGTTTGACTACTTACTCTGGAGCAGTAGTGGTTATTGTGCATGGATTATTTCTTTAAATAATCTACAAGTGCCCCAGTAGCCAGCCAGCCAACCCACAGGCTGGCCAGTAGCCAGCCCACAGGCCAGTAGCCAGCCCACAGGCCTACAGCAAGCCACAGGCTTACAGCCAGCAAGCCACAGCCTGCCAGCCGCAGTCAGCAAGCCCACAGCCTGCCGGCAGTAGCCAGCAAGCCCACAGCCTGCCAGCCAGCAGCCAGCAAGCCCACAGACTGCCAGCCAGCAACAGTAATTAAGGTAAGAGGAGCCAACTTGGCTTAGGTATCAGCGAGCTATGTTGTGTTGCTATATTGTGAATAGGAACCAGAGTGTTGGAGAGACCACCCTCCAGGCCCCATTAGACTCTAGCCTCTGCTAGAAATCCCCTCCATGGCCCATTAGCCCTCAATTGTAGTTTCTACTGGGGCCTGGAGGCGACTGTTTCCAGCAGGGGATATCTAATGGACGCTGAGATGGCCTCTGTTAGAAAGACCCCCTTCCAAGCCTTTTAGACTCCATTGTAGTCTCTAATGGGGCTTGGAGGGGATTCTTTCTAACACACTCTCTAAAGGACACTGAGATAGCCTCCGCTAGAAAGACCCCCCTCCATGGCCCATTAGCCCTCAATTGTAGTCTCTACTGGGGCCTCGAAGGGCTTATTGCCCTTTTGTTCCTTGTGTCTAAAGATTGTGTAGGGTGTGGCTGGAGGCGGTGACAAGGGTGGCGCTTGCTGCAGAGTATGGGTGGGGCCTGTAAGGGGGCCCTTGATTTATTTTGCCCGGGGGCCCTGAGGGTTCTCAGTCCGCCCCTGCACTCACCTCCCTTACACCGAGAGAACTGATCTGTGCTCTCTATAAAATAGATAACTTTTAAAAAATGGAAACATGCAAGATCTACAGGACCGCAGTTAAATTGGGAATGGGTCTTACAAGTAGCCCTGGCTCTTACCCCATTCTTTAAAGAGTCAGAGAGAACCCAGCTTATGGTCCTGAAAGCAGCAGTAGAAAATACTTAGTCTCTATTTTATTTACTGGGAGTGGTTAAAGGGACACTATAGTCACCAGAACAACTACAGCTTATTGAATTTGTTCTGGTGAGCATAATCAGTGCCTTCAGGTTTTTTGCAGTAAGCACTGTCTTTTCAGTGCTTACATTACAGCCTAGGGATAGTTCCACTGGCCACTCCTCAGATGGCTACTTTACTCATAGAGATGCAGGAGATGCTGATTGGCCAGGGCTGTGTTTGACTTGTGCTGACTCTGCCCCTGATCTGCCTCCTTGTCAGTCTCAACCAATCCTATGGGAAAGCATTGTGATTGGCTCAGATAATCACTTCTGATGATGTCAGCCCAGCAGGCAGGTCAGGGGCAGAGTCAGCAGCTGCAGACTTGAGTAAAGGTAAGATTATACTATATATAGGGGGGCCAGGGGGCTAGATGGTGGTTTTAACACTATAGGGTCAGGAACAGGGGCAGACTGACAGGTCGAGTCAGTCAGGGGCCCGGCAGCACAGCCATGCTCTGGCTGAGGAGATCCGAGATCTCCTCAGCCAGAACAACATGATTTCTCCCATATTCCAGTGATATGTTGCAGGGCCCCTGCAACATATCACTCTGTAAATAACCCCCATCACCCGTTTCTATTCTCACAGGGAGACCTGGCAGCGATCATCCAGTTCTTGCTGCCAGGTCTCCTCCCCCTGTGCGGTGCTGTGTGTGAAGAGGAAGAGGCGCGGCCGGGAAGTGACATCACTTCCTGCCCTCCTGAAGAGAAGAAGCTGCAGCAGCCTGGCAGACAGCACAGGTATGATTATGATTATTATTTTTCATACTCACCTCAGCACCCCCTGTCTCCCTGCACCCACCACATCTCCCCCTGTACCCACCTCAGTCCCCCTTTATCTATCTCAGCCCCCCTGTACCCACATCAGCCCCCTGTATCCATCTCAGCCCCCTGTACCCACATCAGACCCCCTTTATCCATCTAATCCCCCCGTACCCTGTAAAATCATTACCTTCAGGCTTTTTGCTGTAAACACTGTCTTTTCAGAGAAAATGCAGTGTTTACATTACAGCCTAGTGATAAGTTCATTGGCCACTCCTCGGATGGCTGTTAGAGATCCTTCCTGGGTCATGGCTGCCTAAAATGCATCCAAACATTCAGTATCTCCTCCCTCTGCATGCAGACACTGAACTTTCCTCATAGAGATTCATTGATTCCCTTAATCTCTATGAGGAGATGCTGATTGGCCAAGGCTGTGTTTGAATCATGCTGGCTCTGCCCCTGATCTGCCTCCTGGTCAGTCTCAGCCAATCCTATGGGGATGCATTGTGATTGGCTCAGGCCACCACTTCTGATGATGTCAGCAGACTGCATGTTTTTTTTTAGGCAAACAGCATGCAGAGCTACAGCTTCTGGCTTGAATACAGTAAGGTTTTGCTATATTTATGGAGGCACGAGGGGCCTAGGGGGCTAGATGGTGGTTTTAACACTATAGGGTCAGGAATACATGTTTGTGTTCCTGACCCTAAAGTGATCCTTTAAAGCTATGAATTCTCCAGCTGAGCATACTTTAATTAATTGGTGTTTTTTTCCAGTGAATTTTGATGCAATTATATTCTTATATATATATCAATAGATGTTTTTTTAATTATTTTAGCATTAATCAATAATCTTTTAATAGGCAAATTTTAACTTGTGCACTTCTTGTGAGTGTTGGTATAGTTGTTAGTCTCACAAAATCCTCCAATAACAGTTTTCAAGATGAATTATTGTTATAGTGTATTTATAGCATCCACTGGCATTAAAGTTTCAAAAGTAAACATTACAGCATATCATCCATGTTCAATTCCTTACTTCTGGTGCGATATAACCGGGTGTGCCGGCATATTCTGTTGCTGTTTTTCTTCCAAACATTCCTTCCAGCGCTAGTCCGAAATCCGCAATCTTCAGGTGACCCACGCTGTCCAATAATATGTTCTCCGGCTTTAAGTCTCTGTAAAAAGAAATATTCTGATTGCTGTGTGCCTCTCCATTTACATAAGATAGAGCATATAACCAGTTGTGTATTTAAAGGGGCCATCTAAGGAAAGGTCAGTGTGGCGGGTCTGCTGCCGGTTCGTGAATTGCTTGTCTGATATTATGTGTGTTTCCCTATCTTTTTGTATGATAATAGGTGTGTTGCTCCTTCTTTTCGTGTCTTCGAGTGCTTGCACAAAGGGAATTAATTTGCCTCCTGAACAGCACCCACTCCCGATACCCCATTTAAAATGTTGGCTTAGAACCTTCACACCTTGCAACATAGTGTCAAACTGCAAACCGCAAGGGAAACAATTAATGAGGACTCCTCCAGCTTGGCGCCATTCGTGGAGACGAACGCCGGCCAGGGGGAGCATTCGTGGATTGGTTCCTGACTCGTTAATTTCCCGAACGAGGATTTCCCCAGTACACCAATAGAATGTTCACACCAATTAATCAGAACGTTAGCACTTGCAACATACGTGTGAAACTGCAAGGAAAGTAATTAATGAATAATCCCCTGGGTGGCCGCCATTTCATACAGACAAATGCCATCCAGGGGGAGCATTCGCGTCCTGAAAGGAGACGCTTCTCTTGCAGGGTTTCACACAGAGACCCCGGGAGCGGAGTCTGGTCAAATAAGGTACCGCTGCGAGGGTCCCTGAGATTCGTGTGGGCACTTCTGGGGCACTGGCAAGTTTGTCAGGCTTTGCGGTGCCCTCTGGGACAAAGAGACCAGCTATTTTCCTGCGGGCGGGCTATCTGTGCCTGGGAGATAAAGGTACGGCCTCTTTTTCCCATGCTTGGTCTCGCAGGAACAGAGGCTCATAGGATGAAGAATCATATACTGAACTATATTGGCCAAGACACGATCTCTATCTTATTGCGCTTCACATGAATCCTGAATCCTTGGAGTTACTCAAGATTCTATCATGAACCACAAATTATGTAAATTTATTGTACATATCTTTAAGAACCCCAAGGATTACTAACAGAGCAGGAATTGTGTACGTGAAGTTTTTGCACACATTTCTCCATTGTAATTTGGTGAACATAGAGTCATGGTTAAACATCTCCTGTTGCACCATATAGAGCACCAGGTTCCTCCATAAACTCTTTAATAGGCCAGTACACATCAAAAATCACACCTTATCCAGTAACAAACATATACAGATAGAGGAGGCTTTGTAAGTTAGAAAAAATACCAAACAATATGGGTTATTAATTATACTCTTAATTGGAAATATTGCAATATATTGGTAAAAATTAAAAATCTTGGAAATTATTTAGCTTGTTTCTCTTAGCCTCAATTATGCCTTTCAGAGTACAGTTTGTTAAATTTCAGACTTGGTTGGATAAACAGAATTTGACCGTGGAAGAGACAGTATCGGTACTTGGTAGAAGATGGACATGGTGAAGGAAGAGATCAAGAGATTTTAGTGACATGACCACCATATATGTGACATTATTTATGATGGGTTCATATAGTAGTAAATATATTATTTTCTTCTTTACCTAACCAACCTTTTATCACTTGTTATCAAACCACAGTCTGTGTGTCTATATGTATTGAGAAAATGACGTCAGACATCCTTCAGCAATGTGAGGACTGTATTTGGTGACAATAATCAATGCCTTTCCCATCTCTAATTCACATCTAAGCAGTGTAATGACAGAGCAAAGACATGTAAAGTAAGGCTTTACTTTAAATGTAAATAGATAATTAAACAATAACAACAAAATTGCAGAACAGAGAATACACAATATGAAAGTTATTTTTCAGTAATTCTATGTTGCTTACCGATGGATAATTCCTTTTGCATGGAGATACTGGAGTCCGCAGACAATTTCAGCAGCAAAAAACCTAATGGAAGAGATTTAAATTATGATCAGTCACAAAGCATTGTAGGCAAGGGCGGCTCTCTAATTAGGCGGTTTAGGCGGCCACCTAAGGCCTTGCGCTGGCTAGGACCTTGCGGCCGCCTAAATCACCTTAGGGCAGACTGTGTCGTGTCCTGACACCAGCAGGGGCTTGCTCAGAATGCCGCCAGGTGCGAGGCCCCTCCTGTCTGCCCAGCCAGCAATCGCAGACACCGGTTTGCAACTCCGCAGTGAGCAAAGCTGCAGACCACGTGTCTTGTGAGAACTGGTCAATCAGAGCATTGCTGAGGGTTACCACTGCAACGCTCTGACGGGTCTCACAAGATACGGATATTATGCCCACCAGACCACCAGGGAGACCACCGGATCACCAGGCAGAACACACTGGACTACCAGGGAATAAATAAAGGTATTTAGTACCCCCCCTCTCCCCATCACCCCCCCTCCCTCACACCATCACCCCTCTCTCACTATCACCCCGCTCACGCCATCACCCCCCCTCACACCATCACCTCTACTCCATCTGACCATCACCCACCCCCTCTCACCATCACCCCCACTCACCATCACCCTTTCACCATCCCCATCACCCCCTCTCCCTTTTACCATCCCTATCACGCCTCTCACCATCCCCCGTCCCCCTCTCACCATCACCACCCTCCTCCTCTTACCATCACCCCCCTCCCACCATCACATTCCCTCCCTCTCACCATCACCCCCCTTCCCTCACACTCTCCCGGTCACTGATACCCCTTTACGCACCTTGTCACAGTCACCAGCTGAAGACATTCATCTTACACACACAGTCAGGAAACATAGCTTTGCCATAAACACAATGCACAAAGGCCACAGGCAGACCCCCATACACACAACACACTTCAAGCAACTACCCCATACACATAATGGCCCAGACAAAAACACAAACATGCTCACAGAGACATACATTCACACACACAAGGATACTCTCTGTCAGACACACTCTCAGGTACATACACAGGTAAACTGTGCATAAATGTGTATATGTGACAGTGTGCATGTGTTGCAACTCTATTTTTTTTTCACTTTTTTGTTAGTGGGGTCTCATGTTTGAATTTCGTCTAAGGTCTCATAAAGTCTAGAGCCGCCTCTGATTGTATGTAAAAAATTTCATGATACCTGGGAACTACATGAGTTGATTTAGATAAATGTCACTATATTAAACCCTTGGTTGCCAATCGCAGTGGTTCTATATAGTGATCTGACAATTGTTCCAAACAAATTAATATCAAATCTGACCTGAAATCCTAATCAGTGTGAGAACTGAAGAACATCAATGACTGAATCCATGTATTCATGTATGACTATTGCATACAGGACTAATTAATGCAGATTGTGAATACAAAGGAGTTTAAGGTACACTATAGTATTAGGAATACATGTTTGTATTTCTAACGCTATAAAATCCTACTACTTATATTGCTTCCCCCCACCCAGCCACCACCATGTGAGGGTTTGAAAGATGAACTTTACATAGCTTTCATCCCATGCTGCGTCAGACTCTGTTCTGGTGCTTTACCTCTTTAGCTGAGATCATCAGTGTAGGTGATCCTAGCCATTGCCAATCCAATGTTTCACAAAAGGGAACATAGGTAGGATTGTGCTCGTGTGGCAGAATGCCACGCTGTGCCAATCAAATGGTATTTATGAGACCATCTGATTGAAATAGCCGAGATTACCTTGGCTATTGTGGCTATTGTGTATCCATCACATATATCCCCTTAAGGACTCAGCCAAATGTACAAGTTGTGATCAAAACAAAACGTAAACAAACCTGGAATTTGACTATGTCTGTTCAACCGTAATTCACCTCTTTCATATTAAGTGCACCCACACTTATTATATATCATTTTATTCAGGGGAAACCGGGCTTTCATTTACCACCAAATATTTAGCTATGAAACATAATTTAATATGAATAAAATAGTTTAAAAATGGGAGAAAATAAGAAATGTTATTTTTTTTTTGTTCTACATGACATTTTAACTGTGAATGTCATAATACAGTTTGCTTTTACTGCAATAAAATACACATATTTGTATTCAGTGATGTCTCACGTGAAAACAGTACCCCCTATGTATATATTAATATAAAAATACACTTAGTATGACATTATATATATAATAATTATATTTTTATTAACATTAACATTTTTATTTTTATTTTACACATGCAGGGAGACTGCTATTGTGGCCATGTGATCGCTTTGTTGAGCGATCACGTGGCCGTGGGGTCCTAATTTGCCGCGGGGAGATTGCCTGGGCTATCAGGCAGTCTCCCCACACCGAGAGCAACGCCGATCACCTCCGGGGGAACAACGGCGATCAGGTAAGTACATAATACCATTAGGACTG
Source organism: Pelobates cultripes (assembly GCA_933207985.1). NCBI lineage: Eukaryota > Metazoa > Chordata > Amphibia > Anura > Pelobatidae > Pelobates > Pelobates cultripes. Next base: position 113,701,906 of record OW240918.1, read on the forward strand.
TTCAGGACAAGGTGATTTTTCTGATGACGGTCCTGAACCGCCCACGGTCGTGAAGGGGCTAACATTGCTATCCAACTGTTTATAAACAAACAATAAAATTCTTATTAATAACAAACAATCGCACCAATAGTATTTCACTGATAATAAATTAATATTAATAAATAAATGAAGATGTTCATAATATAAGTGATAAAATATTCACAGAATTAAATGGTAATATTGATTATTATAACTTTCTTTATAACTGTTATACAGGACTTTTTCGAAAATCTACTTTATCACATTCCTCTAATACAAACTTCTTTACCTTTTATTAGTAACATTCCCATTGCCCTCTCTATGTCTGAAAATTGTCTTACTTTATGCTGCACAGATCCAGCCTGCCGGTCCTTCTCAGATAGGCATCCAGGTCCCCTCCGCTGAGATACTCCATCGCGAAGAATAGATGGTCCTGATAGAAAACATCGAGAAGAGTAAAGGTCACAATATCTGTTACAATATCTGTTACTGTGAGCAGCGGCGTACATACCGCGGTCGCAGGGGTCGCAGCTGCGACCGGGTCCGTCACTTCAGGAGACCTGGCCTCCCTGCAGACCCCTACAACCGTGTACCCGCCGCTATCTTTTGCGGCCCCGGCCCATGCGGCAAATCGCCGGTGGCCACCGTCTAAGGGGGCCCAGTCAGCGCTGGGTGCTTAAACAGCGCGACCGGCCCCCCTGTGATGACATCATCACTGCTGGGAGGAAATGACTGCCCTGGTCACTTCTCCATACAGAGAGGGTGGGAACTCTGACTCCCATCAACCTGAGCCACCACTGGACCCCAGGGAAAGTCACCCTCCTGCACCTAAATATTTTGTGTGTGTGTTTGTTTGTATGTGTCTGTATGTGTCTTTGTATGTATGTCTTGTGTGTCTCTCTGTATGTATGTGTGTATGAGTCTTTGTATGTATGTGTGTCTTGTGTCTGTCTGTATGTATGTGTATATGTGTCTTTGTATGTATGTGTGTATGTGTCTTTGTATGTGTGTCTTATGTAAGTGTCTTTATGCATGTATGTGTGTGTGCGTGTATGTATGTATGCCTGTCTGTATGTGTGTGTGCCTGTCTGTGTGTCTGTCTGTATGTACGTGTACCTGTCTGTTTGTATGTATGTGTCTTTGCATGTTTGTCTCGTGTGTGTGTCTGTCTGTATGTATGTATGTGTGCCTGTCTGTTTGTATGTATGTGTTTTTCTGTCTGTGTGTATGTGTAAAAACAAAAAAAGGTTGCGCCAAAATAGACAAAAATATAAATATGTATATAAAAGTCTTATGTGTGCCTGTCTGTTTGTATGTATGTGTCTTTGTGCCTGTTGGTCTGTATGCATGTATGTGTCTGTGTGTGTCGGTCTGTATGTATTTGTCTGTCTGTATGTATGTATGTGTGTGTGTCTGTATGTATGTGTCAATGTGTGTGTATGTATGTGTGTCTGTCGGGGGGGGGGAGAGGGAGGGAGGTGGGGGCCCACGGATCAGTTTCGCACGGGGGCACCATGGGTTGTGTGTATGCCACTGACTGTGAGATGTGTAATTATGTCTCCATACAACATGCAGTAACTAGAGCCATCTCTAAAACAAGTCCATTATGTGTATCGGATCTGTTACATTTGTATTAGTTTATAAAAGTGCTGCTTTCAATCAGATCAAATTTAAGGTCAAAATTGTCAAACTGGTAACATTCTATATATGAACTACGCTTTCAGTTCAGTTATTCTGGCCTTAAATATGAAATTTACTCAGCATTTCCACTTTAGTAAATCATGTGTGTGTATCGGTTATTTTCTCACAGTAGATATGTGCAACTTATTTTGTCTGAATCAAATTTCGTCTGAATTTGGCCATTTTTCTAATGTAACACTATAGGCACCCAGACCACCTCTCAATGACTATTGAACAGGAGGAAAGGGAGTGCTACAAAACTACAGTAGGGACACAATAGTGTTAGTAAGACAGGGTACTGGTACTTTGTAACTTTGTGACTAACACCTTTATTCATTCCCTAAAAAAATAATGGACGTTCGAATTTTGGAAATTAACAAAATTACTGCATGAATTTTTAAGCACTATAACCACTATAGTGTGCTGATTATAATACCAGTATTCTCCTGGTGCCATCCCACTTTTAAAAGTTCATCCACTTTAGACATATTAGTTTTAATCTTTAGTGGATGGAAGTTTTGGCTTAGTGTCAGCTAAGGCCAATGACAGCCAGAATTGGTATCACTAAAAATGCAAGTAGATACATAGAGGACAGAGTGTGGGCAACCAGGAAAATAGGTAAATGTCAAACAATTTGAAAACATTTTGTTTTGTAAATATATGTTTATTGAAGGCTTTTTTGTTTCCAATAATGAACAGAAAGGGAAAAAAATACAAGCAGGGACTCACAGTACCCAAACACTTAAGAGTAAGAGTAACAAGACACGCAGGTCTCAAGTAAAGAATGAAAGAGAGGGGGGAAAAAGATCATATAAAAATGCAGTAACTGAAACAAAAGTGCATTATTGACCCTAGACCCAATGTGTGGGTCTCCAATAACATTAGACAAGAATAACAACATATTAACAAAGAAAACTGTGGCTAATGTACACCAATGACCGTACGTGTTATGGTTTTCACCTAAGCTAGAGTATGCGCTCCAGACGATTGCTCAATGGTACCACGTATTCCATAACTGGCCATAAAAACTCCCCAAACCTTTGTGTATTATCCCATCTTCCTATCTACCTTTCTTCTTGCCCTCCACCACTCCCTCTGTCCAACAATCTATGTTTTATTAGAAGATGTTCTACAAAAAGAAATAAAGAATGCCCAGACGCCATACATAAAAAAGTCACATTCTAAACATAGGTAAAAATATTCAATAATCAAACAATGTTAGCTAGTTTGGGTGATACCCTTTCAGTGTTTTAAGCACACGCATAACGTTAGCGTATGTGAATATATGTTGCAGAACCCAAAATCTGCATATCAATATTGGTGGAGGAGAGACCACTAGGGTAGGGGGTAAGGAGAGACCACTAAGGGCAGGAGGGGGGGAGGGGTGAGGAGAGACCACTAAGGGAGAGGGGTAGAGGAGAGACCTTTAGGGATGGGGGGTGAGGAGAGACCACTAAGGGAGAGGGGTAGAGGAGAGACCTTTACAGATGGGGGGTGAGGAGAGACCACTAAGGGAGGGAGAGGGGGTGGAGGAGAGACCACTAGGGGAAGGAGGTGAGAAGAGACCACTAAGGTTGAGGGGAGAGGAGAGACCACTAAGGGTGTGGGGGAGGAGAAACAACTAGGGGAGGTGTGGGGGAGGAGGGAGAGGAGAGACCACTAATGGAAAGGGGAGGAGAGACCACTAGAGGGGCAGAGGAGAGAGAGAAGGAGAGAGAGGGAGAGGAGATCACTAATGGAAATGGGGGGAGAAGAGGAGAGTACACTAAGGGAGGTGGGGGAGGAGAGTAGGGACCACTGTGGGGGGGAGGAGAGACCACTAAGGGGGAGGAGAGAAAACTAAGGGGCAGGTGAGAGCTCTAAATGACAGGTGGCTGGGGAGAGTGTAGGAGAGAGCACTAAGGGATGGGGGGGAAGCACCAAGGGACGGGGGGCGGTAGGAAAGAGCATTAGGAGACAGGAGGGGAGAGCTCTAAGGGATGGGAGGGGAGAGCACTAAGGGACGGGAGGGGAGAGCACTAAGGGACGGGAGGGGAGAGCACTAAGGGACAGGAGGGGAGAACACTACGGGAAAGGGGGCGGGGAGATCACTAAGGGACAGGAGGGGAGAGCAGTAAGGGACAAGAGGAGAGAGATACTGAAGAAAGGGGTAAAGAGCAGCACAAAGGGGCTGGTAGGATTCAGCCCCTATCCTGCCCCACAAACTCTCTTTCACACCACACACAATGCTTCTCTATACATACACAGAAACACACAATGCATCGCTACACACACAGAAACACACCATGCTTCCCTTACACACAGACAATGCATCCCTTGCACAAATACACAGAAACACAATGCATCCCTTACACACATAAACACACAATGCATCCCTTACACACACACACACTGCTTCTCTTACACACACACACAAAGCATCTCTTAAACACACACACACCCCTTACATACACAGAAACACACCTTGCATCCCTTACACATACAAACACAGATTCATACAATGCATCCCTTGCACAAATACACAGAAACACAATGCATCCCTTACACACCTAAACAGACAATGCATCCCTTACACACACAAACACACACTGCTTTCTATCCCTTACATAAAAACACATTGCATCCACTACACACACACACACACTGCATCACCTACACAAACTGGTAACCCTACAGGGAGTGCAGAATTATTAGGCAAATGAGTATTTTGACCACATCATCCTCTTTATGCATGTTGTCTTACTCCAAGCTGTATAGGCTCGAAAGCCTACTACCAATTAAGCATATTAGGTGATGTGCATCTCTGTAATGAGAAGGGGTGTGGTCTAATGACATCAACACCCTATATCAGGTGTGCATAATTATTAGGCAACTTCCTTTCCTTTGGCAAAATGGGTCAAAAGAAGGACTTGACAGGCTCAGAAAAGTCAAAAATAGTGAGATATCTTGCAGAGGGATGCAGCACTCTTAAAATTGCAAAGCTTCTGAAGCGTGATCATCGAACAATCAAGCGTTTCATTCAAAATAGTCAACAGGGTCGCAAGAAGCGTGTGGAAAAACCAAGGCGCAAAATAACTGCCCATGAACTGAGAAAAGTCAAGCGTGCAGCTGCCATGATGCCACTTCCCACCAGTTTGGCCATATTTCAGAGCTGCAACATCACTGGAGTGCCCAAAAGCACAAGGTGTGCAATACTCAGAGACATGGCCAAGGTAAGAAAGGCTGAAAGACGACCACCACTGAACAAGACACACAAGCTGAAACGTCAAGACTGGGCCAAGAAATATCTCAAGACTGATTTTTCTAAGGTTTTATGGACTGATGAAATGAGAGTGAGTCTTGATGGGCCAGATGGATGGGCCCGTGGCTGGATTGGTAAAGGGCAGAGAGCTCCAGTCCGACTCAGACGCCAGCAAGGTGGAGGTGGAGTACTGGTTTGGGCTGGTATCATCAAAGATGAGCTTGTGGGGCCTTTTCGGGTTGAGGATGGAGTCAAGCTCAACTCCCAGTCCTACTGCCAGTTCCTGGAAGACACCTTCTTCAAGCAGTGGTACAGGAAGAAGTCTGCATCCTTCAAGAAAAACATGATTTTCATGCAGGACAATGCTCCATCACACGCGTCCAAGTACTCCACAGCGTGGCTGGCAAGAAAGGGTATAAAAGAAGAAAATCTAATGACATGGCCTCCTTGTTCACCTGATCTGAACCCCATTGAGAACCTGTGGTCCATCATCAAATGTGAGATTTACAAGGAGGGAAAACAGTACACCTCTCTGAACAGTGTCTGGGAGGCTGTGGTTGCTGCTGCACGCAGTGTTGATGGTGAACAGATCAAAACACTGACAGAATCCATGGATGGCAGGCTTTTGAGTGTCCTTGCAAAGAAAGGTGGCTATATTGGTCACTGATTTGTTTTTGTTTTGTTTTTGAATGTCAGAAATGTATATTTGTGAATGTTGAGATGTTATATTGGTTTCACTGGTAATAATACATAATTGAAATGGGTATATATTTGTTTTTTGTTAAGTTGCCTAATAATTATGCACAGTAATAGTCACCTGCACACACAGATATCCCCCTAACATAGCTAAAACTAAAAACAAACTAAAAACTACTTCTAAAAATATTCAGCTTTGATATTAATGAGTTTTTTGGGTTCATTGAGAACATGGTTGTTGTTCAATAATAAAATTAATCCTCAAAAATACAACTTGCCTAATAATTCTGCACTCCCTGTATACACTACATTCCATAAGCACACAATTAAGATCCTCTACACTAATACACAGGCTCGCTGCCTAGGTGTTCTCTTTGACTCTGACCTCTCCTTCAAGCCTCTTGTTCAATCTATCGCCAAATCCTGTCATTTCCATCTCAAAAACATTGCGCGCATCTGCCCCTACTTAAAGGACCACTCTAGGCACCCAGACCACTTCAGCTTAATGAAGTGGTCTGGGTGCCAGGTCCAGCTAGGCTTAACCCATTTTTTTATAAACATAGCAGTTTCAGAGAAACTGCTATGTTTATGAATGGGTTAAGCCTTCCCCCTAATCCTCTAGTGACTGTCTCATTGACAGCCACTAGAGGCGCTTGCGTGCTTCTCACTGTGATTTTCACAGTGAGAGCACGCAAGCGTCCATAGGAAAGCATTGTAAATGCTTTCCTATGCGACGGGCTGAATGCGCGTGCAGCTCTTGCCGCGCGTGCGCATTCAGCCCAGGAGGAGGAACGGAGGAGGAGAGCTCTCCGCCCAGCGCTGGAAAAAGGTAAGTTTAACCCCTTTCCCCCTTCCAGAGCCGGGCGGGAGGGGGTCCCTGAGGGTGGGGGCACCCTCAGGGCACTATAGTGCCAGGAAAACGAGTATGTTTTCCTGGCACTATAGTGGTCCTTTAACGCCAGATGCGACTAAAGTGTTGGTCCATTCCACTGTCCTTTCTCGCCTTGACTACTGTAATCCGCTTCTCAGTGGTCTTACGTCCCGTCTAGGCCCTTATGATCTGCTGAAGACTTACGTCTATCTTCTGTCCATACTCCCACCTCTGATGCTCGACTTCAAGATTTCTCGAGGGCTGCACCATTCCTGTGGAACTCGCTTCCCTCCATCGTTAGATGCTCACCCAGTCTCCACTCCTTCAAAAAATCATTAAAAACCCACTTCTTCATAAAAGCGTTGTAACGGATCACCTGGCACCCCGACTGGGGATTCCATCCTGCTGTAGCCAGAGGCGCTGTATGGATACTAGCGTTGCCCTCAATTTGTAACTCCAAACGTTACCAGTGTCTCCGAGCTGCTTTTCCTCGCACTAGGACGCCATCCCACCACTGCCACCACTGTAACGGATCACCTGGCACCCCTGACTGGGTACCACCGTTGAAGGATGCTCCTAGCGCTTCCTGAGGACTCCAAGCACTGCAGCAGACACCACAACCACCACAGACTCCGCAACCGCTGTAGCTTGACTGAAGTCTCGCCATCTTCCTTCCACCCTGTATCAGCTTCTGTCCTCCAGGACCGTGTGGGAAAGACCTCTTCCTTCCACGCTGTATGAACCTCCAGCATCCCGGACTGTGTGGTGAAGACCTCTCCTCCAAGGAGAGCATGTCAGGAACAAGCTCTTAAAAGAGCTAAGTGATTCAAGCTCAGGGGAGCATGCAGAGCATAGCAATCCCCAGTGTGATTATAACAGCTCCCTCCAATAACAAGACAAGGCTACGTTTAGAGCGATCAAGAAGAACTGTCTAAACCTTTATTTCCCTTGGGACCAGCCCATAGGGTCACCACAATAACATTGTTGTGAAACCTCAATAAAATCACAAACAGTCAAACCATAGCAGGCAACACACAGTGACTTATCACAACACAATGGCACATTTTTAAAGGGGTGGGGGAGACAATATTTAACAGTAAATATCTCACCTGCCTGCAGAATTAGCAATATGCAAATCTACCCGAATATGCAAATGAACCAGTCTTGCAATTCAGGTAGTGCATATTGCTGTTGCTACCAACAGAGGGCACTAGACAAGCTCCATAGCCAAACCCACCTAGTTGGTAGCAAACCTCAGCAGTACAGGAGAGCAGGCAATACATTTCACAGTACACACACACACTATAAACAATTACATTACACACACCCTGCACCTATAATGGGTACAGGGTGACTAAAACATAAGATAACTAAAGCAGCCTACATAAATAGTCTGTCTGAAGGTAGACTAGGGGCTTTAAAGCCAAATACATGAAAGAGTCATAGTCACAGGGGGGGAGGCTGGCAAGCAGGCCTCTCCAGGACCAAGTGGCAAAGGGCACTTCGTCACAAGTGTATCAATTAAACTGTTAATAGTGCCTGACTGATTCCTCTTCTGCAACCGTCACTAGTCTAATACTATCCTTACCTTTTTGTGTCATTTTACCCCACTCCCTCTAGCATGTAAGCTCATTGAGCAGGACCCTCAACCCCTCTGATCCTGTGTGTCCAACTTGTCTGGTTACAACTACATGTCTGTTCGTCCACCCATTGTAAAGCGCTGCGGAATTTGATGGCGCTATATAAATATCATAATAATAATAATAATCCCCTACACACTTCACTCCCTGTGAGCGAACTCATGGGTGTGCCTTATGGGCATACTCACTATCAGGCCCTAGGGGCCCAGAACTTGATCTGTGCAAGGGGTCCAAAAAAATGGCGCTGCTTTACGTTTCCCTGAACATTGACTTTTGTGACCACAGTTACAAACAGCCGCCAGAGAACCTGTTGTATACCAGACCAGTGGCGCCAGACTGCAGCTAGAGCCCATCATCATCCTCATCTGGTTGTAAGTAGGCAATCTAGTATATTATTTGTGGCACTAATCTCTAATTTACCTCACAGTAAAGGGACACTATAGTCCCCAGAACCACTACAGCTTAATGTAGTGGTTCTGGTGTCTATAGCCTGTCTCTGCAGGCTTTTTACTGTAAACACACACTGTGTGCAGCACTGGCGTTAGTTCATATGGCAGATCATATGGGTGGGGCATTGTGATGTCACAAAATTTTCTCTTGCCTAGGACCGCAAAAATCCTTGCACCGGCCCTGATTATACGTACTTGAACCTGCCCTTTGTGGTGTCGCCATGCTCTTCCTGATGGCTCTCTTCACTTGCTGGTGCTTTCTCTGCCAGCAATCCATGTCAATGATGGTGCATGTGTTACAGTACAATACAGAGGTGTCTGGAAGATTCCTGGAGACCATAGGATCCTCCATAAACAAAGTCTTTCCCCTTAGCTGTCACTAGTCAAGCTTGTGAAGCGTAGGAAAAATACTAACACAAAGCATTCCTACTTTTTCTTAGTGTATCTTTTGACAGTCAATGGAGTATATCACAGATTTTCTTTCTGCTATCATTTGGAGGTGGTGATAACAAAACGTCTTTAACAGGGGAACCTCATTAAAATTATAAGATTGTATAACTATTGAGTGTTTGTTTCATTACCTGCAGCTGCAAAGTGCCTGTCACGGAAGCTCCCGTGCCACAGCCTGCTGGAGAGGCATAACAGCTAGCCTCCTGCCCACAGACTATGGGCCTGGTCACAGACTTTAAAATTATATATATTCCGTGTGGTCCCCTTGTTTGTAAATCATGTTTAGGCTTGATTGGAAGATTGTGCTTGTCCCATTCTAAATATGATAAATATGAGGCTTGAGTATTAATCAGTCGACAGGTACTAATGTCTCGTTTGGGTATGATAGATGAACACAAGGCTTGTTCATATCAAAGGACTCCTTATCCGGGAGGGAATCAGGACATATGGCAAATGAGAGAGTTAGTTTGAGCTGAAGGACAGACTTCCAGGCCACTTATGTGTGACTACTCACACTTTGCAGAGTGGCTCTGCTGGGGTCCCAGCTTCAAAGAGGAATTTGGGTTTTTGGCTCTGACCTCCCATGCAATCAAATTAACCCCTTTTGAAATTGACAATATCACCTCTACCAGGCAGCCACTTCATATATGCACAAACATAAGTTTTGTTTTACAGAACCGATCTGAGCGCTTTGTGGAAATGTTGTGCGCTCAGATCGGGGCTATTTCGGAATATAATTTTTGTGGGGTTCCGATGTTGTTGTCTTGTATTTTTGTGAAATGTAATAATTGTGTGTAAGTTTTCCTATTTGAGAGATAATTGGATTAGCTTAATTGGAGCTCAATTATCTCTCAAACACAATGGCTTGTGGGAAAGAAACCCCTGTGATTTTGTATTAGAAACCCCATGCTAGGGGCAGTGCATAACAAGCCGAGTGGCCTAATAAAGTTCATATTGCTGCTTTTACGCAATACGAATGCTTGCATCCATTATATTGGGGAAACTCTACTTAAAGGGAATACTTTCACTATATTCAACATCTGGAATTAGGACTAGTGGAGGATTGAAGGAATAAACTCACAAACCCATGACAGTGCCCAAAGTGTATTATTTAGAAAGCACACATTGTGTCACTGTTTGCATGGTTATGAATTCTCCCATTGAAAGCAGATGGAGAATCCAGGTTGGCTGGTATTGCTCAGCTACTTCCTGGTGCAAGTGTGCTGCAAGGCCTCTTCTGATGGAGTTATTTAAGATGCCTATTCAGACTAATGAACATACATTACCCATCAACAAGTCATACGCCCTCACCCTGTTACCCACTTATTCACAGACACCTATCACATCACAAACCCTTACTCAGTCCCTCTCCTAGTCACATATCATCACCCAGCCCCTCTCTTAGTCATATATGTGCATCCAGCCTCCCTTTTGGGCACATGCTATTACACAGCCACTTTCCTAGTCATATACTGACTGGGTCACATACCTTGCCCTGGAACCTTTACCTAGCTGTACAATTTGTCACATATAACCTCTTACCCAGTCTCTTACCACTAAGCACTGAATTACGTTCATCCAGATACGCACCTAATTACCTACAGCCACCTGCCAAACAATAAACATTTACCTACCAATTAATATTTACCCACCCAGTAATATACCAAGGCACATACTCCCACAATGACACTCCTTGGCCATTAGAAAGTCACCTATTCACCAGGCAACATCCCACATGCACCCACTAACCAGTGACCTACCCAAACACCCAACCAGTCACATAAGCCCAGCCTCCACTATGTATGCACCAAACACATGCACACATCATAATAGGCTCACATGTACAGATTGCACATACTGTCACATACACTTATGTGCAATAAACCTTCATCTTTAAGCTTGAGAATTTTGTGGCAAATAATTGTTTGTTGGGTACATATCCCAAGGTGCTTGTGAATGACATGAATTTGGACTACATTCCAATGCGTATGATGGAAGATGTGGTCTTCAAACATCTGTACTGCTAAGGTTAGCCATTGTATGTGCACAAGATTATTTGTCTTTTGATGGCTCAGCATCGGGAAATGGGGTCCACAAACATCTGTAGCGCTAGGTTTTTGTGGACTACATTACTAATGATTCTGATACAGCTATTAATGGAAAAAGGTTGGGATATGTAAATGGAAAGGAGGGGGTAATTGTCAGGATTAAAATCGGGAGAGAGAGTAAGCGCTAGATAACACACAAGGCAGCAACCCTTAAAGGGAATCCCTCAAAAACCCTTCAGATACAACAAGAGTGAAAAATAAAAGAAAAGGTTGCGCCAAATAAAATGTATAGTAAAATATGGGAGAAAGCCAAATTAAAAAAGTCTTAGCTGAACAGATCTTCCTTAGATCAGATGGTCTGTGTTTGATCAGGAACAGTGTCCACGGTGTCCTTACCCAGGGGGATCCAGTATTATGAAAAGAAATAAAAAAACAAATAGTGCGGTATGTCTGATAGGATACAACAAATGATATAAGAAGATGGTAGTGCACTCACATGTGTTAGAGCTATGACTAGCTCTGGTGTGGAAAGCGTACAGCGGTATGATCCCCGCTTGTCAGGATTACTAATTGATCCAGCATGTAGGATTGTGTCACACTGAGGACTAATAGGTAATGTATTACCAGGCCTTAGAATGGCCGGACTTAACGTACCAAAGAATAGTCAGGTTCATAGCCGAGATCAGGGGACACAGAAAGAGACACAACGATAAGGGAAAGCCAGAAGTCAGTGATACCAGAATACAGGGAAGTCAAACGAAGCCAAGGTCAAAAAACAGAATATAAACGATCAGGAACACACTCTCGGACAACCACGACAGGGAAATGAGGAAAAGTAATTTTGAGTTTAAATATGTGCTTTACGGTTCTGCTTGGCCGAGAATGACCTTTGACCCGAAAACGTGCACGCACGTCTTCCGCGTGACGTCACGCGCTCGCCGACATCGTCATTAACGTGGGGGTATAATTTGGAGTGGATCCGCAGCGGCTGGCGTCCATAAACATGCTACAAGGGTCAGTCATACAGACGCATGGCCGCTGAACGCAGATACTGCAAGGTGAGGAGGAATATGTTACAGTAATATAGTTATAAACACAGGGACACCATAAAAAAAATTCTTTAACTGTGTCACTCACTCTGCCTTTGATATTATTTGTATTATCAACATCATGCGAAGCTACAAGGCTATAATAGAATATTTTTAAATTGTAAAATGTTTGGAGATATTGCCTTCCTGTCCCTTACGTCACTGATGATACCACAGTTTAGCATTCTTATAGTACAAGACAGAGTTACATATAACATATTAATTGGAGGATGAAAGCTGTTTGTTGGGCAAAAGTGATAAAAATAATAGGAATTAGAATGAATCTGATTGTTTTTGTAATCTGTTCAAAGCAAAGTCTCGTCTTTCTTATCAAGAGCATAATAATGCAGAGAAGGATTTTGTTTTAATGTTAATGGGTCATTCCAACCACCATGACCACGTCAGTAATTTGAAGTGGTCATGGTGGTCAGAATATGTATGCCCTTGAAACACTGCACATTTTTAATTGTGTGCAGGGGGTTAATTGCACCCCCTAATACACGTGACATTGGTAGCTCAGAATTCTGTTCTGGACTTCCGAATGTCAATTCTGTTCATATTTTACATCTGTTGTCAGCATGCACTGCATGCTGACAACATATAGAAAGTTCTTCTCCATGCAGGCAGAGCACCTGCAAGTGGAAGATAGCTTTTCCCTCCTTCATCCTGTAAAGCTGAAAACTTCTGCAAGAGAGATCTACCGTATTTTTCGCTCCATAAGACGCACCTCACCATAAGACGCACCTAGTTTTTAGAGGAGGAAACCCAGAAAAAAAAAAAATATATTCTGAACAAACTGTTCCATAGTGTTTCTTACTATGGGACAGTTTGTTCAGAATATTTTTTTTTCTCCCCTGTCCCATAATGATCTTTAACCCCCCTTTCCTCTGTCCCATAGTGATTGTTAACCCCTCCTCCCTGTCCCATAGTGTTCTTTAACCCCTCCTACCCTTGTCCATTAGTGTTCTGATCCCATAGTGTGTCCCCCTCCCATTGTTCCATAGTGCACTTTCCCTCCCATAGTGTCTCCCCCTCCCCTTCTCCCATAGTGTCTCCCCCTCCCCTTCTCCCATAGTGTCGCCTCCTCCCCTTCTCCCATAGTGTCCTCCTCCCCTTCTCCCATAGTGTCTCCCCCTCCCTTTCTCCCATAGTGTCTCCCCCTCCCTTTCTCCCATAGTGTCTCCCCCTCCCTTTCTCCCATAGTGTCCCCCTCCCTTTCTCCCATAGTGTCTCCCCCTCCCTTTCTCCCATAGTGTGTCCCCCTCCCCTTAACCCATAGTGTCTCCCTCCCCTTAACCCATAGTGTCTCCCCTCCCATTGTCCCATAATTACTTACCTGTCTTGGAGCGTGGGCCAGCTTCACAACGCGCTCCGCCGCCCAGGAACTTCTATTTCAGGTTCCGGTTTCCGGCGGGACTAAAAGGAAGTGTGCACACTGAGTGTGCACTTCCTTTCAGTCCCGCCGGAAACCGGAACCTGAAATAGAAGTTCCTGGACGGCGGAGCGCGCTGTGAAGCCGGCCCACGCTCCAAGACAGGTAAGTAAATCTTCACATTCGCTACATAAGACGCACAGACATTTCCCCTCACTTTTGAGGGGAAAAAAAGTGCGTCTTATGGAGCGAAAAATACGGTAAGTGTTGTCAGCCAATAAACTAAGCCCTACACTGCCAGACTTAGCTCAGTGCTGCAGCTTCCCAGGATGCATGAGGAGGCAACTCATGCTCAACGGAACCCAGGTATGTTGTCAAACTGTTTGCAAACTGTCTGATTACTTCTGGTAAAGTGTCAGTTCGCTCTAGGCACCATTGTCAATCCAGCAGTCTGTAGTGGTTATGTTGCTTGGAGTGTTCCTTTAAGTTTTAAGTAATTTTGATAATTTTTTTTTAAAATTCTTTATTCTTTTTAAATTTATTTTACAAACTTTACAAACAACAGGGTAATACACAATTTCAGCAATAGAAGATTAAGGAAAACAGCAAAAACAAATGCCTTTACTACTACAAGTACGATATTCGCAATGCTATGTGACGTTTACAAGGTTGCTCAATTTGAACATTTGCAATTCTGTAGGTTTCAACACTTGTGTTCGCTCAGTTAACAACACATTGTACTTAAACTTAATTGTTGGAAAGGATGAACTGGTCAATAAGGAGGAGAAAGATTAAAAAAGAGGGGAAAAGCGTGCAAGAAATTCCACCAAGGGGACCCCCGCCCCTGTCCTTAGGGTGGTAGAGGATGCTGAATCAATGATGTATAACTCTTATACCATCCTTTTAGGGAATGCCGACCTTGTGCTGTAAGTTGCTCCATACCTCTCCATAGTTATATAATGTAAGATAGAGATTTAGCAAACATACAGCAATAAATTGCTGGATTTCTGTTAGTGACAATCCAGATAAAAGATACAGTTACCTTCCATTTTGCCTATCTATTAATGCTTGGATGTACTGCACAAAGCTCAGTGACTCCGATTGAGATTTTGGTGCCAAATACTGCATGTGCACAAGAAATGCATTTATTACATTTTTTGTTTGTTTGTTTATTGAGTTTTCCAAGTCAATAAAAAAGTGAAAGAGAAAAGTACACACACTAAATGCATCCATTTCCAATGTAAGGCTATTTACTACTCTAGACAAAATCCAAATTGTCTATCCTTCACCTCCGTTCAGTCTGTTTTTTCTGTTTCTTCTGTCTCTTTATTATTTCCTTTTATTATTTCTCTCATGCTTCTTTTTCCAGTCTTGTCTTTTTAGTATCTCTTCTTGCCTCTCTGTCCATTCCTTAACAGTTTTTCTTTCTTGAACATCTGTTGTTTCTCAGTAATTTTCCATCTCTCATTCACTCTCCCACTATTTTATACTACCTAACATTGGGAGGTATGGCTACTGTGACTGTTGGGCAGACTTTCAAAAGGTGTCGTAGATATAACAAGTGGAGGCTCTAGTCAACTATGTAGAGAAGACCAGAGATCGCTGCTATAGCATTCTCAGGGCCTGTCCAGCCAAAAGTGGAACAAGTGGAATGGCTGATATTTTGTGCCAGTCTCTTCCCCCTTTACATTAGCCTTTTTAAAACCTAACTTTCTCTACAAAAATTTTGATTCCCCATGCCTCCAGCATTTTCTGCTGTCTTTCTCTACTGTTATTCTACGTTATCTACCTCTGTTGTCTGTGATGGGATTTATTAACTTCCTCATTATCTGTCCAAATTTGTAAGAAAGTGATAGGATGAAAGTGTTTGGCTAAGCCGCTATCAGCATTGAGTTCCATATTTGTATGGATTGGTACAGATATTGCAAAAGTAAAACTTCTGCTTTACCACATTAGCAGGAGTGTGGCTAGACTTTTGGTACTGGGGGAGCATCGGTTTCATCACATTGCTTGAATGGTTGTAGTGCTAAGAGTGTTCCTTTAAAAATGGTGGTAAAATACACCCTGTCTAATCCACTTAAAGGGAGTCTCTTCCCTCAAAACAACTTCATCTCAATGGTTTCCAGTATTTTTGAATGATTCCCTTCTCTGCTCTGTATTATGTCTGAGCCAAAAAAAGGACACAAGAGTGTGGATGTGCTCCTGGAGAACATCTTAGTTGTTAAATCATTCAAAAATGGTTAAATTCCTTAAGGTAAGAAAGTGCCCATGGAATCCAGTCCTCAAAACAAATTCAACAAAACAAGTCCTTCTAATGAAATAGTTGATGTAGATTATTTTGGTACCTTGGTCTGAAAGGTGGCAAAAGCTTGAGTGAGGAAGTTACTTCCAGCAGCTGCTCCAAGCACACGTCGTTCTACCAGGGTGCTGTCAGGGTCATCTTCCAGAAGGACTCTCTTCTTGATGATTTTCACAGCAAGCCACTTCTTGTTGATCTTGTCCGACGCCAACATGACCTGGAAGAGATAAAAGATGAAACGTGCATTTATATGGCTAGGCTGGTTATTTTGTATAAGCAACAACATATAAAATTATATAAAATATATAGAATATAAAGGTTTTTATATTCTAACAAGGAAAAATTTAAGTTTACGGTTTAAAAGGACATTTTAAAGGAACACTAAAGCATTACAAATTCCTACCAAATTCCTATTTTGAACAGTAGATTTGGGTAGAATATAAGGAGAGGGACAGAGTATGGAGAGAGAATGTAGAGAGAATGACAAACAGGTATAGAAAGAGGTGTATCTATGGGAAGGAATTATGGGGAGAAATACAAGGGCTGATGGAAAGAAGTCCACAAGCAGGGAGTAATGTGGGATATGTGAATGATGTGTTTTTAAATTTTTATTGTTGTGGGCCTTTGTTATGAGGTTTGCATGCAGGTTTCTTAACTAAACTCTGAATTGTATCAAATTGAAAATTAAGGCTTGAAAACCGTTCTAAAAATGCTTGCGTTAAATTGACGCCTTCTTGGCTAAACATTCCTCATACTGTAGAAGCAGAGGGGGGAGGAAGACAGGGGGCATTCTTGTCCTAAACTCTGCATCTGGACACTCCTGCTCCCATAACAACTTAAATGTTCTTAAGTTGCTATTGGTGTTGTACAGGGGCGGATCCAGGGGAAGGGGCAACCTGTAAGTTGTCAAACTGTTCTTAAATGGTTTGACTACTTACTCTGGGAGGGCGTCACGGCACTCCTGGCACCAAAACCATTACAGAGAGCTGTAGTAGTTATTGTGTCTGGATTGTTCCTAAATATTTTATATATGCCCCTTCCAACGTCAGGTTCTGGATCTGCACTTGTGGTAGTGTTGCTTCAAATGCTAATAAAAAAATTTAAAATAATATAGGGAAGTGATTCCAGGATGCACACTCTAATTAAATGTTCTACGCACGCTTATGGACCCTTTCTATGTTTATATATGTTCAACATCATATGTGCTCTAAAAAAAACACAAAAAACTTTATACTTACCTTTTTCCAGTGCCAGGCCTTCTTTGGCGCTGTGTTCCTCTTCACTACGCCACACGTCACAGAGGAAACAAGGCCTTAACTGTTATAGACCAATCCAATGCTTCTCATAAAGGTGCATTGGGGAACTGATGTGCATGCATGGTGAATTCTGCATTCATGCCATAGGGAAGCAGTGAATAAATGCTTTCCTATGGGGTCTTCCCTGTCATGTGACCACGTTTTACTTGGTCAGTGCAGCGGAACTGTCTCTAGGTCTCAAAAGTGATCATGAGTGCACAAAATCACTCACAATAATTATAAAAAAGTTCTACAAAACAAAAAGTAGCAAAGCCTCTTCTATGGTATCTATGCGTAGTATTAAAGAAAACCTTCCATAAACCCATGTACATTTCTGTTACCTATATCTTGGCCACTAGTATCGTCTTGTGTATCAAAAAATAATTTCCACAAAAAAAATGTCTCTATTGCTTAAAAGTCCATGAAATCACACCCTAGTCCAAATATATATTTACTTATAATTCGCTAACAATGGGCATTAAAAATGTGCTGAAAAACAAAGTACAAATCCTTAAAGTGAAAATGTGACTTGAAAAATTGTAAATGGGGGGTGGGCGGGGCTTGGCCACCATACTAAGCGGTAGCATCGGACTTGAGCTCCGCAAACAATGCATTTAAATGTCAGCAGTCGTGATACCACCGACTGCTGAATTTACTGCGCTGGGGGAGAGCCCTGTATCCCTCCCCCCCTTTGGACCGGTGGGGGTTATCCGATCTCCACCACTATGGCTCCAGGGTACCTACCACAATGTCTGGGCAGTTTTGCAGCTTGAGGCAGAGTCTCCTCACACTCTTGACGACTCCTGGGAAAGTGGCTACCTTGTGGTCCTCATAAAATGGCGGACGGTGGCAGATCACTGAAGCAGGGCATGGACAACAGCCAGAATAGGGGAAGCATATCTCCCGAACGGCTGAAACGAATGGACTGATCTATGTTTCTATGTTTCTAAGCATTCAAAGCCATCTGCTGGCAGTTCTAGAAGAGCTTTCAACCCAGAGAGAGCAATCAACAAAGCCTGCTTCAGGGGCCACAGCTTAAAGGCAAAGCTGTGAACTCTGCTTGGATGCTAGATGCCTGATCTGAGTTGGCTACTGTGAAGAAATGCCCCTCTTATGCTGTAAATTAACAATTTGTATTCTTTTGTTGGATAGTAATGTTCCCGATGGCATTCGGTAGGTAAAACTACCGAATCAAAACCACCCTGTTGCCCATTATACAGACTTTACCTCCCTGCTGGCTGGATTACGTTCGACAGAAGTTCTGCACGAACGGCATGTCTCGCCCCCATTTCGGGACTTCCACGTGTTCGCGGCCATTTTAGCTCCCGAACAGCGGTGTTTGCCGTCAAGTGTCTGGAACTGAAAACGGACACTCAAATAGGCGAACACCGCTGAATCCTCCAGACCTTCGGTAAACCCCCTTCCAAACTACCGAACGACCGGGCGTTCGGTAGAAAGACTTACTAACAGATGGGAAATCAAGCGAACCAAGGATGGTAGCTGGATGGCCGGCCGTTCGGGAGGTTTTTCATGCGACCTAAGACCGACTGCAGGGCCAGAATTCATGGAACTGTTTTCGGCTACTTTGCCCGTGCAGTCGGTCAAAACTTCTAAGTCCCATATCTCCCGAACGGCTGAACCGAATGGACTGAGTTTTTAATATGTTGGTCCCCCAGAGAACAGCTATCCTTGGGGTACATCCAAACTTTGGGGAAATTCTGTTACGTTTTAATTGTGTTTAATGGTTATCTGAGGGGAGGAGATGTACAGTATATATATTGTTAGGATTGGATGTACAGTTAATTATATGGGAGGCTCCCTTGCATGGGCAGAATCCCATAAAAAGAGCATGCCTGTCAATAAATCCTTAGTTCATCTTTGTACCCTTCTTCTGACTGTTCGTGTGTTTTACTGCGGGATTTATCCAGGGACACTATTGGAATTACATTGGGATTCGTCTACCATAACTACCGAACGGAGGGCTATATTCACTAGGCTCTGGCGTTTCAGGAGGAAACTACCGATTGAGGTTTAAATGCACTTGGTTTCCTTACAACTGGTGGCAAGCGGCGGGGTTCGAATCCCGAACGGACGTTTTAAAGCAAGCAAAGGAATGAATGGCTCAGCAGTACCAACAGCTTAAGAGAACCACGCTAAAGGATTTACTGGAAGCTCGAGGCGTAATAGCAAGCAACAAAACAAGAGCCACGTTAATTGCAGAGCTGTTACAGGGCGACAGAACCAGCACTACAGAAATGGAGCGGAAGAAACTGAGATGCAGAAAGACATCAGGTGGATGCTCAGTTTATTGGGACCTAACCCAGCAACAGAAGCGGTTCTGCAGGTCATGGCACAAGCCAGGCAATCGCAGAAGGAGCGAGATGACCGTGACAGACCGCTGCAGGGGGATTTGCTGCACTCCCCGGGAAGTACAAATGACATGCCGAAAAAGGTAAATTATGCTGCATTTAAAAGCTTTAATGACAATGAGATGGAGATTGATAGTTATCTGCAGGACTTTGAAAGGCAATGTGCACTGGAGGGATTAGACTCCACCAAATGGGCTGCAGTACTGAGCAGCAAGTTGTCAGGCAGAGCATCAGAAGCGGCACGAGCAGTACCGGATGAGGATATTCATAATTATGGGAAAATAAAAGACATTTTGTTGGCTAGATATGCAGTTACCCCTGAGGCATACAGGAAGAAATTCAGGGAACTGAGGAAAACGGAGGGATACCCATACTGAATGGGCATTCCGGCTACACAGGGCAGCCCGAAATTGGATGAAGGGCTGCCAAGCAACCACTCTGGAGGAGTGGTTTTTAACCATACAGCAGAGGATATCAAGGACTGGGTTAAAGACAGGAAGCCTAAAACTGTGGAGGAGGCAGCAAGGCTGGCAGATGAATATCAAGATAACCGGAGGCGAGAACAAGGGGTGAGCCGACCTGCCTTTAAACAGCCGTATTCAGCCCCAACCACGGCTGCACCCCCTAGAGCCCCCCTGAGTAATCCACCACACAACACAGCAGCAGCACCCCGACAACCTGCAGTGTGTCACTACTGCAAACAGCCAGGACACTATAAAAACCAGTGCCCACGTTTAAACCGGGGAAGCTGGGAAAAGCAACCTCCACAGTCACAACCCAGGGCCGCTGCTCATTATGTACAGCAGGAGAGTACATCATGGTTACCTACCCACGAGGAACAATGGAGTGTGTTGCACGAAGTCAACCCTGTGCAAGCTGGAGGCGACAACCGGGACCACCACCGTCAATGGATTATAGTAGACGGGGTGGGGGCCCGCGCCTTAAGAGACTCTCGGGCCACGTTAACTGTGGTTCAACCTCACACTGTCAAGGCCCAAACTCACACGGGCCGCACTGTGGCAGTAAGGGTAGCCGGGGGTGCCATTCACAAACTACCTACAGCTAAGGTCCTTGTGGATTGGGGCTCGGGATCTAAACAACTAGAGGTTGGCATTATGCAGGAGCTGCCAGACGAAGTACTGTTGGGGAATGATGTGGGCTGTTTAACGTCCCAGCTAGCCCGAGACACCGCGTCCGAAGCCTACCCGGTTACCACCCGAACTCAAGCCAGACGGGAAGCACCGCCGCACTCTGAGGAAACCCAGGTAGGAGTTGAAATCCCCCCTTTACCTGACCCCCCTTCCCCGTTCTGGGATACTCCCCAGGGGTTTGAGCAGGAACAAAGGACTGACCCCACTCTAGACGGGTATAGAAAAGCGGTAGGGAACAATAGGGGCGACAACCCCCACGAAAAGTTTGAGTGGCACAAGGGACTGTTGTATAGGGTGACTGATGGGGCGGGACACGGAACCGCCCAGGTTACTAAAAGGCAGCTAGTAGTGCAAGTTTCAGGCTGAGTTATTAAGACTCAGCCATGATATTCCCCTAGCCAGACATTTAGGGGTTAAGAAAACTAGAGACCGGCTGACCCAAACCTTCTTCTGGCCCATGGTCACTCAAGACCTCAAATACTATTGCAGGACCTGTGACGTTTGCCAGAAAATAGGGAAACGGGGTGACCACCAAAAAGCGAAGCTTCACCCGTTACCCATCATAGAGGAGCCGTTCCACCGGGTAGCGGTGAATTTAATAGGACCCCTCAGTCGGCCCAGTCAGTCGGGTAAAAAGTTTATACTCACCGTAGTGGACTATGCCACTCGGTACCCCGAAGCCGTGGCCCTCCCCAATATAGAGGCCGAAACCGTAGCCGAGGCCCTGGTCAAGATATTCTCCCGGGTAGGTTTCCCCCAGGAGATCCTATCCGACAGAGGGACTCAGTTCACAGCTCTCCTGACGCAACAGCTGTGGCAGAGATGTGGAGTGAAAGCCCTCTTTAGCGCCCCATATCACCCTCAGACCAACGGTCTCTGTGAACGTTTTAATGGCACGCTCAAGCAAATGCTAAAAACGTTCGCAGAGTCCTGCAGGAACTGGGAGAGGTATCTTCCCCATCTTCTGTTTGCCTATCGTGAGGTGCCCCAGGCATCCACGGGGTTTTCCCCCTTCGAACTCCTGTTCGGGAGAAAAGTTCGGGGCCCCCTGGATCTCGTACGGGAGCACTGGGAGGGCAACATGGATGATGGGGGGATCCCTATAGTACAGTACGTACTGGAGTTCCGTGACCAGCTGCGGACTCTCACCGAATCAGTTCGGGAGAACCTGCGGGCGGCTCAGGACTGCCAAAAGAAGTGCTACGACAGGGATGCCCGAGACAGAGTCTTGGGCCAAAAAGTGCTAGCTTTGAGACCCGCCAAGAAAGATAAGCTCCAGGCGGCTTGGCAGGTACCCTTTAAGGTGGTGGAGCGAATAAGCGATACCACCTACATTGTAAGTCTTCCATGTAAACATGTTAAAGCCCTACTACGAACGAACGGAAGATGTCGGCGCCGTATACGCCCCCTCTTCCGAAGATAGCGAGGGACTCCCGCACACCGATTTGTTAGACCCGTCACCCTGCAATATTGACCAGGTCAGCCTTGGTCAGAACCTACAACCTTTAGAGTGACAGGAAGCGTCCGGCCTGCTCCGGGAATACCAGGTCATGTTTTTTGCCATCCCAGGCTATACCTCCGCTGCGGTACACCGGGTAGAAACCCAGGGAGAGACGCCCCTGCGGCAGCAACCATACCGTATTCCCGAGGCCGTGCATGAGAGCATGATGGCAGAAATTACCGACATACTCAAGTTAGGGGTAATAGAACCCTCTCAAAGCCCTTGGGCATCTCCGGTAGTACTAGTACCGAAGAGTGACGGCACCACACGCTTCTGTGTAGACTACCGGAGGCTCAACGACTGCACCATAACGGATGCATACCCCATACCCAGAATAGATGAGTTACTGGACCGTGTGGCTGGAGGTAATTACTTGACCACTCTGGATTTGTGCAAAGGATACTGGCAGATCCCCTTGGAGTCTACAGCCATCCCCAAGTCGGCATTCGTCACTCCCTTCGGCCTTTACCAATTCAAGGTTATGCCCTTTGGGATGAAGAATGCCCCGGCTACTTTTCAGCGGATGGCTGACAGACTCCTGGAGGGACTCCAGGACTTCGCATGTGCGTATTTAGACGATATTGCTGTCTACAGCCGCACATGGGGAGACCACCTAGGCCACGTGTCCAGAGTGCTCGAGAGAATTCATCACGCAGGGCTTACGTTAAAACCAGACAAATGTCACGTCGGTATGGCGGAGGTACAGTCACTCGGCCACAGGGTAGGGTCAGGTAAACAGCGGCCTGAGCCTGCCAAAATAGAGGCCATAGCTAATTGGCCCCAACCTCGGACTAAGACCCAGGTCTTAGCCTTCTTAGGAACAGCCGGTTATTACCGGAAATTTGTCCCCAACTATAGCGCCCTGGCCAAACCCCTCACTGACCTCACCAAAAAGGCCCTTTCCAAACAGGTTACCTGGACCCCAGAGTGCGCGGAAGCGTTCCAGAAACTGAAAGCAGCATTGAGTGAAGCTCCTGTGTTGGCAGCACCCGACTACTCTAAACAATTTCTTGTCCACACAGATGCCTCCATGTTTGGGCTGGGAGCCGTGTTAAGCCAGGTGGGAGACGACGGCATGGAACACCCGGTGGCCTATCTCAGCCGTAAACTTTTGCCCCGGGAGGTCAGCTATGCCACCGTGGAGAAGGAGTGCCTAGCCCTGGTGTGGGCACTTAAGAAACTCCAACCTTATTTGTACGGCCGGCCATTTACTCTGATGACCGACCACAACCCGTTGGTATGGTTAAACCGGGTGGCTGGCGACAACCACAGACTCTTACGGTGGAGCCTAGCCCTTCAACCGTACAACTTCACCATGCAGTACCGTCCGGGCAAACAAAATGGTAATGCAGACGGTTTGTCCAGCCAAACGGAATTGGATGCTTAACCTGGACTGTTTCTTTTTTCCTCTCGGACATCCCCAAGCCAACCCGTCAGGGTCTTGGCGGGTATGCCGACCTATGGACTTATAGGGGAGCAGTGTGAAGAAATGCCCCTCTTATGCTGTAAATTAACAATTTGTATTCTTTTGTTGGATAGTAATGTTCCCGATGGCATTCAGTAGGTAAAACTACCGAATCAAGACCTCTCTGTTGCCCATTATACAGACTTTACCTCCCTGCTGGCTGGATTACGTTCGAGAGAAGTTCTGCACGAACGGCATGTCTCAACGCCATTTCGGGACTTCCACATGTTCGCGGCCATTTTAGCTCCCGAACAGCGGTGTTTGCTGTCGAGTGTCTGGAACTGAAAACGGACACTCAAATAGGCGAACATCGCTGAATCCTCCAGACCTTCGGTAAACCCCCTTCCAAACTACCGAATGACCGGGCGTTCGGTAGAAAGACTTACTAACAGATGGGGAATCAAGCGAACCAAGGATGGTAGCTGGATGGCCGGCCGTTTGAGAGGTTTTTCATGCGACCTAAGACCGACTGCAGGGCCAGAATTCATGGAACTGTTTTCGGCTACTTTGCCCGTGCAGTCGGTCAAAACTTCTAAGTCCCATATCTCCCGAACGGCTGAACCGAATGGACTGAGTTTTTTTATATGTTGGTCCCCCAGAGAACAGCTATCTGGGGATACCAAATTTATGTCTGTACCCCAAGTCCTTGGGGTACATCCAAACTTTGGGGAAATTCTGTTACGTTTTAATTGTGTGAGGAGATGTACAGTATGTATATTCTGAGGGGAGGAGATGTACAGTATGTATATTGTTAGGATTGGATGTACAGTTAATTATATGGGAGGCTCCCTTGCATGGGCAGAATCCCATAAAAAGAGCATGCCTGTCAATAAATCCTTAGTTCATCTTTGTACCCTTCTTCTGACTACGTATGCTGTTTGGGAGTTCGTGTGTTCTACTGCGGGAATTATCCAGGGACACTATTGGAATTATATTGGGATTCGTCTACCATAACTACCGAACGGAGGGCTATATTCACTAGGCTCTGGTGGTTCGGGAGGAAACTACCGATTGAGGTTTAAATGCCCTTGGTTTCCTTACAGCTACACTATCAGGCTATCTACTGTTTGGCTCTCTATTGTCATTCTTAGGCTCTTCTCTCCTATGCTGTTTCAGCTAACACATCTGCCAGGACAGGCTGTTTGTGCCTAGGTGCTGAGCATCTTGCTGGTTCTATTTTTCATATGTTGCACATGTCCAGTCAGTAAGATAACTCTATAAATCTCATGAATCGTCTATTACTGACATGACTCACATTAAATTCACCTGTCCTATTAATATAAAATGACATTGTATGCTACCATTGTAACCTTTCTTGTTGTACATGCCTGTGCCAAAAAAAAAGTCTATCCAAGCTTTGTATGTAAACCCCATCACAACTAAGATACGATATAATCCTGTTTATTTCCCTATATAAAAAGAGTGTAGATTAATGCCATATGAATGCTTATCTGTTTGCGCCAGCTGTTGTGGCAGTACACTTTACATGTTTAATCTCTGCACAAAAAAAAAAAAAAGAATTGTAAATGCATTTATACTAAACAAGGTTCAAGACAATATTTAACCATTATTTATAAAACATTGTAAACATTTAACAAAAAAACTTTAAAAAAGTAAATACAGTAACTATTATCTAGAAAACTATAAATTCACTCAAAAAGTGACATATATCTATATGTAGTGTTATAATTTGACAATAACAGGCATCAAAAAATGCCCAAACAAGTAAGTGTAGCTCCTTAAAGTGATAACGCTCCCATAAAACACAGCTACTATTATATACTGAAACACATTTGGATTTCAAGGATTGCACTTCACAAGATTAAAAACAATAGTTCATCAAGCTAAAACAATACTACACAAAGTTCAGATGCATACAAATAGAAGAAACCTAAATTATCCAGCAACAATTAAAGCATTTTATATTCATATAAATTCAGATTCATAAATTTCCATATAAAATTATACAAATCAAACTCAATGTTTAGTCCACGAGGTGCATTTCTACCGATCCCACAACACAATCCTCAAATTATCCTGATCTTTCCAATGTTTAGCTCATTTTAGAATCTCCAAAATACCCACAGCTTATTTATTATTAATTTAGTTTACATTTTAGGACGCATTTGGGAACTCAATGCAACATTACATACCTTTCCGTAGCTGCCTTGTCCAAGCACTTTGTGGAATGTCAGTCTCTCCAACGAAATACAGGCCTCTGATGACGGTCCGGGATCCTCTTGATGGACGCTGGTTCCTCCTGCTTGAGTAAAAATAGATCATATATGACATTATATAAAACGTTTCTTGACCATTTTGTTTGTCACGCTAACTATTCTGTGAAAATATCTGAATTGTCTCTATTAGTGACGTGTGTCACAAGACAGTGATAGGCTGAGAACGCCATGGGCAGGTTGGTTTAAACCCTCTCAGGTTAGATTAGACTGTCCGGATTAGACTGAATTGATATTAATAGTGCGGAATAGTGATTGCACAGTATCAATGCAGCTGAGGAGGGGGTAAGCTTTGAGTGTTGTGAAGAGACCCAGTTGTTACCCTGAATTATATGACATACATGGCACAGCACCCATAGACACGTTGCGCCATAACCACTACACTGATCTGTAGTTGTTATGATATACAGAGTGCTCTCCTGAGTCTTGTATCAACATAAAAGTTTATCAAAGCTGAAATATCATTTACATTTTCTCACTATTAATTTACTATATTTTTACCAATATTTTTTGACATAATGAAAACATAGTTTGCAATATCTTGGGGCGTGCAGGAGAATTGCTAGTTTTTCAAACCTGATTTCTTTCCCAGATAACTGGCCCTTGTGGACATCCCCGAATTCATCCCTTAAGGTATATTTGAAGCATCACACGTACT
>OW240918.1:113731895-113801943 GCA_933207985.1 Pelobates cultripes
CACTATATAAGGCCTTTACCTGCTCTCTCTCTCACACACTCACTATATAAGGCCTTTACCTGCTCTCTCTCACACTCACTCTATAAGGCCTTTACCTGTTCGCTCTCACACTCACTATATAAGGTCTTTACCTGCTCTCTCTCACTCACACTCACTATATAAGGCCTTTACCTGCTCTCTCTCACACTCACTATATAAGGTCTTTACCGGCTCTCACACACTCTATAAGGCTCGCTCTCACACTCATTATATAAGGTCTTTACCTGCTCTCTCTCACTCACACTCACTATATAAGGCCTTTACCTGCTCTCTCTCACACACTCACTATATAAGGTCTTTACTTGCTCTCTCTCTCTCACACTCACTATATAAAGCCTTTACCTGCTCTCTCTCTCACACTCACTATAAGGCCTTTACCTGCTCTCTCTCTCTCACACTCACTATATAAAGCCTTTACCTGCTCTCTCTCTCACACTCACTATATAAGGCCTTTACCTGCTCTCTCTCTCACACACTCACTATATAAGGCATTTACCTGCTCTCTCTCTCTCACACTCATTATATAAAGCCTTTACCTGCTCTCTCTCTCTCACACTCACTATATAAGGTCTTTACCTGCTCTCTCTCTCTCTAACACTCACTATATAAGGTCTTTACCTGCTCTCTCTCTCTCTCTCTCTCTCTCTCACACACACTCACTATATAAAGCCTTTACCTGCTCTCTCTCTCTCACACTCACTATATAAGGCCTTTACCTGCTCTCTCTCTCTAACACTCACTCTTCTCGTTGTAATTGCCATAAAATTAAATTGATTAATTAATTGTTACACACAATACTGATAGTGTTATACTCTTGAGAACTTCCAATAATGATGGCTGAGTTCTACAAAGGAGCAGTACCACAACATTTGATTGTATTTTGTATTTTAATAGTAAACAAGAATGACACAGAAGGTTTATGGATGATGTACATATCTTACATACACACTACACAGCATAATGTAGTGCAGTCTTTCAAACTAATAGTATTGGGGGTTCATTAAACTCCAAATTGCAGGAGCCATCAGGTCTAGGGAATTTAGCTATGTGGTATATAAAGGTCTGATCATGATTTTATGTTATTCACACTTTTTCATTGGCCGTAGTTTTTACAGAATATGACACTCCAACAACTGTCATCACATTTTAACTTTTATTTTTTAATGTATAACATTTAATTAAATTTGATGATCTTTTTAAAGCGGCACTGTCATGACCGCATCCAGTTTTTTCTTTTTTTAACCCCCCTCCCGACTCCACTACATCTATTTTCCCCCAAGTCACCCCCAAATGACCCTAGGCCTCCCATATTACCTTTTTTTTAGGTCCTGGGCGCTGCCATCTTTGTGTGGGTAGATGAAGGCCCTGTGGGACACGTCATCTGCCCACACTAGATAGCCCTGTAAAATTCCCGCGCATGCCCAGTTAAACACTGGGGCATTCGCTATTGTCTAAAATTTGGACAGGAATTTGGTCTATTCATTCGTCAGAATCTCCTTTATGCTATTATGGGGGTCATATTGACCACCATAGAGTGAGGGAGGACATGAGGGACTTAGGAAGTGGTGGGGAGCACTGCTCCCTGCTGCTTCTATTTTTACATATTACAAGGAGGGAGCTGCACAGGGAACGTAAGAAAGAGTTAACGAGTTTTTCTCCACATTACTGGGTGATGAACTCGGTCCTCTATAGGTGATATATAGACAATATATTTTACATATGGAATGGCGACCATTTTTTTTAGATTTGTTTTTGGGGTTACTTAAAGGGACACTATAGTCACCAGATCAACTACAGCTTAATGTAGTTGTTCTTGTGAGTATAGTCAGTCCCTGCAGGCTTCTTTTTCCAGAAAAATGCAGTGTTTACATTACAGCCTAGGAATACCCCCAGGGGCCACTCCTCAGATGGCTACTAGAGATGCTTCCTGGTGCAGTGCTGCACAGTGTCCGCACTGCATGGAGATGCTTTCCCCATAGACATGCATTGATTTAATACGCTGATCGGCCAGGGCATTTATTGGCTCCGCCCCTAGCCAACCTTCTTTGCTGAGATCATCATTTCTGATGATGTCAGTCAAGAAGACAGACCAGGGGCAGAGTCAGCACAAGCAGACTGGAATAAAGGTAAGCTTTTACTATATTTAGGGATGCAAGGGGGGCAGGAAAACATGTTTCAGTGTTCCTGACCCTATAGTGTTCCTTTCATTTGAATACTTCGGGGATCAAGCTGGCTGCACTATTTTCCTTTTAAATATAAGTCAGGATAAAGCAACCCAGGTACATAGGCTAGGCAAACATGTGTAGATTATTTAGAAATACTATGCTTGTGATCTCATGAGTGGCTATGACATGTCAATGGTTGTTGAAAAATGAGTTAATAAAGCAAGCGTATAAAGCATAAGTATTGTTAAATTACCACAAATGCCAGTTTAACATGACCTGTTATTACTAACCATACTTTCTCATCTTCTGGCATGAATAGCACCATCCTGTTTACTTATAAAAAATTGTGCAGTTTAATCCGATGTCATGATACTGTTTGCTTTGATGTGTCTGTTACTGCTATCATGGCACTACAGGCTTGTTTTAACCCCTTTTGCACATCAAAAAGAAAGAATAATAAAAAAAAAAAGCATAAGTAGAAAACAAGATAAAATAAGAGTGGGCGAAGACATAAGAATAAGTCTAATATTAGTATCAATATTATACGTGAATGTTGTACAGAGTGCTCAGCTAATTCATACATGTGTAGCATGCCAGCATGGAGATGTTATCATGTCAGGATAACATGCAAGGCAGTGCTGCCAACCCCTTTCACTTGTAAAAGGGTCCCTTCCCTTACAAATACACAGACCTGGTAAGGGAGACAAAAGATCTCCCTCCGGGGTTCTTGCAGAGGTGAGCAGCAGGATGGGGGGCAGAAGGCTCTCCCTGTTTTCAGAGCTCAATTCCACGTGGGGCCAAGGCTCACAAGAAGAGCCTTCACCCGGCAGAGACTCAGAGGTAAAGGCTGGGAGCCTCTAGAGCGCCACTGGATCACCAGGAAATACAGCGCCACCGGACCACCAAGGAATATGCTGTCCCCCCATCTCACTGGATGCAGGTAAGAAACAGGTTTTTAAAGTTTTTTTTTAAACTTTAAAAAAATATTAAAATAAAATATAAAAATACACATATTACAATACAATTAAAAAGCTGCTCCCCTTTCAGCCCCTATCCTAAGTCTCTCTCACACTACAAACACTGCACCCCACAGAATCACACATACCGCACCCCTCACAATCACACACACACACACACTGCACCTCTCACAATCACACACACATTGTATCCATCACAATCATACATTGCACCCCTCACAATCACATACACTGCACCCCTCACACACACATACTGCACCCTTCACACACACACACACACCACCCCTCGCTCACACACATTGCACCCTCACCCACATACACTGCGTCCTTCAAACATACAAACTGCACAACAGCTTCTAACTCCCACTACTGCCCCTAACCACTACTAGAGGCCCTGTACCGGAAGACCCTAGGCAAGTTGTCCTGAACAACTCAAAACTTAAAATCCAATTCCATAAGGTAATTTTACCCATTCAAGGTTTTGTTGTATTAAACAGTTGACAATTTGGAGTCGTATACAGACAGGACTGGACACAAAGACAGTATTAAAAGAAGGGTAATTAATTGTCACATAAATTCTGATGTGACTATGTATTGCCATTGTTTTAATACTGTCTGAAAACTGCTGTGGAAGAATTTTGCAATTGTGGAGCACCAGGAGAGTATTGTTTCGATACTGGCATGCAGACATTTGCTCTTGGTAGGCAGCTTGGAAAAAAGAAAATGGTGGATGTAATGGGTGAAGCAGTAAGGGGACATGTCACATAGTGTCAGGAGGATGTTGAGCTGTCAGACTGATAGAAGCAGCCGGAGCATATGCACAGTGCACCAAGTCAGTTTTAATTTAACTATCTTATGGCCTGACAGTCCTCAACAGATTTTCTCCCATGCATCCTTCCTAAATGATTTTTCTTTTGCCATTAAAGCAACACTCCAAGCACCATAACTACTACAGCTCGCTATACTGATTAAGGTACTTCTGGCACCCTCCCACTGTAAGTAATAAAATTATTTCCAATTTGATTTCTTACTTAAGGTCCGCCTTGCGCCATTCCCTCGCCTCACCTACTTTCTGTGGAGTACCAGAAGCACCTAACGAAGTGCAATGGGCAATTTAGAGCTAGCTCATTGGCTGTGAGCATTAGCTGATTGCTGTTAGCCAATGAGCTAAGCCCTCCACTGCTGGTAGTTTTGAGCAGCACCCAGTGGGAGCTACTTAAGAAGTTAAATCCTTCTAAAATTGTTTGACCCCTTACAATAGGGGGTGTCATGGCACATCAGGCACCATGACCATTACACCACTCTGTAGTGGTTATGGTGCTTTGAGTGTTTCTTTACAACATGATCAAAATATATTCTATTATAACTCAATACTGCTACAATTTAAAAAAAGAAAGAAAAGGACAAAAACAAAATATGTTGCAACAAGTCAAAATAATTGTAAGTCAGAAACCCCCACATTAAGCGTTCTTCAAGAAGCACGCGATCTATTTGTCCCTGCTGCTTGAAATGATCTCAGTGCATGTTGGTTTTTCTTGAATAACCAATAAGTACAGTAATATAGTCGGTGAGTGTCATTTAGTACAAGATTTGTTTGTAAAGACAGGACAAGGCCTGACAGACCTAGTGACCAGTAAAAGCAAATGTGAAAAGTAAATGCAGCACAATATAGGGCTAAGGCAAAATGGCAGGGAAAAAAATTGTGGGGGAGAAGAAAAACCAGCCAGCCGCCAGTGATTTTGGAAAGCCAGCTTCGTCATTGTAGGAGCCAGCTCATGTGATATTTTACTAAGGTGGCAGCATATGTCTACTAAGTGAGGTTTGACACACCAAGCTAGTTTACTGCTTGCATTACAGTCTCTGTGTCAGTCTTTTCTTACCTGTGATTCAAGTTGCAATTAACACTGACAGTCTTTTCTGATAAATAGAGCAGTCTCAAATTGAAAACAAAGACACTATGTGGCCTATAAAAGAAACAGTGGGCTGTGGGCAGTTAAAAGGCTAAATAAAAGCGGAAATGGAGGGTAACACCAATGTAGATAGAAAAACCAAACACCATATGAGATCGGTCCTTGTGATGGTACCATGGTACCTGTTAAGGCTCCCACAGGTGCGTGCCATTTTGTGTTCCAGAGTCCGATGTCATTTTATGGCACTCAAACTCCATGCTTCAATTCTGATGCACAGTTATACGCATCAGGGCCGGGCTTCGGAGAAAATTCGTCCCGGGCATTTTTTAATTACAGCGGCCCTCTAAAAAGGGGGCGGGGTCAGTTAGGGTGTGTTTTGTCATAACCAATGACAAGCACGCCCCATCACAAAGTGAGTATGTTGGTTCAATGCTCTTCCAGGGCAGACCATGCACAGAGCTCTGCTGAAGAGCTCTAGCATGAGAAAATGTATTTGTTCTGCACAGGGCAAGCAAATTTAATAATATGCTTGCACTGTGTTTGCTTAAAATTTGTCTCTGGTGTCTCCATAGAGGAGACAAAAATGTCAGGAAAGAGGATTGTGCAGTGTGTGTGTGAGGGTGATGTGTGTAAGGGGTGTAGTGTGTGTGCAAAAGGGGTGCTGTGTGTGAGTGATGGGTGCTATGTTTGCATGAGGGTGCTATCTGCGTGTGAGAAAGCTGTGTGTGAGGGTGCAGTGTTTGTGTGTGGGTGCTGTGAGTGTCAGGTGTGCAGTGTGTGTGTGTGAGTGAGGGTGCTGTGAGTGTCATGGGTGCAGTGTGTGTGTGTGAGTAAGGGTGCTGTGAGTGTCATGGGTGCAGTGTGTGTGTGAGTCAGGGGTGCAGTGTGTGTGTGTGTGTGAGTGAGGTTGCTGTAAGTGTCAGGGGTGCAGGGTGTGTGTGTGTGTGAGTGAGGGTGCTGCAAGTGTTAGGGGTGCAGTGTGTGTGTGTGTGAGTAAAGGTGCTGTGTCAGGGGTGCAGTGTGTGTGTGAGTGAAGGTGCTGTCAGTGTCAGGGGTGCAGTGTGGTGTGCAAGAGGGGTGTAGTGTGTGTGTGTGTGAGGGTGCGATGTGGGTAAGGGTGCTGTGTATGAGGGGTGCAGTGTGTGTGTGTGCTGTGTTTGCATGAGGGTGCTATGTGCGTGTGAGAAAGCTGTGTGTGAGGGTGCAGTGTTTGTGTGTGGGTGCTGTGAGTGTCAGGTGTGCAGTGTGTGTGTGAATGAGGGTGCTGTGAGTGTCATGGGTGCAGTGTTGTGTGTATGTGAGGGTGCTGTGAGTGTCAGGGGTGCAGTGTGTGTGTGAGTGAGGGTGCTGTGAGTGTCAACATGCAGTGTGTGTGTGAGATTATATCCCCCCTCCCTTCTTACCTTTAGCCTGGGAGGGGGAACCGTGCTGCTGCCATCTCTGGTGGTGCTTGTGGTGAGTGAACTCTAGCTTGTGGGGCTAGAGTTCACTCTCGCGAGACCCGGAGCGTTGCCATGGCAACTCTCCGAATCTTTCGAGAGGAACCCGGCTGAGCTGCAAGTTAGAGCTCCTCCGGTTTCCTCTCTCCTGTCTCCCTCCCTCTCTCCCCCGCTGGCGGCTGCAATATACTACATGTGGGCAGGTGAGGGAGATCTTTGATCACCCCACCTGCCTGTCATGGAATGCAGCATGGCCGGTGCTTGGATAGTACCGGCCCTGCATAGACCAGCAGGGGAGATCCTGTGATAAAGCCCATGACCACCGCGGCCCACCGCATTTGCCTGGTGTGCCCGATGGCGTATTGTGCATCATGTGTGACATCGCCTATGTACATTTTAGCATTGCAGAAATTATGCCAGCCAATAATGTGCTTCCTAGGCTTATTTATCTCTGCACTTTGTGCTTTGCACTATCGTGGTTTTCCCTTAGTGATCCATTAGTGCTTTTTGTTCTTTATCTTATTTTATTTTTTATTTTGACCTTGGCTACTTCCTTGACCATTCTCCATTCTGTGCTCCTTGGCTCTGGCTTGGCTATCCATTATAGTGCCTTTCTGTTATCCTAGACCTCAGCTTGTTTTTTAAACTCTGTTCCCCAGGCTACTATCCTATTAATTTATGGGCAAATCCAAGGACCTATAATATGCCTCTCTTACCTTAGGCCTTAATTTAAAGGGACACTATAGTCACCAGAACAACTACAGCTTATTGAATTTGTTTTGTTTAGTAGAATTATTACCTTCAGTCTTTTTGCTGTAAGGCCTGTCTTTTCAGAGAAAATGCAGTGTTTACATTACAGCCTAGTGATAACTTCACTGGCCACTCCTCAGGTGGCTGTTAGAGATCCTTCCTGGGTCATTGGCTGCCTAAAATGCATCCAAACATTCAGTGGCTCCTCCCTCTGCATGCAGACACTGAACTTTCCTCATAGAGATTCATTGATTCAAATTATCTCTATGAGGAGATGCTAATTGGCCAGGGCTATGTTTGAATCATGCTGGCTCTGCCCCTAATCTGCCTCCTTGTCAGTCTCAGCCAATCCTATGGTGATTGTGATTGGATCAGGCCACCACTTCTGATGATGTCAGAGGAAGTTCACAGGCAGAGGCAGCAGCTTCAGACCTGAATACAAGTAAGATTTTACTATCTTTAGGAAGGCAAAGGGGGCATTGTGATTGGATCAGGCCACCACTTCTGATGATGTCAGAGGAAGTTCACAGGCAGAGGCAGCAGCTTCAGACCTGAATACAAGTAAGATTTTACTATCTTTAGGAAGGCAAAGGGGGCTAGATAGTGGTTTTAACACTATAGGGTCTGGACTACATGTTTGTGTTCCTGACCCTATAGTACTCCTTTAATATTTTTGGATATCTTCCCAATTTGTTAGAAAAAACTTTTCAAAGTTTTTATCTACAAACGTTCCCATACACCTTAGTGGTGACGTCAGTAGAGATATAATTTGATATTGGCTGGTTAGAGCAGTGTAATGTCACTGCCTTAGAACTGGGAACCTAGGTTCAAATCCCAGACAGACCACCTAACGGCCTGGCCTTAAACCAGTCATGGCCAAAGTGTGTCCCGTGTTCCGGTTTAATACGGCCCCACAGGTTATTTGGCTAATCCTATCTGTTGTGGCCACCAGTGAATCCACGAGCGCTGCTCAGGATCCCTCGATCTTTGAACGCCGTGGTCCTGAGAGGCGTGCGGGAATTCACTGGGGGCCAAGAGTTCACATTCACTGCTTGTCCCCAGTCTGTGTTCTCGCGATCTATTTGAAGTCGACGTCGCAGGATTTGGTTCTTTCTCCCAGGAGGTAGAGAATGAAGGTACAGAGAATGAAGGGGCAGAATAAAAGAGAGAAGGGACAGAATAAAAGAGAGAAGGGACAGAATGAAGGGACAGAATAAAAGAGAGAAGGGACAGAATAAAAGAAAGAAGGGACAGAATAAGAGAGAGAAGGGACAGAATAAAGAGTGAGAAGGGACATAATAAAAGAGAGAAGGGACAGAATAAAGAGAGACAGAATAAAAGAGAGAAGGGACAGAATGAAGGGACAGAATAAAAGAGAGAAGGGACAGAATAAAAGAGAAAAGGGACAGAGTGAAAAGAGACAGAATAAAAGAGAGAAGGGACAGAATCAAAGAGAGAAGGGACAGAATAAAGAGAGACAGAATAAAAGAGAGAAGGGGCAGAATGGAGAGACAAGGGACAGAATATAAGAGAGAAGGGATAGAATGAAAAGAGAGGGAATAAAAGAGAGAAGGGACAGAATAAAGAGAGACAATAAAAAAGATGAAATGAAAAGTATGCCGCTTGCAATAAATTTTTCATAAAATAGTTAATTTGCATTGAATTTTAATGGTTCAAAGAATGTCAGGCAAAATGGTTGGCCCTCACGCATGTTCACTTCATCAAATCTGGCCCTCTTTGAAAAAGGTTTGGACACCCCTGCCTTAAACTATTCAAGGGGCCTCAAAATTTCTGATGGCTGTCTTGATGGTCACATGTATGAAGAGCAGCTCTGGGGCAATGTTCTAAAACTGGAACAAGAGGCAGGTGCTTTTTTTTTTTAGTTTGTAAGCTAGTTTGGATAGGGTCTTCTTTACCTACTGTTCCAGTATGCCTATCATGGTTTGTTAGAATTTAGCGGTGTTACTTGTAATGTAATGGGTGTATAAGCTACACATTGTATTTTGGAAGCTAGACCTGACAAAGACCCTGAAGGAATAACATTGTGGAATAAACCCTTTTGGCATTTGTTTTGGTGTTGTGGCTCGTTAATATTGTTCTACTGCACGTGAGGCGTTGAAAGTCGCCCTTGGAGATTTGCACCCACATTTCTAGTGGTGTGCTGGCCCTGCATTTTAGTTTTGTACTTGTTAGAATTTAGTCTCTGTTTTGTTGACCTATTGTACAGCTCTGCTGACTATGTTGGCGCTATATAAATAATGGTAACTTTCCACAATGTTCCTTTTCACTATGGGAAAGGTCAATGCTGTCATAACTCCTCCTAGCCACTAGATGGCAGCGGGCTCCAGCGTGTGGAACCCTTGGCCTTCTATCACTTGACAGCCATAGCAACGGCCTGAAGCTGCCCGTGTCTCCGGAGAGGGATCGCAGTGCGCATGCGTGCTGTCCGCGCCAGCCTGTGTCAGCAGATCGAGGCAGGCTGCGGAGCAGACAGACAGGGACAGGCAGGATGATGGTGGCGGTGCTACAGCTGGCGGCGGCAGTGAGCGCCCTGTGCTGGGGCTGGAGCCGGGGCTCGGATGATATCGTGGTGGGCTGCGGGGGGTTTGTCAAGTCGGAGGTGGACATTAACTACTCCCTGATCGAGGTGGGTGTCCGTGCCAGGCCCGGGGGGGCCAGCAGCAGGCCGCACGCCCCATTCATTCCCTTCCTACACTGCCCTCTGACCCCCATGCCCTCCATGCTTTCCATGTCTTCCATTACAACCCCTGTCACTGCCTGTCCCTGCCTGCCCCGGCCGTGCTCTGTTAAATGGGGGTGGACTCAAAAATACAGCATTTACCAGTTTGTAGGACTACAACTCCCACAATGCTCGGCCAGCCACCAAGCTGTCAAAGCAGCATGGGAGTTGTAGTACTTCACTCTCACCTAAATGTATGACAAACCTTGTTTTGTTGAATCATTAACTATACGATATGATATGATTCCATAAGTATATGAATGAAGTGAGCAGCACAAGCAAATAAAGGAAGTTTGCGGCAATAAGACATGCTATATAACAGGGGGATAAGAAGCTTTTGGCACTGCAGATATTGTAGACTACATCTCCCTTTGATGGGCTGCCTACTTTTTGGTTGTAAGAGCATTATGGGTGATGTAGTCCACTAAAATCTGTAGTGCAGAAGGTTGCCTAACCTTGCCATGGAAGGTGTGATTTGTGTTGCTATTGGGCCCTAATCACTTCTGGTTCTTCTTTGAAGGACGCATGTAGTATTTAGCTTGTACTCTTTGCAGAAAGTCTGCAGAATATGTTGGATTTATATAAATAGAAATATTAAATCTACTAATTTAAAATAAGGCATCTCTTCTTTGAATCACAGAGTTGTTACAAAATGTCTTTCAAAAGTTTATCTCTGCACGCCATTTAATAGGATATGGAGTTGAGTAGATTTACACAGTGAGAATTCCACATTACTTTTGTTTTTATAAAGAATCTTTTTTACCACAAAAAAACATGTTTTAAATTATTATCGAACATTAATCAAATGTTGTTTTCTTACATTATAGATTAAATTATATACAAAACAAGGCACTCTGAAATATCAGACTGATTGTGCACCGAACAACGGTTACTTCATGATTCCTCTTTATGATAAGGTGAGTGGTCAGTATTAGTTTTCTCTAATAACCAGCTTGTGGTTAAAGGAACAATGAAGGCTGAAGTTAATTATTTCTCTTTAATACACTTTATTGAAAATGCTTTAAAAAGATAGTCCTCCCTTCTGATTTTTTTGCACTTGCCATAAAAGCTCAGGCATTGCTGCAATCTGTGCAGAGTTTGTGGCAGACCAGGAAGTGACTCAGCCATCATGGTGTGCACCCTTATTTTTCCATGTCAGTGCTATGGTCACCCCAATAATGTATGCACAACTGTGTTTTACTTGCACAACAGGAGTTTCTAGAAGTTCTACATCAGTTGTGAGCTTTCCACAATACTGCCCATTGTGTGCATGATGAAGAATTTGCTACTATTAGCACAAGATAGGATGCAGGGTTGCCTCCCGTTACCACATTGCAAGATTAAAGGCCATAGTGCAACCCTGTGAGCCCTTCACTGACTTTACTTTTGCCTCACTAGTATGGAAAGTGTAGTAATGACAGACAGTAATGGACAAACCAAGATGTAAAGATTTATGTTAAAAAAAAAAAAAGTGGCTGAGTAGTGTCTAATAACTGTTTTTTATCTCTCACACACCATATTTTAATAAAATAAGCTGGCTTTAGTCCTGTGCCCGTCACCCACTACATAACTACTCTATGTGCATTTATTTTGTTGCTGCTGACTTGACTTCTTTCATTGCAGTCTATCATTGAGCCCTTGTGATTAAACAGCCCTGCTGTGGAGAGAAATATTTGGGCGCCATGTCTCATTTCTGGATTCTCTCACACGACCAGTGCCTGATATTTTTCGAGACTTGGTTTAAGTGCAATTCTGCAGATGTGCCCATCACTGATTAATGTTAAAAACAAATCCGTGTCACTCAGGGATTTAGAGAGATTTGTCAGATGGCTACACAGAAACATGCACGATTAGGCAAAAACATAAATAGGCGTAACTAGACACAATTGACCTCCACAATGCGTACATTGTGTTGATATACTTGTTTTGCACTATTTTGACAAAAATATGGAACTGTTTTGGAGCAATGAGTTTCATAAGCATGTGCATTGAATTGCAGTGCACATTGATTTTTAGAAATAAACTATTTTACGCTAGATCTCTTTATTTTACTTACACATTAATACCTAGGGGCACACCAGACTATAAATAGCAGACGTCATACATAAAGTTAGGATGCAGATGTAAAACATACCTCTCCAAAACTGGCTAAGATACAGAACTAAATAATAGTACACCGATAATTGTTTAAAATAAGAAAAGGATTACTTTATTTTTGTTTTGTTAACTATAAAAATAAATGAAAAAATAGACAATTGCTATAGCATGGCATGCAATACACACACATCCATGTAGGCCTGCTGTTCATAAATAAAGAAAACTCACATAATGTTTATTGTGTATAGTCATATGCAGCTGTCAAATAAGTCAAAATAAATACATGTTAAACAATTAACACTAGTCTGCTAATAAGTGTTACCGTCTTTTATGTTTTTGGCTATAAACAGCCTTTTTTTTTGCAGGTGTTTATAGCAATATAAACATGTATTTATTTCAACTTGTATGACAGATGCAAATGGCTGTATACAATATGTGAATTGTTAGGAACTATACTTCTGAATGGCTGTATGCTATGCGGATTGTCTATATTTTTCATCAGCCTTTATTTTTATTCTTTATGTGACAAAAATAAAGTAATACTTTTTTGTAAGGTTTATTAGTGTGCGGTTTTATGATTTAATTCTCT
Source organism: Pelobates cultripes (assembly GCA_933207985.1). Lineage (NCBI taxonomy): Eukaryota > Metazoa > Chordata > Amphibia > Anura > Pelobatidae > Pelobates > Pelobates cultripes. The sequence continues at coordinate 113,744,602 of OW240918.1, forward strand.
TTAATTTACTGATTTAGGCCTCGATTTAATGGATTTGCATTTAAAAAAAAGTTTACAAAATATTTAAATATCAAAAAGTTATTTCTAAAATAAATCAATATTTAAAGTATTAACATTTTTTAATGATTACATTTTAATAGTGTATCCAAAAATATTAAATCAATTCAAAAGCTTATCCCCCCAAAATATTAAATTGATCTTAACTTAATCCGCTGGTTCTACATGTAGTTGTTAGTCTGGAATATCTATATAATGAAACCTGATTGGGAGGGATTTTGACCATAATTTCTAACTCTTGAAGCTAAATATGTAGGCTGTTTCAGAATTGTGTAGTTGTAGGGCATCCTTACCAGATCTCTTGGTACTGCCTAATGTTTTGTGGAAGGATGAATGGAAGTATATGAAAGATGCACTGTGTAAAAGCATAAAGTACAAAGAAAATAATTGTAGTGAGTTATGCACATGGGTAGGGAGGTGGCTAGAACGACAGTTTAATGCCTTGCACTTATCAGGTGGTATGGTATAACTTATTATACAATAGTTCTTAAATCATGTTTTTTTCTAGTGAGTTAAAGTGGAGCTGTCACATCTGATTACAACCAGATAGTTAATTGAATGTTGTCTGGCTTTGCTGTTTAATTTAATTTTTTTTCCAACTGTTATTCATTTTAAATAACATGCTGAGGATAGAGTGTAAACTTGATTAACCCTTACATAGATGGAATACCAGTGTGCGCATGTGCTTGTATGATATTTCTGTGCATGTGTCTAATCGTGCCTGATGGTGTTGAACTCACACAGAGCGTGTAAGTACTACATTGATTTAGATTTAGTTTTTCTTAAACCTCTGCAGTACTACTTACCCCCTAGTAACCAAGAAAATATCAAATACAGAGAAATAATGAAAGTTCTGTTTTAATGAACATTATTGGTTTATTCACCAAACTATTAATTGTAGTGAATATTAAACAATATTGCTATATTAATGCCTAAACACAATTGTTTAATGATAAGCCCCCTGTGTTTTAATTGATGGGGGGTGGAAAGATTCCATCTAATTGCATATCAATTTATTTGTTGGGGACAAGTGATGGGAGCATACATGGATAGATGATTGAGGGGAACAGATATTGGATTAGATAAAGATGTGCAGAATAGGAAAGCCTTCATTTTAGGGGAGAAGATCATCCCAGGTAGATAGATTTGGAGGGGGGAGGGGAGATATGAATTTATGTGGTTGAGGAAAAAGCTGTGATATGGTTGTATGCCAAAATAAAAATAATGGGATAAATAAAATAGGTCAAGATGAATGTAAAAATAAAGGGGATGAGGATTTAAAGTTGGAAGAAGGGCAAGATGGAACACACAGCACTGAAGCATGATCTAGGTCACAGGCATAGGCAACCTTCGGCACTCCAGATGTTTTGGACTACACCTCCCATGATGCTTTGCCAGCACTATGGGTGTCAGAGCATTATGGGGGATGTAGTCCAAAACATCTGGAGTGCCGAAGGTTGCCTACCCCTGATCTAGTAAAATCACAGCCTAGTAGATGGGTCTCCATATTGGGGATGCCAGGTAATTGAAGGAGAGGCTTGATGGGTATATAAGATTAGATTAAAACCTGGAACAAGCCAAGTGGAAGATCAAGTATTAATTTATGTTGTGCAGAAGCAACTAAGTAGACGTAATGCTGGAAAGTCACTTTTATAATTGATCATCTTAGAATGTACAAACATTATGTTGTGTAATAGTGTAACTGCTTCTTTGATGTTTATGGCTGTGAAAGTTAATAGTGATTGTATTTCCTTCAGGCAGCTATTGATGTGTTTTTGTTCTTTCAGGGGGACTTTGTGCTTAAGATCGAGCCTCCCCTAGGCTGGAGTTTTGGTGAGTATCTGTTTCTTCTCCGTAATAGCTGCTGTCAACTCCTACGGGGTTGGTGTGTATATGTTTTTCATTCCCAGAACTCTCCTATTTGCATTAGTTAGATATCATCAGAAACTACCTGGGGACCGCAGGTGTGCAACATCCTCCTTCTACAATCGTGTTGCTTTTTACTAAATGTGGATCAGTTTGCTGATGTATGAGTGCTAATCGCAAAACATATCGTTATGTCATTGTTATATAATAATAATATACACAGAATGGTATAATGATTAAAACCTGCTACACAAGCGGCAAAGAAATTTGCCTTCTTTCCTGCTTTATTTCTGGCAGTATTGTAGGCCTGTTGACAACGTTACCTCTTTCCACATTGCAATATCTGATATTCATGTTAATTTTACTGATTTGTTTTATATCCTCCCAATACCCTTTCCTTTGCTCTTTTTTTAATTAGAAACAGTATTTATTTATTGTATAAACCATCCTCATTACATTTGAAAGGGATTTATTTGTGTTTAACTGTTGGCTTCAAAGAAGCCGCAAAATCCAAGCTGTGTTTTTTTTTTTTTTTTCATTTTTTTTTTTAATGTAGTTTTATTTTTGAGACAAAGTGACATAATTCATTGTATTTGCTTGTTTGTGTGCAGCACCTACAATACTGGCCCTTGAAAATGTTGATTCACCATTATTGAGCGCCAGTTTTTAGTTAATATATGCAGAAGTGGTACATGCACAATGGAACATTCATCACTGCATAACAATTTAACCATTTCACTGCCATAGGGCTGTATATTACCACTATCACTGTGAAAATAAAACAACGTATTTCTATAAACCTTTTAATCCAGATCGCACCTTTTCATCTGGAAATTATAGGATCCAGAACTGTAATTTTAAAATATTGTTTTTCTTAATGACTTTTAAATAATTGTTACTTAATTCTTTTATTATAGAGCCTACAAGTGTCCCTCTACATGTGGATGGAGTGAACGATATTTGTACTAAAGGAGGAGATGTTAATTTTGTTTTTACGGGCTTCATGGTTAACGGAAAGGTAATTCAGGCAAACTACATTTTAGTAATCCTAATTTCAGTACAGGAAATTCCAGTCCATGTGATTTTTGGTCCCTTTTTCATCTACTTTTTTAACACTTTGTTTGAAAATGCAAACCTACACACTAGGGTTCGACGGATTATCGGTTTTGCCGATATTCCGTTTTTTTTTTTTTGGTTTTTTTTTTAAGTATCGGCCGATAATCACTGACAACACCTATAATGAATGCGTAGGCTGGCGCGTCCATAAGGGGTGGGGGTTATAAGGAACACTATGGGACCAGGGGTGGGGGTGGTAAGGACCACTACAGGGGAGGGGAGAAAAGAACACTTTTTGCACAAACAAAACGATAAATGTACAGCATATTGGTAAGCGATCGGTCTGAACGTTCACAGATTATCTGTATCGGCTCTAAAAAAATAATATTGGTTGATCTCTACTACACACTCCCAATGGACTGACTCGTGATACTTGCTCCAGATAAGTGACAAAGTATCATTATACAGTGACTTGCTCATGTGGGAATGAACGCTGAATAAGGAAATTGGCTGTGTGAGCTCATTTAATGAGGGCCCTTATCTCCTCCTGATCCTGTCAAACTTGTTTTGCCACTTCTGCTTTTGTCATGTTGCACAAATCCAAAGAGGATGTTGGTTTATAAATTATAATGTATGTTCATGGACAATCCCATGTGCAAACTAGTGTATGAAAATCATGCAAAAAAATATACCAAATGATACCGCACTCAATAGAATAGATATAACTGAATATAAGTTTATTAGCAAAAATGTAAGCTATCTTATATAAAGACAAGAGAACACAACACCATATATTTATATATGAAAAATATCTTATTCACTATACTATAAAGTGCTAAAGTGCAAAATATCACATCACCATGGTTCCTAAATGAACATTAATAAAATACAAACATTAATGCCTGTTTCAAAATCCTCTGCACAGAATAAACCACATGGTCCAGCAAAACAACAGACTGTACATAAGGGTATTGAGTTTTGTGAGAAAAAATCCTGGTAATGTACATCAAAGTTAAAAAATAGGGATCCCAGAACAAAACTCAATGTTGGGGGGGGGGGGGGAAAGGGTCATGGACTGATCTCACCCATGTGTTTGGCTGGGAGGCTTCCTGTTTGCTTTAAGAGTCCCAAATCCAGATGGATATACTCTTCTGTAATGTGTCCCAAGTGTTCTCTTTAGAAACTCCCCCTGTAACTCATTTTTAATAAATTTTATATTCTGTTAAATCTATTCTATTGAGTGCGGTATCATTTGGTATAATTTTTTTTTGTATAATATTATTGAGGGTCTTTCGAGGTGACCCTGATACCTATTGTGATTGAATGCAAGTACTACTTGTGTTTTTTGTTGGTTTTTTTTTTTTGTATGAAAATCATGGTTTAATTGTGATCTGCTCATCTGCACAGTTAGCCAATCATTGCTATGTATTTGATGTCTAATCTGAAAGGTGATTTCAACTTTACCTCAGCCACAATATAGGAGCAGAGGACAACATTAGGTGACGGGAGGATCCTGAGCTTTGTCAGTCCACTTAAATAGTTTGACAGAAACCACGGAGACGACACCCAAAAACTGCTAGTAATGTAACTACTACAATGAGCTGCAGTGGTCATGGTGCTTAGAATACTGCTTTGATGCATAACTTGCTGGTATGAGGTGTGTGGCGGAACCAACCTCGCCACTGTCCACTGGAGAGGCCTGGTTGCTCGCCTGCTCCCTTTAGACTATGGTCCTGCATTTTAAACTTTTATTTTACCTGCAGAAAGGTTTATTCGTGCCTTTCTGCGGACTGTTAAAGCCATGCTACCCCAGATAGCTATGCCATGGAGCCCAGCCGTATACTGAAAGACTGTATGAAAGACTTTGGCTCCATGGCGATTGAACTGTATGTATGTGATCTGAGCACCATCCGGTAATAATGTGCGCTCAGATCTAAGCTATCTGGGGATAGGTAGAATGTGTATGTTCTATGTGATAAATGTAACCGTATGTATTTTTATGTCTTTTATTGTCCTTTGTCTGCCATATGGCTAATGGAGTTTTGCCTCTGTCCTTGGAGATAATTGGATTACTTCACAATTATCTTCAGGATAGAAGACTCTGTGGAACTGGTTTTGGGCAGAAAAGCCATGCTTCATTTGGTCAAATAGGACTTTCCCTTAACTTTTTAACCCCTGGATGGAATTGGCTGAATTTTGGTTATGTTTCTATTTTATGTGAATATGATGCATATTTTTAAAGTTATAGTGTATGTATAAAAAGTGTATTTTTCCTGCCTGTGTTAAATTTCATTAACCCATTGTGTTCAGTAATGATATCACAGGCAGAGGGGAGGGATGTGTTTGTGCTGGGTGTGTTTTATGGCTGTCCTGTAAATGATTGGTTGTACTGTGTCCCACCCAGTGTGTGGCCATTACAGTGGAGTTCCTGCTTAACCCTGAAAGTGAAGTGTCGTCTCATTATTGGGGGAGGATTTATTGTATGCTGTTCCAGTTTGACTGCTAGGAGTGTAAACCTATTCACATGGGTTTCCTATTCGGCTGTATACAACATTCATATGCTTAAAAGTACTCATATGCTTCTCCGGTTTGGTGATTGTGGTGTCTGCCAGAGTGCTTGGAGTCCTCAGGAAACGCTAGGAGCATCCTTTAACGGAGGTACCCAGTCGGGGTGCCAGGCGATCCGTTACAAGGTGTTTAAGCACTAGAGTGTAATAACAGAACATATGATTCTTTTAAGCACCATAACCATTATACGTCTTGTAGTGCTTATTGTTAAAGCAATCTTTGGGTGCCATTTTCCCCCTTCTTTTACTGTTATTCATTCATTGTTTGACAAAAAAATACATCTCTCCCCGCATTCAAAGCCCAGGCTCTTTTTTTTTTTTTTTTTTCCTAAAGCTTGCAGCCTATCATTGTCATTGAAGGTGGGGTGTATCATGCAGAAGAGGCCAGGTACTAAGTATCAGAAGATGCTAGGTTTTAGTCAATGTGCATTGAACGAGTTACCAAGGTGTGCTTGCCCTGTTCTAGCTGTTTTTTACTCTATATTCTTCGAGGCTACAATGTATTAAAATCACAGGAGGTCTGCTGTTTCTGAGTTACTGGTATCATCATATCTAGAAGCACTAATGATCTCATTGGCCCAAGTATCTTAGATATGGTTTTACCATCTAATGTATGTTCAGATACATTAAACTTCTTCACTATGTCTACAGCATACATTACTTTGAGATGCAATGCTGTTAATGAGCATGACTACAGAATAACATGGTTACTGAGTCTTTTTGTATCAAATTATCATTATATGTGTTTGTATATAAAATATATTGCATGGGACATGTACAGTATACTTCTACATGCGTATGTGGTCTGCCATCTGTTGTAATACACCAAACCTAAAGGGGGGAAGCAGTCACAAACATACATCAGCATATACATATTAACATTTCTAGAGTGAGATGTAATTATGATATCTTGCTGTCTGTTCCAGGTATTGAGTAGAAATCAGAATCTGGGGCCTGGGGGTGTACAGGTTGCCTTGAGACGAACTGGAAGTGGAGTGAATTTTCAAACCACAGTTACTCAAACAGGAGGAAAGTAAGTTCTTTGATTGAAGACCAATTTTATATTCCAAATACTCATCCATCATAATATTTAAAGCTCTTATTTCTACAAATTAAGGCATGTTTTACCCAGTTGTAGCCTGTTAAAAAAAAAAAACTTAATGTATTGGTTGCCTTAGTTAAGCCATCAAAAGCCAGACATTTTTTTTGCATTAGAAATGCTACTGGCTAATTATGAATATTACTAATGAACACCTTTTTTCTGGTTCTAGGTTTGCGTTCTATAAGGTGCTCCCCGGAGACTATGAAATAATTGCTTCCCATCAGAATTGGGTTTTAAAAGAGGTATTTTTATAAATAGGTTTTCAGTGTGAACATGTTTTGTTGTTGTGTTATTCCTTTGACAATAACCTTTGTGGTCTATAAATTAAGTCTGTATCATGATTTGGCTTTCATTTGGTATTTGAATAGTCTTTAAAAGATGCAGTCAGTGGGTATACTGCACATATTATTTCAGTAGACATTCAATAAGTGGGGAAAAAAAAATGCTAAACAGGGTTATTCACTAAAGTGAGAATTGTCTGAAATTCAGAGTGATTTCAAATTGAAGACCAGAATAGCTGGTTTGGAATTTTTTTTTTCCCCCCATGTAAACCAAGCTTCCAGTTTAGCTATATTTGTCTAAAATTCGAAATTCACGTTTAATTCCTGACACTTCTTCCTTTGATGAATAACCCTGAAATATTCTTCATTGTTTACAGTTTGACTTCTAAATGTTCATCTTGCCAACAAATCTCTAGTCACTGTTTGCCCTCTACCTTCCAGTCCGGTATTTTTCCACCTGTTAAGCTGTATTGGAATATTGTATTTTCCTGTTAACCCGTGCACTGCATGGGTTTATGGGTAATGTGTAGCTGAATTAAGTTACACAATTGTCTTATTTTATTGTGATACAAAGTTGTATATATCCGTAAAAAAACCTAATGGCGAGTACTACAGCAGGTCTGAGTTACTCAGGGGATTTTAGGAAATGTACAATCATATGTTCCCTTTTAGGTCCTGGAGCATCCAGAGCCCCTGTTAATATTGGAGCTCTAGTCCTGACCGGGGCTATCCTCCGCTTGTTCATCAATAGTAGAACTCAGGAACATGATACTACCAAGTAAATAGCCCACCTCCTCTCCAGTAATTGGACAACACACAGTTCTGGAAGTACAACTGAACTTCATTCTGCCACACACTACTTTTATGCACTGGCATCTAGTATGGGGTATACACATCAAAAACACATGGGTTTCTTCTCAAGAGCCTTTGTGTTTGAGAGATAATCGAGCTTAAATTAGGATAACTCAATTATATCTCAAATACAGAAACTTACACACATTTTACTATACCACAAAAATACATGAAAATAATACAGGAACTCACAAAAATCATATCCCCAAATAGCTCTGACCTGAGACGCCCAAAATATCCAAAAATCATTCAGATCGTTTCGATAGAACGAAATTGCTATTCAAGTAAAGTTTTAAAGACCAACAGTTCCAGAGGATTGGGAAGGATGGCCGGTCGACTTTCGGGGGTTCCTGTGCAAACACTGACTAACGCTCCCCCTATCTTTTCTGCCGAACATCATTCGTCTAGGTGGTCGGGAAATAGAACGGGCAGCAGTACAAACTCCGCCCGGGTTTGTGTACTCGCGTGAGCCGAAAACCGTTCCAGGCGTTCGACCACCATGTACCGCTGCCTGTGTTCAGGAGACAAAATGGCCGCCATGCACAGACCACGTGCGTTCGGTTATACGAATGGCGAACCCAGGGAAAGCACTCGAGCCACTGTGTTGGTGGTTAACAGCCAGGGGAAGTCGGTGTTCAAGGAGGTATAAAAGGGGGGGACCACACACCAGTCATTTAGGAGACGAACAAGGGTGTACGGCCAACCGAACACAAAGGAATGGAGTCTGCTACAGTGTTCTCACCTAAATGGTGGCTGCATTTGCAGTGCAGCTGTGGGTATAAAGTTTTCTCCTCCAACCTTTATTTCCAATTGCCCTTTTTTTAAGTAGCTAGGTGCCAGTGGCTTTGGTGTTTATTTTTGGGTTTGCAAAATAAAAAATTCTATTGCATCAAAAAAAGGAAAAACTTTTTGTTTTTCGATGAGATGTGTTGTGCAAATTTTCTTCTTGTAGTGTACCTTTAAGAAAGACATATTAACTGATGATATACTACATAGTTCTTTGGTACACCTCAAAGCATATTCTTAGCACCAAAACTACTCCTTCTCAAGGGACACCGCAATGCTTACAAGTTTTTGACGCATATCTAGTGGCTGTCAGAGAGACTGACACTAGAGGTGCCTCTTAATTGAAAGCCTTACTTTTATTTAAGGACTTCACATTTAGCATCATCATGTCCAGTGTGATGTTGCTGAACAATGTGAGTGCTTCTTATAAAGGAGCATTGGGTTCAGTGTTTCTCTGAGAAGCATTCCATTGGGGAGCTTGATGATTACTGCAAAAGGTGCTATGTGCAATCAGTGTTTTTCTATGGGAATGTTTGGATAAGAGGAACTATCTGGCGAAGTCTGTACTGACACCAGATTACCAATGCGTAAAAACAATAGTTGGAAGCAACAAACTAGGAATAGTTAAACTAGGAAAAATTCCCTCCCAACCCCAAAATGGTGTGGCGGCCACCCAGATAAGAACACTGGTTTCGCTGCCAAGGATGTCCTTTTTCCCCTCTCTGGAACTCTGCTGTGCCGGATTCAGTGATATAGCTGCTTTAGTGATTATAGCTGCCAAGTGTTTAAAGCTCTGGCGTGATTATAGCTTTCCCCCACAGACATTAGCCAAAACTTAATGCTGGGAGTGAGCTGGTTTAATAAATCATGGTACAGGCAATTTATACACAGATCCCTAGCAGGGGGGGCTCCATACAGTTACAAACTCCTCCCTGGCTTCCCTGTGTGTGGGAGGAATTTGAGTGTACTTTTGCTTAAACTAATTATCTCCCAGGCACAGAGGTACAATGTTCAAAACACACTATATTACAAGGTACCCTCACAAGTCCTATATCCCGGATAACCTGTATCTGAGCGCCCAACATATCCAAATAGCGCTCAGATCCCAGGCACCTGCCTAAAATAGGTTGGTGTATCTTTCGGGAGTAAAAAAAGGAATAAAACACTGAACAGATTTTCTAACTCCTAGGTAGCGATTGTTCGCCTTTTTTCGTGCGAACAATCCTACCGATCAGCACTCTTCTGAGGTGTAAGAAAACGAAAACAGGCAAGGATGGAAGCTCAGCTGTGTTCGCAAGTTAGTCTGTCCGATTTCAGTTCCATGCACTCGACGACTGAACACCGCTGCCTGCTTTCGTGCGACAAGATGTCCTCCAACTCCATTTTCCATGTGTTCATCTATGCGAATGGCGGCCACCCAGCAGAACACTTGTAGTAATGAGGTGCAAACCGATTATGGAGGTGTCAGTAGGGGTCAATGAGGTTAACAAGCTCCAAGGTGGGCTGAGTACGGGAGGTATAACAAGGGGAACTTGTGGGTTTGTTCGGTTACTGAACTGGAATGAGGAAATAATGCAAACAAAGTATTGTTAGTGACGGGGTGTTCTGTCACAAATGGCAGTCAGATTTATCCTTGGATCAAGAAGCTATTTCCCTACAGTTGAAAAATGATATCATTGAATATTATGTTTTTGCAAGTATGCATCTAGCTGCTGTTTAAACATCTGTACAGACTCTGATAAAACCACTTCTTCAGGCAGAGAATTCCACATTAGTGATGTCCCAAACGGTTCGCCGCGGACGGCGAACATATGCACTGTTTGGTCCGCCCCCTATGTCATCATTGAGTAAACTTTGAACCTGTACCTCACAGTCAGCAGACACATTCCAGCCAATCAGCAGCAGACCCTCCCTCCCAGACCCTCCCACCTCCTGGACAGCATCCGTTTTACATTCATTGTGAAGCTGCATTCTTAGTGAGCTGTCCAGGAGGTGGGAGGGTCTGCTGCTGATTGGCTGGAATGTGTCTGCTGACTGTGAGGTACAGGGTCAAAGTTTACTCAATGATGACGAATAGGGGGCGGACCGAACAGCGCATATGTTCGCCGTCCTCGGCGAACCGTTCGGGACATCACTATTCCACATCCTTATTGTTCTTACAGTTAAAAAAAAAACAAAAAAAAAAAACCTTAGCCAACCTATTTGTATTGTTGGGCCATCGCACAAGTACCAGTGGGCCAGTCTTACTGCTGTGCTCTGTCTCTCCATCTGATTTTATCCAATCCATTTAGGGAAGCATTAGGAGGCTAGTACTTATGCCTTGCAAATCGCAGCGTTCACTCCACTTAGTATCTCCTCATAGGGATGCATTGATTCAATGCATCTCTATGTGGATCGTTCAGCATCTTCATCAAGAGACCAACTGAGTGTTGATTCTGCAGTCCAGAACCTAGAAAGCCCTTGTACTGGCTGTCTGAGTAACAACCACTAGACCTGTTATAAGGCAACAGTGCAAACATAGCCTTTTCTTAGAAACGGCAGCATTAACACTGCTGAGGCTGCAAAGATTGTCAATACATTAAGCTAGTCCTTAAAGAGGCAGAAACTATATATTCCCTTCCAGTATTAAATATTTAAAGTAATTTGTCACTATAAAATGCTTATCATGATTTACCTTTTTTTGTGTGTGTAGGCAACAACGGAAGTGCAAGTGACAAATTCCAATGCCCAGGCTCTAAATCCTCTAATTGTTGCCGGTTATGATGTATTGGGTTCTGTTCGCAGCGATGGTGAACCAATGAAAGGCGTTATGTTTTTGCTCTTTTCCTCATCCATCAACAAAGAGGTACTGATCTATAACGTTAGCAAATGCTCAAAGTTTACATGCCTTGCTATCATTAGGACTTATTTTAATGCATATCTTGTGTTCCTGTGTTGATTGCCATTGGGGGAGTGGAGGATCCTATGAAATCATTGGTGTAATACAGAAGGCACAAATCAAAGTATACAGCCATATGTGAGTGAACAAAGCTTATAGTGTTTCCTGATCAGAAGCACCTTGAGTGAGTTAATCTTGTGTCATTACAGAGGAAAAATTGTTATGGGTTTCTCTAATTGAATGCTCTCAAATCTAACTTAAAATGCCAGGCAGGTTTTCTATGCATGCGATATACTACAATGCCAGACATACATTTCAGACGTATCAATGAGACACTTTGATTTGTATTTATTTATTTTTTTTAAAGGAAATCATGTATTAAGATCCATTCGTTTTGATTTCCGAATATCTTACTTTTCCTTTTAATGTACAATACAATCAGTTATATTTGGTAAGCAGGCTAGGTGCTGCACAAAAAATGTGAATGCCTGCACTTGGTTTTCATAAGATCAGTTGAAATGCTAACAGATGTGCTTTAGTGACGCACATAAGGAGTAAAATGGTTTCCTGCTTGCCAGAGTGAAGCAGTCATTAAAATGTAGAATAGGTGACACAAGATTATTCTTCAAATAACAGCTCCCCTCTTCATTGGGGCAACCAAGCTATAAAAGGAGGCTGAGGTTGGGATACTACAGTAACTGAACAAAAATCTACCCAAAATATTTGTGCTTTTGTATGTCCTTCATTAAACTCTATTAGCACTGAGGTGTACCGGCATTCTTGTACCTTTTCTTTTTTTTTTTTTTTCTTCTATTTTGCTGCTCCAATATAGAGGAATTCTTTTATATTGTAAATGCCACATATTTTACAATACGTTGCAGTGACACTTAGAATAGAGCACCAACATTTCTGCTGTATGCACAGTTAGCCTAGAATTTTATTAGAGCCTAACTATCATTGCATTTCTGTTTTATTGAGCTTATTGTTTATGAAGATGTACAGTTGTTTAACGTGATGTGTACTGTTGACTAACGACATCCTAGCTGCCATCCCTTTTTCATTTCCAACGAATTGTCTGCAAATTGTTATTCTTGGGATTTTTCTGCTTATGTAAGTTGACACATTTTTCAAACATGATTTGTGTCTTGTGTGGTTCTAAAATATCTATTCTGCTTTCATTACTGTAGGATATATTGGGCTGTGATTTAGCTCCTGTTGACGGCTTTCAAGGAAAAGATGAATCCCTGTCGTACTTGTGTTATGTCACATCCCGAGAAGATGGAGTGTTTACATTCTCCTCCTTACCCAGCGGGGATTACAGTGTGGTATGAGAAAAGAACTATCCTCTACACATATTCCTGTCTATCTTCTACTTTACAGAGTGCTTGTCTCAGCACATTTTCTAATGAACCATCTGCTTTTCAGCTCAGATAGGCCTGCTAATCTTCTCTTATCTTGAGCTAACCAAAGGAAGCTTTCTTGGTTAAAGCCACCAACAAGGTGTTGGATTGATCACAATAATCTGTATTTTACACTTCAGAACAGAAGTACTTTATAATTAAGTAGCTCCTTGTGAGCATTTATTTTTCAGAATTGGATGTCTCTTCATTTTAGTTAAAGGGAAACAAAGTCACCAGAACAACTTCAACTTGTTGTATTTGTTCTGGTGAGTAGAATCATACCATTCAGGCTTTTTGCAGTAAACACTGTTTTTCAGAGAAAAGTAAGTGTGTACATTACAGCCTAGGGAAACCTCCACTGGATACTCCTCAGATGGCTACTAGAGGTTCGTTTTGGGACAGTGATGCACAGTCAGCAGCACTGCCATTCAATGTATCCACCTTCTGCATACAGACACTGAACTTTCTTCATAAAAATGAATTGATTCAATGCATCTCTATGAGGAGATGCTGATTGGCCAGGGCTGTGTTTGACTTGTGATGACTTTGCCCTTGATCTGCCTCTTTGTCAGTCTCAGCCAATCCAACGCTTTCCTATGGGAAAGCATTGTGATTGGCTCTGATAATCACTTCTGATAATGTCAACCAAGGAGGCAGTTCAGGGTCAGAGCCAGCACCAGCAGACTGGTACACATGTGCGGCAATCGCCAGTCAGCACTTCCTCATATGGATGAATTATACCAAAGCATCTATATAGGGAGCATCTTCATGCTGAATGTAAAGATGCAAGACATCGGTCCTGCAAACACTGCAGGACCATAATAAGAAGCACCTCTAGTTACTGCCGGAATGATGGCCATTAGAGGTGTCCATTGGGACAAATGTAAACACTGCCACAGAAAGGGCAGTATTCACAAATAAAATACTGCAAGGACAGTTCTTTGCACCATAGTCCCTACATTAAGCTGCAATGGTTCTTGTGCTTAGAGAGTGTGTGTATATTTTATTGCGCTGTGCATGGAGTGCAAGGATCGCTTGTGGATTCTCTCTTTTGCTTTCCTTTATCAATCAATTCCTCAACTGTTTATGCCGAAGAATTGATTGACAGATGGGAGAAAACAATATTTTTAAATAGGTTTTTCTCTCAATTTATACATTTCCTAGCAAAACCACTTTTGCAATGTATAAATATAATTTCAAGCTCTTTAAATAATATTAGGCACGACTGATGGGCATATTTTGGGCATCAACTATTTCATATGTGTATAACAATTGTAATGTGAGATCACGTGAGTGTCAATCAGTTGTATTGGAGGGAGCTCCCAGTATCTATGACATATTTATCTGTTCTTTTAAGAGCAAAAACTTTAAAGGACCACTATAGGCACCCAGACCACTTCAGCTTAATGAAGTGGTCTGGGTGCCAGGTCCAGCTCAGTTTATCCCTTTTTTTTTATAAACCGGGTTTCAGAGAAACTGCTATGTTTATAATAGGGTTAATCAAGCCTCTAGTGGCTGTCTCATTGACAGCCACTAGAGGGCTTCCGCGCTTGAGAAGACGCTAGCGTCCATAGGAAAGCATTGTGAATGCTTTCCAATGGACTGGCTGAATGCGTGCGGCTCTTGCCGCGCATGCGCATTCAGCCGGTGATGGGAGGAGAGGAGGAGGCGAGCTCTCCGCCCGGCACTGGAGAAAGAGGTAAGTTAGCATCTTAGCACCAGAGCCCGGCGGGACGAGTATGTTTTCCTGGCACTATAGTGGTCCTTTAAAGGAACACTGTGGACACCATAACCACTTCATGCCAGAGAAGTGATTGTGGTGCCTGGAGTTTTCTGACATCGTCTTACTTTGAAGTGCTAAACCATTTTAAATGGTTTAACACTGAAATTGAGTCCTCCTGACTTTGGTCTGATGTACTGTCTGTAACTGCTTGGCAAACATGGAAGCTTTTGCTCAAACAGCATTGATAGGCTTAGCATTTTAACCTTCTCGTTTAGCATTTAACTATGCTCATAGCGAGTAATGCTTCAAATATCTACAGCCTGTAGAGCTGTTCCAAAAAGGAAACTGGACCAGTGCTTGGGTTACTTAACTTTAGTGTTAAACTATTCAAAAATGATTCAAAACCATTTACATTTTGAAGATAAGGCACTGGGATTCTCCGGCATCATAAACACTTTATTGATGTGAAATGGTTCAAGTATTTTCAATTTCCTTCTTGTATTTTTATTGTCTTTATTTTCATAAAAGTTCGATTTAAAAACAAACAACAACTTGCAATGTAAATTTGTATTTCTATCATACCTGTACATTATAGCTCATCAAATTATGCTATGTAGTCTTTTTTAGTTTTTTGGGGGGATATGTTCCCATTAAGTAGGTTAATAGACAAAGTCCAGTGACAGAATAGTTTTTAGTATTTGTTACCCAAATATCACTATTGACAACTTTATTAAACATTTCCTTCCAATTGGAAAAAAATGTAATTTATACAAAAAATAGATTTGCATCACTATTCTAAGCTTGCGTTGTGTTTTGCAGATTCCATTTTATAGGGGTGAAAGAATTACATTTGATGTTGCTCCATCCCGATTGGACTTCCGTGTGGAACATGACAGCCTCCGATTAGAGGTACAATACCGATCAGCAAAAACATGGTGTTTAACTTAACATTTTAAACAAATGAATAATGAAAGCAGAGCAACACATTTATTCAGCCACATTTCGACGCTTTCATGGCTTTGACAAGCTTATGTCACATCATACACACAATACAAATTATGGTATTAAAATTACTTTAACAAAGCTGTGACTATTTCACACTGATTCTGAAGATTAGGTGTGGCTGTTTTCAACACAAAATGTGTGTCACTAAATGCTTTAATCCAATATATTATTATTATTATTAAATCACATTTGTTTTTCTCTTCTTTTCATTATTATCTAGAAACCTTGAGTAACTAGATGGTAATACACTGTATAATGCACTAATTCCATCGCCTAGTGTAACCTTAAAAATAGCACTTTAAGAGAAAATCTGTTCACCAAAGGTTAATAGTGAAATGACTAATATTCCTGGTTAAGGTTCACTCTATGCACTATAACTATTACAAGGACCCTCAACACCAGAAGCCTGGCCCCTTTGTAGCCAATTTAATACTGTTCATGATCCACTCCCACGGTATTTGTCAAACCTTGATCGGTTGCAAGCAAAGGGCAAACTTTTTCCCAGCTCTTATAGTAATGGTTTCAGTCCAAAGTTGGACAGATAATGTAGAAGTAAATATCTTCCTTACTGAGAAGTTGAGGCCAGGTTATGGGTGCTGTAGATAGTCCATGGTTTTGACTAAGCATTCACAAGTGATTTGATGGAAAAAGGGGACTTTACACACAGACTTGTAGCACCAGTACCTCTACATTGTGCTGTAGTGGTTATGGTGATTAGAGTGTGCCTTTAAATTTTCAGAATAAATCTAGTGTCTTAAAAATATTTGATTTGTTTGTTGTAACTTAATTTTAGAATCTGTTCATGATATTACTGGAGACTGAAAAGTTAGGTTTTCTGCTGACACTCACTCACTCACTTTGCACACTCAAGCATCTTATCACCAAAAAGTGGGGAGGGGGGAAATATACACACATGTGTAAGTTGTTAAGTGGTGCATTGCTCTATTTTTGCACTTAAGAATGTGAGTGAATTATGAAGGTGCCACCATTGTATGTACTTACGATATAGCGGTTTTTACCAGCCTGTCTTCCATGTGATGGGGTTCTCTGTGACTGGAAGGGTTTTGAATGGACCTGAAGGTGAAGGTGTTGCTGATGCTGTTGTCACGCTTAACAATCAAATGAAAGGTGAGTCACATATAGTCATTTTCTCTAACTTGCTAGCTTTACACTGCATAGCCATGCGTTTTAGTGTATTTCATACAAAACATATTATACTAGCAGGACTTAAAATTTCCACTAGCCAATGGCAAGTAGAAATTATTTCCTGATTATGGAGCCTTCAGGCTTCTAGTAATGAGTAACTTTTAGGCCTGTCCAGTAGCGTAGGATTTGAATGAGCTTGATACTAGGATTGTACTTTGATAAAGAGACCTTTGCATCATGAACTACTGAACAAGAGGTGGCTACGCTTCTCCTTTCCTCTCGCCCCACCACTTGCCTGCTTGATCCTGTCCCATCTCACCTTATCAGATCTCTCTCCCCTAGTCTTGTGCCTTCCTTAAAGGACCACTCTAGGCACACAGACCACTTCAGCTTAATGAAGTGGTCTGGGTGCCAGGTCCAGCTAGGGTTAACCCATTTTTTCATAAACATAGCAGTTTCAGAGAAACTGCTATGTTTATGAATGGGTTAAGCCTTCCCCTATTTCCTCTAGCGGCTGTCTCATTGACAGCCGCTAGAGGCGCTTGCGTGCTTCTCACTGTGATTTTCACAGTGAGAGCACGCCAGCGTCCATAGGAAAGCATTATGAATGCTTTCCTATGTGACCGGCTGAATGCGCGCGCAGCTCTTGCCACGCGTGCGCATTCAGCCGACGAGGAGGATCGGAGGAGGAGAGCTCCCCGCCCAGCGCTGGAAAATGTAAGTTTTTTTTTTTTAACCCCTTTCCCCCTTCCAGATCGGGGTGGGAGGGGGACCCTGAGGGTGGGGGCACCCTCAGGGCACTATAGTGCCAGGAAAACGAGTATGTTTTCCTGGCACTATAGTGGTCCTTTAACACACATCTTCAACTGCTCTCTCTCTTCTGGCATTGTCCCTACTAACCTTAAACATGCTATTGTAGTACCTATCTTGGAAAAAAAACATCCCTTGACCCATCCACCTCCTCTAACTATCGTCCCATATCCCTGCACCCTTTTTCCTCAAAGCTTCTGGAAAGACTTGTCTTTACTCATATCATCTCACTTACTCAATCCCAACTCCCTCCTTGACCCTCTTGAATCTGGCTTCTGCCCCCTCCACTCTACTGAGACTGCTCTTATCAAAGTTACTAATGACCTAATCGCAGCTAAATCCAAAGGACATTACTCCATACTAATACTTCTTGACCTCTCTGCTGCCTTTGACACAGTTGATCATGCTCTCCTTCTTCAAACTCTTCAATCAATCGGTCTCTGTGACACTGTCCTCTCTTGGTTTTCCCAACGCTCATTCAGTGTCTTTTTCAAATGATACCTCCTTCTTTCATCCTGTCTTTGTTGGAGTCCCCCAAGGCTCTGTCCTTGGTCCCCTTCTATTTTCTCTTTATACTGCCTCTCTTGGCAAACTTATTGCCTCATTTGGATTCCACTACCACCTGTACGCTTATGACACCCAACTATATCTCTCCTCCCCAGACCTCTCCCCTTCCTTTTCTCCATCTCTGACTGGATATCCTCCCGCTTTTTAAAACTAAATCTCTCTAAAACTGAACTCCTTGTCTTTCCTTCTCCTAATACTGACCCTCTTCTTTCGCTCTCCCTTCAAGTCAGTGGTATCCACATCAGTTCATCCTTGCAAGTGCGCTGTCTTGGTGTCATGTTTGATTCTAACCTCACCTTTGAGCATGTTACCAAATCCTGTTGATTCAATCTTAAAAACATAGCCCGCATTCGCCCCTTTCTCAAGATGGTACCAAAGAGCTTGTCCATGCTCTAGTAATTTCCCGCATGGATTATTGTAACCTTCTCCTAATTGGTCTTCCCAAAAACCGTATTGCCCCACTACAGTCTGTTATGAATGCTGCCGCCAGACTGATTTTCCTCTCTAGTCGGTCCTCTCGCACCTCACCCTTTTGTTAGTCCTTACATTGGCTTCCTGTATCCTATAGGAGTCAATTCAAAATGATAACCCATACCTATAAAGCATTGACCAATTCTAGCCCCTTTTATCTCATAACAGATCCATTGGTTTGCCCCTTCTTGGTCTCCCTGCTTTGCCTGTGACCACCTCCTGTCCACTACTCACACCCATACAGTCAACTCATGCTTGCACGACTACTTGCAGGTGGCTCCCTTCTTATGGAACAGCCTGCCTACCGCCATCAGACTTTCCCCTAGTCTTCAATCGTTTAAGAAGTGCCTTAAAACCCATTTCTTTAGGAAAGCTTCTGGTCTCCCAGAGTAACCTCACATACCTGTCTCTTGCTCTCTCCTGAAGGGCAGCACTCTACTCTCTCCTTCAGCTCTGCTTCACTCCAACCTATTTTGATTGCTATTACCTGTCCTAGTGTGTTTTACACCCCATCTCCTATAGACTGTAAGCTCGCTTGAGCAGGGTCCTCTTCAACCTATCGTTCCTGTAAGTTTTCTTGTAATTGTCCTATTTATAGCTCTTATAATATTGTAAAGCGCTATGGAATCTGTTGGCACTATATAAATGGCAATAATAATAATAATAATCATCTAACAACTCATAATATCTATGTTTATGCTTCGTTCTGATTCTTGGTGGCTATAGAGTCTTATTTCTTTCACCTCTTCAGAAATCAAACTGTCTCTTGCGACAAAATTTTTCCTTTGGCATACAGAAGAAAGTACTATAACAAGGTTGATTCATTACTGACCCCAGCCAGCGTGTGTGTGTTAGAGCAGCTATAGATTTTATATTCCCTGTTAAAGTTGCTCACCCAAATCAGAAACAAATACAAATGCTATGGTTGCTGGCAACCAAAAATGTTTTCCCAAAAGCATAAAATTTACATATACAATGACCAAAAAGAAGCGGCACAGCAGTTTCTGCAAAGTATAATGAAAATTACAACAGAATCAAAGTTAGTATGAAAATGCAATTTAGAACATTGCATGATCGGCAGAATGTCATTGGGTGGAAAATGGAAACCAAAAAAGCGACTACACAATCAAGTTTATACTAACTGGGTTTTAGTTTCATTGCATTTGTCCTGCATGCAAAACAATCATTGATTTCAACATTGCTAAAAAATAAATAAAAATATTAGTGTTACAAGTTTTTGCTTTAATTATGGAGCTGTATTATATGTTTTCTAGTTACAACTAATGCAAATGGATCTTTTCGTTTGGAAAACATGACTGCTGGTACTTACAATATCGATGCCCAGAAGGAACATGTTTACTTTGATACACTCACAGTAAAGATTGCCCCAAATACTCCACAACTTGCTGATATCATAGCGGCGAGGTGAGTGGAAGTAAATCTTGTTCATGCTGTATTTCAGTTAGCATTATTGCTGTTCAGTAACATCTGGTAACATTACAATATGGTATGGTTCTAGACAGGACACATAGTTTTGACTCTGCCACTAATGATTTTTAATCATGACTAGGAATATGGAGTAAGTCATATAGACCTATTCCTATCAATGAGTTAAATGCATTGGCCATTTTGAGGCTAAATACAAATTATAATTGTAATAAAAAATTTAGCCACAAGATGCCGCCAAAGGATTACTTTTCAAAATGATTTTAAATAAAAATGCTATATAGAATGTTTTTGTCGAAGAAAAAAAATTAGTTGAGATTTTGAGTTATACAATATTTTACTCAGGAAAATAAAACATTAAATAAAATAAATGAGCAGCCTGCTTAATTGCCAGGCTAATTTAGAGGCAGTCACCTGCTGTTGTAGTGGTGCTTGTCACTATGTGCCTGGGGTACTGGGCTTAGTATTTGGGGGGGGCTTCTAAAACTGAAGTAAGGCAGGCACTGATTCAAACACTGGGTCCTGCCTTACATTAATGTGCAGGGGGAGCTGGGTCCAAGTGGCAGGCATTGCTGTCTGTGCGGATCCTGCCTGTAAATCAGGTTGGTGGAGTTGGGAGCCATAAAGCAGGCACCACTGTCTGTCCGGTGCCTGTCTGAATTACAGGAGGGAGCTGTATGTTCCTGAATGTCAGGGGAGCAGTGCCTGACTATATTACAGGGGTTGGAGGAAGCCAGCTGGCAGTGGAGAATCCGCCGGCAATGCTCTGTTTTGAACCCCACTAATGGCAGCAGGCACCGCTGTTACACAAGGTTCCTGCCATCGATCTGGCTCTCTCTGCACTCCCCGGCTAGTCCTGTGTGCCATACCGAGCTTATTAAGGAGAGCACCAAATGTATGAAGCAGTGCCTGCCTTAATTAGATCCACATATAAATTGGTATTTAGGGATACAAGAACATTTCAATGTAGCCTTCTGATCAAAATGTAAAATGTGCAGTAAGAAAACCAGTTCTTTAAACTGGCAAGTACAAATATCTAACAAATCATATTAATGCACACAATAACTTTAAGAGAACACTATAGGGCACCCAGACCACTTCAGCTCAATGAAGTGGTCTGGGTGCCAGGTCCCCCTAGCTTTAACACTGCAGCTACAATTATAGCCGTTTCAGCCACTAGAGGCACTTCCGTGATCCTCAATGAGAAAATCGTATTGTAATCACGTTGGACATCCATAGGAAAGCATTGAGTAATGCTTTCTTGTTGGTGGTTTGAATGCGCGCACGGCTCTGGCAACGTATGCACATTCGGTGTTGATGTTGGCAGAAGGAGGAGAGGTTGCTCGGAGCCCGGTGTTGGATCAAGGTAAGTGGCTGAAGGGGTTTTTAACTCCTTCAGCCCAGAGGGAGGGAGGACACTAATAACCCTATAATGCCAGGAAAAAAAGTTTGTTTTCCTGGCACTATAGTGTTCCTTTTATAAAAATATTATGGAATCTAGCTTAGTATAAAGAGAACAGATATTACGATCATGTAAATAGTATCCAGACTGTTCTTTGATATAATGCATTAAATAGTAAGTAAAAAAAACAAACCGGGCTAAAAATACAGGTGTATATCTACAGTATAACATACCTATGTAAGTAGGCGACAGAAGGCAAAGCACCCTAACGCTTTGGCTGAAATGAGAAGACTTGATAAAAGTGCAGTCGGACTAAAGAGTTGATTTTGATATGAGTTTGCTCAGAGTCTGGTTCAATGAAAACAGCAACATATTTATGAAAGACATATTTTTTTTTTTTTTTGTTCTATATATGTAAATATAAATCAGCATTATGCCTTTGGCATTTGATACCAACTGCAAATATATATTTCTTCCTCTTGCATTTTTCCTTACAGATTTAGTGTTTGTGGAGAAATTTCCATTACAAACTTTCCAGAAAATATTAAACAATTTAATAAATATAAAGTTACTCTAACACCTCAAGACAAGGAGAGGACCTCATTTCTTACAACCGAATCAGACTCCCGTGGACTGTTCTGCTTCCAGGCTAGAAGGGGATCCTACAATGTCCAGGTAATAATTCCTACTCTCTCAGGATAGATGTGCATTTTAGCAATGTTTGCTAATGTCCATAATACGTGCAGTGTCCCGTTACCTCTAAACAGTGTCATCATTGTCCGTATAGATACACATTTTTTTCTTTCTAAGTGTGTCATACCTATGTCATCGGAGGACAGACTTGTTTGCCAAGGAAAAACTCTTGTATTAGTCTAAAATTGTATCCACCACCAATTTTCTAGGTTACTGTTCCGGAAGCTGAAGCCAAAGCAGGCCTTGCCCTAAAACCGTCCACATTCCCGGTGACTGTAACAGACAAGCCAGTTATGGATGTATCATTTTCACAGTTCATGGCATCTGTGTCTGGGAAGGTAACATGCTTAGGTATGTAAGAAGCAGTGTGTGCTATGCCATTTAACCCTTTTAGCCATTATTTTAGCATCATAATCATTACTATAAGCTATGGTGGATATACTGCTTGGAGTGTCCCTTTAATGTTGCAACTGATCACAGTAGTCACACCATCAATCTAGAAAATCCGTTCTAGTGGCAACCATCCACACGCACTCTATAACACCATTTCAGCAATGTTTCACATATCCGGTAGTATATACATCAGGTCATGTGTAATTCCAATTGCACATCCTCCAGAACTGTAACCATGTATATGAGAGAGGGTAAGATAACTGGCAAACCTATTCATATTCCATGTCTTGATGTTGGAGTGCTGTCTTATTTCTGCAATATTGGTTTATATTTTAGATACATGTGGTGATCTGACTGTAACTTTACAGTCTACAAGCCGCCAGAGGGAGAAGCACAGCTTACAGGTTTCCAGCAAGACTGAAACTGTGGCATTTACTTTTGAAGACATTTTACCTGGAAAATATAAAGGTGAGACTCACTCTGAACATAGAATATCCTTTATAACAAATGGAGAGGAGGGGGCACTATAAAATGCTCTATGAATTACTGAGGGAGTAGTGTGTGCGTGCGTGTGACGTTGGGAGAACTGTGTGAGTTCGCAAGGTGCCTACTTTGAAGGGCACTGAGGCGTCCTATGCACAATGTTTCTTGTATCTTCTATCGCCTTTTTAAAAAATATTTATTTCCTGTAAATGTCTCTATTTTTATATTACATGGCTGGATACTTTCCAGACACACACACACAAACTCCCCACCACATCCTCCAAACCTTAAAACTTGACATCCTATGCTACTAGCGAATCCTCAAATGTTATTCCCTATTGCAAGTCATAGCATATATACACTAGGGGCAAATTTGTATTCTGCAGGGTTACAGTTTCACTCAAAATGTCTAGTGGTTAGTGAACATTTTGCTAGATAAAAGGTGTGTGTGTATGTATGCAAATTCTTTTTTTATTTTTTTTTTATGTTTTTAGTGACCATAATTCAGGAAGACTGGTGCTGGAAAAACAAATCCTTGGAATTTGAAGTTGCAGAAGAAGACATTGTTGGTATAGAATTGAGGCAGACGGGTTACATGTTAAGATGCTCCCTTTCTCATGCAATCACACTGGTGAGTGCTATTAAAGTCTGTATTCAAATCTTTAAGTCAGATGGGAACATTAACCACAATAGCAAACCTGAAATTGATAAAACATACCATACTGTTACGATTGAAACACACCCATAATTACAGTTTAACTTTTTATGGGCACGACATGAGCCTCGTGAGCATGATCTACTCAATTGTGCACAGTGGATTATTATTGTGAGAAGCCGGGTTGGCAGTTCTGTAATCGCCTCCTTGTCACCCTGTTTGTCTCGGCCTGCTGCGGTCCCTTAAATATGATATCTCACTTTAGTGACTAACTCGATAATACTATAAATACTAGATTTGTGCAAACATTTTTGTCCAGTTTGTGCAAATCAAATTCCTTTTATTCTATACCTGAACACATCAATCTGTCCATGATTTATCTGTGGAGCATTGGTCATTGAATAAGACACAATCGGTAAATCCCAGGTGAATTGATTTGTTCAGGCGTGGATATAAATAAAATGTAATTTAACAAAGCAACTGAAACAAATTTTTGAACAAGTCTAACAAATACTGATTGTTTTAATGATGCTTTAGAACACATATATGTTAAAATATTTCCATTCAAAAACATTATCCAAAACATATTGTTCAGGTCCGCTAGTAACAATTTTAAGTGGCAGAAAGAAAGCTGTCATACTCTACCAGTCTTAACATTTTTGCTTTGATTCTACAGGAGTTTTATCAGGATGGTAATGGACCAGAACATGTTGGTGTTTATAATTTAACAAAGGGAATCAATAGGTTCTGCCTTTCAAAGCCAGGTAATTGTTCTGGGTTCTCTGGAAGTGCACATTTAAAAGTTAATGCTAAACAATAAGTGGTACTTTTTATCATGCTCTCTGAATAACTTTTGCATTTTGTTTATATCTTTCAGGGGTTTATAAAGTTACTCCACGATCCTGTCATCGGTTCGAACATGCTTTTTACACTTATGATACGTAAGTAAATTAGTGTAATATACATTAAAAAGTAAATTTACTATTCTTTGTATTAAAAGGTTGCTCCAACCAAAATCGATGTTTGAAACACATTTTTTTTTTTTTTTTTTTTAGTTGATGTAACCCTTGCTTTAACAGTCCCTCCAATTTCTTCATGCTGCTCAATTTGCTTTCACGTTGGAAATGTGAAATTAGAGTC
The DNA here is from genome assembly GCA_933207985.1 of Pelobates cultripes. Lineage (NCBI taxonomy): Eukaryota > Metazoa > Chordata > Amphibia > Anura > Pelobatidae > Pelobates > Pelobates cultripes. Next base: position 113,769,381 of record OW240918.1, read on the forward strand.
AGCGGCCATGGCTATGTCACAGTTATCCATGCTTTGACTTACTTTAAAGGGACGATATAGTCACCAGAACAACTCTGTAGTTGTTATGGTGTCTTGCATGTCTCTGCAGGCTTTTTAAGGTAAACATTGCCTTTTCAGAGATAGGCAGTGTCTACATTACCGCCTAGTAACACCTCTAGTAGGAGTCACTCAGACATCCACTAGTTGTGTTTCCCAGGTCAGTGATGCACAGTGTCTCCACCCTCTGCATGCAGACAGTGAACGCTCCCCATAAAGATGCATTGATTCAATGCATCTCTATGAGGAGATGCAGGCTGGCACAGTGTTTTGACATGCCTCCCAATGCTTTTCTATGGGAAAGCATTAGATTTGCTGAGATCGTCAGATTTGATGATCTCCGCTTCGGAGGCAGAGCAGCATAAGGCCAGTCGAAGCAAGACTAACACGGCGCTGGAAAAAAAAAAAAAAGTGAGATTAAACACCTTTTTTAAAGTAAAGAGAGTGTTACCGAAATAGGGAATTTTACCACTATAATGGCATGAATAAATATTTGTATTCCTGACACTATAGTGTTCCTGTAAGCCAGGGGTGGGGAACCTTCGGATAATGCTGGCAAAGCATTGTAAATATTGTAAAGCGTAACGGAATCTGTTGGCGCTATATAAATGGCAATAATAATGTAGTCCAAAACATCTGAAGGTTCCCCACCCCCGCTTTAAGCTTTTGAGTCGGTGTACATGTAGCACTCAAGTTTCTTTTATATATTTCAAGTGATTTTACAGTTTCTATTGTTAATTTTAAGAAACATTTCACTAACAAAGTTTGTAGAAATTTTAGTTCATTTATCAGTCGTTTTTTCCATTTTTTTCTCTGTTCTAATTACTAGGTCTTCGCCAAGCATTCTAACTCTGACAGCAGTGAGACATCATGTCCTCGGGGCTATTACCGCTGATAAGCTAATGGATGTGACTGTCACTATTAAGTAAGTGCAGTTGTAGTCTGACAAATTAAATTTGTACTTCTTGAACAAATTCATTGATCCATAATTAAAAATATGCTTATGCACATTACCAACCTTTTTAATAATGTACTTGCTATGTACACTTAGGGGACTCCTAACATCTGCTAATTTCTTAATGAATATTGTGAGTCCAATTTTTGTCAAGCCTTTTAAAGCAGAACTGTCACTTTTCCATACATCAGTTGTATGCAAGCCTAACACCCTTGTTAATGTAAATTCTTTACTTAGATCATCTTGTGTTGTATCTCTCATCTTTTGTTTATTCATTGTAAATGGGTCAGATCTTCTTATAGTGGTACTAACATCCTTATTTAGCTTTTGATGTATTGCAGCAGTAACTTTGCTATGCCATCTTGTTGACATGGGCTTATAACTATGTGCAGATCATTTTTGAAAAGCTAAATCAAGACAAGAGGTAGGTCAACGTGTCCAAACACCTATTACACCATTATATGAGAAGACTCTGGAGAATTAAGTTTACACATTGCTTAAATTGAATGTATTTAAGTAAATTGAATGCCATGCTATGTGTAGAAGATCATGGCGCGTGACTGGAACGCTGCTGCCTACTAGTGTTGGAGCTGGGGCGAATCGGCCACTCTTCCTGACACTGAAGTAACCAAGCGACTCAGTTGGACTACTACCCCCCCTTTGGACCCGTTGGGGTTATTCCGGTCCCCACTGGGTGCTCACCGGTGGACGACCAGGGGTAAAACGCCTAAAGGTGCCAATCAACAGGATCTACAGGGCCACATGCTCCAAGCTAAGATGGCGGCTGCATGGAGTCCTGACTGTGGGACCCCCCACGAAGACCACATGGCTAAAGCCTTAGCCCTCTTCTAAGCACAACTGTGGGCCAAACTGACACAGAACCAAGCTGTCCCAGACATCCCTTAACGGCACCATGACCCACTTAACTCACAACTTATACCAAATCGCACCGCCAAGCCTCTGACCGCGATGAGGAGGACATCTCGACTCACGAAACGCAGACCCATCATCAGCCACCGCCTGCTTGGGCCTCGGCACTAACAGAGATCTCCCATGTCTAGCCATAAGCACCTGAGCCAAGCCGGCGCACTTGGGGGGGATTCCGCTCAGCAAGGCCAATGGCGTGCACATGGTCGAGCCGGGAGGCCCGCTCCTCAGACTGAATGCAGCCGGTATTCTGCAGCAATGACACAGGAGAATGCCATTGCATGGAATGCCTCTGATTACTCCCCGACCTACGCTGACAGCCTGCCGACCTCTGGTATCGTGTGAATGGGGACACTTGCAATATGATGGCATAATGTGACTAATCTGATATTACGCCTTATGACCCTGATTCTGCATTAGTGATTAAACTGTTTTATGACTTACTGTCCCTTTTCTCTCCTCTCGCCTACTAACCCTTGCTTGATTATACGGTCCCACGTGTGCGACATCATATTGTAAGAAATGGCATATGTTATCTGCGAAGCACATTATACTGTTCACTCACCGTGCATATAGCCTGCATAACTCCGAACCTATTGTTTCGCTTAATCTGCATTGTGTATGTCTCACTTTTTTTTTTTTTTTTTAAACTATCATTTTCTCATACTCCTGTTTTACACGCATGTTTTACAACCCCTTTTCTCATAACCATTAACATGCCTGGGTAGTTTACGTTGATTACTTAAATCGCTTTTCCATATATTTCAGACATGTTTGACAAGCCTGTGACATTGCTACTTAACTTTAAAAAGTGTTTAACCTGAGAAAAAACAAAACACTGAAGTTTAACAATATAGAAATATTTTTTTTCAGGAGCAGAACATTAGGCCAGCCTGTGTTTTGCATATTGAGAAGCATAGCTTTCTGCTCGATTTTCTTACACTGGTAAAGGAATTTTTCATCTTAAGTTTAATGTACTAAAATCCATATGTGAGAGACACTCGCAGAGAATGGGTAAAATCTGAAGATTGGGATAGTGATTAGTCCAAATTGTTGAGCTCACTTTGTGTTATTATAGAATGTTCCCTTATTATAGAATGTTCCCTACTATAAGTACATCAGAATGTGTTTAACTGGCTGATTGTGATACTGTCTAAATTGCTACACTTCTAGACACCGTTACTTGTAGTGCAAGTAGTATATAAGGAGGACTTCCTTACACTGTTTTTAAAAGTATTCTCTTTTAACCCCTCCCTTTTCTTTTCTAGATCTTCCATAGAGAGTGAGCCAGCACTTGTTTTAGGACCATTAAAGTCTGTAGAAGAATTACGCAGGGAGCAACAGATGGCAGAAATTGAAGCACGCAGACAAGAGAGGGAAAAGGCTGGTTCTGAAGAGGCTGATGTGCAACCACCTGTCCATGAAGTGGTGGAAGAACTGCAGGGGCCTTTTTCTTATGAATTCTCCTACTGGGCTAGGTGAGTTCTGCTACATAATACCCCAAGCAAACGCAATTGTTTCTGATAAACTTTATTTTACAAGTTTAATTTACATTATTACATTTTAGGTATTACTCTATTTAAGATAATTGTGTTGTAAGTAGAAAAAAAAAACATACTCCACCAGTATGTAGAGGAATGATCTTGAAACAACATAAATCAAAGGCACAAAAAACAGAATTGTATAACTCAAAGAAAGTCTATCTGAGCCAGTGTGCTAAGCCCTGCACTGCATCTCCTCCCTCTATGCCCCACCGCGTCTTCCCCTATGTCAGCACGTACATACATGCTTAAAAGAAATTGAAACATATCTTATTCCAAGAGCCGTGAGGGTCTGCCGGTGCTGGCCCCGCCCCTGTTTCACCTTCTTGGTGACATAATTGGATTGGCTAAATTTGGCATGGGAGTGGGGCCAACGCCGTTTTGACCAGTCAGCATCTCCTCATATAGACGAGGTCGTGTTTGCATGAAAATGCCTGCATATAATGATTATACTCGTTCTGGTGACTATAGTGTCCCTTCAAGACGGTCCTAGTTCCTTGGACCAAACCCTGATCTCTAGAGCACCTTACAAGGTGCATGTACGTATATAATCATTCTGCACTATGTTCCTTGACTTAGAACTTAAGTCCTAATGGGGACAAGAAAGTGTGAATTTTATCTTTGCTCCTTACTTTCGGGTAGAGTGTCGCTAGTGGGGTCCAGATAGGAATGTGAAACTTTCACAGATATGAGTCCTGGTACAGTTATGGTAGCGTAGACATTTGTCTTTAATAATTACTTTATGTGCTTGCTTTGTAGACCTGGGGAAAAAATCACAGTAACTCCATCATCCAAAGAACTGCTTTTCTACCCACCGTCCGTGGAGTCTTTTGTTAGTGGAGGTAAAATTATTTTAAAAACCCAATTAACTAAATTTTGAATTTGCTGTAAACTACCAGCAGAATAAAAGCAAATCTAAATCCAGTCTTCAGCAGTACAGTTGTTTATCTTTGATTTATGTGTGTGTGTGTGTGTGCGCAATTTTTAATTGCTGCCTGTGACTACAAATTTTATTTTCACAATTTAGAAAGCTGTCCTGGGAAGATGATCCATATTCATGGAAAGGCTGGTTTGTTCATTGAAGGACAGATTCACCCAGAGCTGGAAGGTGTTGAAATTGTGATCAGTGAAAAGGGAGCAGCATCACCCCTTATAACTGTTTACACAGATGATAAAGGTTCATATAGGTGGGTGCAATGATTGGTTAATAGAAACCCCGTTGGTATAAATACATACTGGTCATAATGTTTTGTGTTTTTTTTTTTTGGATCAACCGCAGAAACAGATGTGTGAAAGTCTGCACATGATGGACGCAATTCATTTTTTCAGACTATATAATTATTTAACTATGTATGGCAGAAGAACTGTTGCCTTCAGTAATCTGCAATGGAAAGTTGTAATAGGAACATAAAAATATTTGGGGGGTGATTTTATACATGTGTTTTCATGTATTATCAATACAGTCATGTCTAACTATTGGTTCTCCAACTTTTTTAAACTACATTTTCCATTATGCACAGATGGTCCTTAAGAACTGGGGTACTAAATCTAGCCATGAATGTTCCACAAACATTAATGTTGAATTTGTTTGGGTTCATTATCAACTGTTCTTTCCATGTAGTTCTGTTTTGTAGCACCTGTAAATAATTTCCCTTAAAAAATTCTTACATTCCATTTTGTCTGTTACGTTTTAATCCTTGTCTTAAATTTTTTACGTTTTTACTCATGTTGCTCACACATTTCTACTGCTTCGCTATTTCTGTTTTCCTTCTTTTATAGTGTTGGACCATTACATAGTGACTTGGAGTACACTGTTTCGGCTCAAAAAGAAGGTTACGTTTTGACTGCTGTTGATGGAACTGTAGGAGAATTTAATGCATTTGCCCTTGCAGGAGTTACATTTGAGGTATGATTCAGAATCATGTCGATTTACCTGTCTTCCCTTTCTGTACTAATTTGCAAAAGCTAATTGTCACTATTTTACCATTCATAGATCCGGTCTGAAGATGGGCAACCTCTTGCAGGAGTTCTCTTGTCTCTTAGTGGGGGCATCTTTCGTTCAAACCTCCTTACTCAGGATAATGGGATGTTAACGTTTTCAAATCTGGTAATGTATATTTTATAACCTCTATTTCATTTTCTTGGGTAAACATCAGTGGTGGTCTTAAATCGAATTACAATTTCAAGGTGTATTATTAAAAAAAATATATATGCAAAATCAGCAGCCATCTTACTGTTTCAGCAGACATGCAAGAATATATAGATATATAGATTTAATAAACATTGCTTGTGAGGGGATATTTACAGTCAGTCTTCAGTTTATAGTGCATTTCTCACATGCAAAATTCTAATGGTATTGGTAATGGTGCACACAACTGATATTAAAGGGCATTAAAGGAACACTGTATGTTAGGAATACGAATTCACAACATTATAATATCCTCTTCCTTGTAGTATTAGGTCATCCCAACCCCCTGTTTGACTTGAAATGTTTCCAGTGCCAAGGCTCTCACAGTGCTGCTCACCTGTCCTCCCCAGGTGCCCTCACAGGACCTGGGGAGGACAAATGCAGTGCTTCTCATAGAGAGACCTAATGCGCATGTGCGGCGCATGCCTTCACATTCAAACTTTCCCATCGGAATTAGGCTGGTTACCCCCTTGGCTTTCAGACAACAGATTCTGTTACTTCCTTGTTTGGTTGGCTTAGTGCAGCTTAACTCAAGAGGCAGCAATTTCTCAGAGTACCTGACTTGCACCTGACTTCTCATTGAGCTGTATTGGGAAGTCTGTTATTGGACAGCCACTGAAAGTTTGGGCAGAGTTAGACAAGAAAACTGCAGTTTTTACAATCTGTTTTTACATAAACCCCCAATTAAAAACTTGCATGCATTTAATTATTCATTTCTTTAATTGGTGTACATATACTTAAGTGATTTTTATTTATGTTGTATTTGGGCAGTGGAGGGTCCTTTTAACATTGCCATTGCAGGGTTAAGGGGACAAGGACACTGCACCCAGGCCATTTAATTGAGATGAATTGGTCTGGGTGACTATAATGTTCCTTTATATTTCATCTATACTTTGTGTGGAAATGCTCTTTAAAACTCTGGTTTGTCCGCACTTGTCAATCAATCCTCCATATATTCCAAGCTTGATAATGAACGCTGATGTGCCAGCAGTGAGATCTGCATTTTAGCCTTATTAGGGAGAGTTGCGTTTCTTTGTAAAATATTCCAATGCAGAGCCAATTAACTCAGAGTGGGCCAGCAGTAAGGTTGTAAGAGAGGTGGATGCTGTAGTAATAGTATGACACCATCAGACCTGACAGTGTAGGCAAGTAACAACTTCCAGAGCTAATAAATATATCATTTATTTTTTAGATAAATTCTATATTTGCTGCTTAACCCCTTAAGGACCAAACTTCTGGAATAAAAGGGAATCATGACTTGTCATGTGTCCTTAAGGGGTTAAAATAGATTTATTTATAATATATTGAACACTCTATAATTTTTTTTATTTTAAGATTTTTGGGGGGTTCTTACCTGTAATCAAGCAGCCGAATGACCTCATTGCAGCTCCACTCTGCGTCTGGGAGATCATTAGCGGTGTTGATCTCCATGGGAATTGTCCATTAACAGAGCTCTGCAAAAGAAAATGTGAGAAGTCTGTGCTTTCCAAATACAATTAGTTTTTTTTTTTTTGTGTGTGCAATTTACTTGGTTCTTTGGGTAAATTAATATTAGATCAATGAAAAATACAATGCAGACCTTCAGTAATCCCCTCTTGAGCACATCTTGGAGTAACCCATCAAAGCAGAAATAATCAATATTCCAGGTCTAAGCATTCCAAAGAGGAACAAAATAGCAGGGTTTGTAATGATAAACTGATTAGTCATCCCAAAATAAAAATATCACAACATAAAAAATATATGGCCGACCAACGGTACAACATTCACAGATATAGCAACTAGACCTATGGAGATGAAGAAAAAATAAGACGTTACCACATGCCTAAACGACGCGTTTCATATCTAAACGGATACTTTATCTACAGCTATACCAACCTGCTAGTGAATAAGCTATACGTACCTATCATCACACACTCCCTCAGATGCAACCATTAGATAATTTACCCCTGCTGGTTCAAAACAAGACTAATTAGAATATTAAAGGGACACTGTAGGTACCAAAACAACTTTAGTTTAATTAGGCAGCTGTGGTGTATAGATCATGCCTCTGCAGTCTCACTGCTCATTTCTCTCCCCTTCTCTATCTCTCAATCTTTCTCCCCTCAACTCCCACTTGCTCTTAATTTAACTTCCTCTCTGTTAGTTTTCCTCTCTCCCCTATTTTCACATTCCCTTTCATCTCTCCCGATCTATTTTTTTTTTTACCCTGTGTTTTTAATACATTCTATTATGTGGGTGCCAGAATCTTCGGCAGAAAATTAACACATTGATATAATTTAAGTCTATGTAAAATAATTACTTTGCTTTCTTTGCCGTTTCCCCCAAATCATCATGTACTGCCTTGAAAATTAGCTTTTTGCACCATATGAACACATATGTGATATAGAGAATAGCCAATATTTTATTTGAAATAAATGAGTAATGTTAACTGTGTCCTTTTGAAATGATTCACTTACTGTCAGATCAATATCCTCTTAGATGTAATAGCATTGTTAGTGAATCATGCATGTTTTTTTCCCTGTCAGTAGAAGCTCCGATACCAATACTTCTCCTTCTCCTCCGCTTAATGTTCTCAAATTGATATGTAATCTGTCATCATGTACGTTTTCCCTACTGTAAAAGCACAGACTCGTCATTCTTCTCATTGTTCCTAAGGAGCTTTATAAAGTGTCTTGAAATGTTTACTTTTTTAGCAGAACGCCTTGAATTACATAATTGCTTTCTTAGCACTCAACACATTGAAAGGATATGATCCGTACAAAATGAAAACCTTTATTTTTAAGTGTTTACATTTTACTATGAAATGCTGTTTCTGCCATTGTTGTTTAGAAGCCCTATCTTCTCCTGTGTCACTCAGCATTAAGTACTCTTTATGCAGCGGGAGCAGTTGTTACATGACCCTGCACTCAGTATGAACACTGAGATCAAGAACTGGCTTTTTAAACCAGCTATGTTGTGATTTTAACTTCTGAACAATGATACTCTCCCTGTTAGCAAAAGGAATTTCTGTCTCAGAACATAAAGAGAAATCCAAGAAGTTTGAACACATTATGTTGCATTATATAGACGATTGACTCTTAGACGGGCATTCTAGTCCAGACAATCACTACAGCTCTCTCTTGGTGGTTAGGCTACATGTAGAGCTTGAGGATTATCCCTGATTTAATGTCAAACAGTTTACAGACAACATAGACCAGAGTTCTCCCTGATGTTGACGGAATACCCTCTTCTTGGCATTGATTGGCTTAGAGTGTTTGGCTAACCCAGCCTACAGGTTGGACGAATTGGACACTGATAATGTCCAAGTTGTAATTTAAAATTATCAGTGAGACCAAGGTTGTGGGATACCAGGGGACTCTAAGCAGAATATCCCCTAAGTCCTACAGCTGGGACTTCTTTAACACTCCAATGGAAGATTGAATTTTTATAATTATTGAAGAATGGGTCTTCAGGCTAATCATATGTACAAAACTTGGGCACTGATATGTTGATTGTGGCCAAACTGCCCATTCAAGAGCAACCTGTGGTTAAAGTGCATTTTCCTGTGAAACAAGAATCAGAAGCTCGTATCAAATCTACCTTTTATATTCTATGCAGAATGTGTGTATATGGCATCATAAACAGAGCCATGATGGTTTTTAGCTTTCTATTTATTTAAAAAATGTTTTTCCAATGATTCTGTCTGGTGCATTCTTGGACCTTTGGCAACAACTCCTTTACCACTTAATATTCTTTTAAACTGGGCCTCAAAACATTTTGAATAGTGAATCTGTAAGTAATGTTCACGTGTTTCATTCAATGTCCTGTACCCTATTCTCAGAGCCCGGGGCAGTACTATTTTAAGCCTATGATGAAAGAATTTCGTTTTGAGCCCTCCTCCCAAATGATAGAAGCACAAGAAGGAGAGAACTTGAAGATTACCATCACCGGCTACAGGACAGCCTACAGGTCAGTCTATAAACCCGCATTATTGAGCAAAATGAAGAGCAAGAAACATAGGGCATGGAATGATGTAACTGTGATGGCAGTGGAAGGATGTGGAACATTCTAAATCAGGCCTGCCCAACAGGTAGATCCCCAGGTGTTGTAGAACTACAACTCCCATGATGCTTTGCATGCCTTTAGAATGACAAAGCATCATGGGAGTTGTAGTTCTACAACATCTGGGGAACAGGTAGATCCCCAGATGTAGAACTACAACTCCCATGATGCTTTGTCATTCTAAAGGCATGCAAAGCATCATGGGAGCTGTAGTTCTACAACATCTGGGGATCTACCTGTTGGGCAGCCCTGATAATGTAGAATTAAAGTACAAGTAAAGAACTCAAAGATCATAAAAATATATGAAGGGTCCTGTTTACGTTTTAGCTTAGAAGCGATTAAGTGCAAATTGTAGAACATGTGCCCTGGAGCAATGAGTCAGTGCTGTATCTTCCTGTTCCTTTTGTCTTCTTACAGTTGTTATGGAACAGTGTCTTCTCTTAACGGTGAACCCGAGCAAGGTGTGTCAGTGGAAGCAGTTGGACAGAACGATTGTTCCATTTATGGGGAAGACACACTCACAGATGAGGATGGGAAATTTAGGTTACGTGGACTTAGGGTGAGTTTGATTGCCTCATTTTTCGTATAAGTTAGCAGCTGATATTTGGTTTCTGATTGCAAAGCAGATATTTTCCTTTGTTCTAAATTGTGACTGCATGGAAAGAGGGAGAAGCCTTTAATGAACCAACTGTTAACCAATCTCACAAGGGCTCAAATAGCACTAAACATGACTTGCCATCAGAAATGCACATGTTTTGGTTTTTAAATTGGCACTTAAAGCGGCTCTGCCACTTCTCAGTATTTTATAAAGATATAGTTGTTAGGAAATACTAACGCTGACTGCATTGGAATGTCAGTGAAATTCAATCCATAGATACCAGAAGACCTTGTTTGTCTAATTGGCAGCTCTGAGGTTGATAAAAGGCAGAGCTCTGCCATCACGTTTCTCCAATCCTTGCCGCTATTTCAAGTGATGGCTGTGGGTTTCAAGGATCGTCTCGTTCATCGCGAGCCTTGATCTAAGAAGGCTTGCTTGGTCATCCATAGACCTCAGTGTAGTATTCTCATGGCACCTGGCAGATGAAGCATCAGCAGCCTAAGAAGGCCTGGTGGAAGAATATAGCAATGGTCACAACAGACCGTTTCAGACAAGTAAACCTACCTTCCCCTGCACCACACGGCCACCGAACCCTAACCAGAGATGTTGCCTTCGTAGAACAAAGACCCCCTCAAAAGTGATAGATCCAGTTTAAAACCCTTAAATCTCTGGCAGATGCCACAACTCTTTTGCTAATCAATTGTAAGTTTGTTCGATGGCAACAGAAGCATTTTACTGTCAGAAATCGTTAACATAGAACAGATGCAGTGTTTGCTGATTATAAAAAAAATAATAAAAAAAAAAATAGAAACCATAAATCCACTTTAAAATGTATCATCCCTTGGAAAAATCCCCAAGGGATATAGCAGGTTCCATTTACAGGTAATTGTGGCATACTACGGCTCACTCCCACAACATGAGTAATGAAAGTGCAATGACGTAAAGTCTACAAGTGTAACAGCATATATAAGCATCATGCTGAATCACTGTTAATATGGAAAATAGTTTAAATAAAATATGTATTCCATGAGCTGGCAACAGCAAAATAATGTAGAAGGATGAAGACAAACGTGTCATTGTGCCATTTTGTGACCCACATATTGCATAAATTAAGTCTAATTTACACATGTGGTCTGCATGGTAATGATATCCTTCTCATACTTTCTTACAATTCTATTAAATTGCATAGAATTTCATAGGAAGTGCAGTTTGTAAGAATCTATGGAGCTGAGCTTGGCAATCACTGGAGTAGATCAGTTTCACTGCATTCTCTACCCATGCACTAAAGACTGTTGAGATTACAGACTCTCACTACAACTGGGGTAGGCAGTGATCAGTACACCAGTTGTTATGGACTACATTCCCCCCTCAATGTTTTGCCAGCATTGCAGCTGTAATAGCATTATGGAAGATCTAGTCCACAAAGTCTGGAGTGCCAAAGGTTGCCCTACCCCATTACAGCTCCTTATGTAGATTCTGTATTTAAAGGGACACCATAGTCACCAAAACCAGTTTAGCTTAATGGAATCGTTTTAGTGTATAGATCATGCCCCTGCAGTCTCACTGCTCAATTCTTTGCCATTTAAGAGTTAAATCACATTGCTTCTGTTTATGCAGCCCTAGCCACACCTCCCCTAGCTGTGACTGACACAGCTTGCATGAAAATAACAAAGGTTTCATTTTCAATTAGATGGAACTTACTTTAAAAGTTTGTATCTCCTGTAGAGTCTAGAAAGCTATAAACAGAGCAGGATATAAGAAATTATACATTAAACAGAATTTGCAATAAAGGAAATATAAACATTAGGTGACTCTTTACAGGAAGTGTTTAGGAAGGCTTTGTAAGTCACATGCAGGGAGGAGTACCTAGGGCTGCATAAACAAAGTGATTTAACTCCTAAATGGCAGATAATTTAGCATTTATACTGCAGGGGCATAATCTATACACAAGGACTTCTTAATTAAGCTAAAGTTATTTTGTGACTATAGTGTCCCTTTAACCCCTTAAGGACACATGGCATGTGTGACATGTCATGATTCCCTTTTATTCCTTAAGGGGTTAAAGAAAAAATTATTTCAGGTGGGGCACAAGCTCCTTCTCTGTAAGCTGTTGAGACATGTAAAAGAGTTATATTTGGGTGAGTTAGTTTTACCATGACTTGTCAGAGTCAGAGGCTGGGCCTCTAGCATTTGTTGTTTTGGGGATCATCACTTTTCTTTTTGTTTGGAAACTGTATGCTGTAAATGATGCAAAGAGTATATAAGTTCGTATGATACCTTGTATGTTCTTTTAAAGCAACACCTATGGTGTTCTTGTACATAGCAAATCAGCAGTTTACATAAAATGTCTTAAACACAGAATGCATTTTTTTGCATGTATTCTATGTTGCCACTTTACTTCTCTTAAGATCTTGTACACCAGACTCATGACCATGGCTGTGATTGTACGTCCTTGTCTTTGCAGCCGGGCTGTGTCTATCATGTGCAGCTAAAAGCTGAGGGAAATGATCATATTGAACGTGCTCTGCCATCTTATCGGGCAATAGATGTGAGTATTAACGCTATGTAACATGGTCCAACGTTCTTCTTTATTTTTTATATATTCGTAGAAATGTTTTAATTGGTAACGATGAAGGCAGTGACATGCGGAGACACGCAGGTCCCCTAAACAGTAAACATGTAAGTCGAAGTGGCGAGATATGCAGATCTCTCAGCTGTAATAACAAAACAGGAGGCACGCAGGTCTTGAATCAGAAACACCCTGCAAATCATCATAACCGTTTGAACTATAAGACCTCAGTTTCATGTGTGTAGTCTGTTCTTTGCCAATCTGCCCATGTGGTGTGAGATTATCCAGGTTATGGGTAATTAGGCTCTATGCATGTAGGTCCTCAAATGCAGGGGTAACTAATAATCTGTTATCGCAGCTCTGCGTCTTTATATTGCATCAGGCCTTGCATTGAAAGCTGGTGAACACAGGCTGCCATCCGGTGAGATGTATGTCTGTTATATCTATTCTATGGATTATCTCTAGTAGACATTATGCTCTGGGGTCCTTACATGCAGTGTTAATTTTGGCAGCAAATGTCAGTTTAATTTTAGTAGAAGTTTTAAAAAGCCGTTTTAGTCGACTAAAATTGTTAGTCGACAAAATTAACACTGTTTGCATGCACATATATTTTTTTAAATTTTACATTGCAATTAATGTAATGTGAGGAGGGGTGGAACATTGTGAAAGTATCAACAAATCGGGTTTACTGAAGGTGAAAGTGGCATACATATAGCTAAAGGTAAGTTGGGGGTCAGGCTGCATGTTGGATTCATCCAAAAGGTTCCTTTGATATGTGTATGGTTCAAGAGCGCTTCACACAACTTATACCAGAATAGAGGCATGGTCTCATTTATCATTGTGAGAGATGCCCTCTGCCATGTGAAAGCTCACACTTAATGTGTATCTTTCAGGCATTAATGGCATTTCATCACTCTATATTAAATCTAACATTTCTCAAATCCCAAGTCTAGTGCATAGAGGACATCTTGATTTTAGGTTTTGACATTTAAAAATGGCAATGGCAAATGTATACACGTGTATGTACCCAACCCGTTGTCTATTTAGCATTTTGAGTTATTTATTGTCTTCGATATACCGTGGGTAGATGTGATTGAACCCACCATGACTAACGTACGAGTGCAGGCAGCAGCAAATTTCATTCCAAGTATATTTTAAAGCGAAGACTGAGACAAAGGTCAGGACCATCAAATACCTATAAAATGTAGGATTTCTGATAAACCTTGGTTTAATTAATAACCCTGTTTCTGATATATAAATGGACATTCATTTGACGTACATCTCCTTAACCCATCCACCATCTTGAATTCATTAATAAGTATCTTACAGATGATTTCATTACTTACTTTTTCTTTACTTTTAATTCTTTACTTATTTTTGACTTGCGACATTTACATTTGCTGACAATTTTGTAAGTGAAACATAGAATGATATTTTAATATTCATCTGGAGCTGACTTTAATGCCAGGTCACTTTAAAAATTAATAAAATTAAGCCCTAGTTAATTTGAGTACTGGTACAGGAGCCATTATATAAAAAGCAGCCTGCGTGGCAATGAGTTTTGCAATAACCGCTCCAAATTAAAATGGAGATGTAGTTATTATACATCTTTACGATTTCAAGATATGAGTAGTTCAGCAGTTTCCATGATTCATTAAAATCTCAAAAACCTTCCCTCATTTAAAGTGAGTTTTGCCCTCCCTAGATTTTGAATAAAAAAAAAAAAAGCATGGTAGTTAAAATTATATTTGATATCCATTAAAGGACCACTCTAGGCACCCAGACCACTTCAGCTTAATGAAGTGGTCTGGGTGCCAGGTTCCTCTAGGATTAACCCTTTTTTTTTATTTTTTATTTTTTTATAAACATAGCAGTTTCAGAGAAACTGCTATGTTTATAATAGGGTTAATCCAGCCTCTAAAGCCTCTAGTGGCTGTCTCATTGACAGCCGCTAGAGGCGTTTGCGTGCTTCTCACTGTGAAAATCACAGTGAGAAGACGCCAGCGTCCATAGGAAAGCATTGTAAATGCTTTCCCATGAGACTGGCTGAATGCGCGCGCAGCTCCTGCCTCGCATGCGCATTCAGCCGAAGAGGCGGAGAGAAGGAGAGCTCCCCGCATGGCGCAGGAAAAAAGGTTTAACCCCTTTCCTCGCCATCCAGCCCGGCGGGAGGGGGTCCTTGAGGGTGAGGCACCCTCAGGGCACTATAGTGCCAGGAAAATGAGTGTTTTCCTGGCACTATAGTGGTCCTTTAAAGTATTTGACGAGTAAAGTGTTTCACAAAGCACAACATTTTCTGACTCTGTCTTTATAGGTTGGCAGTACTGATATTGACGAAGTAAACATTATCGCCTTCCGTCAGATAAACCAGTTTGACATCAGTGGAAATGTTATCGCTCCTTCTGAATACCTGTCAACCCTGTTGGTAAGTGTCACCGCAATTCAAATGCAGTAGTCAAAAGTACGTTTTTGTACAGCCAGCTAGATATGTTGGCGATAGGTTGTGCTTTATTTTTGTAAAAGATTTTTTAAAAATTTTTTAAAATTAACAATAGTTTTTATTTTATAATTGACATTGCTTTCTTGGCTGCCTTTGTACATTTATGCTATATATTTTGCGTTGCTTCAACATGTCATCAGCGTAGAAAGTGGTTATAATGAGAAGATATCCTTCTCAAGCACAAACCATTTCAAATTTTTTGGCTAATTCCCCCACACCTCCCAAAAAACACCTTAGACACAACAGGATAATCCCTAAATTCTGGACTTGTGGGGTTGCCTTTAGGACTGGTTTAGGAACCACTGGGCTAATTAACTGAACAGTTATTGTCAGTGGTTTTTTTTAATTCTTGAATTCAGAAATTGTCAGATGGTTTCGCTAAAGTGTTGACAGCTCTCCTTCAGAAGGCTGGCCTACTTAACGTTTATGTATAGGACCCTTTTTCACTGAACAGATACTAGTAAAACTACCTCATTGGTAGTTGTTAACATGTTAATAATGAACACATGAAAGATTAATCTTTTCCCAAAAGTCTGAAATATACAATTTGTTGTTTCTATGTCAAATAGTGTACATATGTTTCCTCTTTTAGGTAAAACTTTACAAAAGTGATAATCTTGACAATCCAATACAGTCTGTATCTTTGGGGCAATCACTGTTTTTCCACTTTCCACCTCTGCTCCGAGATGGAGAGGTAAATATATTCTCTTATTTTCTTATGTATTATGTAGTTACATTTTGAATATAATTTCCTATAGGTTGCATTTTTTTCCCACTTCCTAGAATTAAACCTTGTCAGGCACATAACCCATGAAAGGGTAGAGATATATGGAGTTGATTGTCCTGTGATTGGACAGCACGGAAAGTCTGTGATTGGACAGCATGGAAAGTCTGTGCTGTGGATGAAGGGGGAGGGATTACGAAGGTAGCAGACAAGAGAACTGCAGGTTTTGCAAGGTGTTTTAGATAGACCCCCAATAAAAAATTAAATTAATGCAAGTTTTCATTTAGTTTATTTCTACAAGAAGCAGAAAGATATGATTCCTAATGGTCGGAATCTATAGTGTGTCCATAGAACCTTAAATAGGGGGGTAACCCTTATAGTGTTTACAAAAATAAGACTGAAGGTAATCCCTAGCAAAGTGAGCTATGGGAGTACCAAATTAGAAAAAGCATCTATGGTTATGCACTAATGTTAAATTAAAAAAACCTTTATTGTAGGGTTTATGTTCCCCAAAAAGAGAAAAAAGGAAACTTAAAAAACCATCACATCTAAAAAACACACACAGGGAAGAACTCCGTCGGTATATATGTTTGGGGAACCTAAACCCTACAATAAAGGTTTTTTTTAATTTAACATTAGTGCATACCCATAGATCCTTTTTCTAATTTGGTACTCCCAAAGCTCACTTTGCTAGGGATTACCTTTAGTCTTTGTTTATTTCTACTAAACAGTTATTTTATTTTAAAATTTTATATTTGGGCATTGGAATGTCTCTGGAAATAATAATTACAAGTTAATTTCCTGCACCTAGACTCCTTCGTTGCTTGACTGCTGACGCCTTCCACAAGCCCATCCAATCCCGTGCTTCTCTTAGAGAAGCTTTGGATTAGAGATAGGCAAGCATTTGATTACAGAGCAGAGTTTCACTCTATTTTGGAAGTAAAAGTGGCTTCAGGAAGACTGCTGCTAGAGGTGTTTTTTACCCTTCAATGTAAACATTGCTCTTTCTACGAAACTACGTTTTTTACATTGCAGAGTTAAAATGACAGGACAACTGCACCCAGACCAATTCATAGAGATCAAGTGGCCTTGGTGACTTTAGTTGGCCTTTAAATACAGTCTATATGAAAGCTTCTTATGTGCAATTGGGAACATTGTAACCATTTTGAATAATATTAATAATCTGTTTTTTTACATAAGTTTCTCTAGGACTTGTTTTCACCGAACTAACATATGTTACTTTTTTATTTATTTATTTTTTATTTGCATGTATATAGCATGGATAATAGCCACAGCAAAGTAGTAAACATCACAGCAGGTGATATCCAAAAAACAAAACCATAAACTGCACGTTTTTATTTTATTTATTTGTTAGAGAAATAACATTGTGGTTCGGTCAATGCATTGAGGTCCAGATCGTTGGTAAAAAAGCAGTGAGGCATATCCTTTGGACCACAAAAGGTTTTTAATCAAGTTGGTCAGACTGAACGTGTTTATGTGGTTTGATAGTGGATAGAGTGCAATTAGTCAGGTACAATGACTTGTATAGAAACCTGGTTGGTCCACACGTTCCTTAGTGAGTATGTGATGCAGGTTGTCAGGCATCTGGAAACAATAAGTCAATGTTAACTGGCCGTGTGTAGATGTGATAGATGAAGAATTAGGTACCCCTGGACTATAGGTCCGCCTAATGTGGCTGCTTCTAGCTATGCCTGGTGACAAACGTGTGGTATAACCAGAGAAAAATCACAAGTTAAAAAAAACCTGTTACTTTTACTTATCATAATGGTACTTATGTTTTTAATCTTAAAAATATTGATATTCTGAGCTCATCCTGCTAGATATTAAACTTGTGATCCTGAGGCTTGAACAGGCACCACATTTGGTACATTTACCACGTGAGCTAGACACATAAGTGTCTAGCATCATTTTTCATCATACATTGTTATTGGTGGTCCCGCTCTCCCATGGCAGATGGTTTTATTAAATGAACATGGACAGCTTGTGAATTTTGCCAAGGCGGTTTTTGTGGAAGGTATTTAGATGTGAAAGGGAAATGTGACTTGATATACAATCATCTTTATTAATTAAATTTTCTTCCTCTCTTTCCACTTACAGAATTATGTTGTGCAATTGGATTCTTCTTTACCAAAATCACAGTATGACTACATACTGCCTCACATCTCCTTCAACACTCTTGGATATAACAAACACATCACATTGCTGTTCAGCCCTACGGTTCGTTTCCAATAATTACTAAGAATGTTTCTGGTTGCAGCGTAAAATGACATGAAATATCTCTGTTGTACAGAGGAATACTGAATATCTATAAGAATACAATACATCGCTGTTGCACTATGGGTTTTTGCGTGTAAGCTTTGCTAGTGAAATATGTTTTGTGTTATGGTCCCTTGTAAGATAGATCTGCTATACCCCCCTCCCCCTCGCATCAGACATGTCCCATTGAAATACAATTTGGCTTTTACACACCTTTTCAGCACTGTGGCTCCCTCAGCGCTACTTATCTCTCCTACTCATCTAAATCATGGTGGAGGCATTGCTTCCTCTGGAATGGTTTTTGATGAGTATGCTCGTCAGGTCCCCAATGCTCCTCTACAGACTTCCCAGTTTCAAAGCATTGTATCAGTGCTTTCCTATTCGAGTTTGCCCATCATGTGACTGAGTTTGACTCTGTCAGCGCCGTGGAAGGGCCACCAGTGGATTTTAGCCACTGGAGGTGTTTTGCCTAAAAGGTTTACATTGATAGAGCCACTGCACCCAGGCCACTTCTTTATCCTGGACCTGGGTTCCATGGCAATCAGTGTTATAAGCTGTGTCTTGTGGACATAGCTGTTTGTATAGAGAAAACATACAGAGAGAAATGAAACTGTGCAATGTTTGCCCTGACTTTGCCATGTCTGAATTGGAGTATGATGTAATTAGTTAAATCATTAATATAAATGTAGAGGGAAATGGAGCACGTTGTATCAATAAGATTAACCGTAGATGATTTTTAATGTTTTAATTAGTGGCCTAAGTTCCAGAGAAATGACAGATCCTCTTTTTAAAATGTTTTTTTTTTTTTAATAAATAGATATCGATAAATATAATATCAATACAATTATTACATAATTATTTAGTTGTTTGCAAGAGTTCTGTCTAAATATGCCTTTATTTATGACATAAATGTTTTTTGTAAAGGTGCATCCCACTGTAATATCAATATAGAACCGACAGTTGTGATGGCGATGAGACTTGGTTGGCATATATTGTCTGTCGATAATGATCTAATTTGTTTGCTCTTCAGAATAGCCTTTTGGACATCTCTAATATTCTTGAATTCCTTATCTTTGCCTGTGAATTGTTTGAGGTGTAGGTTGATCTCTCTGTAACTTTCTTCATGTTTATTTGGATCATTGGGGATTTACATCTGAATGTGTGAATTGTCCCTTACCGGCCAACCGTGTGTGTCTTATTTTTTGTTTTCTATATCTTTTGCTTTTCTGTGTCAGACTGTCATTGACGGTTTCTCAGTCTCATAACCTGTTTTTGTCTCTTTCTAGGATCTACATTTACATTTGCTAAAAGTAGTTAATATTCTAGTTTCTCATACCTGGGGTGGGATGTACTTACATTCGCGATGTGCTTGTCTGAATAGGATTCATTACGTTAATGAGTAAAACCAACCTTCATTTTACTTGCGAGAACATTTCTTGTACTATTGAGAGCGATCAATGTATGATTGTTTTCTGTAATTGTCCAGCATTGTTATGTTTGCAATTGTGCCTTATAATCTTTGCACTTTTGTTTTAATTATTGTTTTAATTTCATTATGATTTAGCGAAAGTTGCCAGAGCAAGATATCGTCCAGGGCTCCTACCTGGCTCTTCCCTTGACTCTTCTTCTACTATTAGCTGCTTATAATCATGATAAGGTAAGCACATCCTTTCTCTTTAAACAAGATGCTGTTACAGAATGCCAATCAGACAAACTCATTTATAACGTTCCCTTCTGCATATTAATAGTAATTACTTAGGAACCTGTGTAATGACCACTGTGCTCACATGTTCTCAAGTTATATAAGAAAACCGGTGCCAGGAGAGATCTGTTGAAACATCTGTCACGTTTTGTTTAACTTGACATGTGTAAATCGTTTGTGGCTGCAGTGTAGGTCAGACTGTGTCAGAAACTGCAAACTTATCGAGTGTTTTTGCCAGCTTACGGAAGAGTTTTATTTTTTTTATTTTTTTTTATTTTCATTTTGATAATGCCTCCCTTTGCCTTGATTAAAAAAACTGCAGAGCAAAATATTGGGCAGTGATGGCTAGAATTTTCATTCCAGATCTATGTTAACTACATTTCCCATAATGCTCACACTAATTTAAATCTACATTACCTTAAAGGAGCACTCCGCTAACCAAATACCAAAAAAGATCCCTATTTAGTAGTTACACCCAGTGAAATCATGCCTTTTTCATTGGGCATGTATCTAAATACAGCTTGAAAAAAGTGGCAGATCTCTTGTTTGAAACGTTTGCCAGCCCAGCCCAGACTTCTCAATGCAGCTATCCCTTGGTTTTTGCTTTTTATTGAAATCTGCACTTTATGTTCAATGAATCAGAGGACAGACTCTTTACACATAAACACATAAGCAAGTTAAAGTGCTTTAGGTGTTTGGAGTGTTCCTATAAGCAATTATTCATCAGCGTATTGTACACACATTGCCCTGTTCACCATAACATAATATTTCATCTCTTTTACTTATGTGATTTAAATGGACATCTAAACACAGACTCCACTGGTCCTTGTTTTTGAGTCTGTATCTATACACTACAGCCTCTGATAACATTTATTAAAGTACAAATTGCTTTCCCAGCTTTTATTAAATTAATTGTGATATGCTTGAATATTTAAATAATTTAATTATAACCTGAGTAGTCTTGAAGTAGCGTTGCCTGTCTTAAATCTTTTTCCACTTTCGATAAAGAAACTCACTTCTCTCTGTGTCTTTCAACCCCGTGTCAGTTGATTCCCCTGCTGCTGCAGCTGACAAGTCGATTGCAAGGCGTCCGTGCTCTTGGGCAGACGGGCACAGACGCTGGCAGCCCAGAGGATGCTAAAAGACTTCCAAAAAGACAAAAGACACGTAGAACGTGAAGTGAGAAGAAGGTATAACAGCATGAAGTGTCATCAGTGTCACATCTGGACCCTCGGGGCCATGCTATGGGAACTGTAGAATCTACAGACTTCAAATTCGGTCTTTTTATAAATGTTCTCTTTTCCAGCACATCATGGCATTTGTACATTTTTTTAATGTATATATAAAAACATTTTTTTTCCAAAATTGAAGTGAACTTTTTAAATAAACACATATCCACACTTTTGATGACAATTTTTCCAGTGGAGATTTTTTTTTTCTGTTGAATACTGCCTAGCCACTGCTCAAGACAAATTAATTTATCCTTCAATCTGTTTTATTTTATTTTTGAGAAAGCTCTCATAAAGCATGCCAGGGTGACCTATTTTAAATACACTGTAATATCTAACAGCTGAGTTGTCCACTGCCTTCCTAATGATGTTGACTTAAAAGCTTCCATGAGCTATAGAGCCTTAATGGTAATAATCGTTCTCCATAAACACTAGTATTTGTTGAATATTTTCTTCGTATGGAAGCACAGTCGCATGCTATAATATACTTTCATGAATATTCAGTAAAGTAAGAAGTCAAGGTGAATTTTAAATTTAAGGTAAAAAAAGCCAAACTGGAAAAATTCTCTAAGTCAACTTTGCTGTCAGTTCGGCTACTTTGGCCTTAAATTCATTTTGAATTCTCACTCTAGTAAATGACCCCGTTTATGTCTTCAGCAACACAGTATTAATGAAAGGCCTGTTGTGGAGGCAAAGATGTGCCAAATGTAAAGTTGGATTTGCATGTATGTAAATACATATGTAACCATATAGCAAATACTTCTACATTTGTGTTTGTAAGTTTGAATCCTAATGTATATGTGTATATGAACATCTACACAAAGATGCACACAGTAATGTATGTATATGATATCTAATAAATACAAGTGTGCTCAACAGCATAGCAAGTGACACGGGAGAATTATGCATACTATGGGCCAAATCCATCTTGAAAAATACAATTGTGTACGCCTTTAAACTTCATTTTTTACGTAAAAACCAAAAAATTCTCTGTCAAGCATAATAACAAATAGATTTCCTAGAGTTAATTATATCCATAACAGAATCGTAGCACTATATGAGATGTCTCGCTCTCTTTGTGGAAGGGATACATTTTTCACCCGTAAGAATTAAATTAAATTCTTACCTTCTTGCAACCGTAAGCCAACATGTAATTTGGTTTCTTGCTGTATAAATCGAAATAACATTTCTGATTTATTTTTTAAACTGGCCATGGACATTGTGTTTAAAAATTAATTAGCATTTTCAGTCATTTGCAAATGTGTACATCTACTGATTAAAAATCTGTAAAAGAAAGACTTGAATCGCTGCACACTATCTTGCCATTACGGACGGATTACTGTGGAATAATAAAAAGAAAAACTACAAATAATGTACTTGTTTCATTATTAATTTTCCGTACTTTCAGTTACATTGATGGCTTTGGCCTTAAGCTTTCCTCCTTAAACGAACATTCCGACACCAAAACCACTACAGTCCTTGTAATGGTTAGAGTACCCTGTCGCTGCCCCATGGTAAGATGGCAAACCATTTTAGTCAAGTTGTTTCCATTTTAGAACTGATGTCACATTAGAGCAAAGTAAGATCAGTCATTGGCTGAGAGGCAGCTGAGTGCTCTTAGCAAATGATTGCGGTCCTGCATCAGTCCTGCTTTGCCCTAAAGTGACATCTGACTTTTCCTGCTGGCTGTAGTGATTATGGTGCTTTGGTGGTAATTGTCCCTTCAATTGATTTTGGGCAGAAGCGATATGATAGTTGCTGTACTTATGTATCATCAATGGATGTATTGTACATCTTTCTCCACTATGAGGTGCTGTTGCGTTGCTGAAACCTAACTGTTCTTTCTGAATCATGACTGATCACTTTTAAGACATTTAAATGGATAAATTCAAAAAAGGCAGTGATTTAAATCCTATTGTCATGGAGGGTGTGAGACTAACAGCGCACTGCACTGGTATTTATAGAGTTAAAAACTCATATTTAGGCTTGTATGCCCTTTTCTTAAAGTGGCTTCTCTCATCCACATAATGTGTATTTACCTTTTTCCAAGATGTTTGGCTGTGTAGGGAATGGGCAATTCTGATAAATGAACAGTTTTACTTTGATGATTTTTACTGGGCAAATATTGTATAGCAAATGAAGTGCACTACACGTAAATGTTATGTATGTTAAACCATTGTGTAAATGGTACTATTCCTTTTCATCAGGGACCCAAATTTAATGTATGACATTTACATATTAACCTATTTTTTTCAGTTTACAAATTAGCTCAGTGACCTATTCTTCAGATGGAATATAAAGGAAATGATTTCTGTAAAATCCGTTTTATTTGTCCCTGAGTTTACCATTATGTAGGAGAATGCAGAGCTTCTACGGTAAAACATTTATTGTGGCATATGACTGGGATCTGATCAAAATAAGTACCTGTTTTAATGGGAAAGCTTTGAAAGCTTTCAATGGGGACATGAGCATTAAAACTTTGCCATGGAGTTTACCTGGTCTGATGAATCACATTTTTTTTTTTTTTTTTTTAAATCAGGTGGATGGCCAGGTGCATGTGCATTGTTTACTTGGGGAAGAAATGGCAGCAAAATGCACTGTGGGAACAAAGCAGGTTGGCAGAGGCAATGTTATGCTCTGGGCAATGTTCTGTTTGGAAACCTTGGCTCCTGGCATTTATGTGACCCGTACCACCTACCCAGAGATTGTTGCCGACCATATGCACCCCTTCATGGCAATGGTGTTCTCTGGTGGCAGAAGCCTCTCTCAGCAAGATAATGCATCCTGCCACACTGCAAATATTTTTCAGGAATGGTTTAAGAAACATGCCAAAAAGTTCAAGGCCTCCAAATTCCCCATGTCTTAATTCGATTGAGCAACTGTGGGATGTGCTGGAATAACAAATTCGATCCATGGAGGGCCCACCTCGCAATTTGCATGACTTAAAAGATCTGCTGCTAATATCTTTGTGCCAGATTTTGCAGATCTCATTCAGAGATCTTGCGGGGTCCATGCTTTGACGCATCAGAGCTATGTTGGCAGCACGAGGGGGCATACACAATATTAAGCAGGAGGTTTTAATGCCGTGGCTGATCAGTGTATATACAATAATTCTGTCCAAAGTCGAAGTCTGTGGCTTAGCCATCTTCTGGAAGCAGGTTAGACTCCGCCATATTGTGATGCTTCTACAGTTTGTTCCACACCTGCTCCTTCCAGTCTACGTCATAACATGACAAGGGTTATAAATGTAATTCAAGTTTGAATCCCCACAGAGCCACAGTTAAGAAGACATTGATTTGGTGCATTGACCCTTTCTCCTCTTAGGATACTTGCAAGTCAAGCCAGGTTGTAGGATGGATCTCCAGTGAGGACTGTGAGACTCTGCTTCAGTGGAGGTGCAGGTAGGCCGGAATTGTATATCATATCAGATCTTTGAGAGAAGAGGAGTATCATATGTCGGGCAATAACATTGTAGCCACATACCGTTGTCTTGGTAATGGCTTGATCAAATATAAGAAGGTTTAGGAGCTGTATGAGGTTACCCTTAGTGGTGTGCTACATATGCATCATATATAGTTTGTAAATGGATAACACAATAAAACAAAAATGGAACAGAAGACTGCAAGTGGGTGGGAGTAGTACTTCCTTGCACAAGTCATCCCATTGCTGCCGTAGGAGAATTTGTCAGTTGGGTCCAGCATTCTATGTGCCATCTCCTTGTGGTTTGCAGGGAATTAATCTGCGCGTTCAGAGGAACCAACACTAGTTCCCAGGGTCTTGTAAGGTTTAATTCAGGATTATTCTAGCTTTAGTGACTGAATAATCTAAATTTTATTAAAGACAGGAGGCGAATATTTGCTTTAACCTTCTTTACTGAACCTCCCAGCAGCAAAGAAATAGTTAAACATATAGAGAAAAAATCAACCAATCAGGACACATATTAGAACATAACAGTCTGTCAGGCTCCTCCCAAATCCTCTTTCTGATGCAGCCGATCATAAGTGTAGTCAACCGTGTAAACTTGAGTAATCCATCAACCATGTAAACCAGAACGCAGCCGATACTAGAGACCAAAGGAACGTAGTCTTCGTGGCTCATGTAGAGAAACTTCACACTAAAAGACAGAGAAAGATCGTGAAAGTATGGTCACTTGGACTGGGTGTCCGCAAGATTTCTACATTTACAGATCTACCCCCTGGATATTACGAGTATAACTATTGCAAAATTTAAAATAATCAGAACCAGGCAGATTGATAAGCACCGTCAGATAAAGTCAGATAAATATAAAGTCTCACAAGAAACCTAGAAAACATTTTAAGAGTACATGTGATCTGAAAAAAAATCTGGGTGGGAGATCAATAGGGTGGGAAAATATTCGCCTCCTGTCTTTAATAAAATTTAGATTATTCAGTCACTAAAGCTAGAATAATCCCGAATTTTATGGCAAGACAGGAGGCTTCATATTTGCTGTTTTAAAGCGTGGAAACCAAAGAAAAAGAAGCATGGGACGATTGTCGAAAATAGAAGGTACGGAAGGTAGATTCTCTAGACCAATCAGTGCATTTTAGGATGTCTGCAAGGGATCCCCCAGCTATAAAGGCAGAAGAGGCAGGAGCACCTCTGACAGAATGAGCGCCAAAAGATGAATCTATGCCCGCTGAATCTAGAAGCCATTTAATCCAGCGGGCAATCGTGGGACAAGACACTGGCTTGTGTGGTCGCACATATGAGATAAACAGGGGGCCCGTAGGGGGACGTAGAGGTGATGTAGAGGCGACGTAGTGTTGGACACAACGAGCAATGTAAAGCGATGGTCTGTCGGAAAAATAAGGGTAAGCGTTAAGGAATTAGTTTTAGTGCGGCGAGAAATGTTGAAACATATACCTTGGGGCGTGAATTCAATAGCGTGAAAGTCAAATGCTTGAATATCAGAGACTCTCCTAAAAGAAACCAAGCAGAGGAGCAAAGCTAATTTGGCCGACAGTTGTCGTAAAGAGAGTGCTTCATTGGGTGGCCAAGTCTCTAGGAAGGACAAAACGAGCAACATCCCAAAAATTAGAATATTTTGGGACAGGAGGTCGAGCAAGACGAATGCCACGCAACAGTCTACAGATGGAGGGATGTTTACCTATTGCTGTATTATCAATGGGGCCATGAGCTGCCGAAATTGCTGAACGAAACACATTAATGGATCTGTAGGATTTACCTTGATCAAAAAGAGAGGACAAAAAGTTCATGACGTTAATCAAAGAAGCTGAAACGGGATCAATACACCTTTCCGAGCACCAGCGATGCCAAACTCGCCAGGCTGAGAGGTAAGAGCGTCTAGTCCTGGGGGCCCATGAGTCCCATAAGAGTGCTCTAGCAGACTCCGAAAGTCCTGCGGCATTCCAGGATCCCCTGAAACAGTCCAGGCCATTAGCTGGAGATGACCCTGCAACGCAAGAGGGTGAAAATTGCCTGCGGGATCTTTGAGAAGATCGTGCGTGGCAGGTAGCAGTAGTGGATAATTCACCGACATCTCCAAGAGATTGGGGAACCATGGCTGGGTACGCCACAAAGGGGTCAGCAGTGTTATTGTGGTCCCCTGAGTCCTGAGATGATGGAGAGTGCGAAGGATCAACGGAGGGAAGGCATAAGCGCCGGTCATTGGCCAAGATTGAAGGAAGGCGTCTACTGCCAGAGAGGTCGGATCCGGCAACCAACTGAAAAAAGTGTCCATCTGTCGGTTCAGACGAGACACAAATAGGTTGATATTGAATGGACCCCGAAGAAGATGGAGACAGTAAAAAACGTGTGGGTCCAATTGCCAGTCGCTGGAGTCTCTCCAGTGTCGAGAGAACCAATCTGCGACTAAGTTGTCTGAACCCGGTAGATACTCCGCTCGCAGGGAGATGTTCCTGGTATAGTTCTTTTGTGAGGTCTGAGAGCATTTTGGAACAGGATCCCCCTAAACGATTCACGTATTGAACAGCTGAGATGTTGTCCATTCTCAGTACTAGGGAACAATTGTAGGAGTCCTTTGCGAAACTGCGAATCGCAAAGGACCCGGCAATCAACTCGAGGCAATTGATGTGCAATGCTCATTCTGATGGGGACCAAGAGCCTCCAGTAGAGAGATTTACGCATGATGCACCCCAGCCCAGCAGACTGGCATCTGATTCTAGGATGTAATCTGGCTGTGATCCAAAGATCGCTCTCCCATTCCATGCCTCCATATGGTGTAGCCACCAGTTCAATTCGAGTCGGACTTTGTCTGTCAAGGAGATCTGTTGATCGTAAGATGCAGAGTGACGTAACGAGCGAGTCTTCAGACATTGCATTGCTCGGTAATGTAAAGGAGCTGGGAAGATCTCCTGAATTGAGGCGGAGAGTAGTCTGATTATGCGAGCTAAGTCGCGAAGGCGGATAGTCGAAGAGGCTAGAATTTTTCTGATGTCTTTTTTGATGTTCTTGATCTTTACTGAAGGGAGTTGTAGGACAGCCAAAACGGAATCTATTTGGAATCCTAGGAATTGAACCACCTTAGATGGGGTGAGGATGGATTTTTGGACATTGATCACGAACCCCAAGTTTTGTAACAGAGCTGTGGTCATGTCTGTATGGAGGCGTAGAGTGCCTGGGTCCCGAGCCATAAGGAGGATATCGTCCAGATATATGATGGAGCGAAACCCTTGGGAGCGTAGCAAGGCCATGACCGGTTTCGTCAGCTTGGTGAAACACCAGGGTGCGGAACAGAGTCCGAAGGGAAGGCATGTGAACTGACATAAGTCTTGATGCCATCTGAACTGTAGGAAACAGCGATGGGCCGGTGTTATAGGAACCGTGAGGTAAGCATCTGTCAAGTCTAAACGGGAGAACCAGTCTCCCTCGCAGAGTAGGTCTTGAAGGAGGTGGATACCCTCCATTTTGAAATGTTGGTAAACAATAAAAGTGTTTAGGTCTTTCAGGTTGATAACTGGTCGAAAGTCCCCTGACTGTTTTCGGACCAGAAATATGTTGCTTATGAATCTGTGAGGGGATCGAGAACGTTCTATAGCGCCCTTGGCGACAAGGTCGTTTAGCACGCCTCCAAAGTCGCATTGTCCTCTTGAGACATGTGCAGAGGTGGAGGGGGGAACTCTTGTAGAGGGTCGTTTGCAAAATCTATATGGAAACCAGATACAGTTTGAAGGATCCATGGATCCTGAGTTAATAGAGACCACTGTTGGAAAAAAAGGGTTAGCCGACCTGCAATAGGAACTTGAGAATAAGAGGGAAGCATATCCACATCCTCTGATGGAACGTCTAGAGGGAAAGAACTGCTTGTGGTAGAAACGGGTATTGCCCGAATTCCATGAGTCTGCTGGTTGAGGCCTGTAGCCTGTGAAGGCAGCTCTGCCAGTCATTCGGCCCCTATAGCGACCAGCTCTCCCGGAAAAACGCTGGGGTCTGAACACCCTGCGAAGGTTCCATTGTGCCTTAAGGGAGGTAAACACGGATACGTGTTTATTCAGGTCTCGTATGAACCTGTCCCCGAATAATAGTCCGTTAACCTCTGGACCAAGTTCTTTGGTGCCTAGTTCTGCCAATTTGGCATCAATTTTATGTAACACGGCTTTACGCCATTCAACGGAAATAGCTACATTGGCGTTGCCTAACAGGCATAACGCTCTTTGTGCCCATTCACGCACCATGTGTGCGTCAAAATTGCCTCCTGCTAGCGTCTCATCATCAATTATAAAAATCGGGATAAGCGGGCCTGCTATATCCATCAGCTTGTCCTGGGTGGCTTTTAAGCCAACTTCGATTCCTTTGCGGGGATCTTTACCCGTCTTAGTTAGAAAAGTGACCAGGAGTGGGTCAAGTTCAGGGGTGACAGCCACCTTATCAGGGATCATAGGCCGTGGACATTCTGCTCTTAATTTGGCCCTAATCTCCTTTTCTAAGGGTTTACAAAGCCATAATCTGCAATATTTTGCAATGTGATCAGGGGGTGTCTGATGCAGCGTGGGTCAAATAGAGGACAACCATTGGTATCCAGTAGGATATCGTCCTTAGTATTGTCTAAATTAGTAGTGGACATAGGGTCAGTGTCCTGAAAGGACTGGGTTTGGGGTAGGAGGAAAGTCTCTGTAACAAATTCAGAAGGGGAAGGGTCACCTGGGAGATCCTCCTCTGGATACGTATTCGTCTATCACTCGTAGGTGATAGCCAGAGGTTGAATCCTTTAAGAGGTCGGATTCTGAGGTCAAAGTGGGTTTGGCATGAGACAATTTAGCTGTCTTTGCTGGGGCTTTGCCTTTGCCAGCAGAAGCACTGTTACCCTTCCACGGGCGTTTACGTGGGGCTTCGTCATGGTCAGAGACCCTGGAATCATCAGAGTCTGACAACTGCGAGATGGTGGCAGTAGTGGCTGTCTGGTCATGAAATGCTGCCAAGGCTTTGGGGATAGAGTCTGCAATTGCAGCTTGAAGCCAGGCTTTTAATTCTGCTGATATTGCAGGTTCTGGTTGGTCCGACATGGTGACCAGTAAAATAGTAGTGGGTTCACCACAGAATCAGTATACCAAAAGGTATATTAAACAACTTTTATTTTATTTTTTTTAATTTATTTATTTTTTTTGTATTATATATATTAACAAACTTTACACAAGACAAGTAAAAGCAGGGGCTGTCTTATTGGGGTCACCCAGATAATATGCAGTCACCTTGAAGGGGACTAAGTGGGGTTCATCCACAATTATGGCAGTTAAACTGTCAATATAATAATGACAGGGGTAACCTGTGCAAATCAATAAAATATATAAGGGGTTCACCCTGAGAGATAAGGCACGAGGGGGTCACCCTCAATAAAGAGGCACAAGGGGATCACCCTTAAATCAAAAAGGCAAGAGGGGGTCACCCTCTAATAGGCATAGAGCTGGATAGTATAGTTTGAGAGCAATCTGCAAATAAAAACACAAATAGGCTAATATAAGCAAGTGTTCTGTGTAATATTCAGATGTAATAACAAAATGTACCAGCAGGGGGCAATGAAACTTACCGTCTAACAGAGCTGCAATCCAGTAGCAGAGAGCTGTTCACCGAAAAAGCGCGCGAACGGAAACTAACCGCTGAACAGAAGATGGCCGCTGGCATAGAAGGAGGAAGGCGGGAAACTGCGTGTCAATCAAATGACGCGAAAAAACGGGCGGTACGGAAATAGATCGCGGGCATGATTAAAACGGACCGCAGCCACAGCAGTGGCGCGGTCTGAAGATAATTTCACCAAGGAAAAGGTTATTAAGGTTTTACTACAAAAAAACCCAGTCAGTCATAAATAAAAAGCACAGGGAAGGGACTGAACAGTGGGCTGACCTGTGAAAAGGTTTATGTGGTAAAGTGCACAGATAAAATAAACACACCATTACCTCATGGAAATAAAAGAGACAGGGAAAGTTAATTAAAGGAGTCAAAAAATATATGGAAAAAAACAATATAAGGTAGGTCAATAATATATATTAGAGAGCTATAATTGGAATAGACTCACCTGGGAGGCAAGCAGCAAAGAAAGAGGATTTGGGAGGAGCCTGACAGACTGTTATGTTCTAATATGTGTCCTGATTGGTTGATTTTTTCTCTATATGTTTAACTATTTCTTTGCTGCTGGGAGGTTCAGTAAAGAAGGTTAAAGCAAATATGAAGCCTCCTGTCTTGCCATAAAATTCAAACAAAAGACACCTCCTTTTGGGAGGGGTGTGTATGCAAAAAGTGCTTAAGTGAATTTGTAAAAATACAGCAGTTCTATACACTTTTGTGGAATACCATCTTATCCACACTCAAATTTCAAAGACTTCAAAGTTGTATAAAAAAATAATTAAAAAAAACACACCTTAAGTGGAGCGTTTAGTACAAACTAGATCTGTGTGTGGGGTAACTTACCCCACGTTATCTTGTTAAAACATGTGGTACATATAAAAGATAAAAAAAGTATTTAAAAATGAAATGAATAAATTCTTGAGAAGCAGGTTCACTCACATTTAAATTTGCATTTACATTTATATTTAAATAATATATATATTAGTGTGTGTGAGAGAGACTTGGCTTGTATGCTTTTAACACCTCTCGTCCTCTTTAAAGTTTACTCAGAGAAAGATAAAAGGGAGAGAGACAACCAATGTGTAGACTGTCAACATAAACAATTAAATATAAAATAAATTTTATAAGTTCTGAATATAGCCAAAACGCTCTTCACTCTTGCAGCGCTTTTTCATTCACCCTAGTTATGGTCCTATGAATCATAAATTCTTAAGTCTCTTCTAGACCCTCCACTTGGGTCACATGTACAGATAATTGCTCAATCAGTCACTTTAACCTCTTCAAAAGCTTGTCTTGCACTTAATGACACAAGCAATTTTTGCATTTTTTTGTTTTTTGCATTCAACTGCAATTTGCATTTGACTAATTTATTGCACCAACACATATTATATACCGTTTTTTTAAAGGACAGAAATTGCTTTAATTTGATGTAACATATACATATATAAATGCTTATTTATTTATTTTTACAGTTTTTGCAATAATAATGTGTGCATAATTAGTGCAGGTCAAGGAAAGTAATTAAAAACAAATTAATTTAGTTCTGATTTACAGAATATATGTGTCTAGGATTTAAAGTTTTTTTTGATAGTTAGAAGTCACAAAACAGGAGTAAAATAAACTTTTAATGTGGAGCGATTTTAGAATTTGGCATGTTTGTCTTGTAAGCTTAATAGCCATAAAAGAAAACAAAATTGCCACACAATAGTATATATTTATATAAAGTAGACATCACCGGTTATTTACCTAATGTTATTTTGACATTTTTTACGTAGCCATTTGACAATATGTTCAATATGTTTTTTGACACACAAACTTATAACAAAGATCTTCTCATATGTATTTCGTAAAGTTGGTGTGTGCTATACCTGTACAAAACTTTGTGTTCAGCCACATCTGCTGAGTTCAACAATACCCCCATTGTTTGTCTTTGGCACTATTTTGTGAAGCTACATGGCCATATAGGAGACCTGTCCATTTCAGTATTTACAGTAGAATTATGAGAGATGGATTTGATGGGCCTATGCTTCAATTTGGGGCATTATAGCAGTTTGACTGTTAAAAAAAACAAAAAACACAAAGGCCTACCATTTGTCAATGTAAACACTCCAGGGTATCTCTTATGGTGCATATCGTGCCTTAACATGCCCCCATTTTTTCACAAATAGTATGTGGTATTTCGTGAAGCTACAGTG
>OW240918.1:113810863-113849535 GCA_933207985.1 Pelobates cultripes
TATCCTAACCTAGCTATGCTTTTCCCTATCTTATGAACAGCAGCTACACTTTCCCTCCTCTTACTAAGCATGCAGCTTGAGAATGAATCTAAAATGGATGCTGTCCAGTAGGTGGGAGGGTCTGCTAGGGAGGCTGTGCTGCTAATTGACTGGAATGTGTCTGCTGACTGTGAGGTACAGGGTCAAAGTTTACTCAATGATGACGAATAGGGGGCGGGTCGAACCGCGCATATGTTCGCCCGCCGTGGCGAACGCGAACATGCTATGTTCGCCAGGAACCGTTCGCCGGCGAACCATTCGGTACATCACTACTCATATGTCATGTATAGAAAATGCGCAGCTTAACCCTGCCAAACTGATTGTATAAGCATGCTATTAGATAATTGATTACTTGCTCTCCTCACTCATACTGCATCTGAGTTTATATGTACTAATTATCATAAAAGGTACTTCATTGTATTTGCAGTTGAGGTTTAAATGTTTTTGCTACGTAAAACATAACCGCGATAAAGCTTACTCATAGTTCGCTAAGACTACAAGCTATGAAACGTAATGTACACAGCCTCTGTCTCGATCAATAGATACTAGACTAGACAGCATTGTCTAACCATACCAATAATATAAAAATTGTGCCTGTATTTCATTTGTCCCGCATGTTCAGCGAGGAAAACGCCTGAGGACTGCTCTCGGGGCACCTCAGACCTGCTTGTAAACTTCATGTGCACTGCAAAAAAAAAAAAAAAATTTTTTTTAAAACTGATCACTCTAGCCAATCTGCAGCACCCATGCCTGACGTCAATCTGCACTTCCTGACACTCCGTTTCAGAAGCTGAATACCACTGAGCGACCTGGAGATCTGGAGCTGGAGGAAGCCTTTGGTATTAAACCATTTGAGAGCGGGTTAACCCCTTAAAGGAAAGAGAGCACCCATGGGCTTCCTGGCATCATAGCATTTTCATTTAGATGAAGTTGTTATGGTGACCAGAACGTTCCTTTAATTTGCTTAAAGGAACACTGTAGTGTCAGAAATACAAACATGTATTCCTGACACCATAGTTGTGAAAACGCTTTTTACCCTGGCTTTATGTGATGACACTGTCAAAAAGGGACCAAGCATGGATGTCATTACAATTATGCTCCCCCCCAGAGAAATTCCTGCGGATGCCTATGTTGAGATGGATAAGAATTCCCAAAAACTCAATGGGTGGACCCGAATATAACTTGGATGCGGAAAGAGTTTTGCTGACCGCTTGTATCCCCTGATTATATGGTATTATCGTATATAAATTTTGTACATCCAAGGTTGCAAGTATGTACTCCACCTCATTATCCCATTTTATTTCATTGATCTGTTGTAGAAGATCTTGTGTGTCCTTAAGACAAGTTGGAAATTCTCTTACACACCCTTGAATGTAGTAATCAACAAATCTGGCGATGGGTTCTAATAAACCACCCTTTCATCTGCCATGGGGATTTTCCATACATTGATGAATCTTGGGCAGGGTATACAGAACCGGATGTATTGGATGAAGGATAAGGGGTTGAGGGACGACACTGTATTGATTGGTAAGTTTAATTTTATATTTCATATATAAGTGCACGTTTACATACATTCTGTGATCTTGAAAAAGGCCTGTTAGGGTCAAAGCGTTGATTTCTAGACAGGTGCAATTCGTTTCGGTCCGAATGTGAATTCGGACGAATTTCAGGCAATTCGGACATTCGGGTACTTCCGAATGTCCAAATAGAAGAATTGCCGAATGGTCGAAGTCCCGAAATTACCGAATTTCCGAAGTGCTGAAGTTCCGAAGTGCCAAAGTTCCGAAGCACAGTATTGCCTAAGAACTAATATACTTACCCAGTGGAAGAATGAAGAATGTTACACTGTATACAATTTTAAATAAAAAGTTTACAAACATAGCCAGGATTCAGCTGTAAGCATTTGCAACGCTTACAACAATCAAGTAACATACATTGATATAAAATGTAAGTTACTTAGCCAGTCAGTGTAATGACAGGAATGAATAAGTAGATAACTCCCTAATTCCCACGGTATTAGGGAGCTATCTATTAAAAGGCTGAAAGACCTAAATTGGTCTTTCAGCCAAATTTACTAATACTAAGTAAAGATTACTCAGTATTCATAAACTATGAACCTACTCGCTATACCACGAGTAGGGGCATGTTTATTAAACAGTGGCTGCTCACTTTAAAAAAAAAAAAAAGGTCCTGAAGAGGGGACCCATTTCCCCCCCCCTGCCCCCACCCCTGAGTGGTGGGTGGGGGCCCTAGATACTAATAAGGGGGGACCTAATGTCCTCCCCCATGGCCCCCACCCCTGAGCAGTGGGTGGGGGCCCTAAATACTAATAAGGGGGGGGACCTAATATCCTGAGCGGTGGGTGGGGGCCCTACAGTAAAATAAGGGAGGGACCTAATGTCCTCCCTCCTGGCCCCCACCCCTGAGCGGTGGGTGGGGGCCCTAAATTGGAATAAGGGGGGGACCAAATGTCCTGGCCCCCACCCCTAAGTGGCGGGTGGGGGCCCTAAATTGGAATAAGGGGGGGGACCTAATGTCCTCCCCTTGGCCCCCACCCCTGAGTGGTAGGAGGGGGCCCTAAATACTAATAGGGGGGGACCTAATGTCCTCCCCCCGGCACCCACCCCTGAGCAGCGGGTGGGGGCCCTAAATAAAAATGTTAGCCCCCCCAGGTGACTAGGGGTCCCCCAAAAATAAATTAACCCCTACCTACCCCCCTCACCCTAAAAATAATGAGGGGGGACCTTTAACTAAGTACCTGTAAAAAAAATAAAACTTACCATTTGATGTTTTCTTTCTTCTAAAATCTTATTTTTTCAGCCCCAAAAAAGGCCAAATAAAAAATCCATAATAACCAACGCACTTAAAAAAAAAAAAAAATCCATCTTCACCCATAGAGGGCTCCAGGCTTATAAAGCCTTGCCCTGCCATCCAATTAGGCTCAGAGCACTCTGATTGGTGGGTTTAAGCCATCCAATCAGAGGGCTCTGACAGGTAAATGAAGAGACTGACAGGTAAGTCACAGCACTCTGGTTGGTTAGCTTGAAATCCACCAATCAGAGTGCTCCGTGTCATTTTACACAGTGTGGGAAAGTTCTTTGGAATTTTCCCACGCTGTGTAAAATGACACAGAGCACTCTAATTGGTGGATTAAGTAACCAATCAGAGTGTTATGAATCAAATTACACAGCGTGGGAAAATTTCAAAGAACTTCCCCACGCTGTGTAAAATGACACAGAGCACTCTGATTGGCTGGATTTCAAGCTAATCAATCAGAGTGCTCTGTGTCATTTTACACAGCGTGGGAAAATTCCAAAGAACTTTCCCACGCTGTGTAAAATGACACAGAGCACTCTGGACATTTACACAGGAGGACATTAGGTCCCACAGGAGGACATTAGGTCCCCCCTTATTCTAATTTAGGGCCCCCACCCACCACTCAGGGGTGAGGGCCAGGGGGGAGGACATTAGGTCCCCCCCTTATTAGTTTGTAGGGCCCCCACCCACCGCTCAGGGGTGGGGGCCAGGGGGGAGTACATTAGGTCCCCCCCTTATTCTAATTTAGGGCCCCCAACCACCATTCAGGGGTGGGGGCCAGGGGGGAGGACATTATATCCCCTTAATAGTATTTAGGGCCCCCATCCACCGCTCAAGGGGGAGGACATTAGGTCCCCCCCCTTATTAGTATTTAGGGCCCACACCCACTGCTCAGGGGTGGGGGCCAGGGGGGAGGACATTAGGTCCCCCCTTATTCTAATTTAGGGCCCCCACCCACCGCTCAGGGGTGGGGGCTGGGGGGGAGGACAATAGGTCCCCCCCCCCATCATTTTACTTTAGGGCCCCCACCTGCCACTCAGGGGTGGGGGCCGAGGGGGGGCAATAGTTTTTTTTTGTTTTGTTTTGTTTTGTTTTTAACATGAGCAGCCACAGGCTGCTCACTGTTTAACAGACATGCCCCTACTCGCGGTATAGCGAGTAGGGGCAAAATGTACTAATAATAAGTAATTTTTACTTAGTATTAGTAAATTTGTCTGAAAGACCAATTTAGGTCTTTCAGCCTTTTGGAAGATAACTCCCTAATACCGTGGGAATTAGGGAGTTATCTACTAGGCGGCTGCAAGCAAAGTGCCGAAGTCCAAAAATTCCGAAATGCCTTAGTTCCGAAGTGCCGAATTGCGGAAGTCCCAAATTTCGGAATGCTGAACCGAACCGAAAATTTTCCCAATGCACATGCCTATTGATTTCCTTGCTAAATGGAATTTTTCCTAATTAAATGAAAAATAATTCACTTCAAAATGAGTGCATTGTGGATTATTATATATATATATATATATATATATATATATATATATATACATACATGCATACACACATATATACACATTTTCTAATTGCCCCCCTACGCCATTGGAGATGCCACTGCCTGTCGGGTGAAGTAGGAAGGGGCAGAGCGCCGACCCAGCACCAAGGGACATCGGCACTGGAATTCGTTAAGTACAGTAAGGGTATTTTAACCCTTGCTGTGCCGGGGGTGCAAGTGAGGGGGGGCACAAGGGAGCTATAGTGCTAGGAATACAGATTTGTATTCCTAACACTAGAATTTCCCTTTAAGTGTCTCTACGTGAGAATAATATCCTGATGGAAAAAGGTTGCTCCAATTGTGGAAGAAGGATAGACACAAGGTCCACAGTTTTAGATAATTTGCTGAAAATGTTTATCTGTATTTATGTATTCTATTGTATTTAGTAACAATGGAATTGTCTTGTCTCATTATTCAAAAGAGAGTTTAGAAGTCAAGTCAGCTTGAATATGGTGTTGGATGGATATGCATATGAGTGATTTAATGAATTATAAGAGAGTAAACTGTAATCATGAATTGCTTGCATAAGATGTTTATGGGAAGTTACTGGACAGCTAGTAATCGATAATAAAACACCATGTGCAGTTAATTTTACCCCCTCAGTTTCCACACTCACCCTGTATCAGTGGGCTTATATATATAATATGTAGCAAGGGTTCTAACGCTAAAATACAGCAAGGGAGATAAAAGGCAACTCTGTCTGCTTCTATTTGTTATCGAGATAAGAAGACTACTTGTAGGATTTGTGCTTGAGGCTTCGTATATCAAACCAAAATAGCCTTTGTAAATAAGTTAGGAAATCCAAATTTATGCAATGATGCCTCTGGGAACTTCCAATTCAGGTGATCAAACGATTTTTCCAAAGCTAACAGAATTCCACCAGAAAGGAATCCGGGGGGGGGGGAGGGAGCAAAGCATTAGCATGAGCTTTTTGATGTTATTCACCTCTTCACACCCCAGCTCAAATCCAGTATGATCATTCTCCATCAAAAGTGGTAAAATAGATCACATCCCTCTAGCTAGCAATTTGGCATAAGTATTTAATAAAGAAATAAGAAGAAAATGTTTACATTGAGTAGGACATGTGTCTGGTTTAGATATAGTAACTACTGTTGCTAGTAACATGTCTTCCGGTAGGGTGCCTGAGAACCAGACCAATTAGAAAACCTTAAGGAGAAAAGGCGCTAGAAAAGAAAAACTGATTAATTTTTTCTTAGCAGATTATGGACTTGATTTACAATTGTTGGATAAACTGTTCTAATGTTTTTAATTTTCGATAAACTTTTTCAAAATGATTTAATAGTATGAAAAATATATCAATTTTGTAATAGGTTGATATTTTTTAACATATTGATAGATTTATATATATATATATATATATATTTATGATTTTAGATATTTTATTATGCTGAAATTTTATTTTTAAAAGCTTATTCAAAAATATCAAATTGTTTTTGGTGGAATATTAAATTGAGTCCCATGTAAGTTAGCATATCACATAATGAAGCAATAGGAGTTAATGGATTTGGTCATTTTATGGATGATGCTCAGTCAATCAATTTTTATCTCAAAATGTTCAATATATAAATATTTCATTATTAAATGTATAATTATTGTTTTATTATACGCAAGTATGCACTTCTTTTTAAAGACTTTCAGAATTTAACAATATACAAAGTACCTTTTATTACCCTAAACTTCTTTGTTGTATGTCTTTATGAGCATTTGGAAATATTCAAATGCATTAATGGCAGCAGACTAAATAATAAGAAGGTATCACTTATAATTTTGGCGAGTGTCCCAAGGTTGCCATAAAACAGAACCATAATCCAGTCATAGATCCCAAATGTAACAATATACAGGATTTATGAGCATTATTTTTAACATCAGAAAATCTGGATCCTGATAATAACACAAACGTCAGGTACAACATAGGCTATTTGAGGGCTTATCCCTGATTCCTCCCACCCTCATCTCTCCTAGGTTTGAGGCTATTGCAAAATAATCAGGATCACAGTTTGGCATTTTGGTGGAATAATTGAAGAACTAGCCTCAACCCCCCTGATTTGACTATAACAATGACAGTGTGTGTATGTGTGTATCTTTTATCTTAGCTTTTGTCTAGATGTCTACTAATGCGTGTCTATGGATGTGTACTATTATATGTCTGTGTAAGTGGTTGAGGATATTTCTAATTGGTTTGGTGTGTGGGGCCAGTGTTATATGTGTGAAAGTGGCTAGGTATGTATGTGTGGCTAAATGAACACACAAAGAATGAAATGTTGCCATGTTTTTATTGAACACACCATGTAAACATTCACAGTGCAGGTGGAAAAAGTACAGGGAGTGCAGAATTATTAGGCAAATTGTATTTTTGAGGATTAATTTTATTATTGAACAACAACCATGTTCTCAATGAACCCAAAAAACTCATTAATATCAAAGCTGAATATTTTTGGAAGTAGTTTTTAGTTTGTTTTTAGTTTTAGCTATGTTAGGGGGATATCTGTGTGTGCAGGTGACTATTACTGTGCATAATTATTAGGCAACTTAACAAAAAACAAATATATACCCATTTCAATTATTTATTATTACCAGTGAAACCAATATAACATCTCAACATTCACAAATATACATTTCTGACATTCAAAAACAAAACAAAAACAAATCAGTGACCAATATAGCCACCTTTCTTTGCAAGGACACTCAAAAGCCTGCCATCCATGGATTCTGTCAGTGTTTTGATCTGTTCACCATCAACATTGCGTGCAGCAGCAACCACAGCCTCCCAGACACTGTTCAGAGAGGTGTACTGTTTTCCCTCCTTGTAAATCTCACATTTGATGATGGACCACAGGTTCTCAATGGGGTTCAGATCAGGTGAACAAGGAGGCCATGTCATTAGATTTTCTTCTTTTATACCCTTTCTTGCCAGCCACGCTGTGGAGTACTTGGACGCGTGTGATGGAGCATTGTCCTGCATGAAAATCATGTTTTT
Source organism: Pelobates cultripes (assembly GCA_933207985.1). Classification (NCBI taxonomy): domain Eukaryota; kingdom Metazoa; phylum Chordata; class Amphibia; order Anura; family Pelobatidae; genus Pelobates; species Pelobates cultripes. The sequence continues at coordinate 113,818,261 of OW240918.1, forward strand.
CTTGAAGGATGCAGACTTCTTCCTGTACCACTGCTTGAAGAAGGTGTCTTCCAGGAACTGGCAGTAGGACTGGGAGTTGAGTTTGACTCCATCCTCAACCCGAAAAGGCCCCACAAGCTCATCTTTGATGATACCAGCCCAAACCAGTACTCCACCTCCACCTTGCTGGCGTCTGAGTCGGACTGGAGCTCTCTGCCCTTTACCAATCCAGCCACGGGCCCATCCATCTGGCCCATCAAGACTCACTCTCATTTCATCAGTCCATAAAACCTTAGAAAAATCAGTCTTGAGATATTTCTTGGCCCAGTCTTGACGTTTCAGCTTGTGTGTCTTGTTCAGTGGTGGTCGTCTTTCAGCCTTTCTTACCTTGGCCATGTCTCTGAGTATTGCACACCTTGTGCTTTTGGGCACTCCAGTGATGTTGCAGCTCTGAAATATGGCCAAACTGGTGGCAAGTGGCATCGTGGCAGCTGCACGCTTGACTTTTCTCAGTTCATGGGCAGTTATTTTGTGCCTTGGTTTTTCCACACGCTTCTTGCGACCCTGTTGACTATTTTGAATGAAACGCTTGATTGTTCGATGATCACGCTTCAGAAGCTTTGCAATTTTAAGAGTGCTGCATCCCTCTGCAAGATATCTCACTATTTTTGACTTTTCTGAGCCTGTCAAGTCCTTCTTTTGACCCATTTTGCCAAAGGAAAGGAAGTTGCCTAATAATTATGCACACCTGATATAGGGTGTTGATGTCATTAGACCACACCCCTTCTCATTACAGAGATGCACATCACCTAATATGCTTAATTGATAGTAGGCTTTCGAGCCTATACAGCTTGGAGTAAGACAACATACATAAAGAGGATGATGTGGTCAAAATACTCATTTGCCTAATAATTCTGCACACCCTGTATGTGAACCCTTGCATTTAATAACTGGTTGAACCTCTTTTTGCAGCAATAACTTCAACCAAACGTTTCCTGTAGTTGCAGACCAAACGTGCACAACGGTCAGGAGTAATTCCTGACCATTCCTGTTTACAGAACTGTTTCAGTTCAGCAATATTCTTGGGATGTCTGGTGTGAATCGCTTTCTTGAGGTCATGCCACAGCATCTCAATCGGGTTGAGGTCAGGACTGTGACTGGGCCACTTCAGAAGGTGTATTTTCTTCTGTTTAAGCCATTCTGTTGTTGATTTACTTCTATGCTTTGGGTCATTGTCCTGTTGCAACACCCATCTTCTGTTGAGCTTCAGCTGGTAGACAGATGGCCTTAAGTTCTCCTGCAAAATGTCTTGATAAACTTGGGAATTCATTTTTCCTTCGATGATAGCAATCCGTCCAGGCCCTGACGCAGCAAAGCAGCCCCAAACCATGATGCCCCCACCACCATACTTCACAGTTGGGATGAGGTTTTGATGTTGGTGTGCTGTGCCTTTTTTTCGCCACACATAGTGTTGTGTGTTTCTTCCAAACAACTCAACTTTGGTTTCATCTGTCCACAGAATATTTTGCCAGTACTGCTGTGGAACATCCAGGTGCTCTTGTGCAAACTGTAAACGTGCAGCAATGTTTTGTTTGGACAGCAGTGGCTTCCTCTGTGGTATGCTCCCATGAAATCCATTCTTGTTTAGTGTTTTACGTATTGTAGATTCACTAACAGGAATGTTAGCATTTGCCAGTGACTTTTGTAAGTCTTTAGCTGACACTCTAGGATTCTTCTTCACCTCATTGAGCAGTCTGCGCTGTGCTCTTGCAGTCATTTTTACAGGACGGCCACTTCTAGGGAGAGTAGCAGCAGTGCTGAACTTTCTCCATTTAAAGACAATTTGTCTTACCATGGACTGATGAACAGCAAGGCTTTTGGAGATACTTTTAAAACCCTTTCCAGCTTTATGCAAGTCAACAATTCTTAATCATAGGTCTTCTGAGAGCTCTTTTGTGCAAGGCATCATTCACATCACTTCTTGTGAAAAGCAAACCCAGAACTGGTGTGTGTTTTTTATAGGGCAGGGCAGCTGTAACCAACACCTCCAATCTCATCTCATTGATTGGACTCCAGTTGGCTGACATCTCACTAAAATTAGCTCTTGGAGATGTCATTAGTCTAGGGGTTCACATACTTTTTCCACCTGCACTGTGAATGTTTACATGGTGTGTTCAATAAAAACATGGCAACATTTCATTATTTGTGTGTTATTAGTTTAAGCAGACTGTGATTGTCTATTGTTATGATTTAGATGATGATCAGATCACATTTTATGACCAATTTGTGCAGGAATCCATATCATTCCAAAGGGTTCACATACTTTGTATGTATTTATTTAAAGAAACACAACATGTATTCCTGATCCTATAGTGTTAAAAAAAACATATAGCCCCCCTGCCCCCCTTGTTTCCCCCCAAAGTATAGTAAAATAGTACCTTTATTCAATTCTGCTGTTGATAGCACTTCCCCTTATCTGCCTGCTTGGCTGACATCATCAGAAGAGTTTCTCTCAGCCTATCACAATGCTTTTCCATAGGAAACACTGAATGGTGTGCAGCACTTCCCCAGGTAGCACCTCTAGTAGCCATCTGAGGAGTGGCCAATGGAGGTATCCCTAGGCTGTAATGTAAACACTGCCCTTTTTCTGAAAAAAGCCTGAAGGGAATAATTCTACTTACCAAAACAAATACAATAATCTGTAGTTGTTCTGGTGACTATACTGTCCCTTTAAGTGAAATAAAGATTGTAAAAAATACTGTGTTTAAAAAAAAAGTCACAAATGTGCTAATTGCATGCAGCTTTCCTGGGCTGTAGTTTAACCAAAACAATATGATTTTTATAGAAATCATTTTTTTCTAATGTATATTCTAATAATGTAACTTCATATTAAAATGCTTGTAGCAGGACACCTCAGTTTTTATTATTACTTTCCCCTTATGTAAAATAAAGTACTTGGAAAAAACAAGTGTTTTATATATATATATATATATGCTAGCTATACTATACTATACAAGTGTTTTATATATATATATACATATATATATATAATACTTGCAGATCCCTGCACTCAAACTCAATTATCCTTTTGGCTGCCGGGTGCACAACACTTCGGGACTGAAACATCGATCTTTTTAACTTTGTTTTGAATAAAATATTGGATATTTTAAAGACTGGAGTGCAACCATCTACATTATTGGTTATATATATATATATATATTATTATATATACATTATTGGTTATATATATATATATTATTATACATACATTATTGGTTATATATATATATATTATTATATATACATTATTGGTTATATATATATATTATTATATATACATTATTGGTTATATTGGTCATTATATATACATTATTGGTTATATATATATTATTGGTTATATATATATATATTATTGGTTTTATATATATATATATATATATATTATATATACATTATTGGTTATATAATATAAAACATGTTTAGTCTACTTAGTAATTTATGTATACACAAATATAAAATGCCTACCATTTTAACAAAGTATATGTAGACAAAATAAAGTCATATAGGAAAAAATTACAATATCCCAGTGAGTAATGCCAATATAAATCGATACTCTAACACCTTACTGAGTTTTCCCTTAAAACCTCACAACACACAAAGTAATACATACAGTATGAGGCGGAGTTTCTTTCCTTTTCATTAAATTAATGACTGGACCAATATTATCTATAGATAATATAAAAACAGACACAATATAGTGCAATATAGCCTATACACAATTTTGAAGTGCAATAGTGGGTGGAAAAGCACTCACAAGCTCAGAGCCATAAAGATCGGCTCAGATTTCCAGCCTTGTGGGATCTAGAGATGCCCACTCCCTTCTTTGTGCTGATTGATGGTCTCAAGCAAGAGGATGTCCTCACAATAATCAGTAAAAATGTAGGGTGCTTTTTTAAAAGTGCACAAAAGTGAATAAAGTATTAAAAATAAATTAAAAACCTTACAATTTGGAAGGTAAGTCCTTTGTAATAGTCCTTGTAAGGAAACCAAGTATATTTAAACCTCATACGGTAGTTTACTCCCGAACCGCCAGAGCCTTAGTGATTATAGCCCTCCGTTCGGTAGATAGGGTAGACAAATCCTATAGCAATTCCAATAGCTTCACAAGATAATTACCTTAGTGAAACACACGAATCCCCAAACATCAGCCGAAGTCAAGAAGAAGGGTACAAAATGAACTGTCCTTTAATGGGTGCACACAGCTTTTATGCAAGTCCCCATACAAGGGGACAGCCCTCAGGGAGGGACAAACATTAACCAATCACATACAGTAAAACTTTAACACACACCTACAGTTCCCTCCCCTAGCCCAGGAGATAATTCAGTCTGATAAAATGTTAACTTAATTATCTCTGGGCTGAAAAATAAAAATTTTCCCCAATAACTGGAACACCCCTTTATACTTGAGGTATCCCCATAAATTATATGTCCCCTGATAGCCCTGATCTGGGTGACCCACATATCCGAATTTCACCCAGATCGGTTCAGGGGTTCGCAAAAACTATGGAAGTCTCTTGTGACCGGCTCACCCTGGACGGTATACCCAACAGTTCCATGAATTTGGTGGGTTTTGCCGGTCACTTTCGAAAAAGCAGAAAAACGAACAAAGTACCGAATGGATCCCTCTGGCTCTTAGCAGCATTCGTGCCCCTCTGTCGAATACACCAAAGTACCGAATAGCGCTCTTCTAGCTATTCGGTAAATAGAGTTCCAGCGTTCGTCTGTTTGGGACCGGTGTTCGGGAAGTCGAGTGTCCGTTTTTAGTTCCATGCACTCGACGACCAGGTCCCGCTGCCTTTGTTCGCATGAACAAAGATGGCCACGGTTTTCTCTGCCACGTGGCATTCGACTGACGAACGCTGGCCGCACAGAGGTAGCAATTTCACCCAAACTTTGATGTTTAAGGAGCCAGAGGGGTGGTCTATGTTCGGTAGTTCCATCTACCGAATGCAATGGGCATAAATAGGGTAACAAAAAGTGAATGCAATGAGTATATACAATATAACAAAAGGGGGTTTCTTCACAGTCCTTTATGGTGCAAAACACGTTTCGCCTCATCCAGAGGCTTCCTCAGTCATACTCACTCACAAATATAATATTTCTTACATTCCATAAAAAATGTTTCTTGCTCATTTCAGTTTTCTCACTCATGTTGTAGCAAATCTCGATTCCCAAGTTAATTGTCAGATGCAATCCGTATATTTATCACGAGAGTGATCAGCATACATATATCCTGGGATGACAGCTAAACTTTTTAAGATTTCCTGATATCTTGTGCCATTGTCAGGACATTTAATAAGATATGAATCAAAGCAATTTTATAGCTCAAAGTGCAGATAATACTTGAAATCCTAAAATTAGTATGGGTTACAGGCAATTCAGCCATCATGTAATACACAGTGTAGTCACCGGTGCAATTCGTCCAAATTGCAACCTAAGTTACAAAGTAGATCATGAGGAATTAAAGGGCTTTGCTAGATGATAGAAGACCAGAGTGTGGATAGAAGAGGAATAAATAATGATGTAGACATATGGGAGAATGCAAAGGCGGGCACAGGGAAAGAGGAGGTAGGCACAGGGAAGAAATGGATATAGTCAGATGGCACACAACATGGTATTATATTTTTATTGTGCCAAATATTTAGCTGTTTTCTGTATTTGCAATGGAAACCTCTATGCAAAAACGATTCACTTTTATATCCATTTGACTACTAATATATGACTTTGCTCATGCGTATCAGTAACTGCAGCATTTACGCAATTTTGCATTTTGTTTCATCGTTCCTACGCATGATAATGTAATAACTAATTCTCAGCATTATTATTATTAATTATTGGTATTTATATAGCGACAACTTTTTCTACAACACTTTACAATATTATGAAAGGAGGAAATTTAACAATGACTCAGACAATTACACAATGTTACAAGAACAGTAGGTAGATGAGGATCGTGCTCAAACAAGCTTACAGTCTATAAGACATCATGATATAATGGCACATATATGTTTCGCTCTTGTCAAATCACTGTAATGCTCAGTTAGTTATGCACAGCAGTTTAAAAAAATAAAATTAAAATGTGCATTTCATGCAATCCAAAACATTTAAGAATAGCAGAATCCCTTATCCACCGTGCATCTTTTGGGACTGAGCTATCACCTGTTCCTTGCTCTTCCTAGAACTAATTACCCCTTTGTCTTAGATAACAACCATAGATAATGAACTTTCAGCTTTCTCATTATTGTCTGCCAGGTGGTAACGGGAAGCCACTTTTAATTCTTGATTAACGTATAAATTGAGTCTTTATCACATTCAACAAACAAATATAGCAAACTGAATCATTCATATGACAAATAATATATGTTTTCTGGTATTATAAGTAAAAACTGAAAAGTAAGATATAATTGTCTGTTTTGTTGACATGATGACATTATAGGTCGTTTGTGGTATTATTATATAAGGATGCAAATGTCTCAATAGAACTGGTTATCACTGAGCAAGTTATTGTTCTAAATGTGATCCAGCATGAAACTCCCATAATGCATTGCATGATGGGAGCAAACGTGTAGTTGTACAGCAAAGAGAGGATTCTGGGTACCTAAACAATACATGCATTAAAATAAACTATACATTTATATGGGTTGATGTATGCATTATTATTCGCATTTATATAGCACTAACATATTCCTCGGTGCCTTACAACTATAGGAAGGGGATAATTATATGATATATTTTTGGATAAACATTTAAAATAATTTAAAATTTAGAAAATTATTTTAATATTGTTGTAATTAGATTTTTTTAAAATATATTTTTATATATGAAATGTATTTACATTTTAATATTCTTAAAATATTTGAAAAACGTATCCAAAAATATTAAATTGGGCATGTATATCTTATGATGTTCTAGGAACGTATAATAAAATGTCATAACTTTCCCATTCCTGCCCCCTTCAGGTTTATATTTTAATACATATAGAATGTAGAGAAAAATGACATCACTTAAACCATATATACTACAGAGGAGCACAACAAGATGGATCTGGAAAGAAAAAGCTTCTAGTAAAGCTTCCGCTTCACTAGTCGGGTAGAATAGACAGCAGTACCAACCAGGTAGGTACGGGCTGGTAAGTGGTAACCACATTGTTTCATCATGGTGTGTGATTGAGGGTGAGTGTTTCATATTTGTATACTGAGTAACACTCTGTTTTGGATGAGCCGGACCTCATATATGATGACCTTGATTGGATCTGGGGGTCATCTGGGGGATGATAAGATGATAAGAATAACCGAACTTCAAAAACAAAATTGTTGTGCAGGCTCTGCAGAATCTATCTATCTATCTATCTATCTTTATTATTATTATTATTATTTTAAAGACAAGGACATCAAAATCATGCACTTTCAGAAGAAACAATTCCATGATTTAGGATGATTTACAGAAATAAAATATAAAAGGGTGTAGATAGGGGGGCGGAGCCATCAAGCAAGCCTGATCAGACGGCATTTCTGACAGCTCTGTGAATACCTCAACTATCTCACCTAAAATCTCCCCACTAAACCACCATCCAGCTCTAAAAACGTGGGCATCGGAACCATGTCATCTAGCTGCACCGACAGATGCCTTTTCTTGTATAACTCGAGGCAACCATGGAGACACTGCTCGGCGGATCGCTGGAAACACACTGCTCAGGAGTTGCACAATATCTCCAGCCCAGCCCACTAACCCTAATCTCAAAGATGGGGGCGCCGATCACAAAAACCCCAAAATAGGGGGGCGGGGCCTGACCGCCATGCAGACAAGTCGCACATAGAGTTAGCTCCTGACAAGACTCCTTAAAACCACAAAAATAACGACCTTTCAATTGAGAAACAAGCAATAATCCTGCCGGAGTGACTCCGGAGTGACAATCATGAGAGACACCTTTTAAGGCATCTCCCTAATCAACCAGAGGTCACCTCCTGACGCTTCATTGGGCCTCCTCGTGGACGCAGCCGAGAAGATACGGCCGGTCTACATTGCTGGGGCACATAGAGGTGGAAGGGTAACCTGCTCTCACCCCCCCCTTCACCATTGAGGGACATCACGGCACCTGCACACGCTTGAGTATCCCGCTGAGAGAAGCCAGGCCACTGGGACGCAGCTAAGATGGCCGCCCAGCGAAGGCCCAAAATGCGGAGCACACACGCCCAACCTACCACGCACCCCATAAAATGATGGCAGCAGATGTAGCACTAGTCAGTCCAGGCTAATACAGGCCGCATCAAAGCAACGGAGGAAGACATAATTGATGTTCAGACCACAGTATCCAATTTAAGTGACTCAGTACAACAACAACTACATACTCACCAACACAGCACATCCTCCCGAATGACATCCCTCTAAGAAAAACATCACCGCAACAATATAAAAATTTGCTGAATCCCAGCCACAATAGTGGCTGAAGAGCTGCCATACTATGACCTCTAAATTTTGAGGACTCCCTCTTACACTTTTACCAGGACCTCTCTAGAGTATCATTGCAATGGAGCAGATCCATGGGACCCGTAACCTCTCATCTCTGTTCCTGCGAAGTGCCCTATCATTGGGGAGCTCCTGGAGCTCTGATGGTAACCCGAAAGGGAGTGACACATACAATCCTGTCGCTTGAAGACACCCACGCCTTCTTCGAGGCTCTGGGCCTGTCAACACCGGACTCCAATACAACCGCAAGAGCACCAGAGGGACATGGGATCAGGCAAACATCACTCCTTTTGTTCCAAGAGACGGATGTTTAACCTCATCAGGAACCAGACTACCTGGGGAACTCTTTTTCATTTTTATTATACAGTTTGGACTTTGGTTTACCTATTGTTGTTTTTTTTAAAGTTTTTTTGAAACATTGGCATGGTGGCGAGAAAGGGTGGGTCACATCACAGACCCTCAAACACGACAGCTTTACCAGCAACTTTAGATAGAACACATTTTCTAGGTGAGATATTAATCCCCTCTTTCCTCCCACCCCCTCTCCCGAGAGACCTCAATGGCTAGGGGTAATTATTGTAGGGGCACAGTTTACTACGCCTCATGTGTGCCTGTATGACACACACTTCATTGCAGCACAATTATGTTTTGTAGCCTCATGTTATAATTGGCTATGCACACAATTCTCTTATAAGAATGTGCATGTTGAATTGTAAACCACTATGCGAAATACTCTTGCATACACATAGCTTGCTCACACTCACATACTTACAACCCTATTCCTAACACCTACTAGTCCTAACACCCTGAATGCCATTACAATCGATCAACACATCCTCTTGTCATCTTCTCTTCAGGGTGGATTAGTGAGAGGTTGTCCAAGATCATAAAAAAAATGTAGTACAGAAAACCTGTCTTGCATTATTTCTACTTATTTAAAGGCATTTTAAATTCTGCACTGATGATGTCTACTTCAAGCACTTCAAAAACAAAGAATAAAAAAAGGGAGGTGTAGTTGAGGGGATAAGAGAAGAAGGAGGTCACCGCTGTCAATAAGAATTAATTAATCAAAATAATGCTGTTGCAAGATAATTTAACAGAAGAACTGACACATTATACAGAGGGCAGATGAGAATTGGGAGTAATAACTAGCTAAAGGGTGAGTTTCTACCATTCATACATACCTAGTTGTAGAACCAACATGTTTTTGTTTCTGTGTGTTTTTGTGAAGCTCTATTCTGAAATTCTCTTAAAAAGTTTTATAAAGATTACAAAAATAAATAAAAGCATTTGCTCATAACAAATTAAATGCTCTAACCATAAGAAGAAGCTCTACACTTACACAGTAAAAAGCAAATGTTTTATTTAAACTTTTTAAAAATATATACTTTTATTTAGGCAGAATGAACAAAGTAACAAATAAAAGGCACACATGAAATAAAAGCATTACATGACAATAAATAATGCATCTGCAGTTAAAAGTATTACAATACAGAGAGTAAAAAAAATACAAATAATATGATTGGACATTATTTATTAAGCAAAAGGCAGTACACCCTCTCTTAAATCAACCAAGACAAAAAAACAAAAACAAATTTTCTAAGTTTGAAAAGGAGAAAAAAAAACAACTAAAGAAGCAAAAATCAGTCAATCACTTTTTGTCTATTTTATTTAATTTTTTTGGCTGATACTGAAGATGACAATCAAGAGATTTAAAGTTTTCTTTGTTTTATCATAGCGTTATTTTTTTTATTTATTTTTATAACTTTAGTTTAACAAAAAAACTCATAAGTGTGACTTACCAATGTAAAAGAGAATATTAATATTGCAGGTACCTTTTAATCAAATACAATATTCTTATCACTAAGCAAAGCCTATTCACATGTGACTATACTACCAGTAATGAGCTAATGTCACTGTCATAAAACATGTTCAGTTAACATTGAAATATGGTAACAGATGTGCTTTCAACTGCATGGAGAATGTTCATGGGGATTTTACCACTTCCTACCTTATTTTGATATACTGCTGTTGTAAATAATGTTCTATTTTCATTTACTAGAACAGCTGAGCAGATGGAAGGTTTTGTAAAACCTGATATGTCCATTAAAAAGACATATGTTCTTCTGCAATTATTTGCTTGCTCAGTATGCAAGGATATTGTTTTTGTATATATTTTTTGAGAAGTGCTAAAATGGCTAGATGTTACATAATTATATAGAAGGGGAGAGAGACAAAGAGTCTATGTGATAAAAATACTATAAGGATTTATACATCTTCAGTTGGTTATTCCAGATGTCTGATAATTCTTGGTAAAGTACCTGGAAACATTGTAACTGAACTGATCCCCAGGCCTTTTATGTTAGTACTTTGATAAACCATCACTTAGATTCTATATAACAACTTGTCGGCTGGGTAAACTAAACAGATCTAATGGGAATTCTCAATGAAATCCTAATTTATTAGAAATTGAACATTTCCCTAGGTGAGCTAGCCATATAAAAGCAGGAATTTCAGCTATGATTAGAAAAAGATTAACTGGAAACTTTGAGAATCATCAAATCAGTTTAGAACATTGGGAAGTCAATTCCATTATGTATAACCCTTCGTATCTGTCCACGCATCATAAACCTGCAAGAAAGATATTCCTTGCACTCTGAGACCAAAGTAGTCAGCAAACTGGTTTGAGTGCAAATTTAACATAATTCAAGTCATCTTTACAGAATAATGTTAAACAGAACAGTATTTATCTGAATAGCTAATATATGATTAAGGCTACCTTGACAAAGGCATTTTGCCAAAACGTTGGGGGCTTGCTGACTGATTTTTCTTCCCTCTTCTTACTAGGTCTCGTATGCATCTGTTCTTTGTATATAGATTTATTTGTGGGTTGTTATGATTTGGTATCTCATATAGCTATTTACTACACTGGTATTCAGTAATTAATTTACTATATATTTTGCTCATATGAAATTCTTGAACTTTTGGCAATTTCTCTGTGCCATTTGTATCGGAATGTTTGTTTTTGCTTTGATTTATTGATATGTATAATGAGATATCCATTTGCTGTGGACCCATCTAATAAAGATTTGTGTATATATTAATGGTTGTGCTCCTTGCTTGGGTAGTATTTGTAACTTTTTTGGTCCTTTGGGAATGGGACCTTGTGTGAGTGAGCACCCAGTATAATTTGTTTAGCTCCTTCTTGAGACTGTCTTTATTAACATTTGGAGTGTGTCTACCAGGGAAGTATTTGCCGTGAGGCAAACAAGGCATAATAATAATTGTGGGTGAAATGTGTGTGTGTGTGTGTGTGTGTCAGTGAGTGTGTGTCAGTGAATGTGAGTGAGTGTGTGTGTGTCAGTTAATTTGAGTGTGTGTGTGTGTGTGTCTGTCAGTGTGTGTATGTGTGTCTGTCAGTGAGTGTGTGTGTGTCGGTCAGTCAGTGTGTATGTGTCAGTCAGTGAGTGTGTGCGTCTGTCAGTGTGTGTCCAAGTAATAGTGTATGTCTGTCTATCAGTGTGTCAAATAGGTCCATCTCTTCCCATGAACGTTTGTCACAAACTCCTGGAGAAGTGTGGAAGCTGGCTTCGAGTCCACCGACTATAGTCCAGGTCGGAGACCCCATTCGAGAGTTACCCTGTCCAACCACCATTAGCAGCATTCCCTCGCATGAACCAAACCTACGAATGGTCTAATTGTAATGGAACAAATTTTTAGCATGAGAACTTCCTGGGTCCCCGGTCACCTCAGCAGTACTTCACCACGAATGTTATGGAACTGTTTTTCAACATGAGGTGACCATGCGATCCCCAGACAACTTGGTCCAGGGTCTTGAACCACTTTGCAACCCGCCAGAAGAGAGCTTTTTGGATGGAAGGTGCTTGAGACTAAGGGAACAAACGCTACCTGAGAGCCATGGTGTCTGAGGCAGAAGCGCTGAGGTTTCCCCGGTTCCAGCTTGGTAGCGATCATTGACGGAGGTAACCAGGCGGGGTACAGGGAGCTCCTCTAAATCCAAAAATAAAACTCTCAATATTGTGCAGAATGAGAGTAATACAGAGTCCCACAGCAATAAAACTAAAAGTTAGCTAAGTTTTAATTTTAAGAGAACTGAGAGAGTTACCATATTTTTATATTCTTTTTTATTTGCCATACAGCCAAAATGTTTGGCAGTTACCCTCCTGAGTGTGGGCCCCTGTCCTTGAAATACATATTGCCAAAAGGATACATCATATCCCAGCAGCAGACACTCGTGCATGAAGAAGAGAAAAGCTGCAAATTCAGTGCCAGCCCAGGAAGGCTACAGCTAAAGGAAAAATGTAATGGGACTGTGCATCCGTATGAAATGTAATTGTCACAGAACAGCCCAAGCCCTGCAGACAGCAAGGCATGGCTGCCCCTATAAGAGACCTGGCTGGGTTTAAACTCACAGCTCCAGCATCCCAGTCAGGTTCTCTGCCATGCTGTCCACCACAGGGCTTCAGTTTCTGTTTGCATTTTTCTGCTTCCTGACCACCTTCCCCCGGATTAAGCAGTGCTGATCCACCTGTAGCCTTTTTCCAATTATGGTCAGCTGCACCTAATTAGCAGGCTGATTACCCCTTTATCTGTACTACTGGAGTTTGCCTCCTCCTTGTGCCATCTCCTGCAACTGGGCTCCAACTCCTGTTAAACTGTTATATAAGTCCCCAGGTGACTATTACAGTAATACATCTCAAGCGATAGTTCACACAGAGTAAATCAGTAAGCCCATCTGACTGCCAGGTGGTTTCCGAAATTAATTCAGAAGGTGCAGATTTCTCTTGAAATTAGAAATACAGCCAATATTTGAGTCTAATTTTTCACAAGTCATTAAATAATGGGACTGACAGGATGAGTGTTCTTTTGTTTATTGTAATTCAGGTGAGTGCATACTTCATATAAGTAAGCTTACATTTCAAGTTTTTCTTTCTGCTTGTATAGTTGTACTAACACAATACATTGTAGAAAAATCCAGGGCTGCTCTTTATTCCCAGTCCGGCCCTCTTGTAGAGTCGCCAGTCAGTTCATCTCCAAAGTCTGGTGACTTTAACACTGCCTGTAAGCAGAGGTTTAGCAAAGGGGGACAATAGTCTTCTGGCAGCTGGGTGAGGGGAAGCTGCAGGGCTATCCCCTCTGTCTGGAGCCCTGCCGGCATCTAGCATCTGTGTTTTTAAGTGGCCCCAAGTGTTATGATGGTAGGCCTGCAGAGTGGACTGAGAGTTGCGTCATCATCTGATACAAACAGCAGGTGCGGACTGATATGCCATCATTCGTTGCCTGGAAACTGTGACACACACAGAGGAGAATCAAGAATGAGTCCAAAACACTAGACACCTGGTACCTTGGCCAGTTAATGTTTGTTATCACTTGCATTTTTTTTTTATAATAGGTGTCAGTAGGTTCTCATGTTCGAGCTTTGCCTAAGGTCTTGCAAGGTCTAGAGCCGCCTCTGATAGATCTTATATATAACTAGATACATCCCTGGATGTATTAAAACAGCTGTATAATGCTTACCCAACCTTTTAGTAGCACTATAGTGATGAAGACTTTTTATAATCAACATTTAAAAGTCAATAAGAACAGGGGGGAAGAGTCAGTGCTAAATAACAGGATAATAAGCAGCAACCCCCAAAAAAGGAATCCCTCAAGACCCTTAATAAGACAAGCTAGAAGTGGTGAAGGGGGTTAGCCCTTACCCCTTCACCATTTAAAAGTCAACATTTGTGAAGTGAATCAATCATTGTCACTTTGACAATTCCTGCATGTGTAGCATGGTACAGTTGATCTAGTAGCTTAATACTAATTAAATATTAATATTAAGTATTAAGCATACTTTTTGTCTTGTTTTCTTATATACATAGTGTCGATACATTCCACAGTGAAACAACTTAAAAAAATGTATAGCATAAGTTTGATATACAGGGAGTGCAGAATTATTAGGCAAGTTGTATTTTTGAGGTTTAATTTTATTATTGAACAACAACCATGTTCTCAATGAACCCAAAAAACTCATTAATATCAAAGCTGAATATTTTTGGAAGTAGTTTTTAGTTTGTTTTAGTTATAGCTATGTTAGGGGGATATCTGTGTGTGCAGGTGACTATTACTGTGCATAATTATTAGGCAACTTAACAAAAAACAAATATATACCCATTTCAATTATTTATTATTACCAGTGAAACCAATATAACATCTCAACATTCACAAATATACATTTCTGACATTCAAAAACAAAACAAAAACAAATCAGTGACCAATATAGCCACCTTTCTTTGCAAGGACACTCAAAAGCCTGCCATCCATGGATTCTGTCAGTGTTTTGATCTGTTCACCATCAACATTGCGTGCAGCAGCAACCACAGCCTCCCAGACACTGTTCAGAGAGGTGTACTGTTTTCCCTCCTTGTAAATCTCACATTTGATGATGGACCACAGGTTCTCAATGGGGTTCAGATCAGGTGAACAAGGAGGCCATGTCATTAGATTTTCTTCTTTTATACCCTTTCTTGCCAGCCACGCTGTGGAGTACTTGGACGCGTGTGATGGAGCATTGTCCTGCATGAAAATTATGTTTTTCTTGAAGGATGCAGACTTCTTCCTGTACCACTGCTTGAAGAAGGTGTCTTCCAGGAACTGGCAGTAGGACTGGGAGTTGAGCTTGACTCCATCCTCAACCCGAAAAGGCCCCACAAGCTCATCTTTGATGATACCAGCCCAAACCAGTACTCCACCTCCACCTTGCTGGCGTCTGAGTCGGACTGGAGCTCTCTGCCCTTTACCAATCCAGCCACGGGCCCATCCATCTGGCCCATCAAGACTCACTCTCATTTCATCAGTCCATAAAACCTTAGAAAAATCAGTCTTGAGATATTTCTTGGCCCAGTCTTGACGTTTCAGCTTGTGTGTCTTGTTCAGTGGTGGTCGTCTTTCAGCCTTTCTTACCTTGGCCATGTCTCTGAGTATTGCACACCTTGTGCTTTTGGGCACTCCAGTGATGTTGCAGCTCTGAAATATGGCCAAACTGGTGGCAAGTGGCATCGTGGCAGCTGCACGCTTGACTTTTCTCAGTTCATGGGCAGTTATTTTGCGCCTTGGTTTTTCCACACGCTTCTTGCGACCCTGTTGACTATTTTGAATGAAACGCTTGATTGTTCGATGATCACGCTTCAGAAGCTTTGCAATTTTAAGAGTGCTGCATCCCTCTGCAAGATATCTCACTATTTTTGACTTTTCTGAGCCTGTCAAGTCCTTCTTTGACCCATTTTGCCAAAGGAAAGGAAGTTGCCTAATAATTATGCACACCTGATATAGGGTGTTGATGTCATTAGACCACACCCCTTCTCATTACAGAGATGCACATCACCTAATATGCTTAATTGGTAGTAGGCTTTCGAGCCTATACAGCTTGGAGTAAGAAAACATGCATAAAGAGGATGATGTGGTCAAAATACTCATTTGCCTAATAATTCTGCACTCCCTGTACAGGAACAAGAGGTGTTGAGGATCTAAAGAAAATGGGGTAAAACTATACAAATGGTAAGATACTTTCAATACAAAGTATAAATGAATTGCTAGGAGTCTTAAAAATACCAATATGTAATCATTATATAATTTAAAGGGAAGAGGAGGAGCTCTGACTGGGAATGAAAAAAGGCATATTAGAAAGTCCAGCTGATACTTACTAGCTGGTAAATTGATATAGCTTCCTAAACAAGTGGGCTTTAAGAACGGAAAACTAGGTGAATGTCTAATTGAAAGAGAAGGACATTTTTTAATAAGAACATATAAAAAGCTCTATAGGAGAGGGTTAGAGATGGATGTGGGAACATTAAAACATTTGAGTGTTTTGTAGAGTGGTTTAGCAGGATGGAACATAGGAGTTTATTAGAGTGTAAACTGGACCACTGTTATGGAGAGTAACAGTGAAGAAATATTACGACTTTAGATTGGACTCTACCAGTGTAGGAATAGTAAAGGGGGGAGGTGTAGAAAGAGTTTGAGGTTTGAAAGTTAAACTTGGCAACAGGATACCTTATGGATTGTCAGATTGAGTGAGACCAATTGGGAGCTGGTTGCATTAGTCAAAGTGGGAAGTATTCAGAGCAAAGACAAGCAATACGAACATTGGATGTTAGGAGGGAGCAGGTAAAAGCTACATGAATATGACAAAAGTAGCAGAATGTGAAAATGTTGATGAGATAGTGAAATATAGGTTATAGGGAACAGCGGGGCAGTGAGCATGTAGGATGGATTTTATAGAAGCTTCAATGACTTAGAAACTGACATCAGAGAAGATGTTCTTGATGGAGACTGAGTTTTGTTTTGGAGAGAATGAGTTGCATGAAGTGAATCATTATTCAGTTACAAATGGCAGAGAGGTGTTTGGTGGCATAAACACAGAAGAAAGGAGAGAGATCGGGGAGATAGGTAGATATTGGTGTCATCAACAGAAATATGTTAATGGAATCCAAGGAAGTATTAGATCACCGAGAGAGATAGCACACACTGAGAACACAAGGGAACCAAGAACAGAACCTCAGAGAGAAATGTGTTGTGGAGGGGGGACGTTAAGCCAGAAAAGGAGATGCTGCATGGGTACTGAAGAAAGTAAGAGGAGTATAGTGAAAGAACAACAGAACTCATAGCTTAAAAAGAAGTTGTTGGTGGTCATCTGTGTCAACAACAGCAGATAGGTCAAGAAGAGTTTGAAGAGAGTAGTGATCAAAAGATTTTCTAACTAACTAATTTTAAGGTTAAACATGGAGTGGGATTTTTTTCTATTCAAGGAATAATGGAGAATTGACAAAGGAAGAAACAAACAAAAAGGACAATTGTGCAGAGTAAAGGAAAGATATCAGGGGAAGATATGTATATTTTGATGTCATCTGTATTAAGGTGGCACTGGATTCAAGAAACTAATTTACTCTTGTCTCACCCCTAGCTTACGGTGGAGAGCAGTTATTAAAGGACCACTATAGTGCCAGGAAAACATACTCGTTTTCCTGGCACTATAGCAGGAGCCGGGCGCGCATTCAGCCAGTCTCATAGGAAAGCATTCATAATGGAAAGCTTTCCTATGGACGCTGGCGTCTTCTCACTGTGATTTTCACAGTGAGAAGCACGCAAGCGCCTCTAGCAGCTGTCAATGAGACAGCCACTAGAGGCTTTAGAGGCTAGATTAATCCTCAGTGTAAACATAGCAGTTTCTCTGAAACTGCTATGTTTATAAAAAAAAAAAAAAGGGTTAATCCTATCTGGTAGTGGCACCCAGACCACTTCATTAAGCTGAAGTGGTCTGGGTGCCTATAGTGGTCCTTTAATGGTGGGCTAGATATTTTCCATTCTTCTATTTTTATTTATTACTTGAGGATTTACCAAAACAGTAATACCACAGATCTGAATGGAAAAAGTTAAAATCTATTCATACATTCATGTAATTTTCTTTTCATTTTCATGGCATCAATACATTTAGTCCCCTCATGTCTGAGTGACGGTGTTTGGAAAAATTAACCATGCTGGGTTTTCACTAAAGTGTAAAATGTCAGCAATTCAGAGTGAATTCAAAGTTAGTTTAAAAGGTTAGGTACAATAGCTGAACTGGAAAAAAATCACAAACTCAGCTAGCTTTCAGTTTCTTATTTTGCCTAAATTATTTCAATAAAATTATTAAATTACCAACTATTCCTTACTTAAGTGAATAATCATGTGATGACCCAGTGAACAAGGGATCTTTTTTTAAATATTTTCTTCTTTTACAATAGAGTTGACTGAGCTATATATTGTATCCTTGCCATGGCATGTGACCAGGCAAAGAAAATTGCAGTTCAAATAAATTCCCATTATTATAATGGTCTTAGCATGTAATTTTTCAGAGTTACAATGTCAAGCATGCATTGTAAGTGTGTTACCTTACCAGCGGTTAAATAATAAGCTAATTGCTTATTAGAGTGTCTGCAGATATGCAGGATGAAGTCTGAAACATGATGTTTGTCTGTGCTTGTTTGCATATTGAGCTGGGAATTCTGGGGAAATTGTGAAAACATGTTTTCTCAGAATTACTGTGTCTAACTCAGATTTTTCCCATGGTCCAGCTTAAAGAAACACTATAGTCACCTAAGCAACTTTAGCTTAATGAAGCAGTTTTAGTGTATAGATCATGCTTCTCATGTCTCACTGCTCAATTCACTGCAATTTAGGAGTTAAATCACTTTGTTTCTGTTTATGCAGCCCTTGCAACACCTCCCCTGACTCTGATTGACACAGCCTGCATGAAAAAAAACTGGTTTCACTTTCAATCAGATGTAATTTACCTTAAACAATTGTATCTCTGTATCTGTAAATTGAACTTTAATCACATACAGGAGGCTCTTGCAGAGTCTAGCTAGCTATTAACATAGTAGGGGATAAGAAAATCTAAATTAAACAGAACTTGCAATAAAGGAAGGATAAAGTTTAGATGACTCTACAGGAAGTGTTAAGGAAGGCTGTTCAAGTCACATGCAGGGAGGTGTGACTAGGGTTCATAAATAAAGTGATTTAACTCCTAAATGGCAGAGAATTGAGCACCAAACACCAAAACGGCTTCATTAAGCTAAAGTTGTTTTGGTGATTATAGTGTCCCTTTAAGATATACAGATGATGCACAACAGCAATCAAAATGGTGATGAGTTTTATTGTGTTCATTGTTGCTCCCAGGCAAACACAGACAGGCAACTTCCTCCATGGTAAAACAAAACCACAGTTAGTGTGAAGATAAAGCGTTCCCAAGGAAAACATCTAATTGGATGCCCTCCACCATTGCAACAGAACACAGGTGAGTAGAATCATTACCTTCATGCTTTTTGCTGTAAACACTGTCTTTTCAGAGAAAATGCAGTGTTTACATTACAGCCAAGTGATAACTTCACTTGCCACTCCTCAGATGGCTGTTAGAGATCCTTCCTGGGTCATGGCTGCCTAAAATGCATCCAAACATTCAGTATCTCCTCCCTCTGCATGCAGACACTGAACTTTCCTCATAGAGATTCATTGATTCAATTCATCGTTATGAGGAGATGCTGATTGGCCAGGGCTGTGTTTGAATGATGCTGGCTCTGCCCCTGATCTGCCTCTTTGTCAGTCTCAGCCAATCCTATGGGTAAGCATTGTGATTGTATCAGGCTACCACTACTGATGATGTCAGCAGACTGCTTGTTTTTCTGAGGTAAACAGCATGCAGAGTTACAGCTTCAGGCTTGAATACAGTAAGATGTTGCTATATTGATGGAGGCATGAGGAGTCCAGGGGGAGCTAAATGGTGGCTTTAACACTATAGGGTCAGGAATACATGTCTGTGTTCCTGACCCTATAGTGATCCTTTAAATACGGTCACCGTGAAGTGAAAAAATATTATTATACATATTAAATCTGATCTGGAAGTTCTTTCACTTGCATTCGAAGCCGTTTTGATGACATAAAAAGAGTTGCTGTCCACAGCAGTTTGAGCAGACATAGGCTGCCAATCGCCACTCTAGCTGGTAATTACTCTGTTAGATTGGTAATAATTTTGATTTCTAAGTAGGGCAGACTGATTACCAGGTGCATTTGTATGGTTATGCATCAGCCCGGCGCTGTAAGATAATGGTTTAGGAGAAGCAATCCTATGAGATGTTGCCTGGCAACAATGTCTTGCTCTAGATAAGGTGTTACAGGTGTTATCTTAAAAGAAAGCTCTATTTTTTCTTCTTTGGGTAACCTATTTGCATAGCATCCATTACCTGGAGAGAAAAAAATATCCCAACAAAAGCAAGTCAATGTATGTATATGTAGAACACTAATAACAAAATAGACAGTTGTTAATTCTTTAGCATGCATAAGATGCCTTAATACTCATGTCTCATTTACATCATTCCATCATGCTTTATTAAACATATTTTTGATCTTTTTATAGACATATGAATACTAAAATAGTGAAATTATAGCAAAAGCGGTCAACTTGATCTTCCCTTGAATGTGTATTCCATTAGTCACACTGACCAGATTCCCTGATAAAGTGTGTGCGAATTCCAAAAGATAATTGCTCCAAGATTAGAACCCTTCTTTATAATTTTATAAGCTTTCATCTCCTAATGACTAGATGCATTATGCATATCAATTATTATTACTTTGCATACACAATCAGATGTCAAATAAACATATACTGTATGTTGGATGCTATATATTTAAAGGGACACTAGAGTCAGACAAAAAACTGCATCTCAAAAGTGCAGGGGTCCTGTCCTTTTGACCGTGCAATCGAAAACATTAGAAACTGCAATGCTTATACTGCAAGACTAAATTCATCTCTAATGGTTTTCAAACTGACGGCCACTAGAGGCATTTCCTCTGCACTGACCTAGTAAAAGACAGTGAAAGGATGCGGAAGCCCATACAATGTTCTCCTCTGGAGAAGCTTGTATGCGCACACAGCGCTCAGTGCACATGCGCATCAGGTGCCCAATATTCTTCTATGATCATGCAACCTCGATGAATGGCACGGGAGATGGAGAGGTGAGCAGCGCCAAGTAAGTTTTGGTGCTGGAAAAAGGCAAGTAAAAACTTAACTTTTTTATATTTATGACAAAAGGGGGGCCCTGTATTTAACTATGGAGATGAGCACAATATCATTAGGAATACAGGATTCACCAAATACTAGGATCATTTCTGCATTCTAATGTTCTGCACAAAAAAAGGGCTGCCCTTTGCTATGTATAATTCATATGAGAGAATTAATCTGACTAGTCAAGGCAGTTGCAGTTCAAATTGAATGAATATTTAATAAAAAAACAGTGGCTGATGTGCTACCATTTTGTTAATTTAAATCAAGCAATATGGCGGATACCACGTGCTTCGTCCATCACAACGGCGGGAAACCCAACATCACGTCTAGGCTAGACAGACTCTTTCACGATTTCTGGCGGAAGCTGAGACACCGAGAGAGACAGTCTGCTTTATGGCAAAACAGCAACCACTCTCGTCACCCTCAGCACTCACATTCCTGTTGTAGGCCTGTGGCTCTTACTGTGAAAGGGGGTCAGATCATGGAGGAGGAGGAAGCGCCATCTCCTGCCTAAGCGCATGTGAAGCAGAGATGAGAAACACTGCAACTCAATACTGAGACTCCCCATGAAGTTGAGATGCCGAAGAGAATCGGGATGGTGCTGCAGATCATGTGTTGTCTGCCAGGAGTCTCTCTGTGCTGCAGGACTGCGCTCTACCCCTTAATGGCATAGGTGGTGGGAACCTTAGGGGCCTTCCCCTCTGGCATAGCTTAGATGGTGATTATTCTCATGTTGCTTTTGTTGCTGTGTCCCCTGCTGGCATTTTACTATTATTTTGTTATCACTTTTCTGTACTTAAACTGGTCTACTTACTACTTCTCTGCCCTCACATGAGTACTTCTCTATGATTCTACTGAGGGGGCCTCCTAGGCTGGAACATAATGTCTGCTAATCGCCTGTTCTCAGACTATCAGTTTGTGTACCTTCCTATATTTGCTTCTTGTACCTGTTTTATACTTAATCTACAAAAAAAAAAAATGCTGTTATTTCAACTGCCGTACACCGTATTACTATTTATCATTGTTTATCTTGCTAGAGCTGTTGTGGCATAGCGGGAATGTTTGTTATTATAATATATATATTTATTATACAGTTTACAGGGATTCTATACAATAATTCTGGTAAAACTTTGGAGTTACAATGCATGGTATGACTGGCTATACCTTGAGTCTAGAGCTTATGTTATCCTTCATCTAGGCCAAGGGCTCCCAAGTTTATCTTGACTGAGGTGCAACAGACAAAAGTTCAAGACTTACATAATTTAGTACATTAGTCAACAATTTAAAATTCTTCCAAGTTTTCACCTGTAGGACAATCAGGGACAATAAACAACAAATAACCTCTTAAATACCAGCTTGGTTAGATGCATTACAATTATGAAAAGCAATGGACTTGCATACCTATGGCAAGCCATCACTGAAACAGTCGCAATGACCACATCTAAACAGGAACATATTCGCGGAAGCAATGAACGTTTATTCTACATTCAACAGTGGACATTGCAAAGTTTTGACCACTTAAGTTCTTTGATACTCTCTTGGCACAGCAGTTACAGCTGTGCTCAAAAGTTTGCCTACCCTTGGAGAATTGGTAATATATGTGCCATTTTTAAAGAAAAAATGAGTGAGCAGGTCAAACACATTTCTTTTATTTGTTATGGGATTCACATTCAACTGTAGGTTATAACAGAATGGCACAATCATAAAACAAAACATGGCAACAAAGAAAAAAATGAAATGATCCTTGTACAAAAGTCTGCATACCCTTAATTCTTAAAACTGTGTATTGCCCCCTTTAGCATCAATGACAGCGTGCAGTCAATTGTAATAGCTGTCTATGAGGCCCCTAATTCTAGCTGCCCATTTGTCTTGGCAAAATGCCTCCAGGTCATGCATGTACAGCACGTTTGAGATCTCCCCCAGAGTGACTCGATGATATTAAGGTCAGGAGACTGTGATGGCCACTCCAGAACCTTCACCTTTTTCTGCTGAAACCTGTGGAATGTCAATTTGGCCTCGTGCTTAGGGTCATTGTCATGCTGGAAAGTCCAAGAGCGTCCCATGCGTGCAGAAGAACGCAAATTGTCTACCAGTATTTTCTGATAACATGCTGCATTTATCCTGCAATCAATTTTCACAAGATTCCCAGTGCCTTTAGAGCTCACACCACCCCAAAACATCAGAGAGCCAACACCATGCTTCACAGTGGGGATGGTATTCTTTTTACTATAAGCCTTGTTGACTCCTCTCTAAACATAGCGCTTATGGTTGTGACCATAAAGCTCTATTTTGTTGTCGGCATATTGTAACTAGGCTTTTTTGTGGCATTGGCGTAGTAAAGGCTTCTATCTCTCAACTTGACCATGCAGCTTATTTTTGTTCAAGTATCGTGGCATTGTGCTCCTTGAAACAACCACACTGTATTTTTCCAGAGCAGCCTGTATTTCTCCTGAGGTTACCTGTGGGTTTTTCTTTGTATCCCAAACAATTATTTTGGCAGTTGTGGCTGAAATCTTTCTTGGTCTACTGACCTTGGCTTGGTATTATCATGGCGAGATAAAAGAACCCGACACACACAGAACTGGAGAAAAAAAAAAGGGGAAGTAAGGAGGAGATATATGCTTGTCTATATACGTGTATGTATGTGTGGTGGGGCACCCTTGCGTGCAGGAGTAGCTATCCTGAGGTGTGGAGTTTGGTGTCATCATCCCATGTTTCGTGTCTCGACAGATTGTCCTTGTCGTGTTAGTGAGCCTTATTGTGTGTCGTAGGTCTGGGATATATACAGGCGTGGTCATTGGCCTCCAGTATCCACCCCTCTGGGTGTCTGTCCCGGTCTCCCACTCCAGAATGTCTCAACGTTAGGCCTATCTGGTGCTATGTGTGTCAGCGACATTATATGTATACTCCAAGTTGTGTAGGCGTCTCCATCCTACTGCCCTTAGGAGGAATAGGCATGTGTCGTGAGGTATTTGTGTTGCTATAGTCTCCAACGTGTGTATGTCATGTGGAGCATGGGATTGAGTTGACCTGTTGTCATGGTGCCCACCAGGTCCAGGGCGGGTAGTCAGGTTTGGTGTGTAGTTATGCTGCGTCTCCTTACAAGACATCATGTGGCACATTCCCCTGATTCTCTACGTTTGATAGATGAGGGCTTGGAAGTTGTTGTCAGTGGTCCAGGCCGTCATGTGTGGGACCTCCCCTCTGCCTGTAATGAAAGCTCCTCTAGGGCGCATAGCTCTTCCATGCGTTGGTACCAAAGGGTCATATGTGGGAGAGTGAGATTAGGCTTTTAGCTACAATGAGGTTCCTGATTGTTAGGGATTTTTTGTATACTGAGGAGTGAGGAGCGGTTTTGTGTGGTGTTTGGATATCTTTTTATATCCTTTTCCATCTTTCTAAAGTTCCATTAACTTGTTACGCAGGTCTTTTGACAGTTCTTTTCTGATCCCCATGACTCAGTATCTAGCCTGCTCAGTGCATCCGCGTGAGAGCTACAAAACTCATTGACTGCATATACAGACATGAATTGCAATTTTAAAAAGGGTATGTGAACTTTTGATCAGGGCCATTTGGATGATTTCTGTTATCATTATGATTTAAAAAGGAGCCAAACAACTATGTGATAATAAATGGCTTCACATGACCACTATCCTTAAGGAAAATAAAAACATTTGCACGATCAGTCATATTTTCGAAATCAATGCCAAAATTTCACAATTTCTGCCAGGGTATGCAAACTTGTATAAGCCACTGATCAATGTGAGTAAAGTTTAGTATAAAAAAAAAGTGAGATTGGTTCAACAGTCCATAATACTTGTGTTGTTTTGGGCTGCATCACATAATGTGTAGAGACAAGTTTAATATTCTATGATACATTTGAGGACAGAATGTTGCTCTCGAATAGTGAAAAAAAATTATTCAGATATTGGGTAGTAAACGAAGATAGAGTTTATTTTCATGTAATGCATATTGCAATTTATATCTCACTATAATGTCACTATAATTTGTTATTTGTATAGCTTGTTTGAAAATATACTGTGACCATTTCATCCATATTTTGTGTTCCGTCTGAACAGTTATGTGTATGAGTGTCATTGACTTACCTGGAATGTTTAAGAAGGGTTAAGTGGCGACTGATTTTTTTCTAATAATATTCCACAAATTTGTTATTATTTATACATGGGTTTGCATAAATGTTTCAGTTGTGTTTGTGTGCATATGTAATTGTGAATGTGTGTGTGTGAATGTGTGTGCGTGTGTGTGTGTATATATATATATATATTTATTCTCAAAACGTAGCAGGTTTTGAAAAATAATCCTTTTCCCAAGAAAGTTGTTGCAGCTGGAAAAGAAAAGAGAAGTCAATATTTCTCCACGCTTGTCAAATCAATGGCTGCCTAGAACTGATAAGCGCTGACTGTATACACAGGAGGGTAGACCTGACGTGAGTTAGTTTAGAGTGTTCAGATGAAACACATTTCTCTTTTTGGTAAGCATGGCTTCCTAATTGAGGAAATCAGAGTAATATGAATTTGGAAAGCACAGCTAATTGCAATTTGACATCACAGCTGCTTCTCCTCAAGCTATAAACTATCTACCCCAGAGAGGCCTAGATGTCAAGGCCCACACCACAACGTACATTCAACTGGCAATTCCGAAAGCACCACGACCACTAAAGCTCATTTCATGGATCATTACATTGGCAAAATTTTGTAAAATATTCAGAAATTCTGTTAAATTGCCTCTTTAGCAAGACACACACACATGCGCACACATATACATACCAATGGGAAAAAAATTAAAAATGAACTGGCATGCACTATTGGAACACAGAGATTCTCCACGAGCATGTTCTACTTGATTGACACATGCAAGAGAATTGTGCACTTCAAGCGCAGTGCGTGAGGCTGCTAATGGCAATATTTATGCACGTTGACTAATTATGTGTGTCACTTTTTGTGCACTTTATAAACTTCTTGTCAAGTCTTGCCCAGTCTGAGAGGAGAGGAATTGTGAGAACCTTGAACCCTCCAGGCACAGTGCTCCCAAAGACTGGTGGTTACTCATGGTGGTTTTATCTTTCATATGTTAGGCACAGAGCACCTAGCACAGTTTGCAGAAAAACAGAAGACTGAAGATGAAAAGCATTTGTTCTTAAGGAGGAAAATGGACGTTAAAGGAGGTATAATATCAAATCTAGTTGAAAGATGCATATCTTAATAACAGGTGTTGTTTAACTCCTTACGAACCAATGATATATGGAATGTGTTTGTTCAGCATTGACAGATATCGCGCTCTCTCTCTCTCTCTCTCTCTCTCTCTCTCTCTCTCTCTCTCTATATATATATATATATATATATATATATATATATTTGTGTAAGGTGCTAAGTACTAGTATAAGGAGTGAGCTTCAAATAGGAACTGGAATAAAAAGAGCAAGTCGGTTGAGGTGTGCCGATACCGACGATACGGTAGGCCTGTAAATAAAGAGGGCCCACCAAGGAGTAAGAAGATATGAAATGTGATATAGATTGTGTCAGTATGAGGAGTGGGTGGGAGGGGCATTCAGACGCTGACCTTGATCGGTAAGGATTCAGGTAAGAGGTGTAGTTTATATAGGGGAGTAAGTTAACTTAAGCCCCTCCCACAAATACAGGCCAAACGGCCTTTTCACTTGTGTAAGGTGCTAAGTACTAGTATAAGGAGTGAGCTTCAAATAGGAACTGGAATAAAAAGAGCAAGTCGGTTGAGGTGTGCCGATACTGACGATACGGTAGGCCTGTAAATAAAGAGGGCAAAAGTAAAGTATCAAATATTTATTACAGTCAACAATATATACAATTTATCCAGATATAACTTTAAAAGCATCTCTTATCTCTTGTGTCGGTTTGGGTATGTATGTAGTGTAGGCTGATGACTTCCAACGCCCCAGTGACTTGATGACGTGTACTGGTACGTTGGCGCTGGATGCGGAGGAGGCTGCTCCTATGCGAAACGAGTGTCCTGAGTAGTGAGAAGGATTGAGACCCAGCATTGTTAGCAGGGATCGTATATAGTTCATGAAGGCAGTGGTGGTGAGTACCGTGTGTTGTATTTTGAATAAAGGTTGTGATGGTAGCGCTGTGTTGTTTAGCAGATAGGCATCCAATGCTGTAACTGGACACCATTTGTTTAGTGTAGGGAAATATGTGATCTCTACAGGAGGAGCATGTTGGCTTGTCTTTGACTGTGGTAAAGAGAGTATGTAGTGGTCTCTGTTTTCGTAGGTGCTTGTGTAGCAGGCGTCTATCTTTTTGAGTTGCTGACCGTGGTGAACTCCCTTGGCCTGAGGAACCCATAGAAGGCTGTGTACATGGCTGTCTTAATGACTGAATTGACGGTAGAGTGGAAAGGTCTGGAATCTAGTAGGTCTGATAATGACTGAAAAATGTTATTGTCTATAGGTAATCGCTGTGGCGGACGAGGAGGTACGGATTTTTGTATGCCTCTGAGTATGTTCTTGATCTGGTATGATGACATGAAGCTATGCGTGTCAGGTCTTAGGGTTAGCATGTGATGTTGTATGCCTGTCAGATATAGTTTGATTGTGTTGTATGATAAGTGTAATTAAAGGTGGCAAAAGGAAGTGAACGCTATAATAGATGTCATGACGAATGGTTCTGATATGTCGTGATCGGCGAGGAATCTGTTGAATAGTGTAAAGGCTCTGTTATATGTAGTGTGAGTGTTGTGTGATAGTGCTAAATTGGCTAGATCCCTACTATGTTCCATGATTCTGTCTAGTCCATGACTAGTTGTGAGAACGGAAGGGCGACTGTGGCTGCTTGAGCTGCTGATGGGTGTGCTTGTCGGAAAGCCTGAAATTCAAAACGAGACAGTCTGTCAGCTGCTATATTACTAATACCTGGTACATGAAAGCAAACCAAGTAGAAGTTATGACATGCAGCTAACCACGTGAGTTTCCTAAGAAACCTCATGATTGTAAGGGATGATGATCTGCCTTTGTTGATTATGTGACATGTGGCTTGATTATCTGAGTGACACCGTACGGACAAGCCTGACCACTGGCGACCCCATGCCACAGCGGCAGCTACAATAGGGTAAATCTCAAAGAGAGCAGAGGTTGTAAAAAAGCCTTCTAAGTCATTGACTTCTTCCGGCCATTTACCCCAAAGCCATTTGTTGCCAAAGATGGCTGAAAAACCCTTGTTGGATGCTGCATCTGACCATATGGATGGGGATGTTTCTGATAATGCCGGGAGGAACAAACTTTTCCCATTCCAACTGGTCAAGAACCTCCTCCACATTAGTAGATCTGCTGTGGCTTGTGGATTCAAGGATAGTCTGTGGTTCTCGTGTTGGAAGTGTGGAAAAAGGCAAAGCAGTCTGGATATGAAAGCTCGTCCTTGAGGGATGATGCGCATAGCGAAGTTTAAAGAACCTATGAGGGACTGGAGTTCCTTGCGATTACATGTACCTATGGAAATGTAATGATTGATGCTTTTGATGATGGTGTCAATTTTCTCGTGTGGTAGGCTTGCTTGCATGGATGCAGAGTCGAGTTGAATGCCCAGAAATGTAATGATGGTATCTGGGCCTTCAGTTTTCTTTAGGGATATTGGGACGCCCAAGTGGCTGAATAGATTGATTGCCTCTTTAAGACTACTGGGCGGCAGAGAGTTGCTTTCTATCATAAGAAAATCATCGAGGTAATGGATCACTATGGGGCATCTTGCCACGTTAAGTAGTAACCAGCAAAGTGTTTCAGCAAAAGTGTCAAAAATCTTTGGGCTACTTTTCGACCCGAAAGTTAAGCGGGAGAAGAAATAGTATTTCCCAGTCCATTTTATACCATGTAGGTGCCAGAGGGAAGGGTGTATAGGGAGCAATTTGAAGGCATTTGTAATGTCCGTCTTGCTTAACCAAGTACCCACACCCGTTTGTGTGATGGCTGTAATGGCGTGATCAGTGGTGGCGTATTGAGGGGAAAATTCTTCGGAGGGAATGAGGGAGTTAATGCTTGGGGTGTCAGATGTGTGTGGGGCTGAAAGATCAATAATAAGTCTTTGTTTGAGGGAAGTTTTCCCTGTGACCGTCCCAATGGGGTTCGTACGCCATGATGTGAATGGTGGTGTTATGAATGGTCCAAACAGGAACCCCTCTGCCAGCTCTTGTGCTATAAGTGTATTGACTGCTGTTGGGTTCTGGTTTGCTGATTGCAAGTTTGGGCATTCTAGTTGACCAGTGGGCATCTGTATGATGCCTGTGTGGAACCCGTTTCTGAAACCCGTGGTAAGAAACTCTACCAGATGTCTAGAGGGGTGATTGACTAGTAGTGCTGTTAGAACATCAATTTTTACAGACGATAGGTAAGGTTTGGGGTACATTTTATTAGGACACATGGATTTAGCATGTGCTCTGAAACATTGTGAACAAATATGCAACAATCTACATGCACTAAAACTACATGTGCCACAATTAAAATTATTGCAGATCTGAGATTTGACGAAGAAAATGATGGGACGACCAAGCTTGTCTCTGGCGTTCTTCCCGGTTCTACCAGCGTAGCTAGTGCTGGGTGCCTGGCTGTGGTCGTCTGCTGTGCTTGAACAAAAATTTGTGGTGTGTGCAGTAGAAGAGCAGGACACACAAGCTGGTGTTTTAAGCCCTGCAAAGTGTCGGCAGAAAATTTCTGTGTCCAGTCTGCTCCAGTTGATACGGGTACCATACTGGGAGAGGGCGCCAGACACTTTAGTGGAAAAAGACCTGTGGTAATCATAAAATGCCGTGCCACCATATTTGTTACCAAGGTCCACCAGCTTGTGCATGTAATGATCGAATTCCTCTCTTCTATTAGGGTACACTTCACACATAACATCTCTGAATATCCCAAAGGCTAAGACAAATTCCAGGATGGTTAGTTTACGGTTCAACCTAGAGTCTTTGGATCTGACCACCACAGATACTTCATCATACATATAAGTCTTGTTTTCTACAACATCCTGGGAGGCAATTAGTAAGGATGCTAGGTTGACATCTTTGCCCTCCAGGATGTCTTTCTTGATGTGAGCTGGGATAGTGTGTGCAGGATATACATCCTGTGAATCCGGCGAGTTTACATTACCCGTAGCGCGAGGTTCCACTGGTGCCTGTTGTACGGTGTCGGGAAGGCCTGCTTTGGTGAGTGCTGTGGTTACCGCCTCGAGATTAGCCAGTCTGTCGTTGACCTTGCTCATGGAATTCATAAGTGAGGCCAGCATAGCCTGGATGTCCCCTGAATTGGAGGTGCTGGTGCCTTCTCCTGCTTCCGTATTGATTGTAGTTGTGTTTAGGAGTTTAAACAATTCCGCTTTTCTTGCTCTAGCAGGGTAGGGAATTTGACGTCTCCTTAACTCTGTTGTAATGCGCGGTATTGTCCAGGATCTGATTGACGCCGGACTGGTCATATCTCCCCTGTAAGAAGGTGTCTCGTCCCTAGCTGGGGTGCCAGGAAGCGATAGCTCCTCACCACTCGCATGAGACATGTTTGACTAAAATAAAAGGTAAAATTATTATATGAAACAGGAGTTTTAGTACTGGCTTGCTAGCTATGCCGTAAGGCGAAACAATTATGCTTAGGTTTGTGACTGGTGAGGCCCTGCTAGTGCCAAGTGGCTTGAGAGGCTCTATCTATGTGTTGGCGCGATGGAATTTTTTCGTGGCCACCGATCCTAGTGGCAGGATGATGGCCTCTCGGTGAGATTAAACAAGAAAATGGGGAAGGGAGTGACAGGTGAGGCCCTCTCTATGGAACTTGCGAGGCGGCTAGCTCACGAGTGGCCCGAGGGGTAAATGCCTCCGAGTATGAGGCGGGTTTGTTGGCCTCGCGGGACCGCTAATCCGAAGCATAATGCAGAGAAGGGGAATAACCAGCTATTGGCCCCTATGTCCCTATCTGCCAGTACTTAGCTATTATCTGGGGATCATACTTGGATATACTGTGAAAAAACAACCAACAATAATGTACCTTATACACCTTAATATATATGCAAAAGATACTTATCAAATGAAGATGAATACAGCCTCCCTCAGATCGCTTCCCAGCTAGCGATCAACTTGACAGCAAAATGTAGAAAAAACAACAACGAGGGAACCGGCTGATAATCTTGGATTTTGGACAAATTGAA
>OW240918.1:113849635-113911453 GCA_933207985.1 Pelobates cultripes
TGTGTGTGTGTGTGTGTGTGTATGGACTCTACTGAGTCCACACACAGACACACAGAATGCTGAGTCCATACACACACAGACACACAGACTGCTGTCTGTGTGTGTGTGTGTGTGTGTGTGGATGGACTCAGCAGTCTGTGTGGATGGACTCAGCAGTCTCTGTGTGGATGGACTCAGCAGTCTGTATGTGTGTCTGCTAGTGAGGAAGCTTTTGTGTGTGTATGGACTCAGCAGTGTGTGTGTGTGGATGGACTCAGCAGTGTGTGTGTGTGGATGGACTCAGCAGTGTGTGTGTGGATGGACTCAGCAGTGTGTGGATGGACTCAGCAGTGTGTGTGTGTGGATGGACTCAGCAGTGTGTGTATGGACTCAGAAGTCTGTGTGTGTGTGTCTGCTAGTGAGGAAGCTTTTGTATGTGTATGGACTCAGCAGTCTGTGTGTTTGTGTGTGTGTGTGTGTGTGTGTATGGACTCAGCAGTCTGTGTTTCTGTGTGTGTGTGTATACAGACTGTGTATATGGATACAGTGCCAACTATGGCACTGTATCAAGGGAAATGTGTTTGTTTTTTTAGTGATCCCTGGTGGAAAATAATGAATCCTCCACCAGGGAGTATTAAAAAATTGTATCGGGGTGGGGCTTAACATGCGGCAGGGGCGGGGTCCAACTGCGGCGAGGGCGGGGTACAATGTGCCCCCCTACTTTTGTCCCTGGCCCACCATGTGCCCCCCTAAAAATGAATCCTAGAGACGCCACTGGGTGGGGGTATTTTTTAGAACTCTCCACCAGCACTAAGCAGACAAGTTACAGCAACAGAGCAGGCCATGGTGTATGATGATTTGTGTTCCAGTTTGAGGTGTGTGCTTATGCTGGTAGTCATAAGAACAAAATTGGATTGAGAAAAGGGTTATTAAGAATAACAGTATGGTTATATTTGGATTCATGTTAGTGGCATGAGGTGTGTAGTTGAAAATGAAACAAATTGTGAAAAACAAATTAAATAAAAGTATTTAATATTGGTGTGTGATATATATCTATTTGTAAGGAGAGAGGGTATGTGTACTATACGGTTAAGAGATTGGAAGGGTGTGCTGATCAGTGTTTGCACCTGTCATTTCAGGGTATTGAAAGTTATGTGGGAGACTATCTATAAATGAGGAAATGAGCATGGGGTGGGAGAGCAATCAGTCTTGCAGAAGGCTACCTGTTGCAAATGGCCGTGGAACAGCTGATTGAACTCTGAGTTCCTTGCTGGACTGAGTAAGTTTAAAAATCAGACTGTGGGAGAGATATGTATAGTAGGGTCAGATGGGCTAAGAGATGGGGGGGATGCATAGATGGACATTTGATTTAAGGTCATTTAAGGAAAAACTAAGGGCAAGATTGAGAATTACAGAGATAAGATAGAGGTATTTAAGTAGGGAAATAAAACCATTAAACAAAGAACAAGAAAGATATATGGGCCTAAGCTGGTAAAACTAACTTTTAACATGTACACAATACATGAGGGAAACCTAAACAGGACAGGACTGTACATGAACTGGGAATACAAGACAAGAGATATAAGGCAAAGATATAAGGCTAAACAAAAGGAGACATAGCTAAGTTTTATATATGTAAAACATTGGAGATTTAGACATACCGGTACATAAATGGCCAAGATGTATGCAGCCCACCACTGCGGCAAAGTATGGTGGGTTCTAACTGCCTAGATATGCATGACTAAATAAACAATAAAACACACAGTATTTACCTGCAAAGAAAGGGGCAGAGGACATGAAGCAACTGCCTGCAGGAACCAACTGAAACAAAAGGATTAATGGCAAAGGAACGGATGTGGCAACATAAAAACAAACATTTAAAGGAATCCAGAAGACTGGGAATTCCAGGAACGGAATAAAGGAATGAATCCAGAAAACCCAACATAAAAAAAACCAGATATAGAATACAAAACCAGAAAACCAAGAAAAATTAAACAAGAATTGTAAAAAGAGTAATGGATACCAGAAGCCAAAGCCAGACATCACCGCAGAACAGGATGTGACAATATCAAGCACCTTATACTTTCCCTTACTTGAATCTATTTGGACTTTAGCACTTGCACTTTTTTTTCTCTGTATAATGAGTTTTTGTGCAATGTTAGAAGCTGGCTGCTACCCATAAGGGTTGTTTTTATTTTTGCCCATTTGGACTTATGACTGTGATTGTTGCACATTTACGCTTTGTGCCGTTGCTTAATGTTTCTGTAGAACCTTTTACATTTTATTTTTAAATAAATTGTACACTATTCTTAAAAAAAAATTTTTATTCTCTCCATTATGAGAATACTCCATAGAAGCTGGCAACTATAGTGACTGTGGCGCCTTGTTATTTGGTATTGATTTTATCTTTACAGTTTGGTTTCTATGTTTATAACAGGTTAGGAGTGACCTTTAGACAGAGGCTTGCCTGCATTTTTTTCTTATATCACTCATTTCACTCATCCGTATATTTCTGTTGTTCATTTTCCATTATAGGTTCTTGACCAGACCGCTTTTCAATTTTCTTTCCGTTGTGGTTTCTTTCCATAGGGCTGTTTTTACGTTTCTACAGTGTTTGTGTTTAGCTGTAATCTTCCTCTTACTTATTTACTGTACCTACACATATTATATACTGTTTTTCTCGCCATTAAATGGTCTTTCTAAAGATACCATTATTTTCATCATATATAATTTACTATAAAAAATTATAAAATATAAAATTTTTAAAAAATACACATTTTCTAACTTTGACCCCCAAAACCTGTTGCGCATCTACAACCGCCAAAAACACCCATGATAAATAGTTTCTACATTTTGTTCTGAGCTTAGAAATACACAATGTTAACATGTTCTCAGCTTTTTTTTGCTAGTTATAGTGCAATAAGTACAAGTAGCACTTTGCTATTTCCAAACCATTTTTTTTTTCATTCACAAGTAACACAGTTACATTGTAACACTGATATCTGTCAGGAAGCCCTGAATAACCATTCACATGTACATATTTGTTAAAAGAAGAAAACCTAAGGTATTAAACTTGGGGTATTTTGACTCTTTTCATGCAACCATTTTACCACCAATCTATGCCTAATTTAACACACATAGCAATGTAAGAATACATGTACAGAGAACTTTAAGGGTTACTGCCAAAAAAACACCCCAATATGTGTTCAGCAACATCACCTGAGTACAGTGATACCACCCATGTACAGGTGTGTCTGGTTTTCTGGGGCTAACAGACCTTATTTGGAGGGTGTGCATTCCAGTTTTCCAACTTGGAATTTTCACATCTGGTCATCATGCACCCATGTCCTATTTTGGGACATTTTTTGAAGTAATTACCCCCCATCAAACCATATCGTTTTGAAAAGTAGACACCCTAGGGTATTTCAGATGGTGGTATTTTAACACTTTCCAATAACTTATTCTACCACCAGTCTTTGTCAACCTTTTGGGTAGTAATTTTTTTGTTATTTGTCACACACATTGTACTTTCAGCTCGTGTTATGTATTACTGCCAATGAACACCCCTTTATGTGTTCAGCAACATCTGAGTACAGTGATACCACCTATGGATTGTTTGGGGGGTGCAATGCCAAACTTCTGACAGGTGTTTTTCAAATTTAACATATCTTTTTTGGGGGGGCCTTTTTACATATCCCAATTTATTTTCTTGCCATGAATGTGCATATATTTGAAAAGTTGACAAGGTATTGTATATGGAGTGTTTTGATGCAACCGTTGTTTCCAAAAATATTGGAGAAAATGTGTGGTGGTAATCTTTCAATTTTAATTTTTAAACACACATTTGTGTGTAATTTAGGGAAGCCTGTTGTTGGTTATTGCAAGAAAACACTCAAGGTTGTTTTCTGCAAGGCCTCCGGAGTGCAACCATGCCCCCCATGCATAGGTTTGCGAGGATTTTGGGAAGGTTCAGTTACAATTGTATGACTTGTAATTTGAGTTAATATTGAGAGTATTTCTTCTGATAGGCCACTCTTTAGTTTGGGGCCTATCACATACCCCAGTTTTATTTATTGCCATTAAAGTTTATATATTTGAAACGTAGACACCCCGAGGTATTGTATATGGAGTGCTTTGATGCAATTGTTTTAGCCCAAAAAATTGGAGACCGTGTGTGGTGATACTTTTTCAATTTAAATTTTTACACACACATTGCTTTTTTGACTGTGATTTAGGAGAGCCTGTTGTCGGTTATTGCAAGAAAGCACTCCAGCTTGTTTTCTGCATGGCCTCCTGAGTACACCTATGCCCCCATGCATAGGTTGAATTTGATCATAAAAATAGACTGGCGCAGTAAAAGTAAAAACAATCAAACTCCGGAACAGTAAACGTAACCCAAAAAAAAACTGAACAGCAAATGTAAAAAAAGAATTAAAAACGGACCAGTGTATGATATTGGTACAAAATCCCCGAAATGACCTTGAGCTGAAACTGTAAAAAAAGTCAGTTTCATTCTGGGGTTTTTTTTTTTTGAACAACAAAAAAGCTTTGTGGGTTGCAATCTGCATTAAGTAAATAGGAATCTTTATGTACCATGCTCTTGCCTTATGTATAATTAGGTAGAGCTGCAACAGCTGATCTGCCAGATCAACCCCACCCAAATGTCGGTTATAGGCCTTGAGGCACACTGGCCTTCATTGTGCTCTCAGCTCTGCCTTGTACAGAGATCTCCACAGTCCTCTCTCTGTGTGGATGGTGGTAAGAAGGTACACATCCTTCTTGTCTCTGTACTTAACTGCCAACAGCTCCTCTTGGCTCAGAGCTGAGGTCTCCCCCTTCATAGCCAGGTGCTTGCAAGTTGTCCTGGGAAACCTACGCGGTTCCTATTAATTGTACCGCAAACTACTGTATCAAAACAATACAGTAGCTTGAACAAATGGACACTTGTATACAAATTGTCTATATACAAGTGGTACCCTTTGTTCATCAGGGGGGATATCAGGTCCCCGACAATCTTTCCACTGGTTTCCATATGTTCTGGGCAACCTGGAGGGTCAAGGTGGCTATCCTTTCCCTCATACACCTGGAAGGTCTGAGTATACCCAGTCTCGCTCTCACAGAGCTTATACACCTTTACAATATATCTGGAGTGCTTGGAAGGAATTTACTGCTTGAATCCCAGCCTTCTCTTATACTTCAGGGATTCATCCACGCATATATTCCTTCCAGGTGTCAAGCCTCTGCAAACCTGGTATTGAAGTGGGTAATTTTATTTTAGGGGGTGGATTTTATACAGCCTGTCAAACTGAGGATGCTCTCTAGGGAGGAACAGGCTGTCGCTGAAGTACATGAAATGTAGAATCATTTCATACCTCTTCCTCGACATACACTGGGAGTAAATGGGGGTAGAGCAGATGGGGCTACTGCTCCAGTAGGAGCGGATGGAGGGCTTCTTTATGATGCCCATTAGCATAGTCAATACATTAATGGGGGCCCATTGCTGCTTTACTTAAAAAAAAAAAAAAAAAGTAAGGCTTTGAAGCACAGAACTGATGGGCATATAAATTAGTTTGGGCGACAATGTTCCCCAATACATCATCGCCCAGAAACTCCTCCATAAACAGCTGGGGGCTAAATCCTGCGACATCCAAATTGGTGCCAGGATTTGCGGTGATGGGTGGGATATCTGATCTCTGGCAATGAGGCGCTACCCACTCAGCAGCACTGCCAGCTGGAGCAGCACGTCTAATTCTGGCATGGGGCCTAGCAGCCCCAGATACAACACTAGATACATCACTAGCAGCAGACCCTGTATCTAGTGATGTATCTGAGCACCTGGTAGGGTCAAAAGTCAGGGTCAGAGTCAGACGTAGACGAGTAAGACTCTAATGCAAGGATGTCATACGCCTCCTCAGCATGACAACCTCTGTGACATGATCACAATCACTTTATTTAGTGATATCTCACTCAAAATAAACCCCATAAAAAAATGCACAGACCGCAAAATAAGTGCTGCTGTGCAAGAGCCAGTGATCTATACAGTGATCACTGGCAGAGAGCCTTTGGGTCTTACAATTTTTCAAATCCCTATCTAAAACTACCTAAATCTCTACTTAAATCACAGATTTCTCTCTCTCTCTCTCCCGCTCTCTCTCCCGCTCTCTCGTGAAGAGAGGGAGCGAGATGCACACTGATCAGAGTTAATATTTACTAATGTAACAGAGCTCCCTGTACCCCTGGCTGGGTACCTCCGACAAGGACCACTTCCTAGCTGGAACAGGGGACAAACCACAGCACTTCTTTCCACAGTCGCCGAGGCTTGACTGGGGTCCTGGAGCCAAATGGGGAATTTGCTGTCAGTCCTGGGAGTTCTAGTCCTTACAAGGACTTTCTCCGTTAAATCCTCCACACTGGAACAGTGATTAAAGAGTAGCCTTTTCCCCTCCCAGTAACCAGACGACACATAGTTCTCAGA
Organism: Pelobates cultripes; assembly: GCA_933207985.1. NCBI lineage: Eukaryota > Metazoa > Chordata > Amphibia > Anura > Pelobatidae > Pelobates > Pelobates cultripes. Next base: position 113,856,090 of record OW240918.1, read on the forward strand.
GTACAAGCTGGAATACGTTTGCCAGCCACAACTGGCAACCCCCCTGGCAACCCACCCTGGACCTGAAAGACTACAGTAAAAACATACTTTACATGCGATTACATTGGCTCTCAGGTCCAGGACAGGTCCAGGACACTCCCATACAAAACAAGATAATCCCTCCTCTGTGCTTGGGACATCATTGAATCAGAAACTGTACAACTCAATTATCTCCAGGCACAAAAAACACACTTCCCAAACACCCCAAAAGTAACTTAAGATTACATATGTGACCAACATATCCAAAAATCACCCAGATTGGTTCAGGGGTTCAGGAATTTCCTGGAAGTCCTAATTTGACCAACCGCACATATGGTCCCATGCCCAAAACAGTTCCAGAGAATCAGGGCTTGTGGTCGGTCTAGTTTGGTAGTTTAAAAACTAACAAACTACGAACATAGTCAATATTCTTAAGGAGAGAAAAAAAGGGTAGCAAGAGAGGTGAGGACGGACAACAGCTCAAATAGCTTGCCCTTCGGTGGGTCCCCGCTCAGATCTCAAACAGGTTTTAGCTCAACTTGTGCTAATACAGAAAGAACATCTATGAAGCATATCAGACTGGTCCCACCCAGACTGGTCCCACCCATATGGGCAGTCCAGATCGGAAATGAAGTTCCCTCTGCACGAGCGATTTGGCATCCCCCGGCGATCGTTTCAACCTTGTAAGGTATCATCAGTGAGCCTCTTGGGCCCCGATTCTTTTGCTCTCCATAAGTTTAAAGTTTAATTCAGACGTGGACCCCTTGCTCACGGTGCCTAGAGAGAGATCAGCTATGCCTCACAGCTAACAAGGCTGAAACGATCGTCTGGGGTTGCTTTGTCTCTCGTGCAGAGGGAACTTGCTGGCATTTCCATTAACAGATTTATTTAACCAATCATTGTTAACAGGAGTAGTCCCAGAAGATTGGAAGTTAGCGAATGTGCCCATTCACAAGAAAGGTAGTAGGGAGGAGTCGGGCAACTATAGGCCAGTAAGCCCTACTTCAGTAGTGGGGAAAGTAATGGAAACCATGTTAAAGGATAGGATTGTTGAACATCTAAAAACACATGGATTTCAAGATCAGAGACAACATGGGTTTACTTCAGGGAGATCATGCCAAACTAATCTTATTGATTTTTTTGATTGGGTAACTAAAATAATAGATCAGGGTGGTGCAGTAGACATTGCTTACCTAGATTTCAGTAAGGCTTTTGACACTGTTGCACATAGAAGGCTTATCAATAAATTGCAATCTTTAAGTTTGGATTCCAATATTGTTGAATGGGTAAGGCAGTGGCTGAGTGACAGGCAACAGAGGGTTGTAGTCAATGGAGTATATTCGAAGCATAGGCTTGTCACCAGTGGGGTACCTCAGGGATCTGTACTTGGACCCATTCTCATTAATATTTTTTATTAGTGATATTGCAGAAGGTCTTGATGGTAAGGTATGTCTTTTTGCTGATGATACTAAGATATGTAACAGGGTTACATAGAAACATAGATGTTTGATGTTCCAGGAGGGATAAGCCAAATTACAAATGATTTAGGTACACTAGAAAAATGGTCAGAGTTGTGGCAACTGACATTTAATGTGGATAAGTGCAAGATAATGCATCTTGGACGTAAAAACCCAAGGGCAGAGTATAGAATTTTTGATAGAGTTCTAACCTCAACATCTTAGGAAAGGGATTTAGGGGTGATTATTTCTGATGACTTAAAGGTAGGCAGACAATGTAATGTGAAATGCCAGCAGAATGCTTGGTTGTATAGGGAGAGGTATTAGCATTAGAAAGAGGGAAGTGCTCATGCCATTGTACAGAACACTGGTGAGACCTCACTTGGAGTATTGTACACAGTACTGGAGACCCTATCTCCAGAAGAATATTGATACTTTAGAGAGAGTTCAGAGAAGGGCTACTAAACTGGTTCGTGGATTGCAGGATAAAATTTACCAGGAAAGGTTGAAGGATCTTAACATGTATAGCTTGGAGGAAAGACGAGACAGCGGGGATATGATAGAAACATTTAAATACATAAAGGGAATCAACACAGTAAAGGAAGAGACTATATTTAAAAGAAGAAACACTACCACAACAAGAGGACATAGTCTTAAATTAGAGGGGCAAAGGTTTAAAAATAATATCCGGAAGTATTACTTTACTGAGAGGGAAGTGGATGCATGGAATTGCCTTCCAGCTGTAGTGGTAGAGGTTAACACAGTAAAGGAGTTTAAGCATGCATGGAATATGCAATAGGCTATCCTAACCGTAAGATAAGGCCAGGGACTAATGAAATGATTTTTAAAAATTGGGCAGACTAGATGGGCCGAATGGTTCTTATCTGCCGTCACATTCTATGTTTCTATTTCGGATCTGGACTGCCTGTATGGGTGGGACCAGTCTGGTATGTTTCAGAGATGTTCTCTATGTAATGGCACAAGATGAGCTAAAACCAGCTTGATATCTGAACGGGGACCCACCAAAGGGCAGGCTCGTTCAGCTGCTGCCCGTTCTCAGTAAACTCTTGCGCCCCGTTTTTTTGTAGTCTATATTCTTACCCTTGAGCTTGTTCCCCTTGTTCCACCGAACAATGTCTTTCTAAGTGTTGTAGATCCGAACGCAGGCGATTATGGAAGTCCAGTGGTGTTCGGGAGCTTGTGTTCATGCGAACAACATGGCTGCCACCTCGTGGTTGTCCATAGGAATTGCGGCCACCCAGACGAACACTTAGAAAACTGCGTTGGAAATTGCCACAAAGTAACAAATAGGCTTAACCAAACTGCAGGGTGGTCTCTGGTTCTTGCGGCTGTTCAGTTCCCGAACCATATAGTCCAAATACACGAACGGAGACTTTAACAGTACATTTTTACAGGGTCCATAGTCTGTGGGCAGGATGCTGGTAAACGGGGTTCTCCAGGAGCTCGTGGCAAACTCACTTGGAAACTGAAGTTTTTCACAACGATTATTGACCTGATTAGACAAATGGGGATCATAGTTATAATAAAATTGTTATAGGGTCAAGCTCTGATTGGATGACCCTAGCCTGCCTCTATAATGAAGCCACATGACTGGGGGGACGGGGACCCCTCATATGACTTTGGGGAGGGGGGACCCCTTGAGGCACTCAGCCTGCCCGATTGTTTCAGATGCTCTGTGTAGTGGAGAGCTGCTACCACACAGGCTAAATCCGCTGTAGATCCCAGTATGGCTCAGGAACAAGCAATAAGCCCAGGCACAGTACCAACATTGAGAGAATAATCCAGCAGTATAACAAGCACAATCAGCAGTAAAATCCAATAGTATCCCATCACCTTTCCCAATAACTGGACGACACACAGTATCAGGAGCAGAACTCGACTTTAATCAATCAACCCCTGCTTTTATGCAATGCTCCCATGCAAGGGAGACACCCACAATAATTAGTACAGTAACCAATAATATTACAGTAACCACCCACCATTCTCATCCCCTCAGATAAGCATTTAACATAATTAACAAGTACACACTTTTCCCTGAGTTTTAGATGTACCCCAAATACCTAGGGTACACCCTTAAATCTGGTATCCCCTGATCTGATGGAGGTTTAAAGTTTTGACCGACCGCACAGGCAACAGTAGCCGAAAATAGTTCCATAAGTTTTGGCCTTGCAGTCGGTCTCTTTTCATGTTTTAAAAGTCCCGAAATACATGCCATCCAGTGTTGATAAATCCCTTAGTGTGAGAGAGTCTTTACCGAATTGGGAGGTTAATTGAAGTCACACTTATGCATCAAGGTGGTCTGATGTTCGGTAGTTTGTGTTCGTATGGTGAATGAAGTATTTCAGTACAGTGTATGGGAACAATTAGACGAACGTTTTAATTCACACAAAAGTCTATGGGGAAAACAGTCAGGCGGATTTTGCTACTCTCTGCTACACTGCTAGGTGCCATGTGGGGAAATGATTGACTATGTTTTGGAACTGTTTATTTATAAAGCAACCTTAATCAGTATGTAACTTTTCTAAATCATTGTCCAAAAAAATATATATTTTTTAATGTTATTACAGCTGAAGGATTACTGGAAGGCCCTGTGAAAGATTTAAAAACTGGAATCTTGGCTACCGAGAACTTAATGGAAAAAAGTGAAACACAGATGACAAAACCTGAAGGTATTTTCACCTTTCTTTCTTTATCTTTGTGATTTCGTTACATTTAGATGCATACCTATGTTAATGGAAAAAATATAATTTAAACTTTTTTTTTTTTCCTTGGATAATCCTTCAGTTCTCTAACTCTAGCTCTTGAGTCCTCTGAGTCTCTTTTTCCCTGATCTCATCTCTGCAGTACTCCTGTATGAATAAGTTGAGTTTGACTGCTTCAGCTCCATAATAAATGCTTCTGCTGCTACAACATGTGCCTACTACTCTTGATTCTTTTACTGCAGATGCAATAAGGAGTCTTTAAATATCTTGCTGATTTGACACTGTGCTGTGATATGGTTTTACATCTTATCATTTAACTAACTTTCTAGCTTTAGCTTTCTAGTGAAATTAATCCGAATTAGAACGTAACTGAAATCATAAGATATCAATGAAGAGACCGTAATTAGTACACTAAATACATTGTGCTCAAGGTTAAAGCAGCAGGATAGTGGTAGATTACCACAACAGCTCTCAGTATGGTCAATATGTGGTTGTAATATAGAGTCAAGAAATAGCTGAGATTAAAACTGTCCGAATCAGTTTACTCATAGAGTTGCATAGTGTTGCATCAATAGCTGCAGTGTGGACAGAATTGTTATACTCAATGACAGCCCCAGTCAGCGGGACTTCACAATTTTTTGTATTAGCCACAGCATAATGTGATGGCAGATAAGAACCATTTGGCCCTTCTAGTCTGACCAATTTTCTAAATACTATAATTAATCCCTGGCCTTTATTTTAAGCCTAGGATAGCCTTATATTCCACGCATGCTTAACCCCTTAAGGACACATGACGTGTGACATGTCATGATTCCCTTTTATTCCAGAAGTTTGGTCCTTAAGGGGTTAAACTCCCTCACTGTGTTAACCTCTACCACTTCAGCTGGAAGGCCATTCCATGCGTCCACTACCTCCTCTGTAAAGTAATACTTCCTAAAATTGTTACCCCTTTTGCCCCTAAATTTAAGATTGTCCTCTTGTTGTGGTCGTTATTATTCTTTTAAATATCGCCTTCATTTCTTTGTTGATTCCTTTTATGTATTTAAAGGTTTTTATCATATCCCCCCGTCTCGTCTTTGCTCCAAGCTATACATGTTAAGATCCTTTAACCTTTCTTGGTAAGTTTTATCCTGCAATCAATAAACCAGTTTAGTAGCCCTTCTCAGAACTCTTTCCAAAGTATCAATATCCTTCTGAAGATACGGTCTCCAGTACTGTGTACAATACTTCAAGTGAGGTCTCACCAGTGTTCTGTACAATGACATGAGCACTTCCCTCTTTCTACTGCTAATACCTCTCCCTATACAACCAAGCATTCTGCTAGCAGTTCCTGCTGCTCTATTACACTGTCTGCCTACCTTTAAGTCATCAGAAATAATTACTCCTAAATCCCTTTTCTCAGATGTTGAGGTTAGTAGGGTATCAAATATTCTATATTCTACCCTTGGGTTTTTACGCCCAAGATGCATTATCTTCCACTTATCCAAATGAAATGTCAGTTGCCACAGTTTTTGACCATTTTTCTAATTTACCAGCATCACTTGCCATTTGGCTTATCCCTCCTGGAACATCAATCCTGTTTGCAAATGTTAGTATCATCAGCAAAAAGACATACCTTACCACCTTCTGCAATATCACTATTTAAAATATTAAAGAGAATGGGTCAAAGTACAGATCCCTGAGGTACTCCATTGGTAACTAGACCTAGATTTGAATATACTCTATTGACTACAACCCTCTGTTGCCTGTCACTCAGCCACTCCCTCACCCATTCAACAGTATTGAAATCCAAACTTAAAGATTGCAGTTTATTGATGAGCCTTGTGGCCTGTGTCAAAAGCCTTACTGAAATTTAGGTAAACAATGTCTACTGCACCACCCTGATCTTTTATTTTAGTTACCCAATCAAAAAATCTATAAGATTACTTTGGCATGATCTCCCTGAAGTAACCCCATGTTGTTTTTGATTTTGAAATCCATGTAATTTTAGATTTTCAACAATCATATCCTTTAACATGGTTTCAATATTAATATCCTTTAACAGCTTTTAATACTGTTAGGAAAGAACTGTATGCAGGGACGGACTGTCCACTCGGGCTGTTCAGTCATCCGAGGGCCCAAGGCAGTCAGGGTTCCAGCCGCCTGAACAGCTATACTCTGACTGGGAGATCAGCGATCTCCCCAACTAGAAAAACATAATTAAATACATAAGACAAGGTAAGGTTGCAGGGCCTCTTACTACAACCTACTGCACTGTAAGTGTCCCTATCCTCCCCTTTCTCAGTGAAACCTGGTGTTCTGTGGGAGTTCTGGCTGCCAGGTTTCCTCCTCCTGTGTTGTGCTCTCTGTGAATTTGTGTATCAAATCAGTGAGTGTGTTTGTCAGTGAGTGTGTCTGTTTAGATGACCGGTCCCCCTCCAATCACATGGGAAAGGTGTTTTTACTCATCTTTTTTCAACATGCCGTGCCAGTCTCACTGCATTCATGGCTGAGATCATCATCAAAGTTGATTATAGGAAAGCATTGGAAGGCTATGTATTGCAAAACGCCACACTTCGCCAATCATCATCTCCTCATAGAGATGCATTATTATTATTTATATAACGCCATCAGATTCCGTAGCTCTATACAATGGGTGGACTAACAGACATATAATTGTAACCAGACAACTGGACGTACAGGAACAGAGAGGTGGAGGGCCCTGCTCAATGAGCTTACATTCTAGAGGGAGTGGGGTATAGTGACACAAAGGGTAAAAGTAGGGGTATGAAGTAGGTTGTTAGAAAATTACTTAGTAGGGCTTAGTAGGTAATTTTGACAGTTGCAGGAGAGGAGTCATGGGGGTGGGGGATAAAAACCTGCTAACAGTTTAATTGATATGCTTTCTTGAAGAAGTGAGCTTTCAATGATTTTTTTGAATGGAGTGGAGACTAGAATTTGAGTGGAGACTGGATGAAAGTCTTATGGAGAAGGGAAAGGAGTTCCACAGAGGAGGTGCAGCCCTGGAGAGGTGGGAGTACGGACAGAGGATATACGTAAGTCTTTGGCAGAGCATAAAGGCCTCGACGGGACATACTTTTGTATTAGGGAGGATAGGTAGGTTGGAGCAGCATTATGTAGGGATTTGTGAGCAAGCACCAGAATTTTAAATTGAGCCCTATATCTAGCTGGAAGCAATGCAGGGACTGACTGAGAGGGGATGCATGGGTGGTGCGAGCGTACAGGAAAATTAGTCTCGCCACCGCATTCATTATAGATTGCAGCGGTGCAATCTGGGAACACGTAAGTCCACTGAGAAGGGGATTGCAGTAGTCAAGGCGAGAGACAACAACCGCATGGACCAGCTCCTTAGCTGCATCTGGCGTTAAATAGGGGCGGAGGCGCGCTATGTTTTTGAGATGCAAGCGACAGGATTTGGCGACTGATTGGATATGAGGGGTGAAGGAGAAGTTGTAATCAAAAAGAACACCCAGGCAACGAGCCTGCAAGGTAGAGGTGATGGTAAGGAGACAGACAAGGGATATTAACGCTTGAGGGAGGAAAGACCACAAGTTCTGTTTTGGACAGGTTGAGTTTAAGGAAGTGAGCAGCCATCCAGTTGGAAATTGCAGAGAGGCAGTCAGAGTCACGAGTCAAGATGGGTGGAGAGAGATCAGGGGTGGACAGGTAGATTTGTGTGTCATCTGCATAGAAATGATAACGGAAGCCAAAGGAGCTGATGAGTTTACCAAGGGAGGTGCTATAGATAGAGAACAGTAGGGGACCAAGGACAGAACCTTGGAGGACGCCAACAGAGAGTGGTTGGGGGGAAGAGGCAGAGTCAGAGAAAGAAACACTGAGAGAGAGTGCTGGGAGAGGAAGGAGGAGCACCAGGACAGAGCAGTATCCCTTAGACCAACAGCTTCTCCGCATTCCCCATAATTTTGATGATCAACAGTGTCAAAGGCAGCAGAAAGATCAAGGAGACAGAGTTGCCAACAGAGTGGAGGGATTACTGGGAGGGGCTGGTGATGACTCAGCTGTCCTGGTCCATGCTGGTACCAATGACAAAGTCAGAGGAAAATGGAAGGTCCTAAAGAATGAGTTCAGGGAACTAGAAAGTATGCTAAAGAAAAGGACCTCCAAGGTAATATTTTCAGAAATATTACCTGTGCTGCACGCTACAGCAGAAAGGCAGCGGGAGATTAGAGAGGTCAATGCGTGGCTGAAGTCTTGGTGCAGGAAAGAGGGTTTGGGGTTTTTAGAGCACTGGGACGATATTGCCTAAATGGAAGAGGGTTTGCTGTGCTGGGGGATAGGATGGCTAGAAGGTTGGAGGAGATTTTAAACTAGTGGTAGGGGGGGAGGGTCAAACCAGTCTAGAAAATGGAGATAGGATAGAAACAAAGGGGGTGGAGATGGGGGAGGGGAAAGCTCAGAACAGAGGAGGTATGTAATATTGATAATGTACAAAAAGTACAAATGACTCATGATAATATTAAATGTATGCTTACTAATGCAAGGAGCCTATATAACAAAATGGGGGAACTAGAGGCAATAGCATACACTAAACAATATGATATAATAGGCATAACAGAAACATGGTGGGATGAGACACATGACTGAGCAGTTAAATTAAATGGGTACATGTTATTTAGGAAGGATAGGAAAAACAAGAAGGGTGGTGGGGTATGTTTGTATGTCAACGAAGAGTTAAAGTCAAATCTTAGGCATGTGGAGTGTGACGAGGAAAATGTGGAAGCTCTATGGGTAGATATCTGCTTACAAAGGGAAATCAATTATTGGTTGGAAAATGTTATAAACCGCCTAATGTAAATATTAATGAGGAAGAACGGCTGTTAGAGCAAATTGGGAAAGCTGCAAATCGGGGTAACACGTTAATTATTGGAGATTTTAATTACCCGGACATAAATTGGGATAGAGGGACTAGTACTTCAGCAAGGGGAATCAGGTTTTTAAATGTGTTAAATTACACCTTTACATAGAAACATAGACTGTGACAGCAGATAAGAACCATTCGGCCCATCTAGACTGCCCAATTTTATAAAATACTTTCATTAGTCTCTTATATCTAAGATAGCCTTATGTCTATCCCACGCATGCTTAAACTCCTTCACTGTATAAACCTCTACCACTTCAGCTGGAAGGCTTTTTCATGCATCCACTACCCTCTCAGTAAAGTAATACTTCCTGATTAGTGATGTCCCTAACTGTTCGCCGAACGGTTCGCGAACGGTTTGCCACGAACGGTTCGTTGCGGACTCATCATTGAGTAAACTTTGACCCTGTACCTCACAGTCAGCAGACACATTCCAGCCAATCAGCAGCAGACCCTCCCTCCTCCTCACAGCTCACTAAGGATGCAGCTTCACAGTGGATGCTGTCCAGGAGGTGGGAGGGTCTGGTAGGGAGGGTCTGCTGCTGATTGGCTGGAATGTGTCTGCTGACTGTGAGGTACAGGGTCAAAGTTTACTCAATGATGAGTCCGCAGCGAACCGTTCACGAACAGTTCGGAACATCACTATTCCTGATATGTTTAAACCTTTGCCCTTCTAATTTAAGACTATGTCTTCTTGTTGAGGTAGTTTTTCTTCTTTTAAATATGGTCTCCTCCTTTACTGTGTTGATTCCCTTTATGTATTTAAATGTTTCTATCATATCCCCCCTGTCTCGTCTTTCCTCCATGTTACGATCATTTAACCTTTCCTGGTAAGTTTTATCCTACAATCCATGAACCAATCCATGAATCATTAAGCTGAAGTGGTCTGGGTGCCTAGAGTGGTCCTTTAAAGATTGCAGTTTATTGATATGCCTTCTATGTGCAACAGTGTCAAAAGCCTTACTGAAATCTAGGTAAGCAATGTCTACTGCACCACCCTGATCTATTATTTTAGTTACCCAATCAAAAAAATCAATAAGATTAGTTTGGCATGATCTCCCTGAAGTAAACCATGTATTTTTAGATGTTCATCAATCCTATCCTTTAACATGGTTTCCATTACTTTCCCCACTACTGAAATAAGGCTTACTGGCCTATAGTTGCCCGACTCCTCCCTACTACCTTTCTTGTGAATGGGCACAACATTTGCTAACTTCCAATGTTCTGGGACTACTCCTGTTAACATGATTGGTTAAATAAATGTTAATGGTTTTGCTAGTACACCACTAAGCTCTTTTAATAACTTTGGGTGTATTCCATCAGGTCCCATTGACTTATTTGTCTTTTTGTCTTTACTTTTGACAGTTGAAATAGGACCTCCTCCTTTGTAAACGCACATGTAATAAATGACTTATTTGTCCTTTTTCTTAACTGAGGTCCCTTTCCTTTTTTTTTACTGACTGTGCTATTTTCTCTTCTGTGTGAGATTTGGAAGCTATTATAAGTTGCTTAGCCTCTTTCTGCCTAATCTTATAGAGCATTCTGTCTTCCTCACTATTTACTATTTTGGCCACATCTGCGTAGTACCACAGTGGTTTCTTGAATATTTTTGCTTTTACTAACAAGCCTAATGCAATTTTCTGTTGCCTTCAGCAGTGCAACTTTTAAATAATCCCATTTCTCTTGGACTCCATTTAAATTGCCCCAATCTGATTATGACTCCTTTTACACATATTCTAATTTTAGAAAAGTCTTTTTTTATTTTTTTTTTTAAAGTCTAAAACCTTTGTTTTTGTGTGGTATGACTGTCACTGTTCTTTTATTAAACCACACTGACTGATGATCACTGGATCCTAAACTTTCAGTAATATCTGATACCAAATCTCCATTTGTTAACACTAAATCTAGTATGGCCTCTTTATGAGTTAGCTCCTCAATGACTTGTTTTAGAGACAATCCCAGTAGGGAGTTTAGAAATATGTGTGCTCCTGGCACAATTAGCTAACTTTGTTTTCAAATTCACATCAGGAAGATAACTTCCCCCTTCATTGTAATTTTAGCTATTTCCTCAACTAGTAGATTATCTAACTCTTCTATTTGTCCTGGGGGCCTATACACATACACGAGTTACTGTGTGATTACCAAATTCTAACGTAACATAAATGGACTCTCTGTTCGCCTCACTAACTTTTATTAGGCTAGATTTTATGCTATCCTTCACATACAGGGCAACCCCTCCCCCTTTCTTGCTTTCCCTGTCTTTTCTATATAAAGAGTACCCTGGTATTGCCATGTTCCAGTCATTTTTCTCATTATACCATGTCTCAGTAACAGCAACTAAATCTACATTATCAGTTGCCATTATTGCCACAAGTTCATGGATCTTATTCCCTAAACTGTGAGCATTTGTAGACATGACTCTTAGCTTGTCATTTTTTAACACACTTGCTAAAGGCACCTTCTGTCCTTGTTTTGGGGGGCAATTGGATTGATGTTTTATCACCCTTTTGCCCCCCCACCCCTCCTAGTTTAAATACATCCTAGCAAAACCTCTGAACTGCTCACTGAGAACATTTGTTCCCTTTTGAGAAAGATGCAAACCATCTTTTTTGTACAGTTTATTTCCATTTCAAACAGAGCTACCATGAGAAATAAAGCCAAATCCTTGCTCCTGACACCATTCACCAAGCCACAAGTCCCTAATACGCATCCGCCTCTCGTTCTGAGTGTTATGCACAGTGTGGAAGCAACCTGCTGTATATCATTGGCAAAAACACTAAAAACTTCCTTAACCTCTGAAACCTCATTGCAAGCCAAGTCATTTGTCCCTGGATGGACAAGTACATCCAATTCCCCTTCCTGCTTTGCTCGCTTAACAATATTACAAATACGTCTCCTGTCTCTGTGAGCAGTAGCTCCGGGAAGACATCTCACAAGACCACAATTGTCCATCTCCTCACCTCTTATGATGGAATCCCCCAACAACAACTTCTTTCTATTAGGCCTCACCATAGTCTCCAAGCCTGTCTCCACAACACCACTACCCTCAGTGCCTGAGCCTGTCTCCACAACACCACTACACTCAGTGCCGGTCTCCATAACACCACTACCCTCAGTACCTGAGCCTGTCTCCATAACACCATTACACTCTCTGAAAGTGCAGAAAATGAATTATGTAGAGAAACAGACTGTGCAATATGCCTTTCAGCCTCAACTCTGTCTACCAGATCCTACAGTAATCCATCTTCCATTCCTAGTACATCTCTGCGGCAGTGGCTTTGCAGCAGTTCCAGACTGAGTTTGTTTACCAGATAATTTACAAATCTCAGACTTCAAAAATACAATCTCCTGCCGCATAATAGAGAACTGTCTACAGATTAGACAGCATCCAAATCTCCAAAAAGTGGAACGTGAAACAAATGCATAACAACTATTACACTGAACTAAGTCTGCCATTTCAGTAAGGTGAATAATTTAAATCAAACAAATCTTAAATTTTTAGTCCTCCTGAATACCTCCGATTTCTTCCAGTTTATTTCCAGAATATCTCCAACCACACACTTAGAAGCAGCACTCTCCAGAATATCTCCAACCACACACTTAGAAGCAGCACTCTCCAGAATATCTCCAACCACACACTTAGAAGCAACACTCTCCAGAATATCTCCAACCACACACTTAGAAGCAGCACTCTCCAGAATATCTCCAACCACACACTTAGAAGCAGCACTTAGATGAAGCAGCCAAGCTATATTAGCCAAGCTAATGACAACAACCCTTATATAACTCCTAAAATCACCACCCACTAGGAATGTTTAACACCTGGGTAGGCCTCTGCTTGTTTGCAAACAATAGCTAATTAACCAGTAATCAATAGCAAGTAACTAGCTTAATCAAATCAAATGCCTTACCAAATTACCAACAGGAAATCAAACCTTGTACAATCAGTAACCTTTTCCTACAGATGAATCTTACCTGTAACAGTAGAAAAGAAAACTCTCTTAGCAAAATCTTAGACAGTTGAAGCTTCTGTAAAACTCTCCAGAATATCTCCAACCACACACTTAGAAGCAGCACTTAACTACCAGTACCGCCCATCTTGAGGCAGCACAGAAAATTCTCTATAGGTGGTACTTAGTACCAACACGTTTAAATTCTATGTCCCCCTTAACGTCAAACCAGTGCTGGAGATGTCATAAAGCTAAAGGTACTATGTTACATGTTTGGTGGTCATGCGAAGCAGTTAATTCCTTATGGAATGATGTTATCAAGATGATAAAACATGTGACAAATATTGAACTATCCCAAGATCCTAAAACTATATTGTTACGACTACTTCCAAGTAATTTACCAAAATTAATCAAGAAAATTATTTTTCTCTTATTAAGTACAGCATCTATATTAATTGCTAGACAATGGAAGACCAAGGTTTTACCTTCTCGACGAGAAATTGAAGAATTAATGACCTCAACAGTGGAACATGAATTGTTAATGTGGAATCAAATGAAAATAGGGAAATCGAGCCCTGGTATAGACCAAATGTGGCGGATATATTTACTATCGCATACTAATTAAACTCTGGAATATTTAAACCTAGAGGCCTCTATACGGAATACATTTTGCTGACTATAATCAACATATAGATGATCTCATTTAATCATTTAATTAGTTATGGAAGAAAATAACTTTATAAATTAAGCTAGGTTAACACTCTTCCCCTACCCTGCTTTTCTGTTTTTGTTTTTGTTTTTGGCATGATTGGTAAGGGGATATTCTTTAGAGTGATAACTGTCACTATTAGTGGCTAAAGCAATGTAGACAATATAAGGGTTAGTTTAGAAGAAAAGTAAAAGGATAAAGAAGAGGAGAGGGAGGGAGAAGGGGAAAGAAAGGAGAGAGTAAAAAAATATTTTGTGAATATGTATATTAGTTATTACTGTAATTTATTGTATATAATTTAAGATACATGAACTATATAAGATAGGTTATATCTTGGAATTTAGGCATATATAAAGTGATGAACTATATGCTATCGATGATATGTACAGAGACAAGTGACCTTGTTTGGTTGTTTTTCCTTCCCTTTTTTTTCTTTCTGTATCCCTTATTATTTGAAAAAGTTAAAATAAAAAAGTAAATTGCAAAAAAAAGAAGCAGCACTTAGATGAAGTAACCAAGCTTTATGTCACAACTGGTACAAGCACCAACTAGAAAGGATGCTTGTCTGGATCTCGTTATAACAAACAATGTTGATCTTTTAACCAACATTCAAGTAGGGGAGCATTTGGGAAATAGTGATCACAATATGGTAATTTTTTAAATAAACTCAAAAAAGCAAAAGCACGTGGGGTACACTAAAAGTATAATTTAAAAAAAGCCAATTTCAATAAGATTAGGGCAGCTCTACAACATATCGACTGGCATAAACTCCTTAGTGATAAAAACACTGAGGATAAATGGAAACTATTCAAACAAATATTAGAACGGTACATTTCTCAGTATGTACCATTGGGTAATAAATAGTGATGTCCCGAACGGTTCGCAGCGAACAGTTAGCCGCGGACTCATCGAGTAAACTTTGACCCTGTACCTCACAGTCAGCAGACACATTCCAGCCAATCAGCAGCAGACGCTCCCTTCCAGACCCTCACACCTTCTGGACAGCTCACTAAGAATGCAGCTTCACAATGAATGTAAAATGGATGCTGTCCAGGAGGTGGGAGGGTCTGGGAGGGAGGGTCTGCTGCTGATTGGCTGGAAGGTGTCTGCTGACTGTGAGGTACAGGGTCAAAGTTTACTCAATGATGAGTCAGCGGCGAACCGTTCGTGGCGAACCATTCGGGACATCACTAGTAATAAATATAAAAGAAACAAATTAAAACCAATGTGACTTAGTAGAGAAGTAAAAGAAGAGATTAAAAATAAGAAAAGGGCATTTAAAACATTTAAATCGGACACATCAGAGGCATCCTATATAAGATTATAAGGAAGCCAATAATGCTTGCTAAAAGGCAATTAAAGTGGCTAAACTAGAAAATTAGAAATTGAAAGCAAAACCAACCTCCAACAATTTTTCAAGTACATCAATTCTAAAAAAAACAAAAAATGAAAGTGTAGGTATACTGGAAACAGAGGTGGGTTTGTTAGCTAATGAAGACCAGGAAAAAGCAGAAATTTTAATTAACTATTTTTCTTCAGTATATATTAATGAGGATCCTATGACAAGAGATATGCAAATGATTGCTGCAAAAAACTTGCAGATATCTTGTGAATGGATAACTAGAGACAAGGTGCTACAGCTATTAAATAAAATTAATATAAATAAAGCTCTGGGGCCTGATCGTATTCACCCACGAGTACTTAAGGAGCTAAGTGGGGAAATAAGTGAACCTCTGTATTTAATTTTTCAAGATTCTTTTGTTTCAGGTAGTGTACCGGAGGATTGGAGGAAGGCAGATGTTGTTCCTATGTTTAAATAGGGTTCAAAATCCTTGCCTGGAAATTATAGACCTGTGAGCTTAACTTCTGTGACTGGGAAAATATTTAAAGGGCTATTAAGGGATAATATTCAGGAATTCATTGGGAAGAACTTTATTAGCAATAATCAGCATGGTTTTATGAAACATAGGTCATGTCAAACTAACCTAATTGCATTCTACGAAGAAGTAAGTAGAAGTATAGATCAGGGTGTTGCAGTGTATGTGATCTACTTGGATTTTGCCAAGGCATTTGATACGGTTCCTCACAATAGGTTAGTCTTCAAACTAAAAGAAATTGGTCTAGATGAGTATTCTTGTTGTTGGGTAGAACATTGGCTCAAGGATAGAGTTCAATGAGTTGTCATTAATGGTAAATTTTCAGGCTGGCCAAAAGTGGTAAGTGGTGTCCTACAGGGTTCTGTTTTGGGACCGCTTTTATTTAACATATTTATAAATGATCTTGAAATAGGCATTGAAAGCCATGTATCAGTGTTTGTAGATGACACAAAACTTTGTAAAGTAATAAAATGTGAGCAGGATATTGTTTGCTGCAGAGGGATTTGCATAGATTGGGGGACTGGGCACTAAAATGGCAGATGAAATTTAACGTAGAGAAATGCAAAGTTAACATTGAATTGGGAACGTTCAGCACCTCCATGCAGAAAATGGAGACACTGAACGTAGGTGCTATACAAAGGCTGTCTGAGTGATTGTCACTAGAGGTGTTACTAGGCAACAGTGTAAACATTGCCTTTTCTATTAAAAGGCAGTGTTTACATTGATGTGTGCAGGGACAGGCCATAGACACCAGAGCAACTTCATTAAGCTGTACTGGTTTTGGATTCTCTAGTGTTCCTTTAAGAATTGTATTTTGAGGTTGTAAAACCTGGCTCCTAACATTTTTAGCTGGCTGCTAGATTCTAAGCAAATTTGTCAAGGCCTGTCCTCGCTGCACCCACCTCAACCTTTATCCTTCTCTGTAACCACTAAAGCCTCTATCCTTCCCTGTACCCACCACAGCACCTGTCCCTCCCAGCACCCACAACAAATCTTCTGCCCCTTTGCGCCTACAACATCCACTCTACTGCAACTACAGCCCCCTTGTACCTATTACAGCCCTATTATTTATATTAGAGGGAGGGGAAGAGGGGGAACATGCCAACAGTTTTAATAAAACACTGTATTTGGTTGGATTAACACCTTAAAAGTGAAATCTGATCTTGTTTGGGGGGCCCTGTGGTTGTGGGAGTTATGATTGTGTGGATCTCACACAGCCATTCTAAGGTCTGGGCAGAGTAGAAGTGGCCAAAACAAGCTTGCACCATGAGAGAGGCCCTTGGTCCCCCATTGCCAGATGTCCCTGTGAGTTGTCAGTCCGTTCCTGGCTGTCTGCCATTTCTCTTGTCCTTCTTGGACTTTCCTGTTTTTTTGTTTTTTTTGTGTGTATAATGAATAAGCATAAAAGAAATCTACTGAAAAAGATTTCACGGGTCTCCTAATTTTTAGACGTGCAGTTGCCTAATCCAGGCAATTATCATTTATTGGGGAGGGGCCTGCACAACTATAATCCGCTAGAGAATGAATGAAACTTTTTTTTTTTTTTTTCTTCCATACAATGTAAGGCAATTTAACGCCACATAATATTCTATTTTACACAATGCGCATGTGCAAAATTTGTCACTATGCACAATGCATCAAACAGGACATTAACTATATTTGAGGCTTGTGTCATTTGACGATAGATGACGCACCAGAATGATACAAGCGAGATATGGTAACAACGACACATAGATGGATTTGGTTGGTACAAATTTGAAGCCAGTTTTAATATCAATGAGGGGCCCTTCAAATTCACATGAAATGTTCTGTCGCTTGAGAGCAAAGTAAACATGTTTCTGGTACGTCAATATTGGTAAGTGCTCTCATTTTTTGACACAAGAGTCTGGAGGTTTGGAATTAACTAGATTTTGATGCAGGTATGTCAATATTAGAAGATGACCTTGCAAGCAATGCCAAGAGTATGGCTGACTTATTGCACAACAAATTTATGTTGCGTTCCAACTGCTGTGCCCTCTCCCTCTCCAAATAATCATACCTCATCTCCCTCACCTCCATCTTCTAATATAACCCCAAACACCTCTTTCAAACTTTTTTTTTACTATTCTTTGTTTTTATGGTGCAAATGATAACACATATGGTTGCAATGGCAAGGTCATTAAGAACCGTAAAAAACATTTGTATGGCATGTAGAATAACAGCACAATTTTGCACATTTTGTTAATTATAATATATCAAGATGAGAAAGGTTGCTCATAAAAAGTAGACTAGGTTGAGTGATGAGACCTCGTTAAACAAAATGGCATGGAAAATGATTTGCTTAAGAGTAAAATAAAGTGGAAAATGTATTCATACTTACCGTAATTTTCTTTTCCCGGCTCTTATTCATGGCAGCATATACTTCATGGGTTAGCACAGCCCCTTAGAGCCGATAGGACAGGAAAAACACCAAAGGCTTTAAAAGGAGGCTCCATTCCTAAGGTCCTCAGTCAGATAAATAGAGACATTGGTGGGTGGGTAGTATATGCTGCCAGGAATAATAGCCAGGAAAAGAAAATTACGCTAAGTATGAATACATTTTCCACTTTCATGGCAGCATATAAATCATTGGAATACCCAAGCTAACAAAGGGAGGGACAGAAATTTAAATAACTGTCAATCAAATAATCAGAACAATTCAACATAGATTAGAAGATTGAACTGAGTTAAGTACTTGACGTCCAGATTGCACATCATTGACGGCTTTAACGTCCAGTATTAAATGCCGGACAAACGTGTCTAAAGAGGTCCAAATGCCAGCTTTACAAAAAGTGTCAGCAGAAATCATTGCCACTGAAACCCAGGATGCTGCAACAGCATGAGTGGAGAGTGCCCTGATACCCTTCGGCACAGGTAGAGAATGGCATTAATAAGCTTTGCTCTTAGTCAGGATATCTGTGGCTAAATGCAAGACAACCATATCCTGTTGAAAATTAGTGAATGGGGGTCCACAGAACCAAGCCTGGAGTTAACACATTCTCCTTGCTGAGGTATCAGCCACCAGCAACATCACTTTCTGTGCTACCACCATGGAAACTCCTGCTAGTGGTTCGAATGATGGTTTAGTCAGAGCCTGTGAGACCAGTGGTACGTCACATATTGGCTTCAACACCCTCAGTGGAGGCTTAGTTTAATTGCTGCTTACATGAAGCAAAGCACCAGGGGTTCCAATGTTCAATAGGCACCCATCAATGTGGAAAGTGCAGATATGTGCTCCTCTTGATTGTTATAACTCAGGCCCTTTCTAGGACTGATGGAGGAGTAATTCCAGCCTCTATTCTTGAGACCAACAGACAAATACATGCCAAGTTTTGTAAAGTATTTATAGGACTGTAAGAGACCGTCTAAGGGATGCTTATACTTATAGAGACTCCCGCATCAACACCAGAACTTGAGGATCTTGGTGTGTCAAGGGACCTTGCAATAGGTCTGGATGTACTGAAATTTCCCTTGGAGGTTCCCGATTCATCATACTCATCATAGAAATTTAGTCGACATGGCCTTCCACTGTCTCCTTTTGAATTACCTTTAGGAGTATTTAAAACAGGAAAAATATGTACATCAGACTAAAATTCCAAATTTGAGTCAGCGTATCCTGACCTTGAGCATTCTGGTCCTAAAATCTAGTAAAACACTTCTAGACCTGGTAGTTCCAAGAAATGGCCATCAGATCTATGTAGGGTATCAGTCAAATCTGAGTCAACCCTGAGGATACGTTGGGACATAGTTGCCATTCCACCTTGTTAAGTTATTCGGCTCAGGTAATCAGCCATTGTATTTGGAGTCCCTGGCTGTTCTTCTGTGCCCTGATCATCGTGGGTTGTAATTCCCTCATCAATAAGTGGCTGTGAGACCCACCTTGACGATTGATATAGGATACAGTCGCATTGATATTTGAGCAAATTTGGACCCACTTGTTCTTCGGCAACCCTCTGAAGTGAAGAGCTCTTAAAATGACTTGTAATTCCATACATTTGAATGGCAATATCGTGCCTTCCCTTATCCACAGACCTTGTGTAACATGGTCCAAACACTGTGCAACCAATCTTTGAAAACTGCAATCCAAGCTTATAATTGACCAATGAGGTTCTGTGCACTGCAAACCCAGAGATATATTCTCTTTTCAGCTACCAGGTATGGTGTAACCCCACTGATGGTGATATTGTCAGTGGCTGGCTCCAACCAAGATAGGAACGACATTTGAGGAATCCTGAGATGCCATTGGGTCCATCTGACAAGTTTGATACTGGAGCCAGGATTCCTAGTAGTTGCATATACTTTTTGCTGCTACCAAGCAAAAATGAAGAAACTGGAAGACAAAACTTCCACAATCTGTGGAACTGTTCCTGAAATAGGAGAAACGCAGAGCATATAATTTTCCACCCAGAAATATCAACCTCTGAACTGGTGTGAAATTGCTTTTCTTGATATTCATCAAGGAGACAAACTTCAGGAGTTCTGAAAAAACTATATCCCTCTGTGGACCTGCTTTCTGTGGGTCTGAGGCTACCAGAAGTAGAACATCCACATAATGGAACCAGGTGGTGTTCTGGACTCTCAATATCACTATGAGCAAGGTTCTTGGGGCAACTGGTAGGGCACTAAATTGGAAGTTCTCTTCTGAGATAATGCTGAAGAGCTAGGGCTACTGGGATGTGATAGTAAGCCTTTTTTGAGATATAGAGATAAGGAAATTATCCTTCCAAATTGCTTGCGTTATGGATCTGATTGACTCCATCCCAAAGACTCTGACATTCAGCCTTTTGCTGCAGTATAGGCTTCCATGTATAAATATACAACGTTGCGGCATATACTGGGTCCCTGTTTAGCAGAAATGTTTTCCTGTTAAGGGCGAATCCAGAAACACCAGAAGAGAGGCAAATATTGTCCCTTGAACTGCTCTTGTTATGGGACCTAAGAAGCCACCTCTTCGTCCCAAAGGCTTCTTACATATTCCTCCAGTGCTATATCTTGCAGCCCTCAACCGCCTTTTAAATGGATTTATCCAAAGCTTTCCCAAACAGCAGCTCCCCTTCAAATAGAATGGTGTAGATGGCAGACTTGGAGGATGAGTCATCATCCCAGAAACATAACCATAATGCTTTTCTAGCTGCTATTTAAAGTAAAAAAGGGGCACTGTCAAATTCTATTACGAAAAAAACAAGCTGATTTAAAACTGGCTGAAAACACCACTTACCCATGTCTGGAGACTCTGCAAATACTTTACAAATACGTTTGGGATGTTTACTGTAATTTTCTCTCCATTTTAGTTACTTTCTGGCAGATGCCCTAATCCAAGATGGCTGTCGCAACTTGTATTCCCATAATGCAAGTCACCGGTATTGGGCTCTTTAAGGCACAAACTGCACATGCGCGGGCGCCTTTCGAGTGCATTTGCCATTTAGAGACTGGGGAGAAAGCACAGTTTATACTATGATGCCTTTAAACTGTGGGGCATTACGCAGCTGTAATTAGGCTGTGATGCCTTTATACTATGATGCCTTTAAACTGTGATGTCTTTAAAGGCATCACAGCCTAAGGCACAGCTGCATAATGCCCCACAGTTTAAAGACATCACAGCTTAAATGCATCACCGTATAAAAGCATTACCACATAAGGCACAACTGCTTAATGCACCACAGTTTAAATGAATCACAGTGTAAACCTAGCATAGTATAAAAAATCACAGTATGAAGGCACCATAAAATAAAGGCACCCTAAAATAGCAAAAACAAATAAAGTAATGAAGAGACGTCCATAAGTAAAGGGAGCCAAATGGTCACATCCTAAGGGCTGAAGGACAGGAAAAAGACTGAGGACCTTAGGAATGGAGCCTCCTTTTAAAGCCTTTGGTGTTTTTCCTGTCCTATCGGCTTTAAGGGGCGGAGCTAACCTGTGATGTATATGCTGCCATGATTAGCTAGGAAAACTAAATCTATAGAAATCATGTCATATTGACTAAAGACTCCTGGGCCCCAGAGAAAGACCCAGCCTGAGAGGTAAAAGTGGCCCCTATAATAACTGCCCATTAGCCAGCAGAGAGGCAACCTCAGTCCCCAAGCAGAGATGATTTAATTCCCATCACCGGCAGTGCACAGTTCCAACCTTCAGTCGCAGGCCCCAAGCAGGCAGTGAACAGCCTGTCCTCCACAAAGGCCACGCCAGCTTGGCAGGATGTAGAGTGGATTGGCTTCTCCATGGAATCTCCGTGGAATGGCTTGTATTGGAGTAGCAGTGCTTATTTATCCATGCTGAAGTATCAGTATATGGTAAGGAGATGGGGTTTGGCAGGCACTTTAGGTGGTCCGCAATAATCGATCAGGCCCTCAAAGCAAGCGGCCCGACGCACTCTCTGAAAAGGCAGTGTTTACAGCATGTCCCTGCAAGCTTTTTGCTGTAGACAGCAGAACAAATACCTTAACCCAGTGGTTTCCAAACTTTTTAGGTTCAAGACGCCCTTAATATTTAAATATTTTAACAAGGCACCCCAAATCAAAAAAAATTATAGGTTGTATAAATATACAACGTTGCGGCATATACTGGGTCCCTGTTTAGCAGAAATGTTTTCCTGTTAAGGGCGAATCCAGAACTTAATCCTGGGGGGGGGGCACTGGCAGATAATTTAAAGAAACAATCCAGGCACAAAAACCACTACAGCACTAGGTAGTAATTATGGTGCCAGGAGTGTTGTGGTGCCCTCCGAGGGTAAGTCGTCAAACTGTTTAAGAACAGTTTGACAACTTACCTTGGGTCTGCCGTGATGGGGGCTGTAGTAGCGGATAGGTGCAGTAATGTGTGTGTGTGGTGTGCAATGTGTGTGGCTTTAGGTGTGTGTGTGTTTGTGTGAGGGGTGTAGTGTGTTTACTGGGGTGCATTGTGTTTGTGAAAGATGTAGAGTGTGTGTGGGGGGGGGTGCATTGTGTGTGTGGGGGAGGGGATCAATGTGTGTATTGAGGGGTACAGTGTGTGTGTGTGAGGGGTACAGTTTGTATGTATGGGGGTACACTGTGTGTGTATGGGGAGGAAATTAGTAAATATACACTTTTTTTTAATTTAAAAAAAATAATTATTTTCATATCCCCCCCTCCCTGCTTACCTTTGCCTGGGGGAGGGGCAATCCCTGGTGGTCCGGTGGAGAACCCCATGTGGTGAGAGTGAACTCTAGCAGATTCACTCTCACGAGATTTGGAGTGTTGCTGTGCTCTTCCTCCCGGCTGCAGTATTATACTGCTAGTGGGCCGGTGACGGATATCTCTGAGCCGGCAGGGGAGAGGGAGGCAAGGTTCTATGATCATTCGATCATAGCACCGGGGAAATATCTCATGGCGCCCCTGTGTGCACACAGTTTGGGAACCGCTGCATTAACGCCTTAAGGGTGAAGGCAATTGTACAAGTTCTGATCAAAACAAAACCTGGAAATTTATGTCTGTTCAACACTTATTATATATCATTTTGTTCAAGAGAAACAGGGCTTTCATTTCACATCAAATAGTTATATATGAAATCTAAAATCTAAAAAAAAAAGTGTGAAATTAAGAAATTTTGCTATTTTTCAAGTTCTGCATGACATTTTAACTATGAATGTCATAAAATTGTTAATGTTAACTGCAATAAAATACACATATTTGTATTTACCAATGGCTCACAAGTACAACAGTACCTCTTATTTACAGGTTTTATGGGGTTTTGGAAACTTACAGAGTCAAATATAGGGCTTTCCCCTTTTCCATTTTTTCCACTTTGAAATTTGCCAGATTGGTTTGTTGGCCCTATGTTGCCTTTGAGACCGTATAGCAGCTCAGGAATGAAAATGAACCCCATGCTGGCATATCATTGGGAAAAGCAGACAACCCAGGGTATTCAAAATAGGATATGCCCAGTCCTTTTTTTAGCAGCCACTTAGTCACAAACTCTGGCCAGAGTTAGTCTTCGTGTTTTTTTTTTTTTTGCCTTTATCACAAAAAAAAACTTTTTCACCAATGATGATATCAGCATTATACATTTTATTGCTCTAAAACACTTCTATTTGTGTTCAGCAATACCTCATATACAGGTTTTATGGTGTTTTGGAAAGTTAGTGTCAATATTCGGCTTGCCCATGTCAATTTGTTTGTCAGGCAGTCCCAGTTGGGATCATCGCAGATCGCCAGTCTAGGGAAGTGCAGAGTGGTGCAGTGGCTGGCTGGGCATATTATGCAGCCCTGTGGCATTTAAAGCCACCTCCTAAACGACAGCATAGTACACCCGCCATTCTTAAGGGGTTAAGCTATAGTTGTTCTAGAGACTCTAGTGTCCCTTTAAGTGCATGCATGTTTTCATTTGTGGTATATCTACTAAACAGTGATTTATTTAGGTAGTTAAGTGTACCTTTTAGGTCAACAAGCCTTCATAACCTTTACCCTGCAGGCACATTGACACTGACATTTTCTTCATTCAAATCAGTCACCAAATCCTGTCCCATTTAACTTAACCCCTTATGGACCGTGGAGGTATAAGGTACGTCCGTCAAAAAACGGTCATTAAGGACCGCAGACAAAACTCATACGTCCTCTGTAAATTTGAGCGCTGGAAGCAATTGCTTCCAGCCGCTCTGAGGGCATTACACAATGCCTTGATATCGAGGCATCTTGGAATACCCACCCACACTGCCGGGCACCCGGAGCGATCACTTCTGGGTTGCCGCACGTGGCACCCGGCAGTGTGAACAAGAGCATCGGAAGCATTCAGGCAGGCTTCCGATGCTCTGCCTGTATGGAGTGGCACTCAGTTAAAATAATTTTTTTTAAATTAACCCCTACCCTCCCTCCCTCCCTCCCCCCCCATGTACTTGCCGATCACTGCCATTCCCCCGCTGTCGACAGGTCTTCTTCTGAGGGGAACTGTCTGGGCCATGAGCCAAGACTTTATTACAATTTATACATACATTTAAACCCCCAACAGCCCCATTTACATACAATAGGGTACATAGAGCACTATAGTACAAGGAAGGGTGGGGTCAGACAATAGCAAGGGCTGATGGGAGATTGTGGAGGGACAAAGCAGCCAATTTAAACTGGTCTGGCAGTGTCCCTGGGAAAACACCCTGCTGCGGAAACAATAGGACAGGAATAAGGGGGAGGGGAAGAGGCACAGACTAGCAATACACTCTGAGAGATAATTGAGTCAGGAACTGTACAAACTCAATTATCTCCAGGTACAGAAAAACGCTCAATTTACAAACACCCCAAGATCCATGGAAACCCCACAAGAGTCACATCCTCGGATAGCCCTGATCTGGGTGACCAACATATCCAAAAATCACCCAGATCGGTTCAGTGGTTTGGTTTTGCCATGGAAGTCACTTTTTAGCATGTCTTTTTGCAGGTGCCCTTCCCCCATACACGCACACAAACTGCACCCCTCACACACACACACACACACACACACACTGCATCCCTCACGTATACCATTGAGTTTTATTATTTCTGGCAGGCGCCGGTCCACAAAATATTTCTCCTCTTTTCGCCGGTCCCCGGGTGCTAAAAGGTTGCAGATCACTGGTTTAAGCTATCTACATATCATTTGATTCCCTCTGTCTATTTGTCTGTCATCCTTTTAGATTGTAAGATTGCTTAAGCTGGGCTCTCTTCACCTGCTGTCTCGTATAATAAACATGTTTTATTAGTATTACTTGTTTCATGTGCCAAGAATATGATAACTCTGAGAATGGACAAAGTTTAGGGAAACTCAGAAGCTTTCTCTTCGGTTAGTCCCTGTTCAAAAATAATTTTGCTCACTTGTGCCATTACGAAGAGAACCTATACCATTCACATATCAGACTGGTTACATCCACAAGTGCAGCCCAGAACCGAAATTCTTGCAAGATCTCTCTGCAGAAGAGAGACAGCAACCCCAGACAATCGTTTTGCGCTTTGCGAAGTGTGCCTGATACACCTATGGGGAGCTTGTCTTGTTTACTGTGGAATATGTTGCAACTATATAAATTCTTGTAATTGTGCATACACCTAATACTTAATTTATTTGTTCCTTTTCATTATTATTATTATTTCAGACTTACAAAAGGAAGATGTCTTTCAATGCGAGATTGACTACGAAGGATTTGAAGAACTTGAAAACAGAAAGTCAAAGAGGAGTAAAAGAAAAAATAAGAGACAAAAAATAATGTGATTGTGTTCTAATCTAGAAAAGACTAAATTTATTAACAAGAGCCAGAAAAGCTTTTCTTCCATTTGTGTACATGCCGGAATATTGAAAATTTTTGTTTTTTAATGAAACCTTTTAAAAGGCTGTTGGTTATGTCTTAAACAATAGTTTACATTTATTTTAAAACAAATTCTGATAGTTTAATCATTAGTTAAATAAGATATTTCTAGTTGGTTTACATAGTTTTTTCTAAACTGTACATGTCACAATTCCCTTCATTAGACTGAACCTTTAAAGGACCACTCTAGGCACCCAGACCACTTCAGCTTAATGAAGTGGTCTGGGTGCCAGGTCCTTCTAGGGTTAACCCATTTTTTCATAATTATAGCAGTTTCAGAGAAACTGCTATAATTATGAATGGGTTAAGCCTTCCCCCTAATCCTCTAGTGGCTGTCTCATTGACAGCCACTAGAGGCGCTTGCGTGCTTCTCACTGTGAAAATCACAGTGAGAGCACGCAGCGTCCATAGGAAAGCATTGAAAATGCTTTCCTATGAGACGGCTGAATCTTGCGCGCGCTCTTGCCGCGCGTGCGCATTCAGCCGGCGGCGTAGAGGGGAGGAGGAGGAGAGCTCTCCGCCCAGCGCTGGAAAAAGGTAAGTTTTTACCCCTTTCCCCTTCCAGAGCCGGGCGGGAGGGGGACCCTGAGGGTGGGGGCACCCTCAGGGCACTATAGTGCCAGGAAAACGAGTATGTTTTCCTGGCACTATAGTGGTCCTTCAAGTATATTTCTTAAATAGGATACAGTAAATTTCCGAAACAGGATACAGTATATATTTACTTCTGAGTATAAAGCTTTACTTCTCATTTCAACTTCAATTCATTTTGAGCTTTCTCCAAGCCATAACTGCATTAATTTTATTTTATTTGAATTATGCCAGAAAAAAGGTCTTATCCTCAAAAAAAATAAAAATTGGGGTCATTCTATCTCAAGTGGACCAATAATTGTAAAGCTGGTTGCTTGACCATTTTTAATTTCTTTATTTTTTTTTTTAATTTACCTCTATATATTGGTATTGCAAAACCACAAGTTTTTTATTTTTATTATACTTGGATAAACCATAGATGCCATCTTTCTGTTATGGTGCACAACAGCATTGACTTATACAGGTGTTTATTGAAACTTCAAAATTTCCGCTCAGGATGGTCCCAGGTCCTTGGAACAAAAACTGATCTCTAGAGCACTGTACTGGGTAAATGTACATATTTAAACATTTTGCACATTCTTGTTCCTTAGAGTTAGAACTTGAGTCCTAATCAGGCCTGGAACAGCCATAAGGCAAATGTCCAGTGGGCCTCAGTGGCCATAGGCCAAGGCCGACAAGGAAGATCCTTTCATCTCCCATGCAGAGCCAGCCTTGCTGTGGGCCCTCTGGGATCGGCCCACTGGCACTTACTTTTGAGGAGTGGTAGGAACCCGGGAGGCAGTCTGGAGCGTTGCCGTGCGTTACTTTTTCAATGCACCGACAGTGCTGAGCTCTCGAGAAGAGGAGCTACAGACTAAAGTCTAAAGTTCTTTGCCATCACTGGACCACCAGGCAGTGCAAGGTAGGGGAACATAAGACTTTTTTTTTAATCATTTGTATATATTTTTTTTAAACACATTTTCTCACATTTTAACCCACCCACACAAAACATAGACCCTGTTCACCCCTTATACACACACACAAATAAATGCAAAACCCTTGCACACACAGCACCCTCACACACACTGCATCCTTTGCACACACACACACACACACTACATCCATTATACACACACTGCACTACATACACACTCTGGATCTCCTACACACACTAGATTGCCCTTAGACACACACTGCACCACCTACATATAGCGTCTGTGCACACACTCGCAGCAACACCTATACACACATAGTATGCCCCCTGTACACACTAAGAACAGTATACACAAGCACTCTACAGCTCCTAGCCAGGCATATAATACCACAAACTAAAACTCTACACATGCAATTCCACAAGCACCACCAACACAAGCTCAACATCACTGATCGTTTCACTTTTAGGGTCAGTTTATAATTGGAAAGGTTCAATTCTCAGTTCTTTAGTTTTTTTTAAGGGGTATGGAGGTAAATATAGTGTGCATGCCGTCCATTTCAAGTTTGAGACTTTTTTTACTGAACCAAGGAAAACCAATTAGGAAAATTAAAAAGTCAGGCAACCTATGCTGAAACACTTGAGATGATTTAACCCTTATAACCCTTATAATATTTGTGGTTGTATTTTCTGTAAAGGAAACTTTGCACATATATTTTTTTTACATACATGATTCTATAGTTCCATGAAAGGCTTCTCTGTCTATTTGACCTGTTAGCACTATCTTAGTGTGTGTTAAAAATGTTTTTTACACTTTGTTAAATTTGATCATTTCTATTTCTTCTTTGTAGCAATTAAGTTCAATTATTTTATTTTGTATCACTAATGTATATGATTCTTCAACCTTTTTTACCGTTTACATATGTGATTTGCATATTGTTATCAGTTTAACTTGGCTGTGGGAAACATGACCAGTGTTTGTGAGTGTTAAAGATTATATTGATAAACATTTAAAGGGAAAACAATGCATTTATCCAGTGTCTGATTAGAACCCCATATAATCTAGCTTAGATGATTAGATTCCTACAGCAGTTTTTCTACATTTTTATAAAAGGAGGCCTTGATTGCAAACATTTTTGCATACTATTTTATACCTTTTCGAATGCATATGTTCATCTCTTGTATAATTACATTTTCCATGTGTGATAAAGATTTTTGTCATAGATTTCATATTTTTATATAAACTTTTAAAATGATTTAATAATTTGTAAAAATATTAGATATTTTGTAACATTTAAAATATATTTTAAAGGTTTATTCAAAAATATTAAATTGAGGCCATAATATGATGCTGGATTTTAAGTCTACACTTTCATAAGCATACAAATTAGCAAGATTGACTCTGATGTATAAATTCACAAAGGGGTTAGAGACAGGAATATGACTTTTTTTTTCTTCTAATTTACAAAGTATTCTCCTTTTTTAAACTGCTCCCAAGTGTAGCTCCTATTTGTGTTTGGAAAGTAAGTTATTAACATTAAAAGAGAAATGCAAAAAGAAAAAAAATCCCAATTTAACATATATTACTTCCATACTGATGATGCACATCACTGACTACACACACCCATATAATATCTTCCTAGTTTCTCTGATGATTTGTTAATGTGAGGATGATTTTTTTTTTTTTTGCATTTCAATATTCTTTTTGCTTACATTTTCAGTCAATGATTTGTGATACCATCTGATTTTTGTATCACTATTTGTATGTTTACAAATCATACATTTATAATCATTTACATGGCTGTCTTTAATATTAATTGAACCTGGGCCAGATACCACACAACTCTTGTTTTATTTTTCTCGTTTCCCCCCTAATGTCACATCTACCCACATTGCCCTCCACACCAAAATAAACTAAAAAATATATATGTTCTAAGTAATTTTATTAAACCATATTCTAAAATAACGCTATTGAAACTTAGGTGTATGCTCATATTTCTGTGAAGTGATGTGCAGTTGAGATTAAATATAACCATGCCGTGGTTATGTCCACCAAAATGTGTCACTAGTGAGCAAAATATCTTCCCTTTGTCTTGCAAGAGACAAAATATCAACATCTGACACTGGTCATATCAATATCATAAGCCAGCAACCACCAGGAAGTTCACTTTCCATTCAAGAGTTACTATGGCACACCCTAGTGAGTGTAAACAAGACTGTAGTCCAACCTTCTAAAAATGTAACCTAAGTGGCTGTCTCTTTTGATCAGCCTCTCTTGCCCTCTACCCCTTTACACGTGGTGTACCTACATAGAAGTGTTATGACTTTGGCACGCTTCTCCATATGCATTTTCATCACCTAAGTTGAGTATCAGTTTGTTGTGCATTGTGTTCAGCAATAGTTTAGCATTATTTGTATTTGTTTTTATTTGTTTGTTTCCTTTTTGAATCTTTGTCAGGCTTTATTGTGTTTTTTTTTGTTTAGTAAAAGTTTTTATAACAATCCATGTGTCTCCTCACTCGCTTTTTTACATTCTACACTATCAGCTTGTATAAATTTAAATAAAATTTTTACAACATATATAATTTTTATTACATCTAATGTATTGGGTAGCAGGGCATGCATTTTATGACATAGTGGAGATTTTTAAACTTTATTATGTATTAGTGATGTCCACACTTATCCCCAAAAACTGTTATTCAAATACATTGCATTTATATCTTGCGACAACCAAGGGCCATAGGAAATATAGAACACTAAACATGTCATCATTGTAATAAAAATAGCCACCAAAAAATATTAGTGCAAGCATTTCAATAAGTGCAACTCAAAATAACACGTTAAACAGTGCCCTCATAATTCCATATGGGAAAGCAATGAATTAATAGTAATGTAATAGTAATAGTCATTGTGTTTAGTTGTAAATTCTTAAATATACAACAAATAGCCATGAAAATGGCTATACACAGGGTAACATTTATAGGCAATCTGTGTGCACTTATTAAAATATAAATATTTGTGTTATATATAAATATGGAATGTTGGTGGCAGCCTTTAAGTGTTACAAAACCCATTTGTACCCATCTCCAGACTGGTGCATAAATATTTGCTGCCCCAGGCAAAAAAAAGTGCTGCTGCTCCCTAATGATTTTGTCTTTTTGTTGGACATAACAATGTCCTGCGCATGTTGGATAACTCCCTAAATTGATATTATGTGAGATTGCCATATTTAAAGATACCAAATAAAAATGATCTGCTAAGCAGCTCACTAATGTGCTATACCTATGCATGGCAATCCCACATACGATTACTGATTTAGAGAATTTTCTACTTAACAACTGAAAGATCAAAATTGAGAAAATCACTTTTTTAAATTTAGCTCTGTTGGCTGTTTAACCCCATCCCAAAAAATGGTCATTAACTACCTAGGACGTATCTGGTACGTCCGATAGCAAATAGGCACTTACCTGATCGTTGGCGATCTCCTGCCGTGTGGTATCACTGTACTTGGGAGATGTTGCTAAACACATATTGTGTCAAAAAAAATCACCAATTATTAAAAATGTTTACCTTTGGCATAGATTGGTGGTGAAATGGTTGCATGAAAAGAGTCAAAATAACCCAAGTTTAATACCTTAGGTTGTCTTCTTTTAAAAAAAAATATATATACATATGAAGGGTTATTCAGGGATTACTGACAGATATCAGTGTTGGTTAACTTGGGGGGGGGGAAAGGTTTGAGAAATAGCAAAGTGTACTTAATTGCCCTATAACTTGTTAACATTGGGCCCTAGAACATGTTAACATTTGGTATTTCTAAACTCAGGATAAAATTTTTGAAACTATTTAGCGCGGGTGTTTTTTGCCGGTTGTAGATGCGTAACAAATTTTGGGGGTCAAAGTTAGAAATAGTGGGGTTTTTTGTTTGTTTAAATTTCATCCTATTTTATAATTTTTCAGATAGTAAATTATATGAGATGATAAAAATAATGATTTTTTTTAGTAATACCATTTAATGGTGAGAAAACGCTATATAATATGTGTGTGGGTACAGTAAATGAGGAAAATTACAGCTAAAATGTAAAGATCCCTGGTCCTCAACGGTAAGAAAATTTGAAAAATGGTCTGGCCACTAAGGGGTTAATTTCCTACTGTTGATTTTAAGGATACCAAATTAGAGAGCTATCCACTAAATCACTTTCTTATGCACATGTACACACAATAATACACAAACACATTCATGAATATACACATGTTCCTATTACATTTTGTTATTGTCTCATTTGGTAAATTCCCTTTTATTGTAAAGCGCTGCGGAATAAGCTGGCGCTATATAAATAATAATATAATCACATGCATACATATGATTTGTATTAATTTTTTTTAGAAGTGCCCCCAGCCAACCACAAAGCTTCTGATGCACACGTGGGATACAAGCAGAGCGCACCTTAGCGGCTCAAGGGAACCATCATTAGCTTCAACAATGTACAGCATATATCTGAGAAACCAAACATTTGACTATCGGACATGGACTGCAGCAGGGTGCACACACATACACGCCCTGTATATCTCTTAAACAGTTCCCGGACATACAAGCACAGTACAAAATACCAAATAGAGCAATCTTCTCATACTTACAGCTCAAATCGCTGCTACAACAACCCACAGCCTCACCTGGGACACCCGTGGTGTCCAGCTACGACACGTGGTGCCTCAGAGGAGAACCGCACAAACAAACCCTCTCAAGAGTGTACGGAGCACTACTAGCAGGCACACATAACTCTACAGACAATTTCATACAGGCATGGCACAAGGACCTAGGATGCACCTTTTTAGGGCACCAATGGTCCGGAGCCTTTACAATCCATAAAGGCAATACCGCATGCATCACACACTTTGAACAAATAAGGAAACTACAGTATAGGTGGTATCTGGTCCCAACAAGGCTCGCACATATATTCCCAGGCACTTCTGCCCAATGCTGGAGATGTTGTCTGGAAAAGGGCTCGCTATTGCACATATGGTGGGAGTGCAAGGACATTCGACCCTACTGGAACACAGTGAACAAAATCATTGACCACCTACTACCTATAAAATTAACTCTAACCCCAGCAATGCCTCTTGTACATATGGCCAGAGGACATGTCCAAGGTTCATACCAAACTTCTATTCCACACGATAGTATCGGCATGCAACCTCATAGCAAAACACTGGAAATCTAGAGCAGCCCCCACAAAAACCAGACTGTTAGTCCAAATCCAAATGAACTGGGAATACGAACACATGGCGGCCCACCAGCTAGAAAAGAAGGGAGTAACTACAGAGGCAGGCCACATATGGGATAAATACCGGAACACGGTGAAGCATCAGACAGTCGGAGCCGAACATCACTAAAGGTCCGATAGATCGCTAAGAACTGGCCTGTGAGAAACAGAGAAAAAGAGAGTCAGGGAGAAAGCTCATGTCACTAGCATACACACCACGTAGAAGGAAAACACATAGACAAAATGTACAACTAAAGCGAACCCACTTGTGTACATAAATTAACCCCCCCCCCCTTTCTACCGGCCTACGAGGCACAGAGGCAGATACAAAGATGTAACAAAATGTGTAGTAGAGTTTGTTTTAATATTCTACATCATTGTTAGAAAACTGTAATGTACAATGCAATACTTGATCATGCATACATCACCTGATGGTATTTCCCCATCCCCTACCTTCATTTTGTACCCCAATACGTATTTGGAAAAGATAATAAAAATTGTCAAATTGAAAAAAAAAAAGTGCCCCCAGCCTCCCTACCTATACATTGGAGAGCAGTGGTTCCTTCCAGGAATTTCTGAGTTCCCAAATATGCCTGTAGTGATGCTGGGGACCACAATAGGGCATGTGAGGGCACTGGAAAGAAAGTCCATACCTCCCTTACCACATGTTCACTGCCTCCCCCAGTATATCTGGGCAGATTAGGCTCCTGCCATGTTGGTAGGCAAGTGCCTACTCTGCCAAGCGAGCTGGTAGGTCAGTTTAGTGTGGCTATCCCAATGCAATACTGTTAAGCAGGTTGGAGATACAGTGGGACACCCATCGCTGTAGCCGCTGCTGCATGTTCGCTAGAGGGGTGGCGCAGACTGAGGGTGTACCCCGTTAAATAATGATCTAGGCGACCACCTAAGGTTCCTGAAATAAGTGATGGCCTTGCCTATCTCTGGCAAAAGACAAGGACCCTGTCAACCATGTGGCCCATGGCAGTTGTCCCTTTTTCCCTGTGATAAAGATGGCTCTGATCATATTAGGAAAATATAAAAAAAAAGTAAATATAATGAAAGGCATTTCAAAAAGGGGGAGCAGCAGGGATGATTTTAATTTGAAAAGAAATATGGATTTTTTTTAAAACCTAAAAAAAAAAAAAGTAAGCAAAGCAATTTATCCCTACTCAACCCTTTCAAGATATGAAGAAGAAAGCTTTGCCATTCATCCAGTCTGTGGCGTGAGTGACCTTCCTTCAATGTGGAAAACCTCAGTGTCTGATCCGCTTATACACACTGTGTCGGCAGAGATAGCAGGTGTAGTCACACCACAAGACTCGGCCAAGCAGGACAAAACCAAACCACAACAATGAAAGGCAATCAAAAACATTACAACCAGTAAAACCACCACAATATTTTAAAATTTTTGTAGGAATATAACTTTTTTTTGTAAATCTTATTTTATTGAGATAAGAATACAACATACCGGGTAAGCTTTGAAAGTAGGATCAAGCAATATTAGGAAAAACACTTTTTTTGCACAAGATAGACATATCAGTACACTATAGCAATGCAAATGCCTTTTTTGTTGGGTTGTAATACAAGTATAGAATATAGCTTGTAACAGCTTGTAATTAAATATTTTTTTTTTATTTATTTTTTTTAAATGGAGCAAAGCCCAGGCTTGTATGTGTAGACAGGGCACAGTTCTGGTGAAATGTGTGGTGTATCCAGGTATACATTGCAAATGAAGACCGGAAACTTTCCCAAAATGCAGGCAGAGCCAGGTATACATTGCAAATGAAGACCGGAAACTTTCCCAAAATGCAGGCAGAGCTCAGTATTTAAGTTTCCAGAGACTTGTGGCCTAGGTGAGTAGTGAAGAGGATTGATGCTTCCTAATGGGTGAGGCTAGATGCAGCATAAAGGTTTATACAGGCCTGATAGCCTAGGTGAGTAGCTGCACATGAGGGCTTCTGAGTTGGTAAAACACTGCTAGTTTTTGCTTAGAAGGTGGAGGACAGTGTAACTGTAGAGCCCACTGACTAGATTAGTCCAAATCTTGAGCAGATGTTATTAAAAGCTTGAGGAGATGAAGGCACCTGATGGTGTAGTAGTTTCCGTGTCATAATATCTCTCCCAAGAATACAGCTACCATTACAGTAGTCAGCCACTATGTGGCAGATGGAAATAAAAGTAAAATTGTTCTTTTCAATGTGTCATATAATTAACCACCCTCATTGTAGACCAAGAGTTCGTGAAGGGTAGAGTATTAGCCAAAGCCTTTATACGTCACCATGTATGGCAAGCCTAAATATCATCAAAAAACAGAAAAGTAAAAGATAAATACATATTTAATCATATAGAACATGATATGCAAAGTAAAAATAGGATAGCCAGATGAGATGAAAAACAAACAAGCAGGTGGTGCCGAATCTGAACATCACTCAAATATAAGAAGCAACAAGTGAAAATCCATCCTTCCTAGTCTTAAACCAAATAACAGAACTTAACCTTATGTCTACCTTCGCACACACTAAGAAGGAGTGTGCCTACATATAACCAGATATAGAGAGTAACCAGGAGTAATTTAGGATCTGAACTGAGTATGTGCCAATGTTTCCAAATTATGCATCTAATCCTTTCCAACTGTGCTAAGAATGTGGTAATAAGGGTAACCCTACTATTATCCATGCCCTCCCTTTTGGTTCTTAACATAGTTTGGTTAAGGCTAGCTGCTCTATGTCTACAAATAGTTAACAGATGGTTGGGAAAACTTCTGGCACGGAAGTCATTCACCATAGTGTCTGCCTGTATCTCAAATTGTGCACCCCCAGACATTGTTCATTTAATCCTAATGATTAATAATAATTGATTATTACAGCTATATTCTATACTTGTACTACAACCCAACAAAAAAAGGCATTTGTATTGTTATAGTGTACTGATTTGTCTATGTTGTGCAAAAAAAGTGTTTTTCCTAATATTGCTTGATCCTACTTTCAAAGCTTACCCTGTATGTTGTATTCTTATCTCAAATAATAAAATAAGATTTACAAAAGATTTACAAAAAAAAGTTATATTCCTACAAAAATTCTAAAATATTGTGGTGGTGTTACTGGTTGTAATGTTTTTAATTGCCTTTCATTGTTGTGGTTTGGTTTTGTCCTGCTTGGCCGAGTCTTGTGTGTACAGAAGATCTTTAAGACCAAGAGAATATGATGAGCTGTGATAGAAAAACGAAATGTGATTTGTGGGCTTGGAGTACAGCTCAAAACTGAAATCCTCTGTCTAAACTCACCTGTACATCCAGGAAATGAACAGAAGGGGCATCATACTCATGTGTGAAGGACATAGAAGGCATCTAGGATTCCAGGACTAATTTAAATTCAAGAAAATCTCCAAAGTACCTTTACAAATAAAGAATATGCCATTAATATAGAGTAACTCTAATGAGACATATTCCTTAAATTAACGAGACATAGAAATATTTCATCTTAAATGAATCCATGAAAAGACGTATGTTGTAACCATATTTGAACCCATAACAATTCTCCTCAGTTGTTTAAACAACTGGTTCCCGTAACTGAAATAATTCTCATGTAGTACCACATGTAGAAGGTCCAGCACAATTCGGGACTGTGATAAGGTCAAACCAGCCTCCGGTAGATGGTCATCTACAGCTTGTATACCCCCATTGTGAAGGATGGAGGTACACAAGTTGTTGGCATCCATAGTGCATAGAGTACAAGCATGGAATCTGTACCAACCACTATCGGGCAGCCTGGGGGATTAGTGAGATTAGTATGAAGCTAAGGCAGGACATAAATTTTTTTTTAAATTCATCAGATGATGGGTCCGACTGTTTCTGTTCATCCTGTCTCTGGTGACTACAGGCACTATCCTTACCATCCCCCTCACCCTGTCTCAAAACCCCTTTATAACCTTTAGATTGTAAGTGTAACGGACCGTTTTGCACACAAGGGGTAAAAACCGTTTAGGCGATCGGCCCCCTTTCCAGAGATCCAGGCACAGCTACTGCAGAACACCAAAACTCACGAACTGGATACAAAATAGCACTCCAACTCCCGAACTGGAACCTCACGAATAGCTGCCAGCAGACGAACAGGAAAAGCTCCCAAGCGGCTTACACTCCTGGCAATCAGTCTCCAACAGCATACAGTGAATCCCCCCAAGAACGAGACAAGGCTCCGTGTTGAGGGTCAAGCAGTGGTCTGAGGTGCTGGCACACCCAGCCTGGTTTTTATTACAGTCTTGCAAATACAGGACCGCCCACAGGGAGGTATAAAACAACCAATCACATCACAGTTACATCCCATATATTCCCTCCCCTTATCCTGAGAGGAAACTCAATTACACATACAGTTAAAACATACTTTCTACCCAACTTTCATAACTCTAAAACCATACATCACATTCACATAAAATTACATATACACAATCAATCCATTCAGGGGAACAACATATTAAAAAATGACATGAATCAGACCAGGGGTTCAAAAGTTAGTAAAAAGTCCTTTGTGACTAAATGAAGCATGGCTTTCTGGCCCAAACCAGTTTCAGAGTCTTCTATCCTGGAGAGTAATTCAATTATCTCCCAGGACAGACACAAGACTCCATTAAGCACATGGTTGCAAAAAGACACAAAACACTTTAAAATACATAAAGTCACATTTATTACATAAAACACAGACATGTAACATATCCCCAGATAGCTCAGGTCCGAGCGCACATTATTAAGCGAATGGCGCTCAGACCACACGAATACAGTTTAATCGCCATGGAGCCAAAGTCTTTACAGTCAGTTTCATACGAATGGGCTCCATGGGATTCCTATCTGGGGTATAACACATTCAAACAAATCTACCGAACCCCAGGCAGAAAAGCACGAATGAAGCTTTTCTGCAGGTAAAAAAGATGTCTTTTAACAGGGGGCCATAGTCCAAAGGCAGCAGGCGAGCAACCAGGCTTCTCCAATGCAATGTGGCGAGATTGGTCTCGCCACAGTAAGCTTATGGGCTATCTAACTAGGCACTTTGTATAAGAGAACTTCAATGGCTAGATCTCCGCTCTGGGCCATCTTTTAATTTTGTATTGGTCTATCCATACTGTACAATGTTTTTTTCCCAGAATTGTACAGCACTTTAGAATATGTCGATGCTTTATAAATACCAGTAATAATAATTTAACATAATTTTTATATTTTTTTCAAAAAAACTTTGGAAACATCAACTAGGGGAAAGGGTACAGAATGAAAATGGGAAAACATTTCTCCATCCACAATAATATAAATTTGCATAAAAAATATTACAATATAAAACATACACATAAATATTGTCAAACAAGTCAAAAGTAGTTAAAATAACAAGCCATAAATAGTAATACAGTTTCAAATCTAAATGCTTTTCTTAAAATGAGTCACTTGATTAAAAATAACATATGTGTATACTTTAATGCATAATCCACAGTTTCTCCCTGTCCCCAGCCCTCTCACAGTAAAAGAAACACAGTTTAAGGTCATTAGAAAAGGACCTCTGAGGGGGGCAGAGCCTGACACCACACCGGAGCGGACGTGCTTTACTAGAGCTCCTGAGCCAACAACTCTAATCCGCACAAATCAGAGGCGTCCTGCAGTGTCCCCAGCCACACACACTGCCATCAACCCCAGTGTACCGCTGGTGCTGTTTTTTCTGACACCGAGCTCCAAGAATTGACGCTGAGGTGGCAAGGCCTACCGCGCGGGCGCCCCACAGCGATATATAGCTGGAGGACTCTGGCCGTGGAACCTACCCGGCTCAGAAGGCTTGTACTCCAGCCAGCCACCTGCAGGTGAGATGGGACGCAGGTCTCGAAAACCGCCCCCTTTAGACCATGAAGCCACAGTGCAACATAAGTCAAATGTTGCAGTCGCCTGGCGCAATGCGAGCCCTAACTCCCTGCGGGGAATCCCTACTGCCCTCAGAGGAAAGGGAATCCCTTGACAGCCCCCCAACCAAGTCCAAGTTACCCTGAACATCAGCGGGTGACAGAGGACTGCACCCCAGCCTCAAAAAGAGACATACAAGACATGCTGACAGGCCTGCAACCAGTGGCGTAGATATAGGGGTCGCAGCTGCGACCGGGCCCATCACTTCCGGAGGCCCAGCCTCCCTGCAAACTCCTGCGACTGGGTACCCCCCGGCAAACCACTGGGGCCGCACATTCAAGAGCCCATCGAGTGGCCCATGCTCTTAGGGTCACCCGATAGGTATGGATTTCCATGGGGCCCAGTCAGCGCTGTGGCACTTTAACAGCGCGACTGGGCCCCCTGTGATGAGATCGCTGCTGGGAGGAAGTGACTGCCCTGGTCACTCCTCCCAGCTATCAGAGAGCAGCGCAGGAGGAAGGACAGTGTTTACATTGCTCCCAAAGGATGCCTCCAGTGACCACTCTTCAGATGGTTACTGGAGGTGCTTCCTGGGGCAGTGCTGCACAGTAGGCAGCACTGCTGTTCAGCGTCTCCACGCTGGCTCCCATCAACCTGAGCCACCACTGAGCCCCAGTGAAAGTCACCCTCCTGCACCTAAAAGGTAGGAAACCTGTATGTGTGTGTGTGTTTGCTTGTGTGTCTGTGTCTGTCTGTATGCGACTGTGTGTCTGTCGGGGGGGTTGAAAGGGAGAGGGGAGAGAGGGGGGGGCCCTTGGATCAGTTTTGCACCGGGGCCCCATGGATTGTGTGTACGTCACTGCCTGCAACAAAATCTTAGGCAGATGTGGGAAGCAGACCTGGCAGGGCTCAAAATTGAAGTGCACGCAGTGACAGCGTGCACCCAGGTGACTGACGACGAAACACTGAGGGAAAGGGTGCAACACCTACACTACACACAAAACACCCTGTCCAGGCAAGTCAACCTGCTGGAGGACAGGGGACGACCTAAAAACATCAAGATCAGAGGAGTCCAGGAGACCCTACTACTGGAAGAATTGCTTTACTTCATTAGGGAAAGACTCCAGGGAAAGACTCCCTTTGAATTTGAGGCCTGCCAACTGTCCTTTTATCAGGACTTAAGTATGGCAACACTATTCTGGCGCCAAAATATGCAACCAAACACTAAACCACTTCAAGCAGCAGGCATCGACTCCAGGGATCTTCTGGGTGACAAAAGACAGCTAGCACTACAAGGCCACAGACCCTAAACAAGGCCCAGCATTGATGGCAGCATTGGGACTCTCCAACAACGACGAGGCCACAGCGACACAGCTGAACACCCAACTGTGGAATGCGGACACCACAGGGGTCTCCATACCCAGAGAGAGAAGAGGCACCAAGACCTGACTTTACCTTCCCTACTTGCAGCCTAATATCTGTATACTTATTTACTAAGTCTTGTTAGGGAAACCTAACCTGCAAATGTTTTTTTTGTTTTTGTTTTTTAACAGTTGCATTTTAAGTTGCAATTATCAAACATGCAGACAAGCAGTCCAAAAATGGCCCCACTTGTCTGCTCCGGTGGGTAACAGGGTATTAAAAGCGACAGAGCCATGCTATAGCTTGACTTATACCCTTTAGGTCCAGCCCAGCTGTATAACACAACCAGAGCTCCTACACAATTCGACTCGAACCAGGTCACAACTACGAATAGCTGTCACCATTATTATGACTTATCCCTTTACACACAGCTTATGCTCCATGGCCACAGTTAACACACATCACGGGCGCAGGCCTCTGGTCTATACGTGACCCTCTGAAAGAGAGCCACATTAACTCATCAGACAAATACTACCCATGCATAGGGCGCCCTAGAGCACACTCACAACCTCCAGCCCTCGATACAGAGCTGAGCTCGGCTACTACAGTAGGATAGTTTACCCGACGCTACATACTTCACCAACCCTATGGCTCTTGCCTGTATGCACTGTTCCATGAACCCGGGTGTCCCACACCCTTAATATGTTATTCGTTCAAAATCTCGTTATGCCATATCAGCCCAGAATAACTAAAAAATGTGTGCGAAATGTATCTTTACCATACCTTGTAAGTGCTAAGTAATATTTACAACAGCATGTGTCTAC
Source organism: Pelobates cultripes (assembly GCA_933207985.1). Classification (NCBI taxonomy): domain Eukaryota; kingdom Metazoa; phylum Chordata; class Amphibia; order Anura; family Pelobatidae; genus Pelobates; species Pelobates cultripes. The sequence continues at coordinate 113,896,820 of OW240918.1, forward strand.
TGTTGTGCATTAAACACGTATGAATGTTTAATGCTCACACGAAAATAAAGAATTAAAAAAAAAAAAAAGGGCGGATATTAATATGTATGAATTAAATATGGATTTGCATTTAATATTAAATAAAATTTAACTTAGAAAATATGTAAGAACTATTTAAACTGCTTTGGGAATAATTTATAAACAGAAATATACATAATTGCAGATGTTCAGCTACTTAAAGAAAAGAAAGCTGAAAATAAAATATATTAACACAAAGAGCTAACTAGTTACTTATCATTAAATTATTATTTTTTTATCACCCTAAATATCATCAACTACAATGTAATCATGAAGAAAAACTATTATTATAATTTATAGCCTGAGCTGCTTGCAGGACATCATTACTTAAAATAAAACTGTAGGGTCAAGAAAACAAACATGTATTCCTGACCATATAGTGTTAAAAAACACAATGTAGGTGACTTAGCCCCCTTAGAAGGGGTTAAAACTGCCCTAATTTCCAGAACAATGCAGATCCGCCAGCGCTAGCCTCGCCCCCGATCCGCCTCCTTGGTGACTTAATAATTTATCATTTTTAGCCAATCCAATGCTTTTCCATAGGGCAGGGGTGGGCAATCTGCGGCCCTACAGATGTTTTGGACTACATCTCTTATAATGCTAGCAAAGCATCAAGGGAGATGTAGTCCAAAACATCTGGAGGGCCGCAGATTGCCCACCCCTGCCATAGGGAAAGCAGTGGATTGGCTGAAATCAGCAAGGAGGCAGGGACAATCTGCACCTCCTCATAGAGATGTATTGAATCAATGCATCTCTATGAGGAAAATTTTGCGTCTCCATGAAGAGCGTGGAGACGCTGAACAGCAGTGCTGCCTACTGCGCAGCACTGCCCCAAGAAGCACCTCCAGTAACCATCTGAAGAGTGGTCACTGGAGGCATCCTTTGGGAGCAATGTAAACACTCTTTTCTCCGAAAAGGCAGTGTTTGCATAAAAATGCCTGAAGGAAATGAAGGAAATACTCACCAGAACAAACACAATAAGCTGTAGTTATTCTGGTGACTATAGTGTGCCTTTAAAGTTATGAAACATAATGCTAGCCAATCTATCTACACATAAATTCAGCCTTGTAACCTAAACCTAGAAAAGAGGGAAAAAAACTCTTTACAATACTAAACAACGGTGCTGCAGAACATATTTGAATATTTTTATACTTTTAATTCTTTTGTATGAAAATGCAGCTGTTAGGGATAAACATTTAAGTGAAAGGGGCTATAATGGCTGCCTTACTATAATCACTGCTTTCTAGGAAAGAAAGTCTCCAGAGCTTGGATAAAATCACTGCAGCCTGTTCCTGTCAAAGTGGTCCTCAGAGACCACAGTCAAGCTTTTGTGATGGAATTCCAGTAAAATAAAAGTTTAGCAGGCCAGGATTGCCACAAGGCATATGTAGGTACATGTGTTTGTAGTATCAGTTAGTTAGTTACACGTAGCTAAGATACTGTCATCACTGTACTGAGCATGTGCAGGAATGCAGGAACTGGAATTACGCGTCCCTCTCCTTTGTTTCAGATGAGCCACGTGGTTAGACCGGATGGATGAGTTTAGACTCTATTCATTGATTAGGTTAAGGGTATGTGTGGGCGTAGCTAATTATGGGAGGAGCTACAGTGCTATATAAGGAATGTACTCTATGTATTCAGTGCTCAGATCTTTGCTGTTTTTGGTGACATAAGTCTCTCTGAGTCCCGGTCGGTGAATCGAATAAAGATCTCTTCCTTCCTGAAGAAATCTGTGTCCATCTCTCTGTGCTTGGCCTCCGTCAGTTTCCCGGTAACATCTTTGGTGCATTGGCCGGGAAGCTCATCATTAACGGTGGCTAGGAAGCAGAGGCGTGAGACGGTCTATCTTTGCCCACGTTCTCTACGGCTGCACCCCTGAACTTCTGCGTGGACCTCCCTTCGTCTCGGCGCCACTGGTCTGTTGTCCAGGAGATCATCGGCCTCCACGTAGTAAGTACTGGGGTGTCCCCGTTGATGAGTGTGAACTCAGGTTCAGGAACGAGCAGGTAAGACGACTACTGTTTTAGACGGTGGACCCACTAGGGGTATTGGATACCAATTGTGCGGTAGGCCCATAAGGGGTTTGAATTGGAATTGTGTATGGAATTGGCCCCCTCCAGGGAGGGAAGGAGCGAAGGCGCACCGCTCATAATTAGACGCCCTGTAGTCAGCCCGTCTAATCTTGGTATGGAGTCAGGCTGGGTCTTGGTTGAATATATATAGCCCAAGCTGGACACCGGTGTTTTGTCTAGACTAGCGTATCTAGGGTGTACATTTCGTTTGCTAGGTCGGAGGGACCGGTAGACTAAGCAGACTCTGGTGTACATTATCGTTCTCAACCTATCTTGGCTAAGTGGGAAGGCGTGTAAATTTGGAACCCACTAGACTATTGATAGAGTAGATAGACTAAAAGGGTATTGTTGTAAATTCCGCCCTCTAGTTCGCTATATGTGGTGCTTGGGCAGCGACGGCTAACCAAAATGGATGTAAATAGTTTTAGGTAGTCCCTCGAGGTACTGTCCAATAGATTAGTTGGGAAACTGTAAATGTGTTAAAATTTATTATAGTAGAGTGTATATCTTGCTGGGTAGCGTTAGCTCTGCCATCTAGCGAGAGTGTGAATAGTGTGTAACTGTATCATAGCGCACGGTACCATAACCATGTATTATAATCACTGATACTGTAAATAATCACTAATAACTGTCGTTTATGTTGTATGTTTAACACCATAACTACTATTAACTGACCTGTGACTTTAAAATTGTATTCTAACCAATGCTAACCGTACTATAACTACTGTTTGTAAAGACGATGTTACTAGGGTGTGTTATAGACGGGTAATTTAAATACTGAGAATTATAGCGTGGGTAATTGTATAATTTCGCCAAAAAAGGTACAGTAATAGTTATTTAGTGTGTGGTATAACAGCTGTGTGTGTACGGGAATTCCCTGTATGATTTGTTGTGTGCGTTTGGCCTAGTAACTGTGCCATGTGGTGCTGTTGCCAAGGGAAACGGGTGTGACTGTTGGAAGTGTGTTTTGTTTTGTTTCTATTGGAGACGACGCTCCATTGTTAAGTATGGGTGCGTTGGATTCAAAGATCGTTGATCCCTTAGATTGCATGTTAAAGAATTTTAAAAAGGGATATAATGTATGTGATTTTGGGGTAAAAATGTCTCCAACACGTTTGACTACTTTATGTAGCAGGGAATGGCCTGCCTTAGTGGTTGCATGGCCTCCACGTGGTAGTCTTGATCCTAATCTAGTGCAGCGTGTACAGATAGCTGTATCTGGTAGGCCGGAACTTTACGACCAGTTTCCATATATTGATTGTTGGAAACAGGCCGTGGATGACTTGCCAAAATGGATCAGGGTGTGCCAAGAGGAGCAATGCCGCCTCCGGTTGGCCAGAACTCGTTTGTCCACCAAGGCCGTGATCACGCCCATTCTGGACACGCCCCCTGAGTCAGAGATTCCTTTACCGCCCCCTTACTCCTCCTCTACAGGAAGAGGAAGAGGAGGTGCGGCTTGTAATGCCACTCCCCTTGCCCCATTATCTCCTCCTACCCCATCCTCTAGCTCAGAGCCCGGCCCACTTGTTCTAAACCCTCCCCTTCCGGTACCTACCCCCACTAACTCCACCTATCCGGATTTGACGTCATTTCTGGTTCCTGGTCAGGCTCCTCCCAGCCCGGCCCGGAATATTCTGCTAACCAACCTCCCCTTCAGTAAAGAAAAAGCGTCCCCCTCCCCTCGTCTTACTACCCCTCGACCGGAACCCATAACTGACCTTCCTCAACGAAGCCCCATACTAACCCGACAATTGACCGGTACCCTCCAACCCCGACATTATCAAATGCCTCTCCGATTGACACCGGGCCCGACACACATTAATGGTGAAGGCCAGTTACAACATGCCGACCCCGTATTTGTTTATGTTCCCTTTACCACTACGGATTTGTTCAACTGGAAAACCCATAACTCCTCTTACACAGACAAACCTCAAGCCATGACAGATTTGATTACCTCCATAATCCAAACGCACAATCCCACTTGGGCTGATTGCCAGCAATTGCTTATGACATTGTTTAATAACGAGGAAAGGACTCGTTAATAACGAGGAAAGGATTAATCAGGCGGTAATTAACGCGCTTGAAGAAGTGGCCCGTGCACAGAATCAGGCCAACCCGGTAGCATGGGCCGCAGCTCATTACCCAAACGTAGATCCGAATTGGAATGTTAATGGTGCTGATATGATTCACCTAAAAGCTTATAAGGAAGCCATTATTACTGGCATGAAAGCCGGAGGGAAAAAGGCGATCAATATGTCAAAGACGGCTGAGGTATTGCAGAAATGTGATGAGTCGTCCAGTGCCTTTTATGACCGATTATTGGAGGCATACCGATTGTATACCCCCTTTAGTCCAGAGGCTCCTGAGAATTCCCGGATGGTTAACTCTGCCTTTGTCAGCCAGGCTTACGGAGATATTAAAAGAAAATTGCAAAAGCTAGAAGGGTTTGTAGGGATGTCTATAACTCAACTAATGGAAATAGCAAATAAGGTTTATATGAATACGGAGACAGAGACGAAGAAGGAAGAAGAGCGTAAGATGAGAAGGAAGGCAGATACGTTAGCGTTAGCTATCGCTGGTGTAGATAGAAGGGAAAAGGAAGTGTACAGGGGAACCGAGAAAAGCGAGAATAAGTGGAATAGGGAGCCTTTAAGTAGGAACCAATGCGCATATTGTAGGGAAGAAGGGCATTGGAGGAGTGAGTGTCCATTGAGGGAACAACATGAGAGAGATAGAACAAGGGGAGGATATAGTAATAACTATAGAGGTAGAGTGAGAGGAAGAGGAGGCCCTGGAGGAAATGCTGGGAATAGGTGAGGAAGCGTTCAAGGGGATAGGTATTACCCAGCAGTGCAGAGACCGCGAGAAAGAGAAGATAGGGACTTTGTGGGTTTGGCTGACACTGTCATGGAGGACTATTGATACCGACCGGGCTCCATCCCCCTTGGTCGAGCGGAGCCTATGGTCGATGTAGCAATAGGGGGAAAAAGGAGTTCTTTCATGATCGACACTGGTGCTGAAAATTCTGTGGTAACCGACCTAGTTGCTCCTCCTTCAGGAAGAACTATCACTGTAATAGGAGCAACTGGGAGGAGTGCTGCTAAACCGGTTCTCAAAAGTCGACTCTGTACACTGGGAGGCCACGTAGTGAAACATCAGTTCCTTTACATGCCTGAATGTCCAGTCCAACTTCTAGGACGGGATTTGTTGTCGAAGTTACAAGCACAGATAACATTTCTGCCTAACGGAACGACATCCTTGAAGTTTAATGGACCCTCAGGTATAATGACACTATCAGTACCAAAGGAAGAAGAGTGGCGACTTTATACAGTGATGACAAGTCAAAACCCTAAGAGTGATGAATCCTTGTATAATATACCAGGAGTGTGGGCAGAAAATATCCCACCAGGACTTGCTCGCAATATCCCACCTATACGCATCAAACTAAAGCTTGGAGTTATCCAGTAAGCCTGCGACAATACCATATACCTCAAAAGGCGAAGAAGAACATACAGTCTTATTTGAATAAGTTCATAAGGTATTGTATCCTAAAATTCTGTACTTCCCCCTGGAATACTCCATTGTTGCTTGTTCAGAAGCCTGGGTCAGATGAGTATCGTCCAGTGCAGGATTTGAGAGCAGTCAATGATGCGGTAGTAAGTATACATCCAGTTGTGCCCAATCCTTATAACCTGCTTGCCTTGATTCTGGGTGGGGCTACTTACTTTACAGTCTTGGACCTTAAAGATGCCTTCTTTTGCCTACAAATTGCTACAGAAAGCCAGTGTATCTTTGCATTCCAATGGGAAGATGCTGTAACGGGCTCGAAACGTCAGATGACCTGGACAAGATTGCCCCAAGGGTTTAAAAATTCACCTACCCTATTTGGATCAGCATTAAGTCAGGACTTATTAGATTTCAAGTCCATCCCAGGAGAATGTGTACTACTACAATACGTGGATGATTTGTTGATAGCGGCAGTTACTAAAGAGATATGCCAGCAAGCAACTTATGATTTACTGCACATTATTTGGAAGGGAGGATACAAGGTGTCCAGGAAGAAAGCTCAGTTGTGTCAGCCAACTGTCAAGTATCTGGGATTCCATATCTCTGAAGGTCAAAGGATAATGGGGCCTGAAAGAAAAGAGGCTGTATGCGAGAATTCTTAGGGGCAGCAGGCTTCTGTAGGATATGGATTCCCAGTTATGCGATACTGGCGAAACCCGTCTATGCCGCTATTAAAGGCACGGAACATGATTCCTTCCTGTGGACCATCGAACAGCAGAAGGCATTTGAGGATGTTAAGAAGGCATTGATGAGCGCCCCCGCATTAGGTCTACCTGATCATACACGTCCATTCTACTTATATGTACACGAGCAAAGAAGGATGGCTGTGGGAGTACTGACACAGTATCTGGGATCATGGCAACGACCTGTTGCGTATATGTCCAAACAACTGGATGCAGTAGCCAGTGGTCTTCCTCCTTGTCTAAGGGCCGTAGCTGCCGCCGCCCTGTTGGTAGCAGAAGCTGTTGTGCCTAATCATTAAATTCATGAAGCACCAATATCCAAAAAGTAATAATCAATTACCTAATAAGGTTTATAACGATATTGGCAGGCACACAAACCAGTTCGAGATGAGTGTCTTGGGCTATAGGAAAAAGAAACCACACAGAGACCAAGTTGCAGATAAGAATTCACACCACAATTTATTGTCCACAAAGGGGACCCAATACAGAGTAAGCTTAATTCTCATTAAGCAGTTGCATGCATTCACTTCAAAACAGCTTAGCATCCGGATATATCAGCTTAAGTATACATCACCATTAGAGGGGTTTCGTTGTGTCCTCACTGCACATGACTGGGGGAACTCTGGCAGTCGGCATGGAGGGACCCTCTCTGGGAACAGCAGAGACCAGCAACACGCGTCCGCATTACAGGTGGGTAGTTCTCCAAGTGAGTGCCAAGTTTCTCCGTCTTTTATACCTTTTAGCAAGTTTGTAACTTTTCCAAAATTTCTTATCAGTGCAGCCCAGCATGTATCTTGTCATGCGCATTAGGTCATCAGTATGGTTGATCAGGCCAGTCGTGACCACCCAAGGCTCATGCCAGATACGTGCGGTATCTTATTCTATCTATGTCCCTACTCTTATCTTTCCATACATTTGTTGGCACTAATTCCCTCTGTTCAGCACGTGGGCCTTTTTGGATATTGGCAAGACATGCTATGGAATATTCCAGGCAATGTTGAATTTCTTAGTGCGACACAGTTTAAGCATTTTATGCAATGTCATCATAGCTGAATTTCTTAGTGCGACACAAGTTGAATTTCTTAGTGCGACACAGTTTAAGCCAAGTGCCATCTTAACTATCTATGATAGATTAATTTGCTCATTAGTGATCAATCAATCATTCTTAATTAGTTAATTGGATTTTATCACAATTATCACAGAAGCTGACAAGCTCACTCTGGGTCAGGAACTCTATGTGCGAGTCCCGCACGCAGTACAGACGTTGCTAGACTATAAAGGTAATCATTGGTTTAGCAATAGCCGCATGACTAAGTATCAAGCCATGTTATGCGAGAACCCGAGAGTGCATCTTGCGACTGTTAATACCTTGAACCCAGATACCCTCTTGCCGCAACCTACTGAAAGTCGACATGATTGCCTGGAGGTAATGGATGAAGTGTTCTCAAGTAGACCGGACCTTCATGATTTTCCCATCCAGAACCCCGATGTTCAGTATTACACGGACGGCAGTAGTTACGTGAAAGAAGGGATTCGCTATGCCGGATATGCAGTGACAACTACAGACAAGGTGATAGAAGCGCGGCCATTGTCAAAAGGAACATCAGCACAGAAGGCAGAATTAATCGCACTTACACGGGCTTTGCAATTGGCTGAAGGGTTGAAAGTAAATATCTACACAGACTCAAAGTACGCATTTTTAACCACTCATGCCCATGGAGCTTTGTATAAAGAAAGAGGATTACTGACCTCAGAAGGAAAAGAAATCAAGTACGCAGCTGAGATATTACAACTATTGGAAGCTGTATGGGAGCCGAAGGAAGTTGGTATCATACATTGTCGAGCACATCTGAAAGGTGATGGTGATGTGGTGAAAGGAAATCGGATGGCAGATAGTGCAGCTAAGCGTGCCGCTGAATCCGGACAAAAAGAATATGTGGAGTGTGTAGCAGCTCTTATACCGACCCCTCTGTCCCAGTGGACTCCAGTTTATACAGCTCAAGAAGTAGAGTGGTTAAAGACTGAAGCTGGGAAATATTTGGAGAATAATTGGTATCAGTTAGAAGATGGAAGAATAGTTATTCCAGCATCGCTAGCTGTAGAAATTGTCCAGAATTATCATAATGGGACACATTCTGGAAGAGATAGTATGGAAGAATCTCTTAGGAAGCATTTCTACATACCAAGATTGTCCAACTTGACTCAAGCCATTGTTCGAAGATGCGTGTCATGTGCCAAGAACAACGCAAGGCAAGGTCCAGTGAAACCACCGGGAGTCCAGTACATGGGAGGGCTTCCTATGTCCGATCTCCAAATAGACTACACGGTAATGCCCAAATCCGGCGGACATCGTTACCTACTAGTAGCTGTGTGTAACTACTCAGGATAGATAGAGGCGTGTCCAACTCGTACAGAGAAAGCAGGAGAAGTTGTGCGATTTCTGTTGCGAGAAATAATACCCCGATATGGACTACCGTGTTCTATAGGATCAGATAATGGTCCAGCTTTTGTCCATCAGTGCCTACAACAACTGACTCATATGTTTGGTATTAAGTGGAAACTTCATACAGCATATAGGCCTCAGAGTTCTGGGAAAGTGGAAAGGATGAACAGAACCATTAAGACCCAGTTGTCAAAAATGTGTCAAGAAACCCAACTCAAGTGGAATGTTCTTTTGCCAATAGCTCTGTTGCGCATTCGTAGTACACCTACCAGAAAGTTAGGTCTATCACCCTTTGAAATTATGTATGGACGTCCACCTCCCATACTTAGTAACTTAAGGGGGGACTTGAGTCAGTTGGGAGAAGGAATTACCCAGCGGCAGGTTGTAGAGTTGGGTAAAACTATGGAGGAGGTACAGAAATGGGTACAGGATAGGTTACCTGTAAATATTTATCCACCTGTCCATTCTTACCATCCAGGAGACCAAGTTTGGATAAAGGAGTGGAACAGTGTACCGTTGGGGCCAAAGTGGAGGGGTCCTTATTCTGTTCTTTTGTCTACTCCAACAGCTATAAAGGTGGCAGAGGTGACTCCGTGGATTCATCACTCCAGGGTTAAACCAGCAGCAGATTCTTGGCAAGCTACTCAAGATCCTGAGAATCCCTGCAAGATCCGGTTGAAGCGAGTGACCCAGTTAGATTAAAAGTGTTTTTTGCGAAGAAAATTGTTACAAGGGAACATCAACAAAGATCTACAAGTAGGTGTTTTGACGGCCACAATAAAGCCTGACCACCTACCAACATTTAAGCCAGAGGAATCCTCTGTGAAGAACAGTGAGGATCAGAAGGACTCCATTCCCTGCAGCCCTCACACGCCTGGAAGCTGAGGTGCCGTCGCACGGTCGAAGAATTAGGAAGAAGATGTCAGGAGTAATGTGTTTGATGATGTATATATGTGTGTTTTTAATTATTCAGGAAGGTAGAGGTACCGACACACCAGGCTGCGAGGTTTGCATTAAGACTACGAAAACAGGCAATCGTATTTCCCAGACCCTTATTTGGCATTCGCAATATGAGTGCACAGGACATGTATCAAAGTGTAGATACCTAGGTACAGATTATAGTGTATGCCATATAGGAGCAGGAGAACCTAGGTGTTTTAATCCTGAGTATCAGCCCTGTACAATTTGGTTGACTATTTGGAATGAGAACGCACAAGGGAACCTGATAAATAAGACTGTACTAGAAAGCGTACATTCTCCAGGTGTTTTGCTATTTGATGCATGTAAGGCGATATCAGGTAGTAGGAAGCCATGGAATGTATGTGGTGGTCTTAAATGGGAAAGAACGTATGGGTCTAATGATAAGTATATTTGTCCTAGTAATAAGCATAAGTATATAGATCCAAACTGCCTAAATAAAGACTACAATTATTGTCCATATTGGTCCTGTGTGGGATGGGCAACCTGGGGACAGACAGTAGATAAGGATATGATTATCACTAGATTGCCTACCAAGCCATATTGTAAGTCTATGGAGTGTAACCCAGTCCATATACTTATCAAGGACCCAGAGCTATTTATAGATAAGTTTGGGAATCTATTTGGGTTCCAAATATATGGAACAGGTTTGGATCCTGGGACGATATTATACATAGGAATAGAGACAGATACAGTGGCCCCCCAGACTCATCAGGTTTTCCATTCTTTTTATGAGGAGATGAGTGTGGAAGATAAGGTTCCCCATAATGCCAAAAACTTATTCATAGACCTAGCTGAGAGCATTGCTGGTAGTCTTAATGTAACCAACTGCTATGTGTGTGGAGGTACTAATATGGGAGACCAATGGCCTTGGGAAGCAAAGGAGGTAATGTATTCTGGTTCTGAGACAGTTGAACAACTAATATCTTCTCAATTTGATTATCAAGTGAGTGTTAGAGGTAAATCTGAGTGGCGATTAAAGACGTCCATTATAGGTTATGTTTGTATAGCAAGGAAAGGAATAATGTTTAATACATCTGTAGGAGAATTGACTTGTTTAGGGCAGAAAGCCTATAATGACGATACAAAGGATACTATTTGGTGGTCAGCTTCAAATGTCTCAGAACCGTCTAATCCGTTTGCAAATTATACCAATTTAAAGGATGTATGGTTTGACCTATCTGCTACATCTAGTTGGAAAGCCCCAGCAAATTTGTACTGGATTTGTGGTAAGAAAGCATATTCGGAGTTACCACAGGACTGGGAAGGGGCATGTGTATTGGGTATGCTCAAACCATCCTTCTTCTTGTTGCCAATTGAAACAGGAGAGACTTTGGGAGTTAAAGTATATGATGTAAATCATAGGAAGAAAAGGGCACCCCTAGAGATAGGTACCTGGGAAGATGATGAGTGGCCTCCCCAGCATATTATAGATTATTATGGGCCAGCTACGTGGGCAGAGGATGGTACTTATGGATACAGAACCCCAATATATATGCTTAATCATATTATAAGATTGCAAGGAGTGGTTGAGATAGTTACCAATGAAACATCACAAGCGCTCAATCTCCTAGCGAAGCATAACACTAGGATGAGGACAGCCATCTACCAGAATAGATTATTTTTGGATTACCTATTGGCAGTAGAGGGAGGTGTATGTGGGAAGTTTAATCTAAGCAATTGTTGTCTTCAAATAGATGATGAAGGGCAAGCAATAGCTGAGCTTACTAGCCAAGGGTATAATCCGAGTAGTTGGTTTGGTAGTTGGTATGAGCAGTTTGGAGGAATCAAGGCATTGGTAGGTGGAGTAATACTGATTTTGATGTTGTGTCTCCTTCTGCCATGTCTGATTCCTTTGCTAATTAGGTCTATGCAGAGCATTATAGAAAGTATAGCAGAAAGAAAGGCCGCAGTACAGGTAATGGCTGTTTGCAGGTATGAAGCTCTAGATCAAGGAGAATACATGCAGGAAGAGGAATGTTGAGGGGTTCGTATCTTTAGAGGATCGCAAAGTCTAGTCTGGTTTATGGCAACTTGAGGTGTAAGCAAACTATGATTGGTGATGTATCTGGAATTATTTTAAATCAGAAGCATCAAAGGGGGGAATGTGATGGAATTCCAGTAAAATACAAGTTTAGCAGGCCAAGATTGCCACAAGGCATATGTAGGTACATGTGTTTGTAGTATCAGTTAGTTAGTTACACGTAGCTAAGATACTGTCATCACTGTACTGAGCATGTGCAGGAATGCAGGAACTGGAATTACGCGTTCCTCTCCTTTGTTTCAGATGAGCCACGTGGTTAGACCGGATGGATGAGTTTAGACTCCATTCATTGATTAGGTTAAGGGTATGTGTGAGCGTAGCTAATTATGGGAGAAGCTACAGTGCTATATAAGGAATGTACTCTATGTATTCAGTACTCAGATCTTTGCTGTTTTTGGTGACATAAGTCCCTCTGAGTCCCGGTCGGTGAATCGAATAAAGATCTCTTCCTTCCTGAAGAAACCTGTGTCCATCTCTCTGTGCATGGCCTCCGTCAGTTTCCCGGTAACAGTAGTAAGTGCAGTAGAAGCAGTCAGTACTGTAGAAGCAGTCAGTACTTTATATGCAGTCAGTACTTTACAAGCAGTAAGTGCATTAGAAGCAGTCAGTGTTCTGGAAGAGGTAAGGTGAGTCCAAGCAGTCACTTGTTTATGAAATTCAGCAAAGTGGAAGCAGCCCCTTGAGCAAATGTAGTCAGGCACAGGAGCCAGCTGTGCCACAAGCACCCGCCATGCTGACGATGGATGTTAAGCTGAAGGTGCCAGTCATGCAGAAATCACCAATTAAGCCAAAGGTGTCAGCCATACATTATGGATCAGTCATGCAGAAATCACCAACCATTCTGAAAGTTCCTGTTGTGCAGTAGGTGTCAGCCATGCACAAAAGATTAGCCATGCGTAAGGATCTAGATATGCTGAAGTCATTAGTCATACAGAAGGAGTTAACCATGTCAAAGGCATCGATCATGCAGAAAATGTGGAAAGGATTTATTATGGAAATATCACCAGTCATGTAAAAGCAAAATGTACCTATCTTGCCAAAGACGTCAATCATTCAGAAAGCGAAAATCATGCAGAAGTCTCCCGTCATACAGAAGGAGCCTGACATGACAAAAGGATCATTCATTGAGAAATCAATCGTCATGCCAAAGGCTTCAGTCATCTCACGGATTCCAGTATTGCAAAAGGTGCCAATTAAACCAAGAACACCAATCCTGCGGAAAGTGACAGTCATGCAGAAGGCCTCAGTCTTGCCAAAGGCATCTGTCATACAGGAAGGGCCAGTCATGTCAAAGACACGAAGCATGGAAAAGGCACAAGTTACCTCAAAGATACCAGTTATGCAAAAGATGCCTATCAGGTCAAAAACACCAGTCATGGAAAAGGGGCCAGTCAAGCAGGAAGGGACAGCCATGCAAAATATGACAGGCATCTCAAAGATACTAATCATGCAAAAGTTGCCAATCAAGCCAACACCACAAATCAAACAGAAGCTGTCAGTCATGGAGAAATCATGAGTAATGGCAAATGAGACATCCATACAGAAAGCCTCAGCCTTGCCAAAGACATCAGTTATGGTCATGCAAAAACAATCAGTCATGGAGAAATTACCAGTTATGCCAAAGTCACCATTCATGAAGAAAACAGACATGCAGAAGGCGGCAGTCATGTTAAAGAGTCCAGTCATGCCAAAGACTCCAGTCATGCAGAAGGCACCTGTCATAAGGAAGGTGTCATTCATGCAGGAGAAGTCAGTTGTACCAGGCATGTGGAAGACCCCAGCCATGTATAACCATAAGTCAGAAAAACATCAGTCACCAGCAGTGCAGAAATAGTAATTCAGAACTTGTCAAACAAAAAATGCCAGCCACGCCAAAAGTCATTATGAAAACACCAGAAAATGAAAAATTGTCAGCCACAAAGAAGTCATCAGTAGTTCATAAACTATCAGCCATGCAGAAGCAGTCAACTGGGCAGAAGCAGTTTCTCAAACAGATACCATCAGTCATACAGAAACCACCAATCATACAGAGGTAGCCATTCCTTGAAAAGCCACCAGTAATGCGAGAACAGTCATGCGTACCAAAGTTGCTAAATCTCAAGGAAAGAATTAGTGTCAGACACCCAAAGCAATGTACAACACCATCAATGGTAACAGGTTGGTAAATTCAGTACATTTAAAAGTTTGTAGTATTTCTATATATTGTGATAAGGAAGAAAATGCTAAGAACAAACCAATTCACAAAACAAAATAATTAAAGTCCAATACAGATTTTCAACAGACACACACACAGAGCTGGCATAGAAAGGGGCCTTGGTGAATGACTGTGGAAAGGATAGTAAGGACATGAGGGACATGAGAAGGGTGGTTGGAAACACACATAAGGCTTTCTTTACATACCATTATTTCTATCATGTCATATAATTTAATTTAAAAATAATAATCAAATATGGTGAAAAATCTAAAAAAAAAACATGACTTTTTCTTGAAAAATCTTTTACTCATCTACAAAAGCTAATGAAAAAAACTGCTAAATAGAGTAAAAATGTTGTCCTGGGTTTAAAAACACCTAGTGTTTACATGCTTTTTTGCTTTTTTTTTTTGCAAGTTATAGAGCTATAAGTACAAGTAGGATATTGCTGTTTCAAAACATAAATTTTTAAGATTTATCAATAGTGACATTGTAACACTGTTATCTGTCATAAATCTCTGAAAAACACCCCACATATACATTTTTTTTAAGTAAACAACCCAGGGTATTCATCGAAGGATATTTTTTCACTTTTTATG
>OW240918.1:113911553-113947686 GCA_933207985.1 Pelobates cultripes
CAGCCATTTTACCACCAGTCTTTTCCAAACTTCACATAGGTAGTTTATTTTTTTTCATCTACATTGCAATTCAGGTATAAATTCACAGATCCTGTTATGTGTTGCTGCCAAAAAACACACTAATATGTGTTCAGCAACATCTCCCGAGTACAGTAATACCACCCATGCATAGGCTTGTCGGGTTGTTAGAGGGCTAAAAGGCCACATTTGGCAGGTGCGCATATCCGTTTTCCAACTTGGAATTTTGACATGTAGTCAACCTGCGCCTATGTCCTATTTGGGTCAATGTATTTTACCCCAATTAAACCATATATTTTTGAAATGTAGACAACCCAGGGTTTTTTTTCACACACATTATACTTAGGCATGAATTAACAGATCCTGTTATATGTCACTGCCAAACAACAACCCAAAATGTGTTCAGCAACATCTCCACATTTGGCAGGTGCGCATATCCATTTTCCAACTTGGAATTTTGACATGTAGTAAACCAGCGCCCATGTCCTATTTGGGTCAATGTATTTTACCCCAACTAAACCATATATTTTTTAAATGTAGACAACCCAGGGTATTTTAAATGGTGGTATTTTAACACTTTTCATGCACTGAATTCTACCACCAGCCGTTGTCAAACGTTTGGGTAGTAATTATTTTTGTGTTTTTTACACACACATTGTACTTTAGGCATGAATTAATTGATCCTGTTATGTATCACAACAACACCCCAATAAGTGTTCAGCAACATCTCCTGATTACAATGATATCACCCATGCATAGGTTTGCTGGGCTGTTTGGGGGCTATCGAGACTTGTACATGTCAGTTTTTCAACTTGATATATAGGTATGCTGGGCCAATCTTCAGTTTGGCATATTTTTGTTAATGTTAACATAATGAAAGTAAATATTCTTATAAAGTAAACAAGCCAAGGTATTGTATATGGGGTGTTTTCACATCCTTCCCCCAACCATTATGCTAAACAAATTTCAGAGAACGTGCATGGTGGTAATTTTTGAATTCTGCTTTTTATGCACACGTCATCTGGTTTTGGCCTGCCAATTATATGTTACTTCCAGAAAACTTTTTTAACCAAATGTGCAGGTATCAAATGCACCTTTAGCAGCAATCTCTAAACTAACTCCTGCAATAAGAATCTAACTGGAGATTTGGGGGAAGGAAACTGACTAAAATTTGCAGCTTTCAAAAGAAACAAAAATAATATTCAGGAACATGTAGTATAAAAAGGTATGTTCTGTGGTAGAGCTTAAAACATGTTCCAATACACAGTCCAGGTTTTGAAGGGCACTTGGGACAGTGCAAAAAGGTGGCTGTCCTTTTCCCTTTTTTATAACAGACCCAGCAACATTTCTGGGGATTTGGTTTTTTTGCAGTAAAATGTCTGGACTCCTCTGGCATCGTTGTTGGAACTTGACCATATCCATAAATGATTGTGGAAATCAGCTTGAGCTGAAATTGGAGAAAGGTGGTTTTTCCAGGATTCATTTTTTTAAAAAGTAAAAATGAATTATGGGCTGCTACTTGCATCAGATAGATAGCCACCTTTTTATACCAGGCTTTTTTGTCTTTCTTAAGATAAGATATGGCTACAAGAGCTGATCAGCCAAATCAACATCCGCCATGTGCCTGTTATAAGCCCTGATGCAAACAGGTTTGGTCTATACTCTGCCTCGGACAGTGACATCTGCCATGCTGTCGACATCTGTCGCTCCCGACGCCCGTTTTCCATTATGACGGTTCAGGACCGTCGCCGGTCCTCAGCGGTATTTTACCGATGACGGTCCTTAAATTTTATTGCAAACACTTTAGCTTTGCGCAGAGCTTTACATTCACCTTTTTTTAATTTGGCCTCAATGAGAGGTCTGGGGAAATCGTTGGCATTTCTTCTCACAGTACCACAGGCCAGTATCTGCACACCATAAAGAGTTTGAAACAAACGGACACTGCTATAAAAATTGTCCACAAAAAGGTGGTAACCTTTATTGAACAAGGGGATCAGTAGGTCCCAAACAAGTTTCCCACTTGTCCCCAGAGAGTCAGGACAGCGAGGAGGGTCCAGTTGACTAACTTTCCCCTTATATACACGAAAGGCAAATGTATAGCCATTTTTGCTCTTGCACAGTTTGTAGAATTTTACGACATACCTAGAGCGCTTGGGAGGAATGTATTGTTTACCTCCCTTTATATTTTATTAAGGATTCATCAATGGATAAATTTTGTTGTGGAGTATAAACTTCAGTAAATATGTGCTGAGGATAGTCTACCAGTGGGTGTATTTTATGAAGTCTATCATATTGGGTGTGATCTCTGGGGTGACATAGGGTATTGTCATCAAAATGTAAATATCTCAGCAGCAACTCATATCTTGCTCTAGACATGGCTTGGGAGTACACTGGACTAGAACAGAAAGGGTAGGTGCTCCAGTAGGAGCGGATTGATGGCTTCTTTATAATCCCCATGAGAAATGTAAGAGCCCAGAATTTTTTAAGTTCAGGGACATCTGTGGGATGCCAAGCTTGCTCCTCCCTGATTGCATAGCTACCTGGATTGCTCCCCAGACTAATTTATATGCTACCCAATTTATCGATAAATTGGGTAGCATATAAATTAGTCTGGGGAGCAATCTCCTCCCATATGGTATCCCCTAAAAATAGCTACATATATTGCATAGGGGAGAAGTCATCTACATTGACATTAATGCCTGCGTTGCCACTAAAAGTGGGAATGTTGGGCTCAGCTAAATGTGGAGAAACCCGTTCCTCCTCCACATTCATCACAGCAGAGAAA
Source organism: Pelobates cultripes (assembly GCA_933207985.1). Classification (NCBI taxonomy): domain Eukaryota; kingdom Metazoa; phylum Chordata; class Amphibia; order Anura; family Pelobatidae; genus Pelobates; species Pelobates cultripes. Next base: position 113,914,357 of record OW240918.1, read on the forward strand.
GCACAGCTTCTTTTTGCAGCCGACTCACACACGGATGACATGCCACTAGATGTGTCGTAAAACTGAACTGGGTCAAAATCGGGCGCATTGTCAGTGGCGTCAGAGTCTGACGCCAAGACGGCATATGCTTCCTCCAAGCTGTACATGAGCTGCATGTTTCAGTCAAAACGACTAAACGAACAAAATACTAACAATTTTTTTTTTTTTTTTACTAAAACAGACTAAAACAGCAATCCTTAAACTAACTCCTGTTAAAAGAATCTAATGGAGATTTTGGGGAAGGAAACTGACTGACTAAAACAGACTAAGACAGTCCAAGACAGGCTAAAACACAGATTTTTAACACAAATTTAACCCTTAAAGGACCACTCTAGGCACCCAGACCACTTCAGCTTAATGAAGTGGTCTGGGTGCCAGGTCCCTCTAGGATTAACCCCTTTTTTATAAACATAGCTCACACGCCGTAATTGGCTGTTAAAACCTGCCTGGGATGCTCGGCAGATAGTAACAATGGGATTTCGGCAGAAGCGATCTCCAGTCGCTCCCGACGCCCGTTTTCCATTATGACAGTTCAGGACCGTCGCCGGTCCTCAGCGGTATTTTACCGATGACGATCCTGAACCGTCAGCGGTCGAGAAGGGGCTAGGTACACCTCTGACACAGAGAACATCACACACATGTAAACACAGGCATATAACCCCCTCCCAAGCCCAGGGCCGGATTAACATAGGGTCTGATGGAGCTGAAGCTCCAGGCCCAGGCTCATGGAATGGGCCCATTGATTTAAAAAAAAAAAAAAAAGGATCATTTTTTTTTTTTACACACTACTCTTAGGGTTGCCAGGTATTTCTCATGTATTTCTTATGGTTGCCAGGTATTTCTTAGGTATTTGAGGCTGCCTATCCGGTGCCGGTATTGCAGTAATTGCAGTCTGTCTCAGTATAAACAGAGATTATTCTGCAATACCAGCGCCGGCCAGCAGGGGTCCCTGTGTGTGTGGAGAGAGGCAGGGATAAGAAGTTACAGCATCTCCCTCCCTGCCTCTCTCTACACACTGATCCACGGGGGAGCAGCTCTGCACAGAGAGTCCAGACAGCAGCTCCCAGAGTCCCCATGTCTCCTAGTGTCTCAGTGTCCCCTAGTATAAAAGAAAAAATCTCAGGCACTCACTGTGATAGATTTAAGCAGGTTTATTGGACACCGCAATGTTTTGACCTGTATTCAGGTCTTTATCAAGTCTCCAGTGTCCCCTATGTATCACAGTGTCCCCTGTCTCAGTGCTCCATGTCTCCCAGTGTCCCTGGTGTCTCTCAGTGTCCTTAGTGTGTCTCAGTGTCCCCTAGTCTCTTAGACTCCCTTAGTCTCCCAGTGTCCCCATGTCTCACAGTGCCCCCAAGTGTCTCAGTGTCCACTAGTATAAAAGAGAAAAATCTCAGGCACTCATTGTGATAGATTTAAGCAGGTTTATTGGACACTGCAACATTTTGACCTGTACCCAAGTCTTTATCAAGTCTACAGTGTCCCTTTTGTATCACAGTGTCTCAGTGCCCCATGTCACCCAGTGTCCCCATGTCTCCCAGTGTCCCCAAGAGTCACAGTGTCCCCAGGTCTCCCAGTGTTCCCTAGTATCTCAGTGTTCCCTAGTATCTCCCAGTGTCCCAATGTCTCTAAATGTCCCCTAGTGTCCTAGTGACATGGGGACACTGGGAGACATGGGGACACAGACATGCCCCCATTTTTGTGTATGTTTGCCCCTTTCAGCAGTTCTGGTTATGTGATTTGTGTCAGTGGCCCAACCTTTTACCCCATCCATAGACTTCCTGTTTACTGGACACTGCTGTTAGGGGGTACGGGTTTACTTGAAAGATGAAAGCGTGAGATTAGCATAGGATATGTGTGTTCTCATGGCTGCATCCAATGAATTTCCCTCCAGCACCATCTCCATCAGATACATGACGCTTAGGAGGTAGGACTGTTTTAGTGTTTTTGGTCAATAAGATTTTGTAATTAGGCCCAACATAATTGTCATCACCAGGCCCACTGGGCTCTTAATCTGGCCCTGCCCAAGCCCTCTTCTTCTAGGTAATGGAATATATTTCTAACACAGAGCAGGGGGAGGTAAGTGTCCCTTGCTCAGATTTTACCTCCCAGTGCAGAAAGCCATGCTGCAGCCCCTCTCAGTCTGAGCAGCCTCTAAGCACCATGGGATTCAGAGCCAGAGAGGAGACCAAGAAGTGGGAGTCAGGGGGTTCCATTACTGTAAGGGATCTGCCAGGGAAACATGAACTGTGTATATTAGTTCCACATGCTTGTACTGCCACATATAGGTCTGACTAGCTGTTTTACCCATTTACACCTCATTGTTTTTCATCATTGCCATTAATAGTGGGTGTGATCTGCAGCTTAAAGGGACACTATAGGCACCCAGGCCATTTCATCCCTGTCTCACTTAGCCCTGCAATATAAAACCAGTTTTTAAGAAATTGCAATGTTTACATAGTAGTACTAAGGCAGCTTCTAGTGCAGGGGTGCCCAAAAGATAGATCCCCAGATGTTTTAAAACTACAGCTTCCATGATGCTTTGTCATTGTAAAAGCATGCAAAGCATAATGGGAGTTGTAGTTCTTCATCTGTGGATCTTTCTTTTCCAGGATCTTACCGGACTTAACTGATACTGGACGTTCTCATATTATGCATGAGGACATCCAGCATCAGTGAAATCCCCATAGGAAGGTATGCTTTCCAACAGGAAGGGTCTAATGCGCTCTCCGTGCATGCGCATTTGGTCTTCCCGTCGGAGGTGGTGCACCTACCCAGCGTCAAGGGATATCAGGGCTGGAGTCGGGTAAGTAAAGAAAGGGTCAAATATCTGGCACTATAACTACTATAGCATTGTGTAATGGTTGTCAAAAAGGGTTGCACCGTAGCAGGGGCCCCTGATCCCCCATTGCCCGAGGGTCCCATGAACTGTCAGTCAATCCCTGATTGCGGTCTCATGGCATTGACCCACTCGGCCGTCAGCCTGAAATGTTTTTTCTCTTTATTGAAGTTCTCTTCACATTGAGATATTTATGCTACACCTCAATGATGATACCACAGGAGTCTGAGCAAGGTAAGTAAAATATGTATTTTTTAAAATGTTTTATTACATGGGGGGGTGGGGGTGGAATAATCTAAATAAGGGCAGCGGCACTATAGCATTATGAATACTGATTTGTTATAAATAACACTATAGGATTTCTTTGAAAAAAAAAAGTCTTTACAGATACAAAACAGCTTTTTAAAAATGTTTAACTCCATATATAGGCATGATGTTGTTTTCCTTGGTCCTGTGAGTCTGAATGTCAAAGTTGAGATGAAAATTCAACTTGTTTGTTCACAGTTGCTGTGATGCTCCTGGACTAATAAATTGTCGTGCTGTGATTTGGGTCATTTTTGGTTATGTGTGCCAATAATATAAACAGATGAAACAGGCAGTTGATTTATTAGGACAAGCAGATTGCCAGAAATTACAGGCTTTCAAAGTTTACAAAATGACGTGGGTTATAAAAGCTAGATCATTTTGATGATTTATATGTCTGTCCAGTAAAAGAAGCAATATCACATAAGAAAGCTCAGTTTCAAATAATAATTCATTAAGGAGACATATTTTTCTGTTTTTCTATCATTAAATACAGATTTCAAATATACCAGTAGACACAACAACACATGGTTTTATAAATTATACATATATTTACTTATTTATTTATTTAAACACTAAATAGATTATGCAAATAGTACAAAAGCAACATAAAAAATAAACACACCACAAAATATTATGAAGACAAAAGAGAACATATTTAAAATGATGTGAACCCTTCATAACTATAACAACACATCAAATGTATTTTTTAAAGATAATTATTTAATGGTATGGTGATTTAACTGTGACACATGAAGTTATCCTTAAAAAATCTCCAAGCTACCCGCTGTTGTGGTTATGGTGACAAGACGTCCCTGGCACCTACCCAGTCTGCAACCAGCGCCTGGCAGGATCCAGGTTTGACTACCTGCTCTGTGACTAAACCAGGCACTTGTGGCATCATAACCACAACAGCGGGTTGCTTGGAGTTGTCTTAAGGATAACTTCATGTGTCACAGTTAAATCACCGTACTGTTAAATAATTATCTTTAAAAAATACATTTGATGGCACAAAATACCAGACTGTTTTTATATTACTGTGGATGATATGTCCACTTTATAATCTTTTTTTTTCCCACTATATACCAAATTTTCTCATTTGTGCATCCTAAATTAAATATATTATAAAATTCACATTAAATATGCGATCGACAGAGGGCCAGTTATGGTTGGAAGGTCATTTCTGTAATCAATCAACACAAGTATTTCCATAAACACTAGAAAATAAGGAGAAGGTCGGCAGAGGTCAATATTAACATTACAATTAAAACCTTAAATAACAAATTTGCAAGTCTGTTGTAGAATGCATGTATAATTAATATAAGAGGTTATCACGAAGGTCACAATTGGCAAAGTTTAAAGAGAAGAGTTTGAATAAATATCTGAGTGCAATACAAAGGACATTTCTGTAAATCTCGAGTATCATATACAACAAGCACAAATTATACGTTATTTACTAAAGTGAGAATTAAAAAGGAATTTCACATTTTAGGCTCTGAACTTTCCTTATAGAGATTCATTGATTCAATTCATCTCTATGAGGAGATGCTGATTGGCCAGGGGGGTGTTTGAATCATGCTGGTTCTCACTTCTCTTTAGACTTACCTATCAGGTTGTTTTTCTTTTATTTAATAGCTCTCACCTGCTGGCCAAGAGGGGTGGGTGTGCAGTGGGGTGCACGGATCACTGATGCCCACCCTATTATTTAACAAGCACTTTTCTAGTGACTGGGCAGCAGTCGCTAGTTTTAACATATTGGTAGATATGACCTCACCTGCCATAAAGCATGTGGTGAAACAGGGAGTTTTTAAACATCCCTTATAATAATATGGGGGTCTTAATGACACTCATAGCATTTTATGCGTTGGTTTTCTTTTTACTTTTTAAAATGAATTTGCCATAACATGCCTGTATATGAAGCGCTCGTGTTCAGATTCCAGTGGTAAGGCAGTGTTCAATCTAGCTGAAATGCAGACCAAATTCAGGCCTGTTTGGGACCTGGATTGAAAAAATGGACATTATTAAATAGGGTTGACAATATCTGGATTTTACAGTCTGAATGGCCCCAAAAGCAGTCGAATGGTTTTGCCCCATTCGGTATAAGGCCATTTGAACTTTACAGAATAATCCTGAAAGCAACTAAATTAAATGTTAATATCGCAGCTCTGTAATGCTTATTTTTTTAACAATGATCAAGATTGTTCCATTCTAGCTGTGATTTCAGTTGGTTGTACCAATTGTTGTTTAGAGAAATGTTATCTATTCCAATATGCTACCTTAAGACTTATTGTCCGCTACTATATTTGACTGTTTGCTGACCACCATTACTTTGTTTTGCTTAATGTTTAGCTTGGTACCTGTCTCCTTATACATTGCAGAGACACAATTTAGGATTTAAAATGCTTTTAAGATATTCAGTATTAGATGACAGGGCCTTTTCTATAACATAAATTGTTGATTGTTTTACCCATTTATGAAGATGATTTTATGTATATTTGTTAGAGCTCCGTTCTCTGATCATGCTTTCTGGATAAATGTTGAAACAAAAACTGTAGACAAAATATGTCCTTGTCTAATTCTTTTAATGTTTGCTATATATGCTGATTCTGCCTGACCTATCCTTACAGATGCTGTTTGGTTCTAGTATAAAGTGTGTGATAAGGCAAAGTCCTTACACTCTTGACATTTGCACAGTCGTTATTCGGCATGTGCTACCCCTTACACTTAAATAAAACACTGACACCAATAATTCTGTTGGAGTATAAAGTCCACAGCTTTATTAATTAATTATAATAAATTAACATAATCTAGGGTCATTGTCCTACTAGACATTATGTTACTATACCCCCACACAGTACCCCTGACAATGACCCTAGCAATTAAACAATAAATAACAACAAATAACATATAACTTGAAACACACGGCCTACCAAAGAGGCCCCATATCGTCCAGTTAACTGTAGGGGTATACCTCGGACACCCCTACACCCCCAGGTTCGTAGCCACCAAAGAGCTAGAACCAACCAATCCTTAACTCCATCCGGCCTAAACCTCGGCCTGTCCATTTCAAATTCCACGCAAGTTCCAATATATACACCGCCCTGTTCCGCCGCTGTGACCAAGCGGAACTGCAAACTAGGGAGGGTGGGTGGGACAATCTACAGGTAAGAGAGGCTCCAGTTAAAATGGCCCCTATTCTAATATGGCTGCTCTTTATATCCCTACTCTCCACCCCCCAAAACATCACTCCCAAAACCCTTCCCACAAACTTAAGCCCATGCCCACTCCCTGGCTCTGTCAAGGCCCACTCCCCACACTGCGTTGCTCCATGGGCTACCTGACATTTGCACAGTCGTTATTCGGCATGTGCTACCCCTTACACTTAAATAAAACACTGACACCGATAATTCTGTTGGAGTATAAAGTCCACAGCTTTATTAATAATTATAATAAATTAACATAATCTAGGGTCATTGTCCTACTAGACATTATGTTACTATACCCCCACACAGTACCCCTGACAATGACCCTAGCAATTAAACAATAAATAACAACAAATAACATATAACTTGAAACACACGGCCTACCAAAGAGGCCCCATATCGTCCAGTTAACTGTAGGGGTATACCTCGGACACCCCTTACACCCCCAGGTTCGTAGCCACCAAAGAGCTAGAACCAACCAATCCTTAACTCCATCCGGCCTAAACCTCGGCCTGTCCATTTCAAATTCCACGCAAGTTCCAATATATACACCGCCCTGTTCCGCCACAGCACATGGCTTGACCCCCTTAAGCTAATGTGCGACCCCCACCATATCTAAACAGGGCCTGTGCTATACCATCCTGAAAACCTAGGTTCAGCAAATCATTCCCCACATCCGATAGGTGAATACCATCCCTCCTAAAATATCCCGGCAGCATACCCTCTAATTCCCTATGCCTCACCACCACGCCCCCCGACCGTCTAATAAAGACTGACATAATTTTGTTGACCTTACCCCTAGATCGAGCTATTGCAGCTGGATCCCTGGCGTGTTTCCACGTAAAGCGAGGCACCATCTCAGACCAAACTACGACCACGCCAGGAACCAGCTCCCTCAGCCGATCCATATCCCTCTTCATTTTTCGAACCAGTAACCTTTGAGGAATCAAGCCCAGGTCGTTCCCACCTCCGTGGACCAGTACCACGTCTGGGACCGCCCCCCCCGACAACTTTTTAAATAACGCGCTGCAGAGACCCTGCCAGCTAGCGCCCCTGCCAGCTAGCGCCCCTCAAACCAAGCCATGATAATTCCACTCGTTCCAAAGGAAAGCCCAGCTGCGTTCCGCATCTTCGAACTGCGGCTCTCTTCTGCGCCCAGTACACATACGAGTGTCCCATCAACCAAACTTTCAAACCTGAAAGGAAATAAAATTAGTTGCGAGGAGACAAATGCCCCCCCCCCATCCCAATTTCCTAACCAACGCTTACTTACACCAGCCTGTCAGGCCTCACATACGTGCGGAGCCGCATGGATTCCCACCTCCCGATCCGCTTAATCCGCTCGTCCCCCAAACCTAGGCGTGCTGCCTCCGTCGCTGCGCCTATGCGGAACGAGTGCGTCCCAAATTGCTTGGGCTCCAAGCCCAGCCTCTGTAAACCCGCTCGAAAAACCCGCAGAAATTGGAAGCGGGACAGCGCCGTCCCATCAGCATGCAGGAAAAAACTACCAGCCATCCCGGGACGGACCTCCAAGTACCGCGCCCCGCAAGCCACCGGGCACGCCCTTGAACCCGGTAACTCGTACAACACCACAGAGCACCCTTTACCAAACACGTCCGTTTAAGAGCGGCGCAACCTGATCCGCACCCTGTCGTTGCATAAGTCCACGTCGTCGAGCAGCAATCCGCCGGCCCCTTTCCTGTTGGGGCTCACCAGCTCGCCAATCCGGAAGGCTCCGAAGAATGCCCATACAAACGCTCCCGAAAATAGCGCCACCTCAAAAGGGGAATGACACAACCCAGCCAACGCTCCTAACAACCCTTGCAACACCGAGAACGACACCGGTCTTCTCGTGTCCCCAAACTTCTTACCCTTCCGAAAACCTCGTATCGCCTGACGTATCATGAAATTCTTAGTAATGTCCTCCCAACCATTGAACTTAAATAAAAAGGCCAGGGCAGACATATACCTGTCCACCATGGCCGGCGAAGCCTGTCTTGAGAACAGGCGACACAGCAACCATAGCAGCACGTCCCCCCGCTGCCCCTCCGAAAAAACACCTCCTACCTGTTGAACAGTCTCCTCCCATTCCTTCCAAACCTTAACATAAGACGACCACGTGCTTGGCGCCAATGAGTTCCTTATGTACTCCCCAAGCATGACGTCCCAAGCCGCCACATCTCGTCCGGGCATGCTTGCCCCATCTCCTGGGCGTCCGGCGCCGCTTCCCGGAATCGTTCCCACTGAAAACGAGAAAGCGCATCAGCCACCACATTCAACATACCAGGGATGTGCTTAGCCCTAAACACCACATTGAAGGACATGCAAAGAAGTACAAACCGCCGCAACAAACACAAGACCGGGGGGGAAGACGCAGACAAACTGTTTATCGCCTGCACCACAGCCATGTTATCCGAGTGGAACACGATGTGCCTGTTTGCCAACGCCGGCCCCCATAAACCCATCGCAACCACGACCGGAAATAATTCCAAAAAGGCCAAATTCCTTATTAGCGGGCTTTCTTTCCACGCTGCAGGCCACTCCTCAGCGCACCAATTACCCGCAAGATAAGCCCCAAAACCGACACTGCCCGACGCGTCAGTGTACAGCCCCACCTCTGCTGCCGCCGCCGGTTCCCTAAAGAACACCTTGCCATTAAAATCCTGTAGGAACCGGTCCCACACCCTTAAGTCCGCCTTCATATCCGCTGAGACCCTAACGTAGTGCAATGGCCAGCGCACCCCACTTGTCGCACGTGCCAGTCGCCTACAGAAAACCCTCCCCATTGGTATCACCCGGCACGCGAAGTTCAGGCTCCCCACCAATGATTGAAGCCCCCGCAGCGTCACCTTCTTAGCCCTCCCTACCGTGGCCACCCGCTCCCTCAGATCCACTAGTTTGTCTGAAGGTAACCGACATTCGCCTCTCACGGAATCGATTTCCAACCCCAAAAAACTAAGGCACGTTGTGGGCCCAACCGTCTTGTCTCCCGCCAAGGGAACCCCGAAAGAGTGCGCAATCCAGTGAAACACTTCCAACACCTGTCTACACCGGCCCGTTCCCTGCGGGCCAACACAGAGGAAGTCGTCAAGATAGTGCACCTCCGCACCCCCTGCCGATTCCTTCCGCACCACCCATTCCAAAAACGTGCTAAATTTCTCAAAATAAGCGCACGATATGGAACAGCCCATTGGTAAACACAGATCCACGAAATAACCCCCATCAAGATAGCACCCAAGCAAATGATGGCATTTGGGGTGTATAGGGAGCAGCCGGAAGGCTGCCTCCACATCCACTTTCGCCATCAGCGCCCCTCGCCCCATTCTCCGTACCAACTCGACAGCCTTGTCGAATGACGTATAAGAGACGGAGCTGAGGGCCGCGTCAATGTCATCATTTACCGACGCCCCTTTTGGGTACGATAAATGATGTATCAACCTGAACTTACCCGCTTCCTTCTTGGGAACCACGCCGAGTGGGGATATCCGTAGGTCGACCAATGGCGGCTCCAAGAATGGGCCCGCCATTCTCCCCAGCTGCACTTCCTTGCTCAACTTCTCCCGCGCTACCCCCGGGTGCTCCCGGACTGACTTGAGATTACCACACATCGTTCCCGGTCCCCTAACCACGAAGGGAATAACAAACCCTTCTCGAAATCCCTGCCACAAAAAGACCGCATCCGCCCTATTGGCGTACTGCCTTAGCCAAGGCAACATCACGTCTACTTTCACTGGGGACGCCCCCAGCGGTAACAGCGGGGGGCGCTGCCCCTCCGGACCCCCCACCCCCTCCAAGCTTACCTTTCTTGAAGCACCGGCTGGCGCCATGCGCCCCCCCGCAGCCGGAACATTCGTGTCTGAACCTGCAGGAATTCCCCCACTTGCAGTGTCCCTCGTTGTACATCCAGCAGAAGCCTTTCTTTTGCCCAGCCGACACAGCACCCCCTGCGGCCGTGCCGGCTGTCCCAAGAAAGGGCGCCGCCTTTTGAGCCATCATAAGGCGCATCCATAACGGCAGATCCATTTGATCCCACCGCATGCTCGTGTTCACCGCTAGCCGTTGTCGAAATTGCTCGTCATACCTCCACCACGCCAATCCCCCGTATGTTCGATATGCATCGCCTATCCCATCCAAGTAGCAAAAAAGTTCCGAGCAACGCCCCGGGTTCTTTTCCCCTATCACGCTAGCCAGAATACAAAAAGCCCGTAGCCAATTCCCAAAAGTTTTCGGTATCTTGCGATACCTCCGCCTTTTTTCCTCCTCCTCTTTCTTGGCGTCCTTTTTATCCTCCTCTTTCAAGTCCAAGAATTCCTCGAGGGGAAGAAGGGAAAAGATCTCCACAAACTCACCTTTCCAAATCTTATCCTTGACCTCTGTTTTTAAGTGGCACCCCAGGGGGCCCGCAAAGGACAAGTGCACATTTTGCCGCGCCGCATCCGGGACCTCGCTACCCCCTTCCGTGGATTCTCCCCCACCATCGGTCAACCCCGCCGACCCCGTCACGTCGCCGGCCTCGCCTCCATGTGTCCCCGCCGGTACTGCCCCCGCGTGCTCCACCGCCGCGTCCCGACTACCTTCCTGCGACCATACCCGCCCGAATTCCGAGGGGGACCCACCCTTGTCCGACCAAGCGTCTAAAAATACTTTCAAATCACTCAACAACTGTCTAGAGTGTCGTGCATGTGTTGACTCACCGCTCAAGCCCCTGGCCGCAGCTGGCCGCAGAGGCGTCGTCCTTCCGCCCACCATTCCGGGTGCCGGAGTGCCGTGTTGTCGCCGACTCCCATCCGCCTGGTCCCGCCTCGAGACCGTAGGGGTAGTGCTCCGTGACCTGCAGGGAGAAGAAAACCTGGATAGTCTGTTCAGCGTAGGGTCTACCCGCCCTTCCTCCCCACGTTCCAGCTGCCTCGCCGAACGACTCCCCCTGTAATCCGCTCCCCTTGATTGAACCTGTACTCTCCTGTCTGGCGAATCAGACGTGCTACGTCGACTCCTCTGCCTTCTATCCCTAGACGGGGACCTCCCGCAGCCTTCCCTGCAACAGGACCTAGTTGCGCTGCATCTGCTCCGCACTGGTGACCTCTCCCCGCTTCCTCGACTCCCTGCTCTGCTCCTCGTGCTGCTGCGCCTGGCGCTCACGCTGCGCCGTTCCGTTCTCCTCTCACTCCTTGCGTCCTCTCCGTCCATATGCTGACCCTGGGAGCAGCCAGAAGGACCCTCCCGCCTGCCGCCACCACCCCTGTCACCTCCCTCCAGGGTGGGTCTACGTCTGTCTCCCGCTGCTGTTGCGCCTGGCTTCCCTCTAGCCGTCCTTCCCGTTAATGAATCCTGTCCCTGGCTGATCGCCGTGCGCCCTGATCCAGCCGTCTCCTGCGCACTAAAGCCACCACCGACATCCTCCCTCCTGACCCCTGCCTGGGCCGTCCCTGCGCTGACCTCGCCGCCCCAGCCTCCCCCAGACCCATGGGGGGCTGCTCTTGTCTCCACACTCCCCATAACCACATTCTCCTGCCCCACAGCGGTGCCAATGGTGGCTGACTCACCGGGACGTTCCAGCTCTGTAATCCCGCCCACGTGACCGTCCTCCGTCCTGGCCGCAGACCCGGCCGCCGAATTGGAAGCCACCGATCCATCTCCCCTGCCTGCCGCCGACCAGCACGGTGTGCGTCGACCAGCCGCCGGGTGCTTTACGGCCGTCCGCGCCAGACCGCAGCCGCGCCTGCCAGCCCGAGCCATTCTCCTTCCCGGCTCCACGACCGGGACCTCTCCTGCCTCCGCGGACGTTCCTCCTCCCTCTGAAGGGCTTCTACGGCGTCTCGCCGCGGGCCCAGCACCCGGGCTCAGCCGCTGCGGCGGCCTCGTCCTCCTGGCCGGTCGTCGTGCTGCCACCGTTGCAGAAGGCCCGGCGGCCCCCAGCTGCTGATGTAGCCATTCGAGGCCACGGTCCCTCACGGCCGCCCGCACTCCCTCCAGAAGCTCCTCCAGCGCTGCCATCGACCTGCAGGGAAACAAAGAAAAAAGGGGGGAAACCTCTCTGGCCTGCAACAATCTACAGGTAAGAGAGGCTCCAGTTAAAATGGCCCCTATTCTAATATGGCTGCTCTTTATATCCCTACTCTCCACCCCCCAAAACATCACTCCCAAAACCCTTCCCACAAACTTAAGCCCATGCCCACTCCTTGGCTCTGTCAAGGCCCACTCCCCACACTGCGTTGCTCCATGGGCTACCATCCCAGTGACCCAGGAGATTGCTACATGTTTAGAGCTTCAGTCGAATGCCTTTTCAAGAACTTTAAAGCAGTAAATCGCATCTATAGACATGTCACAACATCTTTGTAAAAGCTACTGAGTACCAAAGAGAATTTCTCTGATGTCAAAGCTGCTATGGAAAACAAATTGTCATATTCTTTGCATTTTGCTGTATATATGTGCATGGATCATTTAAAAAATAGCTTGACTGTATGATTCATTACAATTATTGTTTTCTGTTCTCCCATGTTTTAGTGGTATTTTTCTTTGCATATGCTATAAAAAAAATTTTTTTTTTGTAAAGTCAATGTCAATGTGTAAAAGAACTACTATGTGAGTTGTTTTTTTATTAACGTTATTATATAGTGCTTCTCTATATTTTTTTTATATTTTATTTTTGTCGAGTTATATTAATATCCAGAAATTGTAATTTGGTTTCATTGAAAATAATGTGATTATAACAAAACAGAAAGCAGGAGAACCTTCCATTAAAGATTGTTAATTCACTGAAGCATTAACATTGTCTGCCATGGTAGAAACGGTTATATTCTCTTGTCATGTTTGCATATTTGTCTTACTCTTAAAAAGGCAGTGCGTTAATTTAGCAGCCAACACATTACTAGGATGTAATATTTTTCGTTTTAATTTATTCCTTAGATTTCATATTTAAAAAATAACTATATATTTTTTTAAAGTAATAAATTAATTACCTAGGCTCAAAAGGCATTTAAAGGAAAACTATAGAGTCAGGAACACAAACATGTATTCCTGACCCTATAGTGCTAAACCCACCGTCTAGGTGACTTGCCCCTCCTTAAAAGCAATTAAAACTCACCTTATTTCCAGCGCAGAGCATGGAGAAGCTGAAGGGCAGTGCTGCCTACTATGCAGCACTGAGCCAGGAACCACCTCCAGTAGTCATCTGAGGAGTGGCCACTTGGAGGTGTCCGTAGGGGCAATGTAAACACTGCCTTTTCTCTGAAGATGTAGTTGGTTTGGTGATTATAGTGTCCCTTTAACCTGGATGTGAAGGAAAAGAAGCCAAGAAAATTAAAATCTAATATTTGGATTTAATTTCCCTCCTTCCCTAATACCCTCAAATCTGCCCCCCCACCATTATGTGGGTCTTGGTAACGGCAAATGTCAATAGCCTGACAATGGGATATGAGTCTGTAGCTTGTCTAGTTTGCCACTCATCTTACTGCCTGTCTGCCAAAGAGAGTACTGCTTTGAAAACCACGCCAGCTTATCCCACAAATAAGTTAGAGATACCACCATAGTAATGGAGAACAAGCAGAGGATATTCAATAAAGTCATAATTCAAAGTGCATTTTAAATTTAAGGCAAAAATAGCTGATTTGGAAAAAATGTATCTATGTCAGCAATGCTTCATGCTTGGTTTCTTTGGCCTATAATTTTAAATTTACTTTAAATTCTCACTTTATTGAATACCCCTTAATATGTAGCAAGGAAACATGTTATAGCTAACCTATGACAGATTGACATTTTTTATTTTCTTATGCTCATTTGGTACTCATGTTTGGTTGCATATGCACATCTGCATTTTATTAGTTCTGTATATGATTATATTCTATAATTGTTATGCATTTTTTTTTTTGTATATTTTACTATTTTTAAACATGAAATTACTTTTTCTGCCAAGACAGTTTTTTTTAACTCGGATTTCAATACAATCTAGACTAAAATGATCTATGTTTAATCACTTTCAGGCAACGGCCAATTCTACTTAGGATATGTCAAGCAAACTGAATTGCAATTTTGTTCCACCAATGAACTGATATTCAGATCATCAATAACCTGCTTTGCCTCTAGTCACGGTCTAGAGACTTCCAAAAGGTTTTCTAACAAATAGCACATGCCAGTTGGACATATTTGCCCCCAATCTTCTCAAAAGCCTATCAAGGTCACAAGTAAATCAGTCAGGAGCAGCTAGAGGAACATATAGTATTAGAAAAAGATGAACAAATTACTCATATCATCAAATGGTAAACACCAGTTTATCATTCAAAAGAGGTTTATTTGGAGTGTATCTAAAGAAAAGATCTAAAAGTAGAGCAATCATCTGTAAGTCTATTTTGATAGTTCCATGTTAGGAGTAATAGATGAACACACAAACCTAGGTGAGCCAGAAACAAAAAAACAGACAAAGTACTATAAGACAAGTCCTTAGATGCTTAAATGGAAACTCTAGTCACCAGAACAACTACAGCTTAATGTAGTTGTTCTGGTGTCTATAGCCTGTCTCTGCAGGCATTTTAATGTAAACACTGCCTTTTCAGATGACAGTTGCTGCCTAGGGACACCTCCAATGGCCTTCAGAGTCTCCACACTTTGCATGGAAACGGCACTGACCAAAGTATCCAATGATCTACTCGCTGCAAAATCTCATGGTCACTACTCTATCCTAATTCTCCTTGACCTGTCTGCGGCTTTTGACACTGTTGATCATCAACAGCTTCTTCTCATCCTCCGCAATATCGGTCTACAAGATATTGCTCTCTCCTGGTGCTCCTCCTACCTCTCCCAGTGCTCTTTCAGTGTTTCTTTCTCTGGCTCTGCTTCTTCTCCCCAACTCCTCTCTGTTGGTGTCCCCCAAGGTTCAGTCATTGGTCCCCTACTGTTCTCCATCTATACTGCCTCCCTTGGTAAACTCATTAGCTTCCAATATCATTTCTATGCGGATGACACGCATATCTACCTGTCCTCTCCTGATCTCTCCCCGTCCCTCTTGACTAGTGTCTCTGACTGCCTCTCTGCTGTTTCTAACTGGATGGCTGCCCACTTCCTTAAACTAAACTTGACCAAAACTGAAATTCTGGTCTTTCCTCCCTCAAGTGTTGTTACTCCTGTGTCTGTCTCCCTCCAAGTCAACGGTGCTACCATCAGCTCCACCACGCAGGCTCGCTGCCTAGGTGTTCTCTTTGACTCTGACCTCTCCTTCAAGCCTCATGTTCAATCTATCGCCAAATCCTGTCATTTCCATCTCAAAAACATTGCGCGCATCCGCCCCTACTTAACGCCAGATGCGACTAAGGTGTTGGTCCATTCCACTGTCCTTTCTCGCCTTGACTACTATAATCCGCTTCTCAGTGGTCTTACGTGCTCCCAACTTGCGCCGTTACAGTCCATAATGAATGCGGCGGCGAGGCTCATCTTCCTCTCCGCACGCACCTCCCATGCCTCACCCTTCTGTCAGTCCCTACATTGGCTTCCTATAAAATATAGAGCTCAATTTAAAATTCTGGTTCTTGCTTTCAAATCTCTACATAATGCTGCTCCCACCTATCTATCCTCCCTTATACACAAGTATATCCCGTCTAGGCCCTTACGATCTGCTGTAGACTTACGTCTGTTTTCTGTCTGTACTACCACCTCTGATGCTCGCCTTCAAGATTTCTAGAGGGCTGCACCGTTCCTGTGGAACTCGCTTCCCTCCTCCGTTAGATGCTCACCCAGTCTCCACTCCTTCAAAAATTGATAAAACCCACTTCTTCATAAAAGCGTATCAATTAAACTGTTAATAGCTCCTGACAACTGCCACTAGTCTAATACTATCCTTACCTTTTGTGTCATTTTACCCCACTCCCTCTATCATGTAAGCTCATTGAGCAGGACCCTCAACCCCTCTGTTCCTGTGTGTCCAACTTGTCTGGTTACAACTACATGTCTGTTCGTCCACCCATTGTAAAGTGCTGCGGAATTTGATGGCGCTCTATAAATATCATAATAATAATAATGGAGACACTGAACTTTCCCTGTTGAGATGCATTGAGTCAATGCATATCAATGAGAAGATGCTGAATGGCGCAGAGCGGCGTTTTGCCACGCATGTGCAATAGCCTCCCACTACTTTCCTATGGGAAAGCATTGGATTGGCAGAGATCATCATGTGTGATAATCTCAGCCAAGGGGGCAGATCATGGGCGGGGCCAGCCATGAACAGACCCTTTTTCACATTTTTCCCTGGAGGTAAGTGGGTTGACTAAACTGCTATTTAGACTTATAGTGTCAGGAATACAAAGGCAGAATGGTCAATGTCAGGGTGAAGTCAAGGAATACCAGAATTTCAACAGGACGGTAGACAAGCCAAAATCAGCAGAAGAGCAAAGACAGAACAAGCCAAAAGTCTACAACCCAAAAAAATATTAAACTATAAAAATGCACTTCGGGCCACAGTAGGGCATAAGCTAAGTGAGGTCTCGATATATAGGAACTAAAAGCTTGCATCATTAGAACAATACCAGAATGTGTGCAGTTGTCGTTGAAGAAATGACGCAGTGCTCACATCATTCTGAAGGTGGAGTGGTCTGCATCAATCATGACGCCAGAATGATGCACAGCGCCACATCATGCTTAGAAATGGCGCTGCAATAAAGTGGATAACCTGATATTCCAACTGAGACCTTTGTACTAAAAGTGGTCAGAAGAAAATTGAACAAATAGTAGACTGCAAAAAATTACATCTTAAGATGAATATTTATTTATTAACATCTCTGGAACAAACAATTTCACAACAATTTACTTAGCTGTGAGAAACACAGATACTTATCAGAATGATATATGTCATTTTTCATCTTTAATATATATCATCAGCAGTTATTATGCTACACAATACTTTTAGGAGTGCATACAAATGGTTTATTGAATTTGTATGGCTAATAAATTACTAATTCCATTTTATGCATTTCAGCAATAGCTATTTACATATATTAAATCAAGATCCCTCTAGTCCTGTAAAATGAATCTTTTTTTTTTTTATCACAAGCTTATTCTTTTTTATTACATCTTTATAGTCAATTTTCTGAGAATGGAATGAGTCAAACACCATATTTATCCTGTTGATTTTTTTTATTTCACAAAAGTAAAAGTTGGTTAGTTCATTTAATGACTGATTTCCACTGACTGCTTTGGTAATTCTATATATGTCTGTTCTCTTGTTCTTTGGACTTTAATGACTTTTCAGACATACAATATAAAAACGACAACAACAAAACATTAATTATTATTTATGCCCGATTTTTGTGCAATGTAATACTATTTAGATAAATAAAACTAGAACGTTTTTCATTTCAACATTTTTTAAAACTTTATCTTTCTCTATATATGTTTTAAAAATCTGCTAAACACTAAGCATTGGAAGTTAATGTTAGAACTCTAAGACATGGGTCCTCAAACTCCGGCCCCCCAGATGTTGCTGAACTACAACTCCCATGATTCTCTGGCTATCTATGTAATTCAAAGAATCATGGGAGTTGTAGTTCAGCAACATCTGGGGGGCCGGAGTTTGAGGACCCATGCTCTAAGACATATATACATACAGATCTTATAGCGATCAGGCTGCATTAATGATCCCTAACGAGCATTTAGGAAACAAACAAAAAAAACAGCAATCAGTTTGAAAGTATTTACTGTAAAAGAAAATGACATACATTCATGATAGACATTCAGAAAAAAACGTTTTTGGATTAGTTAGTGTAAACAGATTAGATTGTGGCTAACTATTCAAAAATCCTGTTAATGGTAGTATTTTATTTATAATAAATTTGTCATGAGCGAGGACTATAAATGTGAAAAATATTTAAAATCTGGGCAAAATGCAGCTTTTCACCTCTCACTAAAAACTTTTTTTTTTTATGTGCATGTATTAGAAACTCCAGAAAATAGGAAGTAAATAGTTTGTTATACTAAAACTAGTTTTCTACCATACTGCACTATTTTCCTGCGGTGACTTTATTGAGCCAGCATGGCGATATGTATCAGGTTATGTGGCAACTGGGGTGGAAATGTATATTATCACTTTAAAGCCTATGAATTGTAAATTGTATTTTAATTTTTTATGTTTTTTTGTTAGGATA
Organism: Pelobates cultripes; assembly: GCA_933207985.1. Taxonomy (NCBI): domain Eukaryota; kingdom Metazoa; phylum Chordata; class Amphibia; order Anura; family Pelobatidae; genus Pelobates; species Pelobates cultripes. The sequence continues at coordinate 113,932,866 of OW240918.1, forward strand.
TGACAAACACACACACTACCATTTATATGCATACACATACACACACACACACAAAACAATGTTTACATTTATACATACACATACATACATGCACACACTCTCACAATATATACACACATTCAGATTCTTATACACGTGCTTATTCACACACACTGACATTCATGTGCACACAATCACACCCACACACATACACATATACACATTTGAGTTTAATTTTGATATTTTACCCATGGTGCCAGTGATTTGCTCCTGGGATCAGTCTGTGCACTGATTTCAGCTAGCTGCATCACTGAACGGACGCCAGGGTTGGAGTGATGTTACATCCCAGCTCCCAGTATTAGTAAAAGGTGGTGAGGAAACTGTGCTATCAAAGCTGATCCCAGCAGCTTCACCGCAAACTGGTGGGTCTGAATCTGTGGAGCTGGCACTGGGCACATGACAACCATCTCCGATAGGTAGGTGCATTCTCTGGTAAGAAGAGGATGCCTGACACACGAGGCAGACCCCCCCGCCTCCCAGGGAAATACGCTGCTGCCATGCTACCTGCATGTTTCCCAAAAATATTTCATATAATATTGTACACTGAGGGGGTAAATCCCAACAGTGGGCAAATATGAGGTCTGTCTGTAAAGTATCCAACCATTGTTAATATAACGAGAATGGTTTGCCCAACATAGATGTAACCTGGCAGCCAGGGAAAGAAGACTGGAATGCGCATGTATGAATAGTGACAACTTCACTGTACTAGTCAATGGAGGCACTAGATGCCGTTGAGTGAGCATGTGTATTGTGTGGCCGCTGCATTCAAAATGACTGAGTGAGTAGAGCAACGTGTCTTAATCAAATTGTGTGCTAAGCTTGATCATTCCTTTGGGGAAACTATTCGGATGATACAAAAGGCTTTCAGGGACAATGCAAAGAGTGCAGCACAAATAAAAGTGTGGCACAAATGCTTCAGAGATGGTTGTGAATGTGTTGAAAGATTTGGTGCCCTCCAACTTCTGTCTTTTCCCCAAACTAAAATCACCTTTTTGTCGATGAGATTCATGTAAATACGATGAGGCAGCTGATGGCGATTCCAACAAAGGATTTTGCAGTGTGTTTTGAACTGTGTGAAGAGATGCTAGGAGAACTATGTGATGTCCTAAGGTGCCTATTGTGGCGAACGTAACATCGCCACAGGCTTCTGGATGAGCCTGCTTGCCAGCCTCTTGCCCCAGGACTATGGGCAGTGCAAAAAGAACTGCAAAATAAATTTTAAAAGACTCTGAACAGATCCACGAACTAAAGACCACCTGGGAGCTTGTTAAACATTATTAACACCTTGTAATGATTCTGCAAGCAGTGTTCTAAGTGTTCGGCTTTGTGGCCACGGTCCGTATGCAGCCACCATGTTCCCGCGAACGCAGGCAGAGGTGTTTGGGCGTTGAGTGCACGAAAATAAAATCGGACACTCGAACTCGCGAACACCGCTGAACTTCCATCCTGCCTGGGTTCAGTACTTTACATCCTGGAAAAGCGCTGTTCGGTGTAATCGTTCGTCTGAATGAGGTGAACAAGCTCCATGATATACTTATGGATTATGTTCACTATTTTGGTTGCATGGAACTCCCGAAGGGGACCGGCTGCAATCCCTGAATTCATGGAACTATTTTGGGCATAGGACCATGTGTGCGGCTGGACAGAACTTTACCCCTGGTGGTAATTCGGCTGTGTTCGTGGGATCTGAGCGCTTTTCGGATATGTTGAGCGCTCAGATCCAGGCTATCCAGGGATGTATAGACTGTGTGGGTTCCTATGTGGAAAATATGTATTTGTATGTGTTTTTAATATTTTGTTCTTTATACTGAGTAACAGTGACACTGTATTTTATGACACATTGTGGGTGTGTTTATGGGTGTGTTTGGGGTCATGTCACTGTGCTCAGATTCCAAATATAAATGAGCCATTTGGCTGGAAAATACACACCACTCCCCAGCATTAAGCCTCGGCTCATGTGTTGGGGGGAGCGGCTATATGGGCTATAATCACTGGCTATTCTGAAATACTATCTTGGAGAAGAGGTCTTCCCACTGGGAGCTGGATCCAGGTGTTGGTCCAGGGTGGGAAGGGATGGCGAGAACCTAGCCAAGCTAAGAGGACTGTGGTGCTTATGTTGTCCGGTGTGGTGCTTATTGTACTCGGCGACTGCTAGGAAGCGTAATTGGCGGAGGTTTCCAGTCGGGGTGCCAGGCGGTCCGCTACACCTATAAAATAATACAATTGGACTCAAATTGCCAAAATATTTTATCTGTAAGCTTGGATCACAACAATTCAAAAACCATGGTCTTGATTTGATATAATATCTGGATGAACTTTTCAGACGATTTAATATTTTGTATAAATTTTTAAAATTATTCAATAGTTCGAAATATTTTTAAATATTTTGAGATTTTCAAATACAAGTTCCTTACTACTCTAGTTAATGAAATACCTCTCTGTTCCTATAATTCAGAAAAAGTTCATTTGTTTCCAGAGCTCTGGTTTAGGATCTTTTGAGGCAAGATACACTGAGAAGTCTTCCTTCAACAAATGTGCACTGTTGCACTTGAGTTGCACTATCTTTTCTTTCTGATAACAAAGAGTGCTGTGTGATACATAACAGTTAAAGAGACACTATAGTGTCAGAAACACAAACATGTATTCCTGACCCTATAGTGTGAAAACCACCATTTAGGTGGCTTGCCCCCTCCCCCCACCCTTAGCCCCTTTAAAAGGTAATAAAGCGTACCTTTTCAAGCGCTGGCCCGCCCCTGCCTCCTTGTAGGCTTTATCATCCAATCCAATGCTTTCCCATAGGGAAAGCATTGGATTGGCTGAAATCGGCAAGGAGGCAGGACGGGGGCTGGGCATCTCTATAAAGAAAATTAAATGTCTCCATGCAGCATGTGGAGACCTTGAATGGCAGTGCTTCCCACTGTGCAGCACTGCCCTAGTAAGCACCTCTAGTGGCTATCTGAGGAGTGGCTAGTGGAGGTGGCAGTGTTTTCATGAAAATGTCATGTGTAATTGAACTGTGAGCTTTGTAGATTTTTAAATCATTTAATGTAGCAAACAACTAGACAATGGGGTTTTAATTAAAGGACCACTATAGTGCCAGGAAAACATACTTTCGGCTCAATGCGCACGCGCGGCAAGAGCTGCGCGCGCATTCAGCCGGTCTCATAGGAAAGCATTTGTAATGCTTTCCTATGGACGCTTGCGTCTTCTCACTGTGATTTTCACAGTGAGAATCACGCAAGCGCCTCTAGCGGCTGTCAATGAGTCAGCCACTAGAGGATTTGAGGGCTGGATTAACCCATTTATAAACATAGCAGTTTCTCTGAAATTGCTATGTTTATAAAAAAATGGGTCAACGCTAGCTGGACCTGGCACCCAGACCACTTCATTAAGCTGAAGTGGTCTGGGTGCCTAGAGTGGTCCTTTAAGCAATGCATGCCATTATTTGAAATTACAGAATTAAAAACTGTGGTACCATTTAAAATGTTACTGTATAGACCAGCGTTTCCCACTTGGGTCAAGATGGCCCCTGCTACCTGCTGTTCACAGAAGGTCGGTAACAGCAGAGATCATGCAACCGCGACCTCATAAGAGATTGCAGCTTTGTAGATTTTTAAATCATTTAATGTAGCAAACAACTAGACAATGGGGTTTTAATTAAAGGACCACTATAGTGCCAGGAAAACATACTTTTGGCTCAATGCGCACGCGCGGCAAGAGCTGCGCGCGCATTCAGCCGGTCTCATAGGAAAGCATTTGTAATGCTTTCCTATGGACGCTTGCGTCTTCTCACTGTGATTTTCACAGTGAGAATCACGCAAGCGCCTCTAGCGGCTGTCAATGAGATCTTAAACCCGCCCTGCCGTCAGCACACCCTGCCGTCAGAGAAATACTCTCTGATGGGCATTGAAAGACTGTCAGGGGCATTAAAAGGCTCTGTAAGGGACATTAAAAGGCTCTGCCAGGGGCATTGAAATTCTCTTTTAGGAACATTAAAAGGCTCTGTAAGGGACATTTTCAAAGTGTTTAAATCTTTTTGCTCCAAGTCTAACTCAAAAATACTGCTTAAGTTCAGTTCTTTTTAAGAGCGTTATCAAAATCAGCATCCTTTTCAGTCAGGTTGTGAGTCAAGTATTTTTCTTTTTTTACCAATAAACAACCATGAATTTGGAAAGCTGGTTAAGGCAGGGAACTCTTCAGAGAAAAAATATTACTACTTCTACCTGTTCGGCACTTATAGAAACTGAGAAAGAAGATACAACTAAAAATCCAGAAAACATACCCGAAATAGTTGTATCTATTAACTCAAACAGCAGAGACAAGTGACGAGTCAAAAAAAAAAAAAAGAAAGAAAAGCACACAATTCTAGCCAATCTTCTTCTCAAACAAAGAAAAGAAAATATGATTATAGCTACTTGTCATTTGGATTCACAATTACCAGAAATGACGATTGTCCTGAAGCACAATGCGTACTTTGCAAGAAAATATTGCCAGTTTATAAGCACCTGCAAATTACATCGTCTTTTTGAGCAAAACCACGCAGAGTACAAAGATAAAGACATTGACTTTTTTTAAGCGAAAGCTAAAGGAGTATCAGAAGAGTAAACAATTTATAAACAAAAAAATTCAAAATGCTAATGCAAAAGCCACAGAGGCTTCTTACAGAGTGAGTTACAGCATAGCTCTTGCAGGAGAAGCACACACAATTGGGGAATCACTAATAAAACCATGTGCAAAAGAAATAGTGTCATGTATTTTAAGTGAGAAGTTAAGTAAAAAAAATTGAAGCTGTGCCACTTTCCAACAAGATAGTTTTGCGCCGTATTCATGATCTTGCTGATGACATCCATACTGAACTAATTTCTCGGCTGCATCAATGTGATGGGTACCCACTGCAATTAGACAAGTCCACAGATGTTGCAGGACTTTCAGTTTTGTTAGTTTTTGTTAGATATAATTTTGACAAACAGATTGAAGAAGACTTGCTTCTGTGTGACACTTTGAAAACTCATACCACTGGTGAGATCATCTTTAACTGTATCCAGAATTTTATGAACACACACAGTATACATTGGGACAAATGTGTAGATGTGTGCAGTGATGGTGCCAAAGCAATGGTTTGGAAAGTGGCAGGCGCTGTGACACAAATTAGAAATGTTCTCACTATGTTCTTCACAGGCATGCACTGGTAGCTAAAAATATTTAAATCTTACTTAAAAATGTGCCAGACGATTCGGTCCAGATGATTAATTTTATAAAAAGTCGACCATTACAGTCATGACTATTAAAAATTATATGTGGAGATATGGGTAGTCACCACTCTGCTCTGCTTTTGCATTCAGAAGTCCGTTGGCCATCACGAGGTAAAGTCCTTGTTAGAATGTTTGAATTGCGTCAAGAGTTGTTAGCATATTTCCAGGATCATAAATTTGGATTATCTGGTCGATTAACAAACACTCTGTGGTTATCCAACGTAGCATATCACTCCAAGGAAAAAACACTCATATGTTTAATGCAAGAGAGAAAATATTTTCACTGTCCAGTTTTGGACCTCATCTGTTGAGCAAAATAATTTGAACTCTTTGCCAACACTTAAGGATTTTCCTGAAGAATCAGAAATTGAACTTGAAGATGAAATTTGCAATGAAATTGTAGATAATCTTTTCCATTTAATCACATCTATTAATCAGTATTTTCCATTCTTGAATGAAAACAATAATGGGTGGGTTCGAAATCCATTCATAAAAGACAAGCCAGACAATTTTTCTGATGTAGATTTTGAGAATCTCATCGATATAATTTCTGACAGTCAACTAAGCCAAAAATTTAAAGAAGTTTCTCTTATTGCTTTTTGGGGTGATTTACGCAAAGAATACCCAGAATTGTCCAAGCAGGCAATCAAAGTTCTGTTGCCATTCGCTAGCACGTACTTATGTAAAACTGAAATCTTGCTTTACTCTGCAACAAAAACAAAGTATCGAAATTGACTTGACGCAACTGCAGACATACGAATACAATTGTCAACAATTAAACCAGATATAAAAAGAATTTGCCAGCAAGAGAGAACATTATACTCAGCTCATTGAAAGGTTTGCGCTGCGCTACTCTATGGTTTTTTTGGTGGGGGGGGGTTTCAAAAGTTTTGCTATACCATGTCCAAGGGTTCCAAGGGAAAAATTCATTGGGAAACCCTGGAATAGACCATTCTAGATTTGTTGTGGTAAGTAGACCACCCCAGGCCCACCTCCTTGTGGACTCAATATTTTTGGGGCACCAGTCTTTCACCCTAAGGATTGTGAAGCTTGCTGATATTAAATAGTTCAAGCTCTTTGACCTGATATCACAGCTGGGGAAGGTGTGGCTATGGCTGCATTAAAAAAATGGTCAACTACTAAATGGCAGAAAATCGAGACAATATGGGCATGATCTATACAACAAAAACACGCTATTATGCAAAAGTTGTTTTGGTGCTTAGATTGCCTTTATAAATTGCACAACTTAGCTCCATCTCCAGTCTAAAGCCACAGCAGCACCTCTATTGAGCGGTGCTAACGAATGTCTATAGGAAAGGAATTATACACTTAATATGGCAGGATGTGCAGCGTTATGATAGTAAAATGCCAGTAGGCTACACTGAATTGAAATTGTTATTATTCTTTTGAGAATATTGTTTTAAAATAATATTTGAATAGAATTATTCAGGAGACATTTTAAATGACCATATTATTCATTATATTATAATATGTAAATTATTTCGCAATAGCAGCTAGACAGCCACTCAGAGAGCTGCATTGTTTGTTTATCTGTCTAACTTCACCTCTTGAATTGTTATCCATGTCTTATTGCACATAGCGGATCTCTTCTTTACTTACCGCTAGTATACACGATTCATGCTAAGGCTCTAATACAGGGTGAAAGTTATTATTATTTTTGCTGATTTTCTATTTTAGATATTTCCAGATGCCGCAAAATCAAGTATATCGTTTAAGAATGATTGTGAATGATGTGCAGATTGTTTTATTCAGATTTTAATTCTCTTGGAGAATTTTATAGTTTCCTAATCAGTCTTCATTTGTTACTCTTCTAATGATATCTCAATGTTAATGCCATCCCCTAGAATCTAAGGAAGGAATATAAACCGTGTAGGTAGAGTTTATAATAAGACAGCCCTCAGGATGAGATTGTAGCATTGAATGTGAGAGAATAAAAAAATGAGGTGTGTGTCAAGACAGAGAGAATCCTAAATTCAGGCTGATCAGAACCTCAGATAGCTATTAGAATAGGTAGTTATTCAGAAATTCTGGTGAATGAATTTTCAAGCGTCTCCATACTACGAGTCACCTATCCATTATCACACTCATACCTTCTTGACCCAGCACCTCTCAGAAACACAATATCAATTTGGACCTAACCCTGCTGCATTACAACCACCAATCCCTTAACTACCATAGATAGTAAACATCCATATAGAAATCAGCACGCATTGCACACAAATAGTGAAAGTCAAGTAAAAGTAGTATGTGTACTGATTTCATACAAAAAACAATTAAATTAAAACCATTTTAAAATATGAATAACATTGTATATTATATTCTTTCCTATTTTCATAAAATAAACTGGCAATCCAAACATCCCCCATAGAAAAGGTTGCACACAACACACTATAATAACCGTATTCTCACCATACATGTGCCAGCTGCGTGAATAGTGCATGCTGATTTCAATGTATTTAATATGGTCATGTGCTTGTCAGACTCCAATATTCTAAGTGACAGCACAGGGAAGAAAGACCTGCTTTTTTTTTTTTGCCTTTTTTTGGATCAACAGCAAAACACAAGGAAGGCTGAACTTCATGGACACATGTCTCTTTTCATGTAACTAATGGTTAATCTTGCTCTGGTCTGACCTCAGCATTATTATTATGTTATATGCTAACTATCGGATTCAGTCTTGACACGTTATCATGACATGAAACATGCTTAGTTTAATATTCCTTAAACATATATACCTGTACATACATGGATTATTTAGTCAGAAGGATCTAAGCTTTAATGTTTTCATGGAGGCTGATTCAATATATTCAGAACGTAGTTGTGAAATGCTTACCTGTATTTTTATATCATAAACAGTATGAAAGTCTCTCATAAACATGAGTAAACATCATGCAGTCAATTCCTCAACATTGTACTCTAACATTAGCTATATCAGACAATTACTTACAGGGTGTGAGTGCAGTGGAGAAATATTTGCACTTATGTTTTGAGGAAATTCATTTCTTAATAATGATGTTGTTTAGATTGCAAACTGTTGGTTCAGAGGTAGATCGGGACTTTGTGCTACTTTAGGCTTGTTGCGTTATATTTTTCACGGCTTTACTGATATTTGAAAGCACCAACAATGAGCATTTACATTTTTTTTTACTCATTTGCCTTACATTTTCTAATTATCACAAAAGTAATTTAACTTTTTTTCAACATCCCATAATGTCCTGGAGATTCAGCTATAGTTACAACTTTTCGGTGTATCTCAGAAAACTTCTAGACTATCTCAACGCAAATCATTCTGTTTTTTAATGACCAGCATTTTTATTTTGCATGCTAATTTCTACATAATGGCTTGCTGAGAACATTTCATTGCTCAAGGTGATTACAGAGCAATCTCAAACACCAAGTTGCTGGCAACTTCAAGAATAGAGAGTTTAATAGTGTATTTCAAATCAAAGGTGATTTTTTTTTTTTTTAAATCTAATTCAATCTGAAATTCATAAATAATTTAATAAGATTAATGATCCCAGGGGTTGTAAGTCATTACAAGCAGAAATCTACTGCTAAGTCGCAGTGTGAGTGTAATTTTGGCATTGTGCTTGCTTTTAATTAGAGCCTGGCTTAAAATAAGTTGTTAATATTTTAGGGAAATAAAAATAAAATACGTTATAATTCGATTTGCCTTAAAACTTGTATTGGAGTATTATATTGTTTAATAATGATGTTAATAAAATGTTTTTTTGTCATTCTGTGTTGATTATATAGTTTTGCAATCACATTATAGATGTTATGTAATGTGTTCATTGTTGGTTGGTTTACTTGAATAACTGTGTGTTGCCTGTTCTTTACCATTTACTGTATATTTATGATTTTGCTAGGTGTTCTAAATTGTTTTTGAATTCCACTTTTATGGAAACAAGTCCAGATTTACATGTCAGATGCCTGTAGGCAGAAAAAGGTGGCCCTGCTCCCCAACCCCAAAATAAGGCAGATAAAGTAAGTATAATTAGAAAGAGGGAACTGCACATGCCATTATACAGAACACTGGTGAGACCTCACTTGGAGTATTGTACACAGTACTGGAGACCGTATCTTCAGAAGGATATTGATACCTTAGAGAGGGTTCAGAGAAGGGTTCAAAGAAGGGCTACTAAACTGATTCATGGATTGCGGGATAAAACTTACCAGGAAAGGTTAAAGGATCTTAACATGTATAGCTTGGAGGAAAGACGAGACAGGGGATATGATAGAAACATTTAAATATATAAAGGGAATCAACACAGTAAAGGAGGAGACTATATTTAAAAGAAGAAAAACTACCACAACAAGGGGACATAGTCTTAAATTAGAGGGACAAAGGTTTAAAAATAATATCAGGAAGTATTACTTTACTGAGAGGGTAGTGGATGCATGGAATAGCCTGCCAGCTGAAGTGGTAGAGGTTAACACAGTGAGTGAGTTTAAGCATGCGTGGGATAGGCATAAGGCTATCCTAGCTATAAGATAAGGCTAGGGACTAATGAAAGTATTTAGAAAATTGGGCAGACTAGATGGGCCGAATGGTTCTTATCTGCCGTCACATTCTATGTTTCTATGTTTCTAATTAATTAAAGGAACACTATAGACACCTCATCAGACATCTCAAGGAAGTAGTCCGTGTACCATGTGCTACCCCGGGTTTAATTGCCATAGTTTTCTTTGCAGGTTTTTTTTGTTTGTTTGTTTGTTTGTTTTTGTCAATCTGTTTTGTTTTTGTTTTGTTTTTTAAATTGAGGCAAATATAAGGGCTTTACATGCATGAGAAGATTCAAAGAGAAGATGTACATAGTTGGTAAAGTAATCAAACACTATAGACACCTCATCAGACATCTCAAGGAAGTAGTCCGTGTACCAAGTGCTACCCCGGGTTTAATTGCCATAGTTTTCTTTGCAGGTTTTTTTTGTTTGTTTGTTCGTTTGTTTTTGTCAATCTGTTTTGTTTTTGTTTTGTTTTTTAAATTGAGGCAAATATAAGGGCTTTACATGCATGAGAAGATTCAAAGAGAAGATGTACATAGTTGGTAAAGTAATCAAACACTATAGACACCTCATCAGACATCTCAAGGAAGTAGTCCGTGTACCATGTGCTACCCTGGGTTTAATTGCCATAGTTTTCTTTGCAGGTTTTTTTTGTTTGTTTGTTTGTTCGTTTGTTTTTGTCAATCTGTTTTGTTTTTGTTTTGTTTTTTAAATTGAGGCAAATATAAGGGCTTTACATGCATGAGAAGATTCAAAGAGAAGATGTACATAGTTGATAAAGTAATCATAGCAAAGTACATTCACGTGGTATTACCTCCAAAAAAGAAACCAATAACCAGCAGGAAGCGTGCCCCAAAATTAGCAAGAAAACATGGAAAAACTGACCCTATAGCTCACCCACAATATTTATGCTGAATGAGAAAAGGTGATTAACCAAGATCTCGTCATAGCTCAGTCTTAGGGCCTAGTTTAACCAATGTGTTTCAGGCCACTAAGCCAAGATGGGAGTCGGTGGATCGCTTCATATAACAGGAATTGGGTTCCTCACAGTTCCTCCGGTTTTGTGAGACCTGGCCTCAGTCTGTGTCTGTACCTGCATCCATACCAACTTGTGCCTAGGCAAACTGTGCTGCCCACTCTGCCTCCATGATGGTGCCTGCTCCACCACTAGAGCCGAGGATACCTGATGGAAATTTAGAGACAGCTGCCGAGGTGAGTAGGTATCTGAATGGTGTCGGGGACAAAATCCTGCATTGCAGCTGCTACCAAAAATTTGCAAAGAGTTGTCTAGCCTGGACAAGATATCTGGTTGGCCGATACTGGGAATAGGCAAACAAGCGGTCTCCAGCATGTTCGACATGTCACAGTGAATTCCGGCAGATATTATTTCTTCACCCCATGTGCCAACTAGGTCTGGGTAACCTTTAATGGGTGGACTGGGATTATCCCCACTAGTCCTAGGGAGGTGGGGCAGGGAACTTGCGCAAAAGTAGTTTCTTCCATGCATCTCTGGGGATCGTCTGCCTCTCCCACCTGGTGCCCCAACTAGACCACAGTTGTCACGGAGGGGTAATTACGTTCCAGACGAGTATCTGACTGCTGCTCAGTGTGGCAGGTAAGTTTCAGAGCCAAAACTTCTCTGAATGTGTTCCTAATCAGGCATGATGAGGGTGCAGAATGTGTTGGTTAGTAGCATAGTGCAGGAGCTCATGCAATATGCGTCCTACCACCATGATAGGCAGTCCCCGTCACCCTTCTTTGAAGGGTTAACCTACCCCTACTGGCTTTTTAATATGACAGCCATCACCTACACACACTCACCAAACTCACAAATTTAAACACAATACATTACAAGCAGAAATATAAACATACATGCATTTATACATTGCCGTTTATAGTGTAAGGAATATAAATATAATGTAAGGAATATAAATATGTATTCTTGGCCAGCGCTGCCAGGGTTAAAACATTCATTTTACTTACCATGTCTCCCTTGCTTCTCCGGTCTCCAATAAGAAGCACTGCCTCTTTGGCTCTTTTTCTATAGGAAAGCATTGGGTTGGCTGAGATCATAAACACTGATGATCTCAGCCAATCCAATGCTTTCCCACAGAAAAGAACTGATGAGTTAATGAGCACGAGTGACAAAACGCAGCACTGCACCAATAAGATGGCCTTTCTGAGATTATCTGATTTAAATAACAATTTAACTATTATTAGTAAGTCACTTGAAATTTCTCAGAACAACCAATTTCTCATACCCACAGTAACCCTGCTATAATTAAAAGGGTGTCCATTTTCCATTTGAAATGTTTGAAGGTATGGAGTGGTGGAAAGTACTGGAAAGACACGTATTTAATAAAATATACTGGTTTATACAACTATCGGTAATAGGCTATTACAAAAATATATATATATATATATATTAAAAAAAAATTGCAGTCGGCCAAAATTGGTGATCAAGGGAAATTTCACAGAATTTCTGTCAGACAGAAAAAATAAATTCAGTTTGAATCAAATATCGAAAATGAAAATTTGGTCCGCGCACGTGTCTAGTGTGCAGTATGTAAAGAACAGAACAGAAGGAACTCTACTGGCAGAACTGATTCCCCACCACCATGTTATCGCGTGTAAAAAAAGAGGAAACAACATAGGCATGAGGAAAGCAGACGTCGATTATGAAAGGGATTCATGTGATGACGTAAATTAAGTAGTCAGGGCTTATACAGTCATTCACAGGCTGCATAATTTACAGAAAATGTCATGCAGATTATAAACAGCACTTCCAGCTTCCAGGGAAACAATGCCTTTGACTACCATAAACCATCCAACTATTCATATTTATAGAGACTCTAATGTCATTCTCATACTTATTAATAAAACCATATTCTCTTGAGATTAAATTTTGCAGTCCTGAATTATTATGCACTGATATATTTCTATTTATGTAAGAACATGTCTTGGGTTCTCGTTATTTAATATAGTGATGATAGTGTAAGTAATACTTTAATCTATACAGTGATAGCATAGAGCAATCTACAGGAATGGTTTGGGATTTTTATTGAACTGAAATTGCAAAACCTGTTTACTTACAGACTGAACTAGCCAAGGCATTGTATGGTTCTCTTATTCTGAAGATATGAAGGTATACAGGGATGTCAATCAAGGAAGGTCCCCCAAGAATCTTGAAATTAGTTTGTAACTTATAATTGGTTTAAAGTGAGGAGCCGTTATTTAATTAAACTACTGGCAGTTGGATGCAGGTGGATTTCAGGAAATGCTTGATTTAATTATGTGAATAAACATTATGAATTCTAGCTGAAATTGCTGTAAAATACATAGATATTAAACGACAGATTGGCAGGCAGATAGAAATTGGGATCGGCTGATGATATTAGACAGTATTGACTCTGCATGTTTGATTTCAGGATTCTGAAATATAGTATTGCTTTCACAAATTTGTATTAAATATGTTTATCCCATAATTAATCAAAAGGTCATTGTTTTATAGTTAAAATAAACACTAAAGTGTTAGCAATACAAGCCTGTATTCCTAGTGCTTTAGTATCAATGCCCCTAGTTACATAGGGATGCCCCCATGTGTGCCTTGCTCGATCGAACAGCCAGAAAAGGCATTTCCAATGGTTAGGCGACTTTTGGTTGCCTAACTGACCCTGGACTTCCTCACACTCTGTATGAGGACATCCAGCGTCAGTAAATTCCCCATAGCAAAGCATTGCAGCAATGGTTTCATATGGGGTGGGCTTAATACGCTTGCAGCGTTAGAGCCCCTGTCGGCAGTGTCATCGCTACGGGGGGCCAAAAGGCGCCATGGCCCCCCCCCTACATGATGCAGTGCCCTCCCTTGTGCCCCCCAATTGAAATTGAAGTCGGGAGCACTGAGTCTCCCTTCACAAGCTGCAGCAGCACTGTCACTGTGGAACTGTGTTACAACCTTTTCCAGGTGTGGCCAGAGGGGGCGCTGTGTGCAGGGAGGACTTCCTCCTGGATCATAGAAAGCAGGGCAGGTGAGAGACAGGGAGAGGAAGCTCAGCTCTGCACAGAGACATCCATGCAGCTGCTGGTAAGTGTGTCAGTGTGTGTGGTTCAGTCTCTGTGTGTGGGGGATCAGTCTCTGTGTGTGGGGGATCAGTCTGTGTGTGTGGGGGATCAGTCTGTGTGTGTGTGTATAGGTCAGTCTGTGTGTGTGGGGGAACAGACTGTGTGTATGGGTCAGTCTGTGTGTGGGGGGGAGCAGACTGTGTGTATGGGTCAGTCTGTGTGTGTGGGGGAAGAGACTGTGTGTATGGGTCAGTCTGTGTGTGTGGGGGAGCAGACTGTGTGTATGGGTCAGTCTGTGTGTGTATGGGTCCTGTGTTTATGGGTCAGTCTGTGTGTGTGTGTGTGTGTGTATGGGCTCGTCTGTGTGTGTATGGGTCGTCTGTGTGTGTATGGGTCAGTCTGTGTGTGTATGGGTCCGTCTGTGTGTGTGTGTATGGGTCGCCTGTGTGGGTCAGTCTGTGTGTGTGTATGGGCTGCCTGTGTGTGTATGGCTCCTGTGTGTGTGTATGGGTCAGTCTGTGTGTGTATGGGTCAATCTGTGTGTGTGTATGGCTCAATCTGTGTGTGTATGGGTCAGTCTGTGTGTGTGTGTGTATGGGTCAATCTGTGTGTGTATGGAACAGTCTGTGTGTATGGATCAGTCTGTGTGGGGGGCAGTCTGTGTGTACGGGTCAGTCTGTGTGGGGGTCAGTCTGTGTGTGTGTATGGGTCAGTCTGTGTGTGTGTGTGTATGGGTCAGTCTGTGTGTGTATGGATCAGTCTGTGTGTATGGGTCAGTCTGTGTGTATGGGTCAGTCTGTGTGTATGGGTCAGTGTGTGTGTGTGTATGGTCAGTCTGTGTATGGAACAGTCTGTGTGTGTGTATGGGTCAGTCTGTGTGTATGGGGGAGCAGACTGTGTGTATTGGTCAGTCTGTGTGTGTGTGGGGGGGTCAGTCT
>OW240918.1:113947786-113962945 GCA_933207985.1 Pelobates cultripes
GTCTGTGTGTGTATGTGTCAGTCTGTGTGTGTGTATGGGTCAGTCTGTGTATGTATGGATCAGTCTGTGTGTGTGTATGGGTCAGTCTGTGTGTGTGGGGGAGCACTGCGTGCGGGTCAGTCTGTGTGGGGGCTGGGTCTGTGTGTGTATGGGCTGTCTGTGTGTGTATGGGCCGGGCCCGTGGGGCCGGGGTCTGTGTGTGTATGGGCCGTGTCTGTGTGTGTATGGACTGGGGTCTGTGTGTATGGGGTCAGTCTGTGTGAATGGGTCAGTCTGTGTGTGTATGGGTCAGTCTGTGTGTGTGTATGGGTCAGTCTGTGTGTGTATGGATCAGTCTGTGTGTGTGTATGGGTCAGTCTGTGTGTGTGTATGGGTCAGTCTGTGTGTGTATGGATCAGTCTGTGTGTGTGTATGGGTCAGTCTGTGTGTGTGTATAGGTCAGTCTGTGTGTGTATGGGTCAGTCTGTGTGTGTGTATGGGTCAGTCTGTGTGTGTATGGATCAGTCTGTGTGTGTGTATGGGTCAGTCTGTGTGTGTGTATGGGTCAGTCTGTGTGTGTATGGGTCAGTCTGTGTGTGTGTATGGGTCAGTCTGTGTGTGTATGGATCAGTCTGTGTGTGTGTATGGGTCAGTCTGTGTGTATGTATAGGTCAGTCTGTGTGTGTATGGGTCAGTCTGTGTGTGTGTATGGGTCAGTCTGTGTGTGTATGGGTCAGTCTGTGTGTGTATGGATCAGTCTGTGTGTGTGTGTATAGTCGCCCGTGTGTGTGTATGGGTCAGTCTGTGTGTGTATGGATCAGTCTGTGTGTGTGTGTGTGTGTGTGTGTGTGTGTATGGGTCAGTCTGTGTGTGGGGGGGAGCAGACTGTGTGTATGGGTCAGTCTGTGTGTGTATGGAACAGTCTGTGTGTGTATGGGTCAGTCTGTGTGTGTGTATGGGTCAGTCTGTGTGTGTATGGGACAGTCTGTGTGTGTATGGGTCAGTCTGTGTGTGTATGGATCAGTCTGTGTGTGTATGGGTCAGTCTGTGTCGGGGGCAGTCTGTGTATGTGTGTATGGGTCAGTCTGTGTGGGGGGCACTCTGTGTGTGTATATGTGTCAGTCTGTGGGTTTGTATGGGTCAGTCTGTGTAAGAGCTAGAGCTCCAAGAGAGATACCTCTCATTTCGTGACCTCCCTTGTACACAATGGATAGGCAGCCTTCTCAACCACCACAGATCTGATTGCTCCATCCCTTCCCTGCAAGGTAAGGTCAGGGAAAGGGGGATATTCTTTATATTTTTTTTAATGTGCTGCGTTCTCTATACCCTCTGAACACAGTACACCCTCACAGGCAGTGAACCCCCTACATACAGTACACTACCATCAACACAGAGTACTCCTTTGCATACACATACCGTGCACCCCTCACACACATCATCTCTTCACCCACATACCTTCACCCCCACACACACATGCATACATACATGCCCCATTATATATATATATAGATAATCATATAACTACAGCTCCTTGATTAGCACACAATGCAACCCCAATACTTACACTTACAATGCAGCCCCTGGATGCACACGCACACACTTTACAGGCACTCTCAGCAGACACACAATCTCAAAAGCTCCTATACATTAGCATGTGCTCAAACTACAGCCTCTACTTACACATAGTACACCATAAACAGACTCCTCTATACACACACTTCACCAAAGCCCCTTCTAAACACCATGAAAAATTATCTTACATCTCCTGAAAAGGTTTTCCAGTTTCCGTGAAAAGGTGTCTTGCCTGTAATAAGGAAGGCGCAGCAGTGGAACTACAGGAAGTGCTGGTGCTGCGTTTACACCGGGGCCCATCGAGTGGCCCGTGCAATTAGGGCCACCCTATGGGCATGTGCCTTCAGAGGCCCAAAACAGTTTTTGCCATGTGACATCACAATGCCCCACCCATATGATCAGCCATGTTAACTAACGCCAGTGCTGCACACCGTGTGTGTTTACATTAAAAGGCCTGCAGGGACAGGCTATAGACACCAGAACCACTACATTAAGCTGCAGTGGTTCTGGGGACTATAGTGTCCCTTTAATGTGAGGTAAATTATAGATTAGTGCCGCGAATATTATACAAATTTTCCTACTTACAACCAGATTAGGATGATGATGGGCTCTAGCTGCAGTCTGGCTCCACTGGTCTGGTGTAGAACAGGCTCTCTGGAGGCTGTTTGTAACTGTGGTCACAAAAATCAATGTTCTGGGAGAACAGGAAGCAGCTCCATTTTTGGGGGGCCCTTTACACAGCTCAAGGTCTGGGCCCCAGGGTCCACCTTCATGTTACACCAATGAGTTTGTTCACAGGGGGTGGAGTGTGTAGGGGATGTCCTGATGTGTGTGTAAGGAATGCATTGTGTGAATCTGTGTTTCTGTGTATGTACGGGATGCAGTGTGTGTGTCTGTAAGGGGTGCATTGAGTGTGTGTAAGGGGTGCATTGAGTGTGTGTAAGGAATGCATTGTGTGTTTCTGTGTGTGTAAGGGTTGCATTGCTTGTGTGTGTAATGCATTGTGTGTGTAATGCATTGTGTGTTTTTCTGTGTGCAAGGGGTGCATTGTCTTTGTGTTTAAGGGGTGCATTGTGTGTGATTGTGTGTGTGTGTGTGTGTGTGTGATGGATTTCAAACTCTCTTACCCCTCCCTTGTCACTCTCTTCTCCCCCCTCCCTTGTCACTCTCTTCTCCCCATTGTCACTCTCTTCTCTTCTCCCCCTCCCCACTCTCAATCCCCCTCCCTCCCCAGTCAATTCCCCTCCCTGTCAATTTCTTTCTCCCCCCCGTCAATGTCTTTCTCCCCTCCCTGTCAATTTCTTTCTCCCCTGTCAATTTTTCTCCCCCTGTCAATTTCTTCCCCCTGTCAATTTCTTTCTCCCTCCATCAATTTCTTCCCCTCAATTTCTTTTTCCCCCTTCCCCTACCTCTGTTGTAGCGTGGCCGAACTCTGTATGGTTCGCGGTACAAGGAGCTTTTGTTTCCTGTACCTGGCCGGACTAAAAGCAAGTGCACACTCAGTGTTAGTCCGGCCGGGTACAGGAGACAGATGCTCCCTGTACCCGCAGACCATACAGAGCTTGGCCACGCTACAGTGAGGGAGTGACCTTCCCTCCTGTCAGCCCCTCTCCTAATTCTGCGCCCAGGCGATGCGCCCTCATGGACGCACCAGCCCGGGAAAAGCTGCAGAGCGCTACAGAGCGCTCGGGCGGCTGCAGCATGAGGGGGGCCGGCGCTCCCGGTGGCGCCCCTTCCCAAGGGGCACCCTGCAACAGCTTCCCAGGCACAAAGCTCTGCCCCTGCATGAAAGATCGTCTCCTCGTACACAAGCTCCGTCCCCAATCTCTGACTGAGACACACACTGACAGACATACAGTGACAGGCAAACAGTCTCTGACTGAGACACACACTGAGACACAAACACACACACACACACACACATTTTCTCACAAATTGCTAATTTTATTTTTATTTAAATCCACCCAGCCTCCCTACCTTTGGGAGAGCTGAGTGGATCTTTCCCTGGCGTCCAGTGTGTCTCCTCTTAATCTTCCTGTAGTTTCTCTCTGCTCACCTGCGCGCTCTCTAGTAATGTCAGGGCCGGACTGACGTCATGTCACAAAACAGCGTGTGAGGGAGCAGAGAGAAATAGCAGGAAAGTTACTCATCCCTCGCGCGCCGCCTCCATGCACCACTCGGCTTTAATGTTTCCTGCGCGGATTAGCAAAGGGCTGACAAATGCCAGGCTCCAGGGCGAAATGTCCAGTCAATCAGCTTGAAAGGCAGAGGTGAGTAGGGGCTAGGAGTTTAAGTAGGGGCTATAACTCCTCCCACAAATTTAGGCCTAATGGCCTGTTAACATATATATATATATATATATATATAGATATATATATATATATATATATATATATATATATATATATATATATATATATATATATATATAAAAATCAAAGGAACTTGGCACTCTCCTTAAAAAGTATTTATAATCTTGCTGCCCGGGTTAATGGTAAGAATAATTTTCTGTCTTGAGAAGCAGATAGTGCCTTTGTTGTTTTTTTTTTTTTTACTATTTGCTTTCTGTTTGGCCTTGGTTAATATCTGGGGATGATAACCCCTTCTCTGGAATCAATCCCACATTTGCTGAAGTTGTACATCTCTTGGTCCTATTTCACTATTATATCTCAATATACACATGAATTGAGTAATGGCGAGTGATTCTTTAAAATGCTGGGGATGGAAATTTGAGGCCAATAATAGTGTGTTTCTGTCCATTTCTTTCCGGTGTAGTGTGTAGCCCATACCTTCAGTGGTTTTGTATAATGTAATATCCAATAATTGGATAGTATTCTGATCATAAGTAAATGTCAATTTCATAGTCAACAGCAATGCATTAATCTGTGTAACCATCTCACACAGTTCTTTAGTCGTACCTTTCCATTTAAGCAGAATGGCATCCAGAAAATGAAAGTATTTAAATAGCTTAAGTTTATAAGTGGAGAGAATAAACTTATGCTCAAACCAGGACATCAATATGTTCACATATGAGGGGGCCATAGCCCCCATCGCCGATACGCACACTAGCTAATAAAAGGAATCTTCAAATTTAAAGTAATTACAGGATAGTGAGATGTATGGGCGTCCTTGGGGGAAAATACAGTGCAATACCGGCGCCGGCCAGTGGGCGGCACTGTGTATGGAGAGAGACAGGGATAGGAAGCTATGTGACTGAATCCACATGGGAGCAGCACAGAGTGCAGCCAGCAACTCCCAGACTGACGATCAGGTAAGTTAGGGATGGGGGGGGGTGGGAAACAGCCTATAAATCAGGGAAGTGAGACATGGGGGGGGTAGCCTATAGATCAGTGAAGTGAGGCATTGGGGCAGCCTACAGATCAAGAAAGTGAGGCATGGGGGGCAGCCTATAGATCAGGGAAGTGAGTCATGGGGCAGCCTATAGATCAGGGAAGTGAGGCATGGAGGGGCAGCCTATAGATCAGGGAAGTGAGGCATGGAGGCAGCCTACAGATCAGGGAAGTGAGGCATGGGGGGCAGCCAACAGATCAGGGCAGTGAGGAATGGGGGGAAGCCTACAGATCAGGGAAGTGAGAAATGGGGGATGCAGCCTATAGATCAGGGAAGTGAGACATGGGGGAGGCAGCTTATAGATCAGGGAAGTGAGGCATGGGGAGGCAGCCTATAGATCAGGGAAGTGAGCATAGGGGGTAGCCTATAGATCAAGGAAGTGAAGCATAGGGAGCAGTCCTATAGATCAGGGAACTGGAGGCATGGGCAGCCTATAGATCATGGAAGTGAGGCATGAGGGGGCAGCCTATAGATAAGGGAAGTGAGGCCTGGGGGGCAGCCTATAGATCAGGGAAGTGAGGGATGGGGGAAGCCTATAAATCAGGAAAGTGAGACATGGGGGGCAACCTACAGAACAGGGAAGTGAAGGATGTTGGGGGGGATAGCCTATAGATCAAGTAAGTGAGAGATGGAGGGGTGCAGCATACAGATCAGGTAAGTGAGAGATGGGGGGATCCACCTACAGATCAGGTAAGTTCGAGATGGGAGGATCTACCTACAGATCAGGTAAGTGAGGGATGGTGGGGAGGGGGGAGAGAGAGAATATAGATCAGGTAAGTGAGGGATGGAGGGGTGGAGCATACAGATCAGGTAAGTGAGGGGTGGGGGAGGCAGCCTATAGATCAGGTAAGTGAGGGATGGGGAGGCAGCCTATAGATCAGGTAAGTGAAGAATTGGGGGAGGCAGCCTATAGGTCAGGTAAGTGAGGGATGGAGGGGACAGCCTACAGGAAGGGTCAACAAGGAGCAGGAAGGTAAAGTAAGAGAAGGAGCAGAAAGGAGAAGGAACATTAATTAGCAGGATGGGACATCAAGGAGCAGAAAGGGGCAGCAAGGAGATGGAAGGGACAGCAAGGAGCACAAAAGGTAAAGTAGGAGAAGGAGCACAAAGGAACAGAAATGAGCTGGAAGGGGCAGCAAGGAGCAGGGACGGACAGCAAGGAGCAGAAAGGGGCAGCAAGGAGCAGGAAGGGGCAGCAAGGAGCAAGAGTGGTCAGCAAGGAGAAGGAATGGTCAGCAAGGAGCTGGAAGGTAAAGCAGTACAAAGGTAAAGCAGGAGGAGCAGAAAGGGTCAGCAAGGATCTGGAAGGGTCTGCAATCAGCAGAAAGGGACAGAAGGAGCACAAAGGTAAAGGAGCAGAAAGAATCAGAAGAAGCACAAAGGTAAAGTAGAAGAAGGAGCAGAAAGGGTCTGCAAGGAGAAGAAAGGGATCAGAAAGCAAAAGGAGCAGAAGGGTGCACAATAAGCAGAAAGTAGCAGGTGAAGGAGCCAAGGAGGAGAGAAGACAGTGTCAGAAGAAAAAGAAGACTGGAAAGTGAAGTGAACCCTCCACTTTCCACTTTATTCTGGACACCACATCATAAGGCTTTGGTACCTGAGCCTGGCAGGGAAACTTTGGAGCTTCTCATCTCCCCAGGTAAAAAAAAAATATCAGTGTTAATGTGTTCACTTTTATTTACTGAGTGTCAGGAAGCACAGAGTGCCACCGGGTAGGGGTGTCGCTGATTGGCTAGAGCGGTCAGCTGGCACTCTAAGCCAATCAGTAGCTCCCTATTCATAAAAAAGTAAAAAAATTTAATGAACCGGAAACTAGCGATTGGCTTAGAGTGTCAATTGATCACTCTAGTGTCAGGATTACTGTTTGATCGAGCACGTAGAACTGTTAGCACGGATGACAAATAAGTAACGTATTACCGGTCCTTAGAATGGCCAGATTTAACGTACATAGAATAGTCAAAAATAGGTCAGGGAACACAGAAAGGGACGCAGCGATGAGGAAAGCCAGGAGTCCGGATACCAGAATATAGAGAAGTCAATAAACAACGCCAAAGTCAAAAACCAGGTAGAAAACTAATAACAGGAACGCACTCTCGGACAATCGCAAGGGAAACCACGACAGGGCACTGAGCAGGATGAGAACTGGGCCTAAATATCCCTCCTTTAGTTCTGATAGGCTGTAACCGGCCTTTGACCCCAAAGTCAGTTACCAGGTTTCATTAGCATAATTGCTGCTCAGCATTAACCCTTCTGTGGATTAGGTTGCTGCTCTGCACAACTTTTCCTGTGTGGACAGTAAATGTCATTAACCACATTTCTATAAGCAGATGAATATGTGATACCAGGTTTCATTTGCATAATTGCTGCTCAGCATTAACCCTTCTGTGGATTAGGTTGCTGCTCGGCACAACTTTTCCTGTGTGGACAGTAAATGTCATTAACCACATTTCTATAAGCGGATGAATACGTGACATCTAGCCCATGATGGGAGTCAGCTGACTGCTATATGCAAACATGAAAGACCCCTATAGCTATGGACACTCATCAGAGAACCATGCACAACATAGGGGACGAGTAATGGGCAGACCGCAGAACAGTACTTGAAATCCTGTTGGGGATCCTTGTTAGGTGGTACAGTGGACTTTCCGCATTCAATTATCGTTTATCTATGTTTGTTAGTGTTCTTGTTTAGTCTACTGTGCCTCACTCTATAATCACCATATAGGCATATCTACCCTGGTATTCGCGATGATATCCATGATATAGAAAAGCCAGAGTACTAATATACTACCCTGCTCCCCTTTAATAAGCATCCATGAGAGCAAAGTCCATGACATGCAAGCAAAGTTCATGACCGTGCCTGGCTACTCATATGTCATGTATAGAAAATGCGCAGCTTAACCCTGCCAAGCTAATTATATAAGCCTGCTATTAGATAATTGATTACTTGCTCTCCTCACTCATACTGCATCTGAGTTTATATGTACTAATTATCATAAAAGGTACTTCCTTGTATTTGCAGTTGAGGTTTAAATGTTTTTGCTACGTAAAGCATAACCGCGATAAAGCTTACTCATAGTTAGCTAAGACTACAAGCTATGAAACTTAATATACACAGCCTCTGTCTCGATCGATAGATACTAGACTAGACAGCATTGTTTGAAGAATGACCCGTTTAACTAACCATACCAATAATATAAAAATTGTGCCTGTATTTCATTTGTCCCGCATGTTCAGCGAGGAAAACGCCTGAGGACTGCTCTCGGGGGACCTCAGACCTGCTTGTAAACTTTATGTGCACTGCAAAAAAAAAAAAATTAAAAAAAAAAAACTGATCACTCTAGCCAATCTGCAGCACCCATGCCTGACGTCAATCTGCACTTCCTGACACTCTGTTTCAGAAGCTGAATACCACTGAGCGACCTGGAGATCTGGAGCTGGAGGAAGCCTTTGGGATTAAACCATTTGAGAGCGGGTTAACCCCTTAAAGGAAAGAGAGCACCCATGGGCTTCCTGGCATCATAGCATTTTCATTTAGATGAAGTTATGGTGACCAGAACGTTCCTTTAATTTGCTTAAAGGAACACTATAGTGTCAGAAATACAAACATGTATTCCTGACACCATAGTTGTGAAAACGCTTTTCACCCTGGCTTTATGTGATGACACTGTCAAAAAGGGACCAAGCATGGATGTCATTACATTTATGCTCCCCCCCTAGAGAAATTCCTGCGGATGCCTATGTTGAGATGGATAAGAATTCCAAAAAACTCAATGGGTGGACCCGAATATAATTTGGATGCGGAAAGAGTTTTGCTGACCGCTTGTATCCCCTGATTATATGGTATTATCGTATATAAATTTTGTACATCCAAGGTTGCAAGTATGTACTCCACCTCATTATCCCATTTTATTTCATTGATCTGTTGTAGAAGATCTTGTGTGTCCTTAAGACAAGTTGGAAATTCTCTTACACACCCTTGAATGTAGTAATCAACAAATCTGGCGATGGGTTCTAATAAACCACCCTTTGATCTGCCCAGGGGATTTTCCATACATCGATGAATCTTGAGCAGGGTATACAGAACCGGATGTATTGGATGAGGGATAAGGGGTTGAGGGACGACACTGTATTGATTGGTAAGTTTAATTTTATATTTCATATATAAGTGCACGTTTACATACAGTCTGTGATCTTGAAAAAGGCCTGTTAGGGTCGAAGCGTTGATTTCTAGACAGGTGCAATTCGTTTCGGTCCGAATGTGAATTCGGACGAATTTCGGGCAATTCGGACATTCGGGTACTTCCGAATGTCCGAATAGATGAATTGCCGAATGGTCGAAGTCCCGAAATTACCGAATTTCCGAAGTGCTGAAGTGCCGAAGTTGCCGAAGTTCCGAAGCACAGTATTGCCTAAGAACTAATATACTTACCCAGTGGAAGAATGAAGAATGTTACACTGTATACAATTTTAAATAGAAAGTTTACAAACATAGCCAGGATTCAGCTGTAAGCATTTGCAACGCTTACAACAATCAAGTAACATACATTGATATAAAATGTAAGTTACTTAGCCAGTCAGTGTAATGACAGGAATGAATAAGTAGATAACTCCCTAATTCCCACGGTATTAGGGAGCTATCTATTAAAAGGCTGAAAGACCTAAATTGGTCTTTCAGCCAAATTTACTAATACTAAGTAAAGATTACTCAGTATTCATAAACTATGAACCTACTCGCTATACCACGAGTAGGGGCATGTTTATTAAACAGTGGCTGCTCACTTTAAAAAAAAAAAAAAGGTCCTGAAGAGGGGACCCATTTCCCCCCCCCTGCCCCCACCCCTGAGTGGTGGGTGGGGGCCCTAGATACTAATAAGGGGGGACCTAATGTCCTCCCCCATGGCCCCCACCCCTGAGCAGTGGGTGGGGGCCCTAAATACTAATAAGGGGGGGGACCTAATATCCTGAGCGGTGGGTGGGGGCCCTACAGTAAAATAAGGGAGGGACCTAATGTCCTCCCTCCTGGCCCCCACCCCTGAGCGGTGGGTGGGGGCCCTAAATTGGAATAAGGGGGGGACCAAATGTCCTGGCCCCCACCCCTGAGTGGCGGGTGGGGGCCCTAAATTGGAATAAGGGGGGGGGACCTAATGTCCTCCCCCCGGCACCCACCCCTGAGCAGCGGGTGGGGGCCCTAAATAAAAATGTTAGCCCCCCCAGGTGACTAGGGGTCCCCCAAAAATAAATTAACCCCTACCTACCCCCCTCACCCTAAAAATAATGAGGGGGGACCTTTAACTAAGTACCTGTAAAAAAAATAAAACTTACCATTTGATGTTTTCTTTCTTCTAAAATCTTATTTTTTCAGCCCCAAAAAAGGCCAAATAAAAAATCCATAATAACCAACGCACTTAAAAAAAAAAAAAAATCCATCTTCACCCATAGAGGGCTCCAGGCTTATAAAGCCTTGCCCTGCCATCCAATTAGGCTCAGAGCACTCTGATTGGTGGGTTTAAGCCATCCAATCAGAGGGCTCTGACAGGTAAATGAAGAGACTGACAGGTAAGTCACAGCACTCTGGTTGGTTAGCTTGAAATCCACCAATCAGAGTGCTCCGTGTCATTTTACACAGTGTGGGAAAGTTCTTTGGAATTTTCCCACGCTGTGTAAAATGACACAGAGCACTCTGATTGGTGGATTAAGTAACCAATCAGAGTGTTATGAATCAAATTACACAGCGTGGGAAAATTCCAAAGAACTTCCCCACGCTGTGTAAGATGACACAGAGCACTCTGATTGGCTGGATTTCAAGCTAATCAATCAGAGTGCTCTGTGTCATTTTACACAGCGTGGGAAAATTCCAAAGAACTTTCCCACGCTGTGTAAAATGACACAGAGCACTCTGGACATTTACACAGGAGGACATTAGGTCCCCCCTTATTCTAATTTAGGGCCCCCACCCACCACTCAGGGGTGAGGGCCAGGGGGGAGGACATTAGGTCCCCCCCTTATTAGTTTGTAGGGCCCCCACCCACCGCTCAGGGGTGGGGGCCAGGGGGGAGTACATTAGGTCCCCCCTTATTCTAATTTAGGGCCCCCACCCACCATTCAGGGGTGGGGGCCAGGGGGGGAGGACATTACTTCCCCTTAATAGTATTTAGGGCCCCCATCCACCGCTCAGGGGTGGGGGCCAGGGGGAGGACATTAGGTCCCCCCCCCTTATTAGTATTTAGGGCCCACACCCACCGCTCAGGGGTGGGGGCTAGGGGGGAGGACATTAGGTCCCCCCTTATTCTAATTTAGGGCCCCCACCCACCGCTCAGGGGTGGGGGCTGGGGGGGAGGACAATAGGTCCCCCCCATCATTTTACTTTAGGGCCCCCACCTGCCGCTCAGGGGTGAGGGCCGAGGGGGGGCAATAGTTTTTTTTGTTTTGTTTTGTTTTGTTTTTAACAGTGAGCAGCCACAGGCTGCTCACTGTTTAACAGACATGCCCCTACTCGCGGTATAGCGAGTAGGGGCAAAATGTACTAATAATAAGTAATTTTTACTTAGTATTAGTAAATTTGTCTGAAAGACCAATTTAGGTCTTTCAGCCTTTTGGAAGATAACTCCCTAATACCGTGGGAATTAGGGAGTTATCTACTAGGCGGCTGCAAGCGAAGTGCCGAAGTCCAAAAATTCCGAAATGCCTTAGTTCCGAAGTGCCGAATTGCGGAAGTCCCAAATTTCGGAATGTTGAACCGAACCGAAAATTTTCCCAATGCACATGCCTATTGATTTCCTTGCTAAATGGAGTTTTTCCTAATTAAATGAAAAAAAATTCACTTCAAAATGAGTGCATTGTGGATTATTATATATATATATATACATTCATGCATACACACATATATACACATTTTCTAATTGCCCCCCCTACGCCATTGGAGATGCCACTGCCTGTCGGGTGAAGTAGGAAGGGGCAGAGCGCCGACCCAGCTCCAAGGGACATCGGCACTGGAATTCGTTAAGCACAGTAAGGGTATTTTAACCCTTGCTGTGCCGGGGGGTGCAGGTGAGGAGGGGCACAAGGGAGCTATAGTGCTAGGAATACAGATTTGTATTCCAAACACTAGAATTTCCCTTTAGGTGTCTCTACGTGAGAATAATATCCTGATGGAAAAAGGTTGCTCCAATTGTGGAAGAAGGATAGACACAAGGTCCACAGTTTTAGATAATTTGCTGAAAATGTTTATCTGTATTTATGTATTCTATTGTATTCAGTAACAATGGAATTGTCTTGTCTCATTATTCAAAAGAGAGTTTAGAAGTCAAGTCAGCTTGAATATGGTGTGGGGTGGATATGCATATGAGTGATTTAATGAATTATAAGAGAGTAAACTGTAATCATGAATTGCTTGCATAAGATGTTTATGGGAAGTTACTGGACGGCTAGTAATCGATAATAAAACACCATGTGCAGTTAATTTTACCCCCTCAGTTTCCACACTCACCCTGTATCAGTGGGCTTATATATATAATATGTAGCAAGGGTTCTAACTCTAAAATACAGCAAGGGAGATAAAAGGCAACTCTGTCTGCTTCTATTTGTTATCGAGATAAGAAGACTACTTGTAGGATTTGTGCTTGAGGCTTCGTATATCAAACCAAAATAGCCTTTGTAAATAAGTTAGGAAATCCAAATTTATGCAATGATGCCTCTGGGAACTTCCAATTCAGGTGATCAAACGATTTTTCCAAAGCTAACAGAATTCCACCAGAAAGGAATCCGGGGGAGGAGGGGGGGAGCAAAGCATTAGCATGAGCTTTTTGATGTTATTCACCTCTTCACACCCCAGCTCAAATCCAGTATGATCATTCTCCATCAAAAGTGGTAAAATAGATCACTTCCCTCTAGCTAGCAATTTGGCATAAGTATTTAATAAAGAAATAATAAGAAGATGTTTACCTTGAGTAAGACATGTGTCTGGTTTAGGTATAGTAACTACTGTTGCTAGTAACATGTCTTCCGGTAGGGTGCCTGAGAACCAGACCAATTAGAAAACCTTAAGGAGAAAAGGCGCTAGAATAGAAACACTGATGAATTTTTTATTAGCAGATTATGGACTTGATTTACAATTGTTGGATAAACTGTTCTAATGTTTTTAATTTTCGATAAACTTTTTCAAAATGATTTAATAGTATGAAAAATATATCAATTTTGTAATAGGTTGATATTTTTTAACATATTGATAGATTTATATATATATATAAAAAGGCACTATACCTTGCACTCAAACTCCAAATTGCCAGACCGGGTGCACTCCCAGGGCTCCAAATATCCAAGTAACAGTGTCAAAGGTTGCACTCACGGATTCATTAAAAAATAACTTTTATTAAGCTTTCCTAAAAAATCGACGTTTCAGTCCTATTCAAGGACTTTCATCAGGATTATATAAACTGCATATAACAAACAATTAGACAATATATAGGATACAATAAATTACAGATAGACTCACCACAGGTGCTCCGTGCTAGGACCGGCGTCCGGACCGGAAGTGTGCGCATGTGCGGGAAAACTCCGCCCCCCAGCGTGACGTCATGCGTACAATGCCGTCGTTACTACGGAAATTTTTTTGGGAATTAAAGCATCCATTGGCTACATTGAAATTTATGGCCATTGACCATATCCCTGTCCCTAGAAGAGGGGTTGATAGGGGGAAAATGCTACTCAACAAAGAAGCTTATTGGATACATGAGCTGGACACTGTGTCTCCAAAAGGATTAAATGAAGCTTTGTCTTTACACTCCTTTTTGTAATTACTTTGGCCTGAATGCCCCTCAATGTTCTTTTAATGTGTGATTTTATATTTATGGTTATTTTACGTTTTCCTATATGCATTTTTTATATGATGATTTTGCTGCCGTCCTCTTATTAGATAATATATTGTATACAAGCTTAATGTAAGCAAGCAT
Source organism: Pelobates cultripes (assembly GCA_933207985.1). Taxonomy (NCBI): domain Eukaryota; kingdom Metazoa; phylum Chordata; class Amphibia; order Anura; family Pelobatidae; genus Pelobates; species Pelobates cultripes. Next base: position 113,961,637 of record OW240918.1, read on the forward strand.
CAGTAGTTATCTTTAGAAATTTGATCTATATGCCCTGATGCAGGATATAATAGTGATACTAATTAATTTTTTGAAGGTATACATTTTCAGAGTGACAGAGGAGCAAAAGAAGAGAAAAAAAAGTTTTGAATAATTTTCTGGTTGATCAGTTTATTATTATATCTATCTAGTCATTGGGATTACTTGAATATTTATATAAACTGTACTGGGTCACAATATATTCACATTAGCACTGTGGCACTTTATTTTTTGCATATTTTTTGCACGTTTATAGCACTTTAAGTGAAGATTTGATTCTGCACTAGCACTTTTTAAGACCCATTAGCACTTTATTACTACATACAGTCCACATTTAAACTTGTCCTATGCCAGTTTCTGGTGTCTTTAACTAATATGTCACTTATGGTAAGATCACTACATATGGATCACTCCTTTGGTATGTTTGCCTAGTATATATTTAGATCGCAATATTTTATTGTATATATTTAGCCGCGTTACCGTAGTAACGACGGCATTGTACGCATGACGTCACGCTGGGGGGCGGAGGTTTCCCGCACATGCGCACACTTCCGGTCCGGACGCCGGTCCTAGCACGGAGCACCTGTGGTGAGTCTATCTGTAATTTATTGTATCCTATATATTGTCTAATTGTTTGTTATATGCTGTTTACATAATCCTGATGAAAGTCCTTGAATAGGACTGAAACATCGATTTTTTAGGAAAGCTTAATAAAAGTTATTTTTTATTGAATCCGTGAGTGCAACCTTTGACACTGTTACTTATATATATATATATATATATATATATATATATATATATATATATATATATATGTTTTTAGATATTTTATTATGCTGAAATTTTTTTTTTAAAAGCTTATTCAAAAATATCTAATTGTTTTTGGTGGAATATTAAATTTAGTCCCATGTAAGTTAGCACATGACATAATGAAGCAACAGGTGTTAATGGATCTGGTCATTTTATGGATGATGCTCAGTCAATCAATTTTTATCTCAAAATGTTCAATATATAAATATTTCATTATTAAATGTGTAATTATTGTTTTATTATACGCAAGTATGCACTTCTTTTTAAAGACTTTCAGAATTTAACAATATACAAAGTACCTTTTATTACCCTAAACTTCTTTTTTGTATGTCTTTATGAGCATTCGGAAATATTCCAATGCATTAATGGCAGCAGACTAAATAATAAGAAGGTATCGCTTATAATTTTGGCGAGTGTCCCAAGGTTGCCATAAAACAGAACTATAATCCAGTCATAGATCCCAAATGTAACAATATACAGG
>OW240918.1:113963045-113977319 GCA_933207985.1 Pelobates cultripes
ATTTATGAGCATTATTTTTAACATCAGAAAATTTGGATCCTGATAATAACACAAACGTCAGGTACAACATAGGCTATTTGAGGGCTTAGCCCTGATTCCTCCCACCCTCATCTCTCCTAGGTTTGAGGCTATTGCAAAATAATCAGGATCACAGTTTGGCATTTTGGTGGAATAATTGAAGAACTAGCCTCAACCCCCATGATTTGACTATAACAATGACAGTGTGTGTATGTGTGTATCTTGAATCTTAGCTTTTGTCTAGATGTCTACTAATGCGTGTCTCTGGATGTGTACAATTATATGTCTGTGTAAGTGGTTGAGGATATTTCTAATTGGTTTGGTGTGTGGGGCCAGTGTTATATGTGTGAAAGTGGCTAGGTATGTATGTGTGGCTAAATGAACACACAAAGAATGAAATGTTGCCATGTTTTTATTGAACACACCATGTAAACATTCACAGTGCAGGTGGAAAAAGTATGTGAACCCTTGCATTTAATAACTGGTTGAACCTCTTTTTGCAGCAATAACTTCACCCAAACGTTTCCTGTAGTTGCAGACCAGACGTGCACAACGGTCAGGAGTAATTCTTGACCATTCCTCTTTACAGAACTGTTTCAGTTCAGCAATATTCTTGGGATGTCTGGTGTGAATCGCTTTCTTGAGGTCATGCCACAGCATCTCAATCGGGTTGAGGTCAGGACTGTGACTGGGCCACTTCAGAAGGTGTATTTTCTTCTGTTTAAGCCATTCTGATGTTGATTTACTTCTATGCTTTGGGTCATTGTCCTGTTGCAACATCCATCTTCTGTTGAGCTTCAGCTGGTAGACAGATGGCCTTAAGTTCTCCTGCAAAATGTCTTGATAAACTTGGGAATTCATTTTTCCTTCAATGATAGCAATCCGTCCAGGCCCTGACGCAGCAGAGCAGCCCCAAACCATGATGCCCCCACCACCATACTTCACAGTTGGGATGAGGTTTTGATGTTGGTGTGCTGTGCCTTTTTTTCGCCACACATAGTGTTGTGTGTTTCTTCCAAACAACTCAACTTTGGTTTCATCTCTCCACAAAATATTTTGCCAGTACTGCTGTGGAACATCCAGGTGCTCTTGTGCAAACTAAAAAAAATGCAGCAATGTTTTGTTTGGACAGCAGTGGCTTCCTCTGTGGTATCCTCCCATGAAATCCATTCTTGTTTAGTGTTTTACGTATTGTAGATTCGCTAACAGGAATGTTAGCATTTGCCAGTGACTTTTGTAAGTCTTTAGCTGACACTCTAGGATTCTTCTTCACCTCATTGAGCAGTCTGCGCTGTGCTCTTGCAGTCATCTTTACAGGACGGCCACTTCTAGGGAGAGTAGTAGCAGTGCTGAACTTTCTCCATTTAAAGACAATTTGTCTTACCGTGGACTGATGAACAGCAAGGCTTTTGGAGATACTTTTATAACCCTTCCCAGCTTTATGCAAGTCAACAATTCTTAATCATAGGTCTTCTGAGAGCTCTTTTGTGCGAGGCATCATTCACATCACTTCTTGTGAAAAGCAAACCCAGAACTGGTGTGTGTTTTTTATAGGGCAGGGCAGTTGTAACCAACACCTCCAATCTCATCTCATTTATTGGACTCCAGTTGGCTGACATCTCACTAAAATTAGCTCTTGGAGATGTCATTAGTCTAGGGGTTCACATACTTTTTCCACCTGCACTGTGAATGTTTACATGGTGTGTTCAATAAAAACATGGCAACATTTCATTATTTGTGTGTTATTAGTTTAAGCAGACTGTGATTGTCTATTGTTGTGACTTAGATGATGATCAGATCACATTTTATGACCAATTTGTGCAGGAATCCATATCATTCCAAAGGGTTCACATACTTTTTCTTGCAACTGTATGTATTTATTTAAAGAAACACAACATGTATTCCTGATCCAATAGTGTTAAAAAAAAATATAGCCCCCCTGCCCCCCTTGTTTCCCCCCAAAGTATAGTAAAATAGTACCTTTGTTCAATTCTGCTGTTGATAGCACTTCCCCTTATCTGCCTGCTTGGCTGACATCATCAGAAGAGTTTCTCTCAGCCTATCACAATGCTTTTCCATAGGAAACACTGAATGGTGTGCAGCACTTCCCCAGGAAGCACCTCTAGTAGCCATCTGAGGAGTGGCCAATGGAGGTATCCCTAGGCTGTAATGTAAACACTGCCCTTTTTCTGAAAAAAACCTGAAGGGAATAATTCTACTTACCAAAACAAATACAATAATCTGTAGTTGTTCTGGTGACTATACTGTCCCTTTAAGTGAAATAAAGATTGTAAAAAATACTGTGTTTAAAAAAAAAGAAAACACGAACAGTCAACAAGCCTTTTTTCACATCTAAATAAAAGTCACAAATGTGCTAATTGCATGCAGCTTTCCTGGGCTGTAGTTCAACCAAAACAATATGATTTTTATAGAAATCATTTTTTTCTAATGTATATTCTAATAATGTAACTTCATATTAAAATGCTTGTAGCAGGACACCTCAGTTTTTATTATTACTTTCCCCTTATGTAAAATAAAGTACTTGGAAAAAACGAGTGTTTTATATATATATATATGCTAGCTATACTATACTATACAAGTGTTTTATATATATATACATATATATATATAATACTTGCAGATCCCTGCACTCAAACTCAATTATCCTTTTGGCTGCCGGGTGCACAACACTTCGGGACTGAAACATCGATCTTTTTAACTTTGTTTTGAATAAAATATTGGATATTTTAAAGACTGGAGTGCAACCATCTACATTATTGGTTATATATATATATATTATTATATATACATTATTGGTTATATATATATATATTATTATACATACATTATTGGTTATATATATATATTATTATATATACATTATTGGTTATATATATATATTATTATATATACATTATTGGTTATATATATATATTATTATATATACATTATTGGTTATATATATATTATTGGTTATATATATATATTATTGGTTTTATATATATATATATATATATATATATATATATATTATATATACATTATTGGTTATATAATATAAAACATGTTTAGTCTACTTAGTAATTTATGTATACACAAATATAAAATGCCTACCATTTTAACAAAGTATATGTAGACAAAATAAAGTCATATAGGAAAAAATTACAATATCCCAGTGAGTAATGCCAATATAAATCGATACTCTAACACCTTACTGAGTTTTCCCTTAAAACCTCACAACACACAAAGTAATACATACAGTATGAGGCGGAGTTTCTTTCCTTTTCATTAAATTAATGACTGGACCAATATTATCTATAGATAATATAAAAACAGACACAATATAGTGCAATATAGCCTATACACAATTTTGAAGTGCAATAGTGGGTGGAAAAGCACTCACAAGCTCAGAGCCATAAAGATCGGCTCAGATTTCCAGCCTTGTGGGATCTAGAGATGCCCACTCCCTTCTTTGTGCTGATTGATGGTCTCAAGCAAGAGGATGTCCTCACAATAATCAGTAAAAATGTAGGGTGCTTTTTTAAAAGTGCACAAAAGTGAATAAAGTATTAAAAATAAATTAAAAACCTTACAATTTGGAAGGTAAGTCCTTTGTAATAGTCCTTGTAAGGAAACCAAGTATATTTAAACCTCATACGGTAGTTTCCTCCCGAACCGCCAGAGCCTTAGTGATTATAGCCCTCCGTTCGGTAGATAGGGTAGACAAATCCTATAGCAATTCCAATAGCTTCACAAGATAATTACCTTAGTGAAACACACGAATCCCCAAACATCAGCCGAAGTCAAGAAGAAGGGTACAAAATGAACTGTCCTTTAATGGGTGCACACAGCTTTTATGCAAGTCCCCATGCAAGGGGACAGCCCTCAGGGAGGGACAAACATTAACCAATCACATACAGTAAAACTTTAACACACACCTACAGTTCTCTCCCCTAGCCCAGGAGATAATTCAGTCTGATAAAATGTTAACTTAATTATCTCTGGGCTGAAAAATAAAAATTTTCCCCAATAACTGGAACACCCCTTTATACTTGAGGTATCCCCATAAATTATATGTCCCCTGATAGCCCTGATCTGGGTGACCCACATATCCGAATTTCACCCAGATCGGTTCAGGGGTTCGCAAAAACTATGGAAGTCTCTTGTGACCGGCTCACCCTGGACGGTATACCCAACAGTTCCATGAATTTGGTGGGTTTTGCCGGTCACATTCGAAAAAGCAGAAAAACGAACAAAGTACCGAATGGATCCCTCTGGCTCTTAGCAGCATTCGTGCCCCTCTGTCGAATACACCAAAGTACCGAATAGCGCTCTTCTAGCTATTCGGTAAATAGAGTTCCAGCGTTCGTCTGTTTGGGACCGGTGTTCGGGAAGTCGAGTGTCCGTTTTTAGTTCCATGCACTCGACGACCAGGTCCCGCTGCCTTTGTTCGCATGAACAAAGATGGCCACGGTTTTCTCTGCCACGTGGCATTCGACTGACGAACGCTGGCCGCACAGAGGTAGCAATTTCACCCAAACTTTGATGTTTAATGAGCCAGAGGGGTGGTCTATGTTCGGTAGTTCCATCTACCGAATGCAATGGGCATAAATAGGGTAACAAAAAGTGAATGCAATGAGTATATACAATATAACAAAAGGGGGTTTCTTCACAGTCCTTTATGGTGCAAAACACGTTTCGCCTCATCCAGAGGCTTCCTCAGTCATACTCACTCACAAATATAATATTTCTTACATTCCATAAAAAATGTTTCTTGCTCATTTCAGTTTTCTCACTCATGTTGTAGCAAATCTCGATTCCCAAGTTAATTGTCAGATGCAATCCGTATATTTATCACGAGAGTGATCAGCATACATATATCCTGGGATGACAGCTAAACTTTTTAAGATTTCCTGATATCTTGTGCCATTGTCAGGACATTTAATAAGATATGAATCAAAGCAATTTTATAGCTCAAAGTGCAGATAATACTTGAAATCCTAAAATTAGTATGGGTTACAGGCAATTCAGCCATCATGTAATACACAGTGTAGTCACCGGTGCAATTCGTCCAAATTGCAACCTAAGTTACAAAGTAGATCATGAGGAATTAAAGGGCTTTGCTAGATGATAGAAGACCAGAGTGTGGATAGAAGAGGAATAAATAATGATGTAGACATATGGGAGAATGCAAAGGCGGGCACAGGGAAAGAGGAGGTAGGCACAGGAAAGAAATGGATATAGTCAGATGGCACACAACATGGTATTATATTTTTATTGTGCCAAATATTTAGCTGTTTTCTGTATTTGCAATGGAAACCTCTATGCAAAAACGATTCACTTTTATATCCATTTGACTACTAATATATGACTTTGCTCATGCGTATCAGTAACTGCAGCATTTACGCAATTTTGCATTTTGTTTCATCGTTCCTACGCATGATAATGTAATAACTAATTCTCAGCATTATTATTATTAATTATTGGTATTTATATAGCGACAACTTTTTCTACAACACTTTACAATATTATGAAAGGAGGAAATTTAACAATGACTCAGACAATTACACAATGTTACAAGAACAGTAGGTAGATGAGGATCGTGCTCAAACAAGCTTACAGTCTATAAGACATCATGATATAATGGCACATATATGTTTCGCTCTTGTCAAATCACTGTAATGCTCAGTTAGTTATGCACAGCAGTTTAAAAAAAGAAAATTAAAATGTGCATTTCATGCAATCCAAAACATTTAAGAATAGCAGAATCCCTTATCCACCGTGCATCTTTTGGGACTGAGCTATCACCTGTTCCTTGCTCTTCCTAGAACTAATTACCCCTTTGACTTAGATAACAACCATAGATAATGAACTTTCAGCTTTCTCATTATTGTCTGCCAGGTGGTAACGGGAAGCCACTTTTAATTCTTGATTAACGTATAAATTGAGTCTTTATCACATTCAACAAACAAATATAGCAAACTGAATCATTCATATGACAAATAATATATGTTTTCTGGTATTATAAGTAAAAATTGAAAAGTAAGATATAATTGTCTGTTTTGTTGACATGATGACATTATAGGTCGTTTGTGGTATTATTATATAAGGATGCAAATGTCTCAATAGAACTGGTTATCACTGAGCAAGTTATTGTTCTAAATGTGATCCAGCATGAAACTCCCATAATGCATTGCATGATGGGAGCAAACGTGTAGTTGTACAGCAAAGAGAGGATTCTGGGTACCTAAACAATACATGCATTAAAATAAACTATACATTTATATGGGTTGATGTATGCATTATTATTCGCATTTATATAGCACTAACATATTCCTCGGTGCCTTACAACTATAGGAAGGGGATAATTATATGATATATTTTTGGATAAACATTTAAAATAATTTAAAATTTAGAAAAATATTTTAATATTGTTGTAATTAGATTTTTTTTAAATATATTTTTATATATGAAATGTATTTACATTTTAATATTCTTAAAATATTTGAAAAACGTATCCAAAAATATTAAATTGGGCATGTATATCTTATGATGTTCTAGGAACGTATAATAAAATGTCATAACTTTCCCATTCCTGCCCCCTTCAGGTTTATATTTTAATACATATAGAATGTAGAGAAAAATGACATCACTTAAACCATATATACTACAGAGGAGCACAACAAGATGGATCTGGAAAGAAAAAGCTTCTAGTAAAGCTTCCGCTTCACTAGTCGGGTAGAATAGACAGCAGTACCAACCAGGTAGGTACGGGCTGGTAAGTGGTAACCACATTGTTTCATCATGGTGTGTGATTGAGGGTGAGTGTTTCATATTTGTATACTGAGTAACACTCTGTTTTGGATGAGCCGGACCTCATATATGATGACCTTGATTGGATCTGGGGGTCATCTGGGGGATGATAAGATGATAAGAATAACCGAACTTCAAAAACAAAATTGTTGTGCAGGCTCTGCAGAATCTATCTATCTATCTATCTATCTTTATTATTATTATTATTATTTTAAAGACAAGGACATCAAAATCATGCACTTTCAGAAGAAACAATTCCATGATTTAGGATGATTTACAGAAATAAAATATAAAAGGGTGTAGATAGGGGGGCGGAGCCATCAAGCAAGCCTGATCAGACGGCATTTCTGACAGCTCTGTGAATACCTCAACTATCTCACCTAAAATCTCCCCACTAAACCACCATCCAGCTCTAAAAACGTGGGCATCGGAACCATGTCATCTAGCTGCACCGACAGATGCCTTTTCTTGTATAACTCGAGGCAACCATGGAGACACTGCTCGGCGGATCGCTGGAAACACACTGCTCAGGAGTTGCACAATATCTCCAGCCCAGCCCACTAACCCTAATCTCAAAGATGGGGGCGCCGATCACAAAAAACCCAAAATAGGGGGGCGGGGCCTGACCGCCATGCAGACAAGTCGCACATAGAGTTAGCTCCTGACAAGACTCCTTAAAACCACAAAAATAACGACCTTTCAATTGAGAAACAAGCAATAATCCTGCCGGAGTGACTCCAGAGTGACAATCATGAGAGACACCTTTTAAGGCATCTCCCTAATCAACCAGAGGTCACCTCCTGACGCTTCATTGGGCCTCCTCGTGGACGCAGCCGAGAAGATACGGCCGGTCTACATTGCTGGGGCACATAGAGGTGGAAGGGTAACCTGCTCTCACCCCCCCCTTCACCATTGAGGGACATCACGGCACCTGCACACGCTTGAGTATCCCGCTGAGAGAAGCCAGGCCACTGGGACGCAGCTAAGATGGCCGCCCAGCGAAGGCCCAAAATGCGGAGCACACACGCCCAACCTACCACGCACCCCATAAAATGATGGCAGCAGATGTAGCACTAGTCAGTCCAGGCTAATACAGGCCGCATCAAAGCAACGGAGGAAGACATAATTGATGTTCAGACCACAGTATCCAATTTAAGTGACTCAGTACAACAACAACTACATACTCACCAACACAGCACATCCTCCCGAATGACATCCCTCTAAGAAAAACATCACCGCAACAATATAAAAATTTGCTGAATCCCAGCCACAATAGTGGCTGAAGAGCTGCCATACTATGACCTCTAAATTTTGAGGACTCCCTCTTACACTTTTACCAGGACCTCTCTAGAGTATCATTGCAATGGAGCAGATCCATGGGACCCGTAACCTCTCATCTCTGTTCCTGCGAAGTGCCCTATCATTGGGGAGCTCCTGGAGCTCTGATGGTAACCCGAAAGGGAGTGACACATACAATCCTGTCGCTTGAAGACACCCACGCCTTCTTCGAGGCTCTGGGCCTGTCAACACCGGACTCCAATACAACCGCAAGAGCACCAGAGGGACATGGGATCAGGCAAACATCACTCCTTTTGTTCCAAGAGACGGATGTTTAACCTCATCAGGAACCAGACTACCTGGGGAACTCTTTTTCATTTTTATTATACAGTTTGGACTTTGGTTTACCTATTGTTGTTTTTTTTAAAGTTTTTTTGAAACATTGGCATGGTGGCGAGAAAGGGTGGGTCACATCACAGACCCTCAAACACGACAGCTTTACCAGCAACTTTAGATAGAACACATTTTCTAGGTGAGATATTAATCCCCTCTTTCCTCCCACCCCCTCTCCCGAGAGACCTCAATGGCTAGGGGTAATTATTGTAGGGGCACAGTTTACTACGCCTCATGTGTGCCTGTATGACACACACTTCATTGCAGCACAATTATGTTTTGTAGCCTCATGTTATAATTGGCTATGCACACAATTCTCTTATAAGAATGTGCATGTTGAATTGTAAACCACTATGCGAAATACTCTTGCATACACATAGCTTGCTCACACTCACATACTTACAACCCTATTCCTAACACCTACTAGTCCTAACACCCTGAATGCCATTACAATCGATCAACACATCCTCTTGTCATCTTCTCTTCAGAGTGGATTAGTGAGAGGTTGTCCAAGATTATAAAAAAAATGTAGTACAGAAAACCTGTCTTGCATTATTTCTACTTATTTAAAGGCATTTTAAATTCTGCACTGATGATGTCTACTTCAAGCACTTCAAAAACAAAGAATAAAAAAAGGGAGGTGTAGTTGAGGGGATAAGAGAAGGAGGAGGTCACCGCTGTCAATAAGAATTATTTAATCAAAATAATGCTGTTGCTAGATAATTTAACAGAAGAACTGACACATTATACAGAGGGCAGATGAGAATTGGGAGTAATAGCTAAAGGGTGAGTTTCTACCATTCATACATACCTAGTTGTAGAACCAACATGTTTTTGTTTCTGTGTGTTTTTGTGAAACTCTATTCTGAAATTCTCTTAAAAAGTTTTATAAAGATTACAAAAATAAATAAAAGCATTTGCTCATAACAAATTAAATGCTCTAACCATAAGAAGAAGCTGTACACTTACACAGTAAAAAGCAAATGCTTTTTTTTAAACTTTTTAAAAAATATATACTTTTATTTAGGCAGAATGAACAAAGTAACAAATAAAAGGCGCACATGAAATAAAAGCATTACATGACAATAAATAATGCATCTGCAGTTAAAAGTATTACAATACAGAGAGTAAAAAAAAATACAAATAATATGATTGGACATTATTTATTAAGCAAAAGGCAGTACACCCTCTCTTAAATCAACCAAGACAAAAAAACAAAAACAAATTTTGTAAGTTTGAAAAGGAGAAAAAAAACCAACTAAAGAAGCAAAAATCAGTCAATCACTTTTTGTCTATTTTATTTAATTTTTTTGGCTGATACTGAAGATGACAATCAAGAGATTTAAAGTTTTCTTTGTTTTATCATAGCGTTATTTTTTTTATTTTTTTTTATAACTTTAGTTTAACAAAAAAACTCATAAGTGTGACTTACCAATGTAAAAGAGAATATTAATATTGCAGGTACCTTTTAATCAAATACAATATTCTTATCACTAAGCAAAGCCTATTCACATGTGACTATACTACCAGTAATGAGCTAATGTCACTGTCATAAAACATGTTCAGTTAACATTGAAATATGGTAACAGATGTGCTTTCAACTGCATGGAGAATGTTCATGGGGATTTTACCACTTCCTACCTTATTTTGATATACTGCTGTTGTAAATAATGTTCTATTTTCATTTACTAGAACAGCTGAGCAGATGGAAGGTTTTGTAAAACCTGATATGTCCATTAAAAAGACATATGTTCTTCTGCAATTATTTGCTTGCTCAGTATGCAAGGATATTGTTTTTGTATATATTTTTTGAGAAGTGCTAAAATGGCTAGATGTTACATAATTATATAGAAGGGGAGAGAGACAAAAAGTCTATGTGATAAAAATACTATAAGGATTTATACATCTTCAGTTGGTTATTCCAGATGTCTGATAATTCTTGGTAAAGTACCTGGAAACATTGTAACTGAACTGATCCCCAGGCCTTTTATGTTAGTACTTTGATAAACCATCACTTAGATTCTATATAACAACTTGTCGGCTGGGTAAACTAAACAGATCTAATGGGAATTCTCAATGAAATCCTAATTTATTAGAAATTGAAAATTTCCCTAGGTGAGCTAGCCATATAAAAGCAGGAATTTCAGCAATGATTAGAAAAAGATTAACTGGAAACCTTGAGAATCATCAAATCAGTTTAGAACATTGGGAAGTCAATTCCATTATGTATAACCCTTCGTATCTGTCCACGCATCATAAACCTGCAAGAAAGATATTCCTTGCACTCTGAGACCAAAGTAGTCAGCAAACTGGTTTGAGTGCAAATTTAACATAATTCAAGTCATCTTTACAGAATAATGTTAAACAGAACAGTATTTATCTGAATAGCTAATATATGATTGCGGCTCCCTTGACAAAGGCATTTTGCCGAAACGTTGGGGGCTTGCTGACTGATTTTTCTTCCCTCTTCTTACTAGGTCTCGTATGCATCTGTTCTTTGTATATAGATTTATTTGTGGGTTGTTATGATTTGGTATCTCATATAGCTATTTACTACACTGGTATTCAGTAATTAATTTACTATATATTTTGCTCATATGAAATTCTTGAACTTTTGGCAATTTCTCTGTACCATTTGTATCGGAATGTTTGTTTTTGCTTTGATTTATTGATATGTATAATGAGATATCCATTTGCTGTGGACTCATCTAATAAAGATTTGTGTATATATTTATGGTTGTGCTCCTTGCTTGGGTAGTATTTGTAACTTTTGTGGTCCTTTGGGAATGGGACCTTGTGTGAGTGAGCACCCAGTATCATTTGTTTAGCTCCTTCTTGAGACTGTCTTTATTAACATTTGGAGTGTGCCTACCAGGGACGTATTTGCCGCGAGGCCAACAAGGCATTTGCCTTGGATGGCAATTTCCAAGGGGCGGTAAAAAACGCCCGCCCCCCCAAATGCCCAGGCAAATGTCTTGTTTGCCTCTTTTAATGGGAGCCGAAGAGCTGACCAGCTGGCCACCTTTGGGCTCCCCTGGGGCAGGTGGGCGGCATATCAAAATAAGGTAGGAAGTGGTAAAATCCCCATGCACATTCTCCATGCAGTTGAAAGCACATCCCGGGAGGGCGGGCAGTAACACTATGCATCATATTCCAGCTCCCGGCATCACTGCGGGTCGTGCGAGAGAGCTGAGCAGAGCACTCAGGGGAAAGTGCTCCCTCGCTGACTGCACAGTGTGCCTGCCTGCCCGGGAAACAACCCCCCACCTGCCTGTACGTCCGGCCGCCTCTCTGCCCCACTGGACCTCAGGTGAAAAATCTAAAAAGTAGGGAGGCTGACAGGATTTCAATTTAATTTTTTTTTTAGTAATAATAATAATTGTGGGGGAAATGTGTGTGTGTGTGTGTCAGTGAATGTGAGTGAGTGTGTCAGTGAATGTGAGTGAGTGTGTCAGTGAGTGTGTGTGTCAGTGAATGTGAGTGTGTGTGTCAGTGAATGTGAGTGAGTGTATCAGTGAATTTGAGTGAGTGTGTGTGTTTCAGTGAGTGTCTGTGTCAGTGAATTTGAGTGAGTGTGTGTGTGTGTCTGTCAGTGTGTGTATGTGTGTCTGTCTGTGAGTGTGTCGGTCAGTCACTGTGTATGTGTCGGTCAGTGAGTGTGTGCGTCTGTCAGTGAGAGCGTGCGTCTGTCAGTGTGTGTCCAAGTAATAGTGTATGTCTGTCTATCAGTGTGTCAAATCAGTGAGTGTGTGTATGTCATTGTTTGTCAGTGTATATGAGAGTGTGTGTCTGTCAGTGAGTGTATGCATTTATCAGTGAGAGTGTGCGTCTGTCAGTCAAAGTGCGGCCTTGACAGGAAGGGGTGGAGAAATATTTAAGTTAGGGGTGGGGGTGCCCGAGCACCGTCCTGCCTAGGGCAGCACAAATCCTAAACACATCACTGGTGCCTACCTATTTTAAATTTTTATTAAGTCCATAGTTGTGTCAGGTTACCTGTTAAAAGAATACCCCAGACACTTAAAGCACTTGATCATATATTTAGTGGCCAGCATGATGTATGTTCTTTTATAATTTATAACTGTCAATATAACCTGTTCATGATCTATACACTTACAGGTTAAATGTCGCTTCCAAAGAAGGGACAGTTCCTTGTTTTTTTGAACTAATGGAGGCTGGCCTATAGGGGCAGGTGGGCAGGTAGGACAGGCCCCCTTCCCAACCCCACAATATTTGCTGGAACAAAAAGAACTAATCACAAGTATGTTTTATAAAGAGTATCAATTCTTCACTTTACCCACGTACTAATAGCTGGATAATGGAGATGCATTTAAAAGGCAGAGCAACTTACCATATCAAGATGTTGGGGTATGTTTGAAAACAATGCCTCATTATCTCTGGCCAAGTTGTCCTCTCCCATGGGGGCCATAGATCCATACTGCCAGATTTGTGCTCATACACACAAATCAGTCGTCACAGATACACATAGCTACACATTCCAATACACACATATAATATACGCTTACACCCAGCACATGTAGAATGCTAGAACTCAATGGAGGCAGCTACCTGCATTGTCTATGGAATCTGGTACTCAAGCTCCAGTCTGGTACTTACTTTCTGCAACATCACACTGCATGGAAGCTGCTCTCTTCTTGTGGGGTGGAGAAGGTAATGCAACTCCCAGTAGTCTTAGAACGACAAACAGGGTAAGTAACCTAACAATATATGGTGCTGGGGGAAGAGTTAAATGGGGGTGGGTGGAGATAAGGAAATGGAGTATTTAAGGGAAATGGACCGGGGTGGACAGGGAGATAAACCTGTGCGGAGCAAGGGAGATGGAGCTGAGAGAATAGAGGAAGATGAACTTGGGGGGTGGGGGAAAGAGATGGACCTAGGTGGATAGAGAAAGATGGAGTTGAGGGGAAGTAGGGAGATAGAGCTGGACAAGGACAGACAGACAAGTGAGGCTATTGGGGATCACTAATTTGATTTGTGTATGAATATGTAACAAAGGTTCATAGAAATAAAAATTGTAGTAATGTGCACAGTGTATTAATATATTAAAGGTCTCCTCAGTGTGACAAACGCTCCTTCCCATGAACATTTGCCACAAACTCCTGGAGAAGTGTGGAAGCTGGCTTCGAGCCCACCGACTATAGTCCAGGTCGGAGACCCCGTTTGAGAGTTACCCTGTCCAACAGCCATTAGCAGCATTCCCTCGCATGAACCAAACCTACGAATGGTCTAATTATAATGGAACTAATTTTTAGCATGAGAACTTTGTGGGTCCCCGGTCACCTCAGCAGTACTTCACCACGAATGTTATGGAACTGTTTTTCGGCATGAGGTGACCATGCGATCCCCAGACAACTTGGTCCAGGGTCTTGAACCACTTTGCAACCCGCCAGAAGAGAGCTTTTTGGATGGAAGGTGCTTGAGACTAAGGGGAACAAACGCTACCTGAGAGCCTTGTGTGAAGAAGAGAAAAGCTGCAAATTTAGTGCCAGCCCAAGAAGGCTACAGCTAAAGGAAAAATGTAATGGGACTGTGTGTCTGTATGAAATGTAATTGTCACATAACAGCCCAAGCCCTGCAGACAGACCTGGCTGGGTTTGAACTCACAGCCCAAGCCTTTTAAGAGACCTGGCTAGGTTTGAACTCACAGCTCCAGCATCCCAGTCAGGTTCTCTGCCATGCTGTCCACCATAGGGCTTCATTTTCTGTTTGCATTTTTCTGCTTCCTCACCACCTTGCCCTGGATTAAGCAATGCT
>OW240918.1:113977419-114025296 GCA_933207985.1 Pelobates cultripes
CCTGGCCACAAGATTCAGAAGGCTGAAGTTTCTGACAACTGAACAGATTATAAATGCACAAGGGCAAAAACAGTTGCCTGCTGTGAAAAGGGAGATGGTGCAACAGCTGTAAACATCCACATCAACCATAACTACAACTGCTGCATCTTTAAAGTCTGTCTCTTTGGATGACTGTCAAGGCAGCGGTCACGAAAATAGAGAATAGAGGGGGCAACCGTAGGACATAAAACAGACAAGTTAGGAAGGGAGTTCAGGTTTACTTTAGGATGGCCCCTGCCAAGGACTGAAACCTTTCACATTGGTAATGAGCTATGTCAGAGTATTTATATCGGCAGACATTTTGTGCTATGATAGAAACTAAAAGTGTATATTCTGAGTCACTCTGAACAGATCAGACTCCATTTTGTTATTTCAAGTTAACAAAAAGACACTATATTTCTATCTGTAAGCTAACCACTTTCCCAGAGCTGAGGAATGCATAGTATATACAAGCCAAGTGATAAGGAAGGGGGTTGGACAGACTGTCTAATGCTAATGGAATATAATCAAATCTAAACCCAGACAATTGTGACAGAGAAGATTAAATAATAAAATTTAACTGTCTATATATATAAGGTACCATTGTATAGAAAAGGGTAACTTAGTTCATGATCTGCCATATCAGAAAAAAACTCAGATTTGCAGACACATAGTCTGGACAAAATTTAAGAAACCCTTTGATCTTTGAAGGATACGTAAGTTATAGCCACTATCTAGATAGGCCAAAATGACGTCAAAATAGCCACCAGGAAAAGTTAACTCTTTCCTGGATAGGTATGTTTAGTAGGACAAGACTGCCCTCTATAGACCAAATAACTAATTTGCGATCTGGAAGATAACCACACCTCTAGTGCTTCTATTGGGTTATCAACTGATGACGTACAGAGAGTCTGGCCCTTTAAAAGTTAAGACAAAGGGAAGATAGGAGACGAGAGAGGGAGGCAAGAGATGCAAGATATGCAAAGGAGAGGAGAGAGGAATTGGAAGTTTGGGGATTCCAACTCGGACAACATCTGAGACTAACACTCTACTCCTAAAACTCTAACACTTAGAATTTACTGACTTTCTAACCAACACCTCCATGCAGAGAGACTACCAATCGGATGAAATATCTACTCAACTGGTAATTATACTGGTTTCATTTAATGAAATTAAATTAAATTAATTAAAATGTATTAATAGCATTATATATGACTGGATAAAGCACGGTCAGATTTCCATATTAAGAAATCTTAGTTAACTAAGAATATATAGTTATAAACATTCCATTCTGCAGGTGGAATTAAGAATAATTATATATTGATGTGATATTATCACGTGTTAGCATACCGCTGTTTTTATCCAGGGGTATTGATTTGCTCTAAATTAAGATAGATATCTTTTAGACAAATTAAAAATCTGCTTATATAATATGTAGATTCTCTTATTGGATTGTTTTCAAGAAAATGAATTTAAACTGGTTTAAATGTTATTTTATTTAAAAATACATAAGAGTAGATCTTAACTACCTAGGAGATCTAGCCAGCATTGAAAGGGTTATTCTAACTGTCTGCTAAACTTTACGACCTTACGCTGCACTCTGAGGAATTCTGTTCTTCGCTGTGAAAAGTTTCACTTTCAACCTGTGTTAAAGATAGTCATAAATAATTCTTGACAGGAAATGCTATTTAGCCATTGTAACGTAATACCCATTTCTTTGTATTGCATATAATTTTGTACTGGATATTCATTGATTATTGTCATGCATGTTACATAATATTATTTGTTAATTATTGGTTATCATAAATAAAATCTATTTTTATACATTGTGATATTAATTATATGAAATACATTCCACTTAACACGATAAACGTTCTTTGGGATCTGAGAATTGAAATAGTGGGCAATTCTCAACTGTTACTATTATTATCCCATAAATATCCCCACATATTGGAGGCACTGCTGAGATCGTTTAAGTTGAAATTATATTTCATATATAATAATATTGGTGTAATTCATGCAATTTAATCTTGATATAGAAAATAGTTTTGTATTGAGATTAAATCACTGTATAGAAATATGGCTGAATCCAGTAATACATCTGTAACAGATAATACTGAAATAATTGAAGACCTAAGAAAACATACTCTAGTTCATATTCATAAACATATGAAAAATGATGCAACCTATGAGGTTTGGTTGAAAAGCATAGAATGGGAAGCTAAACACACCATTCTAACTGATGAACACATCATCATATATCTTAAAGAAATTGCTGAACAAAAGAACATAGAAAGGAAAATGGCGTTCATAATACACTCTTGGCCTTTCTTTATGACAGCACTTCTTAAGGTGTGTGATGAAAACAAGTCATTGAATGCCAAATTGGACACGTACAGTGACGATTTGGGCATTCAAAATGGGAAATACCAAGATTTACTTGCTGAGCATAAAACTTGTCAGGCTGATCATGAAAAAGAAATGAAAGCTTTGATGGATAAATATACACAGGAAATAAATCAGCTTAAAATGCAATTGGATGAGTATGAAAAGGAGAGTCAGAAATTAGACAGTGAGGTTGGTAGTCATCATTCTGTGCCAAAAAGTTGCACAAAAATGCAAGAAAAGACTATCTGTAAATCCCCTCCTTATTATGATTTTCCCACACCAAACCAGGTTTTCATAAAACAGTCTGTAAGTAAAGGTGTGAGTAATTCTAAAAAATCAACTGTGGAACAAGATTCCCCATCTCATGACATTACCAAGCCATCTTGGCAATCTTGGGCAGAACAGTTTGAAAAAGCTGTCTTGGCCAAACTTGAGAGGGAGAGTCCGATTCAAGGTGATAGGAATGAAAACAGACATGGTTCTGTACACTGGCAGAATTCTGATGCAGATCAGAGTTGTGACAGTGAACAAGAAGCTCAGAGTGATGGGAGTGAAAGTGATTGCACTGTCCACTCTGAAGGCCATGTAACTGATATGCCATCTGCACTGTTGTACGGGTCTAATTCCTCTTCAGCAGACAGTTCGCATAGACGTTTACCAAAACACAGAAACAGAGGTTGTAAATCAACGACGCCTGTTTATGAGACACCAAAGGTTATCAAATTCCTTAGAGAGACTGTCCCACAATTTTCTAGAGGTTCAGGAAACATATCTGAACATCTGGAAAATTATGATAGAGCAATGAATTCATTGGGCATGTATGATCACATTCATAAGAAATGGTTCATTACATGGACCTTTGATTCAATGTGTCGTGTTTATCTAGAAAGTCTTCAAGCTATACAGTTAATGTCCTGGTCCAAGATGAAATATGAAATAATCATGGAATATGGTAAGTATAAAACCATTACCTCTGCAAAGAGGGCGCTTTATAACTTAAAGTGCCGTCCAGATCAAAGCCCCAGAGAATTTTTAATAATTCTTAAAAATGCATACTCCGTGGCCCAAAGAAAACCCAGGTATGAAAGCACAGACTTTAAAGATCTGTATTTTCATGCCATGCCAGTAAACATACAAATGAATCTCGCAAGAGATTACGATTGTAAGTTGCCATTAGACAGTCAGTGTATGAAATTGTATACTACACACCATGCACATGACGAAAATCAGCCAAAGGTTAAGAAACCTGGTGATAAAATGGTGTCAGAGACTAAAATTCAGTTAGGTGTAGAAACCCAACAGAAAAAGAGGACCTATTCCGAGGTTTTGAAAACACCAAAACCTCAGAAACAGGAAAACGCAGGAAGCAATTCTGCAAATTCCTCTAATAACTCTGAAAAATCCAATGCCAATGGGAATAAACGCCCCTGGGTTAATAAAAACCAAGGCAATTCCCAATGGAGAAGGAATCCTCAGGGAAATAGGAGATATGGAAACAGAAACAACCAATCTGCTTCCAATAACTCCCAACAGTCTCAGCCATCCCAGCCAAATTCTAATGGGCAAAGACAAAACGGCAATGGGGGAAATAATTTGCGTCGTCAGGTTGGTCAATTGACAGACCAGATGGGCAAATTAATGGAGGGAATGACAAAGATTAACGAAGTCTTTGCCAGAAATCCTTTTTTTGGGATAGCTCCAATTGCAGAACTACCTGTGCAACCGCAGCAACAACAACAACAGGCGCCGCAGCAATAATAGCCACTGTGACTAAACAGGCTAGGTTATCAGTAGATGTAATACCTAACCCTGTTTCCTTTCCAAGTACTAACAGTCAAACAAACAATAGTTGTGTTAGAAAACCTATTGCCTATACCGTCACTTCACTTCCGGGTGAAAGAGGCGCGACGTGTTCCTCTGTTTTTTCATTTCAGCCAAAGGCTAAAGTAGCCCCAGCAGCCACTGGTTTCCAGGATCCAGACCTGAAAGGGTTAACTGATGAGATGCCGACCACTAGTTCCCGCTTGACAGTTCAAGATATTCCTAAAAAGGATGGGCCTGTGGGTAAGACTGAGCATTCCTCAGTACAGGTAGAAACTACTACTGTGACCGGTAATGTATGGAAAACAAGTAATATGTTGACACATTCTAAATTCTTATGTGAATTAGAAGAACATGAAGGAAGGTACTACATGTCTGTAGAAATACAGGATTCGCTACCCCAGCCTTTTAAAGGGTTGATAGATACTGGTTCACAAGCCACTATCTTATCCAATACCTACTTCCAGCAGGTAATGGACTTAGCAACGGATAAGCCGAAGCTAAGAGATTTCCCCAATGCTCTGTTGAGTGTAGGAGGAAATGCCCTTCATGTTATTGGCAATACTTGGTTAAAGTTTAAAATAGGTAATAAAACCTTTAGACACCCGGTGATAGTGGTAGATCTTCCCTATGACCGACTGATTCTGGGTATAGACATACTCAGAAGACTTAACACGATTATTGACTGTGTAAATGGAATTGTATGGTCACAAGCTAAGGTTCCCATAACCTATGAGAAATCACATGTACAATCTGATCGTAACTGCCATGTGATAGAAGAAAGACCTGACTCGATCGAGGTACATTTTAGGAATAGTCAGTCACCTGACGTGACTATCCTGCAGGTGAATGATGCAATCGCACCTGTAGATGAGCATTCCGTAAGAATTGCTCCAGAGAGGATCCAGAATGTCTCTCTGGAAGGTGATGTTTTAACCATTTCTCTCCACAGGGACTATGTTGAATCTGTAGATCTGGCAGGTAATGCTCAATTCCTTGCCAGAATTGAAAGGGTTAATAACAACTTATTCTTTCCTATGCAAATAAATGACTTAGGAAGAAGTAGGAATGCAAAGCTGGACTTACAGAGTGAGAACAGCTATATTAGCAGAAGTCTGTTAAAGCAGATCGCTAATCCTAAAATGATCAGGTACGCTTCCCCACATGACAGGTGGATCCAGAATCTGGATGGCGAATCAGAGAGTCACAATGTGATAGCAAAATGTTTACTATCTATTTCCATCGGAAATAAGACAGTTAAACATTTATTCCTAGTGATAGACGAACCTCGCTATCAGGTTTACGTTGGCAATGATGTCATACATCGCTTTGCCATACACCTTGACCTGATTAATTCCAACTTGTGGACAAGGTTAAAAGGTAATCCTTGTGGATACCTACACGAGGAAAACGCCCTGAAATCAGGACAAATACTCCCATATGCGGTAAGTATCCAAGTTCCTGATGACATAACCATTCCACAGGGGACAAGTAACTTTCTTTTACCCATACAGGTCAAGGAGGGTCAGAGATTAGAAAACTCTGATGCCCTAATCTGTTTATCCAACAGGATACAACAATTAGGGATGGTGGTAACACATACACCAATGGTAAGTATTGGTAAGAATCCCACCTATATCATGGTCAACAATGTTACACCCAATAGTGTTACTTTACCAAAAGGAACATTACTAGGTCTAGCATTGGATGTTGAGTACTATACATTTGGTTTCCAAAACCAAATTATAGGCCTCATCCCTGAAGAATACTTAACAGAGGACGAAATTGTCGATCAAATATTCCATTCCTCCCCAGAAGGATTATTCACTATCCTATCTGTGTATCCCTTCAACGTTGAAGAAGGCTCGTGTAAAATCGAAGAAGCATCTATCACCTTCGATCATCCGCTCAATGAGCAGGAATCACAAGAGTATCACGACCAAAGAGAAAAGGTAAGTCAACACCGAACTGACCTAACTTCTAGGCTTGAAGAAGCTTATGAGATAGGCCAGCCTGAAATCTTTCCAGGATTTCAGGAAAGGCTAGAAGAGCAAATATCTTTAGCTGACGGTTGCTCCAATGATGCTGAGCGGCAACAGCTAAAGGAAATCCTTTTGGAATTCCAAGATATTTTTGCCAAAGATTCCTACGACTGTGGGTTAACTAACCTCCACGTAGCCAGAATACAAACGGATCCAAATTTACCACCTGTATTTATCAAACAGTATAGACTCCCATTAGCGTCATATGATGGTCTACAAGACATCATTCAGAATTTAAAGGAAAGGGGCATTATACGTCCAGTGCACAGTTCGTATAATAATCCAATCTTGGGGATTCTGAAACCTAATGGACAATGGCGTTTATGCGCTGACTTACGACAGCTAAATAAACGCGTCTATATGTCTGGTTGGCCAACGCCATACATAGACCAATGTTTGGTACAAATGCAGGGATCCAAAATATTCACTGCCATTGACTGTGCGCAGGGATATTGGACTGTACCAGTCCATAATGAAGACCAATACAAATTGGCCTTCACATTTGGAAAGCAGCAGTATACCTGGACCCGTATGCCTTTCGGTTATATAAACTCTGGTCATGAATTCGCTGTGTTCATGCATAAAGCTATGCCTGACGCACTCGAGAGAGGAACGTTATCATATGTCGACGATGTCTTGCTGAAAAGCACTTCCTTTGATAAGCATATCTTAGAGATTAGACATGTTCTCAATCAGTTAAGAGAGGCAGGGATTAAACTGTCTTTACAAAAGGCACAATGGTGTCGCACCCATGTCAATTTCCTCGGACATGAGGTAACTTCTGAAGGATTAAATCCCCAGAGGAAGAAGGTTGAAGCTGTAATTAAGGCTAAAACACCTTCAAACATCAGGGAATTAAGATCGTTCCTTGGTATGACTAACTACTCCCGTAAGTTTATAGATAACTATGCAGAAATAACTAAACCACTCTTACACCTGCTTAAAAAGGAAACTACCTGGAACTGGGGGGAGCCTCAGGACCAAGCGGTAAGTGAACTGAGGAGGAAGCTCACTCAGGCACCCTGTTTAGCATACCCAGAGGGGAGTAAACCCTTCTATCTGGAGACAGGATATACCGATTTAAGCATTAGTGCTGTTCTGTATCAGAAACAGGATAGTTTAAACAAAGTTATTGCATATGCTAGCAAGACTTTGTCACCTGTTGAAGTTAAATTCAACACGTGTGAGAAGGCGTTATTGTCGACTGTATGGGCACTACAAAATTTTCGTAGCTATATCCAAGGTGAGAAAATAATTGTAGAAACAGCTCACCAACCTCTACAGTATCTGCAGAGTGAAAGAATTAGAGACGGTAATCTCTCTAACAGTCGGATTACTGCATGGACTCTATCCTTACAGGGATGGCCGTTAGAAGTCCGTTATAAACATAATAAGAGAAGCCCAGTTGCCCAAGGTTTAGCAGAATTACATGACTGTACTGCTCCATCTCTGGATGATAATGACACCGGAGATGACTTCCTAGAAGAGCAATTGCTATCTCCTTATAAAGTTTATGACGAGGAATACTGTCGACCACTACCGTGGGTATACATTGATGGTTGTCCATATCACCACGTAGTTGGTACTGAACGGAAGTTAGTTGCAGGTATCGGAATCGCCTGGATAGGTGATTATCCCAATGTATCTATAGGATACAATATTGGTCCCAAAAGCAGTCAGATAGCCGAACTCTGTGCAGTATATAAGACCATTCAAATGTCAATAGAATATGGTATCAAAGAATTTGTTATTATAACTGATTCCAACTATGTTCGCAACAGTTTCGTCGAATATCTGCCTAGCTGGAAACGTAACCAAATGCTGAAAAGCAATAACAAACCTGTTAAACATGGGAAATTGTTTTGTAAAATCGATGAACTGGTTAAGGAAAATGGTTTAACCATATATTGGAAGAAAACCAAAGGCCATTCTAAAATAGAAGGTATTGACAAGGATGGTAATGACTTAGCCGATTCACTGGCAAAACAAGCTGCCATCGATGGTGAAACCCTAAACATTGATGATCTTATGGGTTCAATTCATGTTGAAGCCATAACTAGACGACAGGCTAGAGATAATGCCGACTTAAACGTCGTGCAATGGAGTCAAGAAGCTCCTAGTGAGGACCTGATTACTAGTCAAAAGAATGATCCCGTCATAGGTATATTCTATAGACATATAGAAGACCTTACTGCCAATCCCATCACAGATGAGGATTGCAAAGATAATGAAGATTTATGAATCTTGATGAGATATAAAGTCCAATTTAGTATCATGGATGGGTTACTGGTCAGAACTTCTAAACATGGTATACAACAATGGGTAGTCCCAACTGTATACAGAGGGTTAATGCTCCAACACGCACATGATGCACCTACATCTAGGCATCGTGGTGATAAGATCACATATGAGATATTGCGTGATTATGCATATTGGCCACACATGTTAAGGGATGTTAAGACATACTGTCAGGGATGCTTGATTTGTCCGCAATATCAACCCCATGGTCCAACCCATCGTGCACCACTTCAGAAGAGGGGGGTGTCATTACCCTGGTCTGATATTCAAATTGACTTTATAGGTCCTGTAACAAGATCTTCAAGAGGTAACAAATACATGTTAACCGTTACATGTATGTACACAAAGTGGATAGAATGTTTGCCTTGTAAAGAGAACACGAGTACCGTGTGCGCCACTTTGTTGATTAACCATGTCTTTTCCAGGTTCGGTCTGCCTCAAAGAATTGAGTCAGACAGAGGTAGTCATTTTACCAGCGAAGTAATGGCTAAGATGTGGAACATTCTAGGTGTTAAACGAAAGCTACATATTGCATACCGCGCTGCGTCTAGCGGGGGGGTAGAGCGATATAACCAGTCTATCGTTAATATTCTGAAGAAATATGTTAAGGAGTCTGGTAAAGACTGGGACATTAAATTGCCCCTAGTTTTAATGGCGATTAGAGCTACACCTAGCACTGCTACCAAATTGTCACCTTTTGAATTGATGACAGGAAGAAAGATGGTTTTACCACAGCATTTACTATATCGTACTTCAGATCATAACTTGATCAATGCTGCCACTACGCATCAGTATATCGAAGATTTGCGCAAGCATTTACAGCATGCGTTTGCTTTTGCCCAAAAGAATCTAGAAAAAGCAGCGACAGGGGTTAAGACCTATTACGATCTAAAAACCACGAAAAAGGAATATGAGATAACAGATCAAGTCTATCTGTATAACTTTGCGCGAAATCAAGTCAAGGAAAATAAATTTTTACCTTCTTGGAAAGGGCCATATGTCATCATTGACAAAATTTCCCCTGTAGCGTATAAGATAAAAATTCCTAAGGATGGTGATTTTATTGAAAAGTGGGTTCACATTAACCAGTTGCGTGCTTGTCATCCTAAATCTCAATTAAGGATTATAGGTGTGGATTCAGACGCAGAAGGGTGAACGACTAACCTGGATGAATGCTTGATTCACGTGGTATAGTATGATGTGAAATGTTGTGATGTGCCATGATCTCATGTACGTTCATGTCATTAACCATTTCCTTGCCATCCAATAACTACATTTTATAAGCAGGTTACTAGCTTGTTTAACTGCTATAGGCAAATTGCTGAAGAGTCAGTAATAAATGTAGTGAGGGATGAAGTTATAAAAATAGAATTAGACAGAATACATATGTGATGAATCGTAAAAATGTGTTGACCTAGGCCAAGTGATGTCACACTGTTATAAGTTTGTATGCTTAACAAACCTTGAATCATTAGTAGATAAGTCTGAAACGAGTTCCTGATCCGTGACTGTCGAAAGATGTCCAAGAAGGATGTGGCGTGTTTCTGGATCGTACTGCTCCTGTGCCAAGAGCTACGGACCGACCCGATCGCAGAGATGGGACCATCCTCCGGCATCCTGATTCAAGAGACACCAGGGTTCATCTTAACGGAGAAGAGGATCCTGACCCGACGTGTGTTCGTCAGCTTGGACCCCAAGATTTCCATCGAGAAGGCATACAACATTTCATTGATGCAGCTTCCTGAGTTACAGACTTGGTACCAGATGCACCTCCAAAGAGCACAGGACCGTGTGCGAAACATCTTGGAGCAAGCCCGGAAACCATTTGTATCCAGTTCTATTCCGATGAGCAACCGACCCAAAAGGTTCCTCACCGCTATAATTGTTGCATTAGTTTGTGCCACTGTCGGTGCAGTTGTCGCAACTGGAATGTCTACAGCCAACTCTATTACTGTCCAAAAGCTGGATATGGAAATCTATGCGCTAAAGCAACACATTAACGATATTCATCAGGTGATACAACAGCAAAGAACAATTCTCCAAGACGTGTTAACTATTGTGGAAGACACAGTTGTTACAACGAATTTGCATTCGGAATTAATTGCCCAATCCACTGAGTTGCACCAAAGTCATGACTTATTCAAGCGTGAACTTTTATTTCTGCATGACCCAATATTGTTTACAAACTGGAATGATCGAATTGGCAGGGGGACGCATACCTCTGTACTTTGTATCCAAGGATATTGTTCATGCGATGCTTGCCAATGTGGATGGAGAGACAATTGAGCCTATGCAATTAAATCTGGCCTTTGAGATGGGGAGCGCTATACCTCTCTTAATTGATCCGGAACGTATGGAGATTTGCTTTTTATTGACCATACCATATGTAACTCCCAAAGACATTTTTCAAATGAAAATAATGTACTATGTAATAATGATATTATGGTTGATTGTACTAAGTGTAAAGTTCAAAACTCTTACAGGTACAAATATATACAAAAATGTTCATTCCACGCACGGGCCTATGTTAGAAATGATGTGATTGCACAATATGTCTGGTAACTTCTATAGTGCTTATTCATAAGCTAAATTAATTTTGGCTACGAAATGCACTAAAAGGGGGTTATGTCAGAGTATTTATATCGGCAGACATTTTGTGCTATGATAGAAACTAAAAGTGTATATATTCTGAGTCACTCTGAACAGACCAGACTCCATTTTGTTATTTCAAGTTAACAAAAAGACACAAAATTCTTTCTGTAAGACTGGCCTCTTTGCCAGAGCTAAGGAATGCATAGTATAAACAAGTGATAAAAAGAATATAATCAAATCTAAACCCAGACAATTGTGACAGAGAAGATTAAATAATTTAATATTTAACTGTCTATATATATAAGGTACCATTGTATGGAAAAGGGTAAACTTAGTTCATGATCTGTCATATCAGAAATTATGGCAGGAATTGCAGACGCTAAGTCTGGACAAAATTTAAGAAACCCTTTGAAATTTTAAATTATGGCGCTATAAAGATAACGCAAAATGACGTCAAAATAGCCACCAGGAAAAGTTAACTCTTTCCTGGATAGGTATGTTTAGTGGGACAAGACTGCCCTCTACAGACCAAATAACTAATTTGCGATCTGGAAGATAACCACACCTCTAGTGCTTCTATTGGGTTATCAACTGATGACGTACAGGGAGTCTGGCCCTTTAAAAGTTAAGACAAAGGGAAGATAGAAAAATACGAGAGGGGAGGCAGATGCAGGACATATGCAAAGGAGAGGAGAGAGGAATTGGAAGTTTGGGGACTCCAACTCGGACAACATCTGAGACTAACACTCTACTCCTAAAACTCTAACACTTAGAATTTACTGACTTTCTAACCAACACCTCCATGCAGAGAGACTACCAATCGGATGAAATATCTACTCAACTGGTAATTATACTGGTTTCATTTAATTAAATTAAATTAATTAAAATGTATTAATAGCATTATATATGACTGGATAAAGCACGGTCAGATTTCCATATTAAGAAATCTTAGTTAACTAAGAATATATAGTTATAAACATTCCATTCTGCAGGTGGAATTAAGAATAATTATATATTGATGTGATATTATCACGTGTTAGCATACCGCTGTTTTTATCCAGGTGTATTGATTTGCTCTAAATTAAGATAGATATCTTTTAGACAAATTAAAAATCTGCTTATTTAATGGTAAATTCTCTTATTGGATGATTTTAAGAAAATGAACTGGGTTAATGTTATTTTATTTAAAAATACATAAGAATAGATCTTAACTACCTAGGAGATCTAGCCAGCATTGAAAGGGTTATTCTAACTGTCTGCTAAACTTTACGACCTTACGCTGCACTCTGAGGAATTCTGTTCTTCCCTGTGAAAAGTTTCACTTAAGTCTGTGTTAAGGATACCTCATAAATCGTCAGAATTCTTGACAGGAAATGCTATTTAGCCATTGTAACGTAATACCCATTTCTTTGTATTGCATATAATTTTGTACTGGATATTCATTGATTATTGTTATGCATGTTACATATATTATTATTAATTAACTTGTCATTAAAAATAAAATCTATTTTTATAAAAAAGATTATGATATTATTTATATGAAATACTTTCACTTACGATAAACGTTATTTGGGATCTGAGAATTGAATTAGTGGGCAATTCTCAACTGTTACTATTATTATCCCATAAATATCCCCACAGTGTGTGTGTATCTGTATCTGTGTATGTGTCTATATGTGTGGATGTCTGTTTCAGTATTTGTGTCTGTTAGTATGTGTGTATCTTCCTGTGTGTGTGTCTGTGTCCTTTTGTGTCTGTGTGTGTATTCCTGTGGGCGGGATTTGGAGGCGAGGCTTGGAGGCGGGCATCCGGGGGCCCAGACCTTGAGCTATGTTAGGGTCCCCACAATTTCTGATGGCGGCCCTGAATGCGACTGTTACAAGTTTGCCTGTGATTCCAACTTCCATCCTGTACCCTGTATTCTTCCTCCTAATAAGAACAGACAGCTGTAAAGTTGTGATAATGTTATTGTTCAGCGCTCAGACTTGTAAGTCAAGTTGCTAAAGAGGAACCCCTGTAAAGTCACTGTTTAAATGAATCTGTTCATAATTGTTGTAGCCAATTGAGTTAGACCAGCTGTGCCCAATAGACATGTGCATTTGTTTTCGTACAAATACGATTTCATAAAAAAAATTGGGGTTTTTTCGTATTCATTTACTAAAACGTAAACGAAAGCTCTACAAACGAAATCTAAACGAAACAAAAGGGCAAATGCATTACCTTTTCATTTTGTTTCGTTCGTTTAACAGACTCCGTGTTGCACAGGAATTAATCCCCACAGTGCGCATGCACAACTAAAAAAAAAACAAGGAGGGAGGCGGCAACGCTACCAGCTCCCTCCTTGTAATAAATAACTATTCCTACCCCCTTTGCATGCATTAAAACCTATGGGGGCCCAGTCGCTAGTGCAATAAGGGTGTCCTGGCACAGGTCCCGTTCCCCCATGGTGGGGAACAGAATATAACTAAAATGGGAGGACATAGTGCCCCCCCAGATTCCCACCCATGAATGATGGGTGGGGACCCTAATAATTAAAGGGGGACCTAATGTACCCCCTGCCCCCACCCATGAACGGCGGGTGGGGACCCTTAATAAATATATAATGGGGGGGACCAAATGTCCCCCCAGGTCCCCACTCATGAGCGGCAGGTGGGGACCCTAAATAAATAATAAGGGGGACCTAATGTCCCCTCCAGGTCCCCACACATCAGTGGCGGGTGGGGACCCTAATTCAATAGTAGTTTTAAATGACAGCGAGCAGCCACTGGCGACCTACTACACCGGGGGACCTGGCACAGGTAGGGACATGCAGCAGGATTTAACATGTGCCAGGTCCCCCCTTATTGCACTAGTGACTGGGCAGCAATAGCTGATTTATATTTAGTTTCAAATTACAGCAAGCAGCCACCGGCTGCTCGCTGTCATTTAAAACTGGATATAAATGTATCCTATATAGAAGTGTTAAAGCTACGGTAAGAGTATTTAGATCTAAATAGCTACTTTTTCATGTTGCAACATTGTTATAGTTTTGCTATAACTTTTGGTTACATGTACTTGGTTATCACTATATCACTTCTATATAAAATACTGATTTTTATATCCAGTTTTTTAAAATTCTTTATTTTTGCAGTGCATGCGTTTACATACAGACTTGCGATACCACGACAGTATTGGCAAGTAGTTCAAGCATCAAACATTGTGTAACTTTGACATGGTATGTGGAGTAACTGCACATTTTTTTTAATAATACACAACAAATTAATGATACATGCTGGGTGTAGCTGGGGCATGAAAGTGAGTAACAAATATGTATACTGTGCTTATCACCCGGGCAATGCGATAACGTAAACATGCTATATACGATGTAGGCTAGGTCCAAGCTAAACTAGTGTGTCTAACATGGTGAAGAACATGACAGACTTATACTGCACATTTTCGTATATAGACAAGATAGTATTATATGAGGGTACTTAAGTTGGGTTAGTAGTTTCAACAGAGGCATTAAAAATAAAATGAATGCAATCAACATTGTAGCATGCTGGTAAAATACAACTGGCCGATACCCTGGTTACACCGGGACCGGTGTGAGACTACTTATGGCATTTAGCCTATGCCGCTCAGAGTCCAAGTGTAGTGAGGTCACCTGGTACCAGACTATCTCTCCCTCCTGCAAGGTCAACGCTTGTATAGTATAGGCAGCTGAGGTCTTAAATGCAACAATAATTAAAATAAAAATAGGCACTTGTATAAATGTCTAAGTCTGTTGCTGGTGCCCTTGGAACTACCTGCCAGGGGTGGGAGAGTCCTCTGCCCATCTGCAGGGTCAGCCAATTCCCCGTTGGAGCCAAACTAAGTTCTGCCATGAGAGTCCTGGTGTCAGAACCATCATCCCGCTGGAGTGGGGGCAGGTAAGGTTAAAGTGGTATTCCAGAAAGGTGTCCAACGTCTGTCTGAGCTTTGCTTGCGGCAGCAGTGACTTACTTGGTTTGTGGTGGATAGTGTTCATATTGCGCTTTATTGGGTCATCGGCCCTCCGCTTCACCTTGGGTTATATCCAGTTTTAAATGACAGACTCGCTGTTTAGGCGGCATGCCCCTACTACATGGGGGACCTAGCACAGGCAGGGGCATGCAGCAGTATTTAACCTGTGCCAGGACACCCTTATTGCACTAGTGACTGGGAAGCAATAGCTGCCCAGTCACTAGTACTTTTAAATTTGTTTAGGCACCTACTCGCGGTATGCCATGTGTAGCGGCATTCGTGAAGATTTAACCTCCCTTTTATTAATATGGGGGTCATAGTGTCCCCCATAGGTTTTAATGCGGGGGGAGAGGGGGTAGGAATAGTTATGTATTATAAGGAGGTACCTGGTAGCGCTGCCGGTCCCCTCCTTGCCTTTCCTTTTTTTTTGCCCATGCGCAGTGCTGTTTCCATCCTAATGGAAATTCGTTTGAAAACGAATGGTTTCCGGACTAAATTCGGGATTGACAAATTACATTTTTATTTAGTACGAAATACAGGGGTTCCCTGTTTCACAAGGGCCTGCACAGCCAGGGGGCCCATTGGGTGGCCGATTCACTTAGTGCCAGCCGATGAGTACCACTACTTTATGGCTCAACATGGGCCCAGTTGCAATTTTAAAGGGACACAAAACCCGACCGGGCCCCGTATGGTATTGGCTGCTGGGAGGAATTGACAGCCTGCCACTTCCTTCCAGCTTCTTACTGAGAGACTGCACAGGAGGGAGGAGGCAGCAGAGGCAGCAAGAAGAGATAGCTCCTCCAAACCCTTCACTCTCATTGACCTCAGCCAGCACCAGGACCCCAAGCAAGCCACCCTCCAGGACACAATAGGTTTGCTAACAGGAGGGTGGCTGC
Organism: Pelobates cultripes; assembly: GCA_933207985.1. Lineage (NCBI taxonomy): Eukaryota > Metazoa > Chordata > Amphibia > Anura > Pelobatidae > Pelobates > Pelobates cultripes. Next base: position 113,993,456 of record OW240918.1, read on the forward strand.
AAATATAACAATTATGTGTATGTCAGGTTGTGTGTTTGTGTGTCTGATTGTGTTTGTATCAGTGTATGCATCTGTGTATCTGTGCGTGTGTCTGTGCCTCTGTTTTTCAGGGTGTGCATCTGTGTGTGTATGTCTCTGTGTGCATCTGTGTGTGTATATGTCATTCTTTGTATCTGTTTGTCAAGGTGTGTGTGTTTCCCCACACACATATGTGTGCCAGGATGTGCATATGTGTATGTGCATCTGTGTGAAAAGGTGTGCATCAACGTGTCAGGGTGTGCACCTGTGTGTTTGTTTGTCAGTGTGTGTATCTCTGTGTCATTGTGTGTGCATGTGTCAGTGTTTGTGTGTGTCAGGGTGTACGTTTGTGTGTATATATGTAAATGCGTTTGTCAATGTGTGTGTATGTGTCGGTGTCTATATGAAATTGTGTGTATGTGTCAGTGTATTTATATGTCTCTCTTCATTTGTATGTTTATCTGTGTAAGTATGCATGTACATGGTAGTGTACATGTGTATGTGAATACAGCCAAGCAATCAAACACCAGCACAACATGCAGACACACTCCTGCAATCTAACATAAATACTATATCCAAACACACCTCTGCATTTAAACTTGAAAATGATATCCAAACACACACCTTCACTCAAACATCAGTAGTCTCCAGGTCATTAATACAATTTAACAGTCAGAATGGATGAGTCAGTGGTCATGACATTACCTAAAATCAGAATGACATTACCTTAAATCCTTAAACTGAAATAAACAAATTTAAACTGTTGGAAAACTTGAAGCATTGTCACTATTGTTTGCAATGCCATGTGCTATTGATAATAATTAAATATTGCAGGATTTTTTTTTTAATCATTTATTAAATAATTAACGTTCAGCATAGCGTTGAATGCATCACAATCAGCCATGTTTCCCCTTTGGAGACTTTGACAACGGTCCCCGTAGCCATGGATGTAGTAACGCCTGGCTCGGTGTCATACGCTGTGCAAGATCCCATTGAAAGCACTGGATAAGAAAATTCATAAAAAGAGGATCTTCAGAACCCTTTAGTGTGGTGACTAAGTCTCTACTGCCAGGTGGACCACGCCATGTTCCTGCTTCAGAGTGACTGCCATTCAATACCACTGATCTATCTGACAGGTATCTAGCAGTGCAGTAATCAGGGTGTCCTTTGGTGTTGAAAAACCTGTAGTAGCTTTTTGAAGATCTAAGTATTTTTTTAAGTGGCATACCAAATAACTCAATCATCCGGGCAAGTTGGTCGTATTCATCCGGGTAATAGTGGATCTCCAGTTAAGAGCTCTGCAAGAATGCAGCCCAGGCTCCACATATCAATAGCACCGGGGCCCATGAATGTTCACGCCACTGCATAGTCTGGATGTATTTCCCATTGCGCTGATGATCATAGCAGCTTGATCCAAAGTCTGTCACCTTGATGTCAGTTTTGCCAAATTCTTTTAACAGAATGTTCTCTGGTTTGAGGTCGCAATGGATGATTCTGTTTTTCTGCAAGGAATCCAAGCACTGTAAAACTGAATTCTCAAATGTACCCATTTTGGAAGACTGAAACCAGTGAACTTGTTTTTCTTCATAAGTTTGTACAGGTCCATGCTGAGTAATTCAAATGTCATACATATATAATTTTGGAAAGTAAAGTGGTCCAGCATGTGAATGACATTCATGTTGTTATCCTTGTCTTGTTTCGTCAGATGTTTAAGTATTCGTATCTCATTCATGGCCTGCTGATGACAATCTCTCTCATTACGGACCATTTTTAAAGCCACATGCTGTTGCAGTTTGTGATCGTACACCTTCATTACTTGTCCAGATGATCCTTTCCCAAGAACTCTCAGCACTTCATACGTGTACGCGATGTGATCATGTGGCACTGGAATATAGAAACCCTGTGGGTCATCATAGCCACAATTATTTGGATCACCAATAAAACCATGATATTCCCTTGCACTGGGACCAAAAAAGTAGATGTGGGTGTAACGAAAGATTTCATGGTGCTCATAAACTGTTAGCCTGTCCATGCATTTATTTAATATTTCTTCTGGACTAAATGGTGTTACCATGTGTACTGAGTTGCCAGATAAGGTACTGATATCACCTCTATTATTCAGTGCTGCACAGAAAACAAAAACTATATCTCATTAAAAGGAAAGTGACTTTCACAACCACTATGTATAATATACATATATTTAAATACCATTCATGTGTATAAAAAGAATCATGTAAGACCCCACAAGCACAGGAATGGTAACACAACACATAACTATATACATGCTTCCATAACTCCTTGATTGTGTCTTCTGATATATTTTGTCCCAGGAAATTGTGACTGGTGATGTCTGGATTTTGATTCAATTCCTTAATACTATAGAAAGGAAAGAGAATCTGTCCCTTGAATAAAAATATAGAAGATACTTTATTTGTCTAATGCAAAAGACATTCCTAAAATAGACTACCTCTCACACTCTAATATGGTTTTAATGGGTGTCCGAACCGGACAGATCAAAAAAACAACATTAGGTGCTGAGGGCGTTTAAATAGGGGGAGAAAAGAAGGGGGATAAGGGAAAACATAAAACAAAAAGTATGTGCCAATTTGTAAATCTTGATGCACAATAGTAGTGGTTGAGTCTGGAGTGAAGAAAGTAACTGTAGGGTTCTGGATCTATGTTGGTTTTTTGATCTTTCCGGTTCGGACACCCATTAAAACCATATTAGAGTGTGAGAGGTAGTCTATTTTAGGAATGTCTTTTGCATTAGACAAATAAAGTATCTTCTAGATTTTTATTCAAGGGACAGATTCTCTTTCCTTTCTATTGTTTTCAATTATTTAGGGTTACCCCCTTTTTTCTGTCTTTTATATTTGGACAATCTCATCGGCCATCTTTTTTTCTTAAATTCCTTAATACTAACCTAATAAAAATAAGTTTTATTGAAGATACTGTGATCATTGAATGGGAACCAGTCTGGTAAATAGCTACTATTTTACATTAAGATAACTAACCTAGTTAAACATCTCAGATGGGAAATTCTGTTGATTATATGGACTATTCAGTTTGTGTTAGATAGATAGGTGAGCCAACCATTAAATTATAGACAGTATTATTATTTAACCTACAAGTTTTCTGTACTTGCAGATCTAGCTTGTCCTTTGGTTCTGATGTCTTGTGAAGCTCACAAAATATCTCAATTCTAGTATGATGCCTAGGCTATAAACCATCGTTTTTTAAAGAAACACTGCAAACACCACAACTACTACAGAGTGCTATGGTAGTTATGGTTCCAGAAACACCCGGGAACCTCTCTAATGTAATTGTTTAATTGTTTTCTAATTGTTTGACCTCTAACACATCATCTGTGACCCTTTATTTACTTACGATCTCCCTTGGTGCTGGGTAGGCGCTCGGCCTCCTTTGACGGGAGGACCTAATGCGCATGTGCGGAGAGCGCATTAGACCCTTCCTATAGGAAAGCATTAAAGCAATGCCTGCCTATGGAGATTTTACAGACAGTGGATATCCTAATGCATAGTGTGAGAATGTCCAGCATCAGTTAAACAAAGTAAAGAAAAGGTAGATCCCCATACGATAAATCCATGATGCTTTGCATGCCTTTAGAATGACAAAGCATCATGGACAAAGCTGTAGTTTTAAAACATCTGGGGATCTATCTTTTGGGCACCCCTGCACTAGAGGCTGCCTTAGTACTACAATGTAAACATTGCAATTTATTAAAAACTGCAAGGTTTTATATTGCAGGCCTACGTGGGACAAGGAATGTCCTGGGTGCCTATAGTGCAGATCACACCCACTATTAATGGCGATAATGAAAAACAATGAGGTGTAAATGGGTAAAACAGCTAGTCAGACCTATATGTGGCAGTACAAGCATGTGGGACCAATGTACACAATTCATGTTTCCCTGGCATATCCCTTACAGTAATGGAACCCCCTGACTCCCACTCCCTGGTCTTCTCTCTGGCTCTGAATCCCATGGTGCTTAGAGGCTGCTCAGACTGAGAGGGGCTGCAGCATGGCTTTCTGCACTGGGAGGAAAGAGCTGAGCAAGGGACACCTACCTCCCCCTGCTCTGTGTTAGAAATATATTCCATTACCTAGAAGGAGGGCTTGGGAGGGGGTGATATGCATGTGTTTACATGTATGAGGTGTACCTAGGGTAGTAAGCACTATGGGTGGATTTGAAGGTTGACATCCCTCTCAAATAACATTTTAATAAAACTAAAGGTGATCCTCCATACACCATAGCTACTATGGCCTATTGTAATTGTTAGTGGCAGGGGGGCTTTGTATTTTTATTTTGTAAAAGTACTTCTTCTATTGTTTGTAAAACTAGAGATTTAAACAAAAACAAAAAATCTTCCACGAGTTTTCCACTGTACCTGAAGCCCACTCTAACTGCATTGACCAACATTTCACAATCTACTTATACAGAATGTAGTATGAGTATGCAGTGCATATATTGCTTGTGTAGGGGCAGATGGGTCTATGATGTATATGGTGTGAGAGTGCTTTATTAGCAATTAATATATTTTATTCTCATGTGTGATAAACTATGTTTTTTTTGTGTGTGTGTGCACAGACCTTGCAGAGTAATATACAGGCTTAAGCAATGACTTGTACAACACAGAAAATCATAGTATTCAAATATAGGTATAAGAAATCAAGAAATGCTGCACTTTTTTAAAACTAGAAACATGAGTAAGACAATAAAAGATATTGAAGTAATAAACAAGGTCCAAAACAGTCGAGTGATATACTAGGCTGACATGTCCAGTTTGCAGATGTTTTAACTTTGGTATTAAACGAGGAGTGTCGGCTGTATAAGAATATCATAATAAGGCAATGGTTGTGCTCACGAGTGGAAAACCACAAAGGCCTGCCACGCATCAACAACATGAATAAAAATCCTACCTGGTGCTAAGGCTCAAATAAAGTCAAACATAAATGAAAAAATCATGCCAGATGGCGGTTCTCAGAGTCTTAGTTGGTATTGTAGCAAGTCGAGTGTCGGCCGTGTTGCTTCTTTGTGGTACAAAAGGGATGCATAGGCCAGGTAGCTTCTACTCAACCAATTCCCGTACAGGGTAGGGTAATGGGCTTGACACGGAGGTCCCTCTTCAGTCCTAGGCCTGGAGGAAGACGAGCCTCCATGTTCCACAGACCCGGGGGCTCCTTCCCATTTTTGGAGCAACAGAAGGCCCCAGTGTTTCTCTGCCGGCTGGTCTTCTGGCGAGGTGGTCGATGCTTTGGGGTGAATCCCTCTGGGGCCTTTGGCCTAGGTAGGCGTGCAATAGGGGCAACTGGCTTAGGAAGGGATGCTTTGCCTAGACTGTGTAAATGCAATCTCCCATAAGGGAGGTGCATCTGCTATCTTTAGGTGTTTCAGGCCTGGGCCAGAGTCATCAGGAACTAGCTCATTTAAGTGTGTTGGGCCTGTGGGGATCAGGATAACCCCCACCGGTGCAGAGGGGGGGAACTGGACCCATCCAAAGCTAGGTGCTTGTGAGGCAGCTGTGCTCCATGTCTCAGGAGATCAGCCATCTCCTCTGCCCGCCGGATTTCACTTCGCCACGCTGGAGCCTCCCGGGTGAGTCAGAGATATGTCTGGGTTAGACTTTCGATCGGGCAGCGAAGCGCTCCAAAATTTTACTCTTGGGTAGGTAGAGTGTTCCCAGTACAGCTATGCTGTTTTTTCTCGAGTGAAAAGTCTGTTATTTGGCTATATTTGGAGCTTTTGCTCGGAGCTCATTCCATGTGCTGCCAGTGAGTGTGGCAGTCAGGCCCCAAACCCAGCACAGACCTGTTTTTTAACTAAGATAACCATATTTCCATAGATGGTGGCTGCATTCCCAAGTGGATAGATACTTTGCTATTTACATTTGGAAAAATTTAAAGTAATCAGGTTTAGCATTGATTGTGTGTTTTGAAATATATATCATTTTATTCCACAATTTAATACACAATATATGTACAGATTGCACCAAAATAAAAAGTCCAACAGATTATCAGATGCTTGGAGTATTCTTTACTTGTAAATCGTTCAAGCTTCTGATGGTAGCAGTTATGTGTAATAAAGAAGAAAGATTCACAAATAAAGGACCATATATTACAGAATGCACACTATAACCATTATAAATAAAAAATGCAATTTATTATGTACATAAAAAGTACCACATAAAAATAATACAAAAATAAATATACAAGTAGCAAGGGCAATCACAATAGTAAGTAGTACAATACCAACAAAGCTCCACACAGCCCTAGGACAGAAACATGAGCCACCAAACCCCCAACGTTTCGGCAACCAACCGCTGCCTTTATCAAGGGTAAAGAAGAAAGATACCTGGTAATCAGGGCCGTCTTTAACATTAAATGGACCCTGGGCAAGCATGTGCTTAAGCCCCCTGGATCCTGCTTCCCCCCACACTTGCACCCCCTGGCATACAATCATGCACACACACAGTTAGATACACAAATACACATACAGTCAGATACATACACTGACACTAACACAGCCAGATACACACACTGACACACACACACACACACACACACACAGCCAGATACACACTGACTCAGACCCAGGTACACAATATATAACTATCAATTTACATTGTTTAGCCACCCTCCTGTCTTCTTACCTTTACAGAAGGGTGGCTTCCCTGGGCTCCAGTTGGAGCTGGATGGCTGAGGTGGATGGTAGTCTGAGGAACCTGCTATTTCAGTCAGTCTCTCCTCCTCCTTGGTGTGTGTCTCGTTCTCCTCTTCTTTCTCTTCCCCAGCGTGTGTGCCTCCTCCTCCTCCTCCCCATCAGCACTCTGTTACTTTTGAGATAGTGATCTGACATCACTTCCTCCCACCAGGCAGAAAGATAGGACATGCCTGGTGGGTGGAGCACATGTAAAGGGCCAGGGGTCCCTGATTACTTCACCTGCTGCAACCCACCGGGAAATTTTCCCTGGATCCCAGTGGGCTGTCAGGTCCTGGTTGCAGGCAACGTGCCTATGGGGCAGCTACTTTGGGCCCCCAGGAGTAATTGGGCAGCTGCCCCGTTTTTCCTTGTTAAAGACGGACCTGAGCAAATGGAGTGTTCCTCTAACCTAGGTTTATCTAGTTTCCTAATATAATACATATACATTGTTTTTTAATTTATCTGTATACAATACATCTCCCATCTCATTACACCACTGAACATATTTATCCTGTAATCTCTGTTCCTAGTTGTAATAGCATCTAATTCTGCATCTGAAATTATTTGCTTGTACGACAAAGCTCATTAGGTGAAACAGTAATTGTGTTGTCACACTAATGCTATTAGCTTTAATAATTTCCTTTATAATTAGATTACATGTCAGAGTGTATGCTCTGCAGCAAATAAGTAGGAAACATTTTTCATGTATATGGTGTGAAAGTTGTCTGCATTAAATTACCTCTTCGTTTCTTTGATGGAAAACTGAAATTGTTTAACATCTAAACTTATAGGTAGGTATAGTATGTATTATGTATTTTTCTATGTTTTTTCTCCTGTTGGCTAACTCCTTTCCATATGCAACGGATCAGACAGACATTTTTTTTAAATGGGTAACAAGCCTAATACCATGTTGGCCAACTCTTTCAAAGGCACAAGTGGATCCATTAACCGTTGAACATTTGTCAAAATTATGGCAGTATGTGTTTTGAAGATATAGTGAATTAATTTGCCAAATATTAATCTCATTTAAATGACATTCTATTAGCTTCACCCTGAACAAGTGAAAGGGGGACTAGTCTCACATGATTCCTTATTCTTTTACAAATTTAAAGACAGTATCTCATTAACAGTATAGGGAGTTACAGCTGTGTGGAAGCCATTAACAACTGGCAAGGCTCCTAGTCCTGATGACTTCATCAATGTGTTTACAAAAAAATATAGGGATGACCTTGCCCCAAGACTGATGGGCTGAAGATTTTAGTTATTTAGGAGATGTTAATCGCTCCAATGACAGCTAACGGTGGAAAAGATATCACTGATTGTGCAAATTATAGACCCATTTCTTTGATAAATAGGGACATAAATGTATATGCACGTGTTTTGGCTAATAGGCTTGCTATTGTCCTGCCTGATGGTATTGCACTGGATCAGGTTGTGTTCATTGCCAATAGCATGGCACCAGATGCAATGAGAAGATCCACAGACTTTGTTGATGTTGCTGGCTGCACAAAGACCCCTGTAATACTTTTATGCTCTTGTTGCTGTAGAATCTTTTTCTAGAGCTGATTGGCAATACTTCTGGGAATATATAAAACAAGTTTTGTTTGTTTTTGAGGTTTTTAAGATGGACCTTTAGTCTTCTCCTATAGCAACAGTTCATGCGGACTGACTCATTGAGTTTACCTATATTTACAGGACACTACAAGGCTGTCCTTTATCTTCTCTGCTTTTTGCTCTTGTGACTGAGTCCTTGGTGCAGCCTATTAATGGCAACGCTAACATTACAAGACAAAGATGTAGACTACATCACTATAAGACTAGGCTGTTTGAAGATGATAACACAAAATGGAGAAATAAAGTAAACAGAGTGCAGGTCAGGAGTCTGGATACAAGTCAAGGACTCATGAGCTGCACCACTGTAACCACCTAATAGGGAGCTCCAATAGGGGGAAACCCTCCAAAATATGCAGTAAATAGAAGTGATGTATAGAATTCCACAAGGGGAAACTAACATCAGGAGAGGTGGGAGGGTCTGGGAGGGAGGGTCTGCTGCTGATTGGCTGGAATGTGTCTGCTGACTGTGAGGTACAGGGTCAAAGTTTACTCAATGATGACGAATAGGGGGCGGACCGAACAGCGCATATGTTCGCCATCCGTGGCGAACCGTTCGACATCACTAATAGTCACTATAAAAAAATTATTTTTTTTACAAACAAAATTTATATTATAGTTAAACATGTTAATGTAAAAGAACATATTTTAAAAAGAAAAACGTCATTCCTGATTCAACCTTTCATCTGTAAATATTCCAAATGATTTTGAAATTGCATTCTCTCACGACAGTGGGAGGTGAGTAATTTTTATCAATTTAAGACTATAGTGTTCATTTAACATGTTAGTATGTATAACGTTAGTGTTCCATACTGTACATAAGAGGAGCTATGTTCTTACAACAAAATGTCTTTGTTTTCCTTTTTTTAATTCCCTTCAGCCAGATACCTAAAACCAGCGCGGATGTTTCTTGGCGCTGGGTCAGGCACAGCACATGCTCCTCCCCTGCCAACGTCAGCCGGCGGGGTAGACATAATGCACAGGTGCGCCAATGCCCGTGCGCGCATTAGACCTCTCATAGGAAAGCATTATTCAATTATTCAATGCTTTCCTATGGGGGAAATCTCACGGACCTCCAGTGTCAGTTAACCGACCAAAAGAAATATTGAATTCCGGAAGCGCCCCCAGTGGCTGTCAAATAGACAGCCACTGAGGGATGACTTCGAGCTGCAATGTGAACCTTGCAGTTCTTCGGAATTGCAATGTTTTATATTTTAGCACTAGATGCAATAAGTAAACAGCACCCAGACCACTTCAATGAGCTGAAGTCCCTTTAACAATAAAAAGTACTAATCCAAGTAAAAAAATTTTTGTGGGATTCTAAGACGCAGTACATTGTCATGCAGAGCATGAAGACATCCATCATCTTTAAACAAAGGAAACAATGAGAAACAGCAGGAAAATTCTTAAAAGGAACACTGTCGGCACCCAAAACGGACCTTAGGTCTGCTATCTGACACTGGACGTCTTCACACTCTGCACGAGGAGCTTCAGCTTCAGATTTTGTACCCATGCAAAAGCATTGATTCAATGTTTCCCTATGAGGAGGACTAATGCGTTTGGCATTTGCCTCGCATTCGCATTAGAGCCCATTTGTCACTATAATAACTCTTTAAATCAATAAGTGACAATGAAAGACTCACCTTTCCTGCATTTGCTCCGGAGACCTGAATCGGGCAGACTGGATATAGCTTAGACTGTATCTGTATAGAGACGGACGTGTGTCTGGGAAGATAGTTGATCTCGTAGATACTCAAGATCACATATGTAAGACTGATCCTTGTGCAGCATCTCTACAATATTTTCTATCTCCCGGCAGCATATACTTTCCTCTTCACTTGTCATCGGCATACATTTTCCACATTGACACCATTCTGTTGATCCAGCTCTTGTATTTGATGTGTCTGAAGAACTTTCTTCACTGACGGGATCAGCAGGGGGATCCCAGGCCATGCTATTCAGCACCTCTGCACTAGGCTTCCTCTGCCTTGTAAAACTCTGCAATCTACAACGCAAATTCAAATTTTGATTTTAAATTCAGAATAAAGGGACTCTCAAGTGCTAGGAAAACAAAACTGTTTTCCTGGCACTGCAGGATCCTGCAGTGTCCCCCTCCCTCCCACCTCCCAACCCATGTTGCTGAAGGGGTTAAAACCCCTTTAGTGCCTTACCTGAATCCAGCACCGATGTCCTTCGGCGCTGGGTCAGGCTCTGCCCACACTCCTCACCTGCCGACGTCAGCCGGCTGGGAAGGCCTAAAGCGCATGCACGACAATGGCCGCGCGCGCACATTAGACCTCCCAATAGGATAGCATTATTCAGTGCTTTCCTATGGGGATTCCAGCAACGTTGGAGGTCCTAATGCAAAGCGTGAGGACGTCCAGCATCGTTTAAGTAATCCAACCAAAAAGACGCTTAAAAATCTCATAGACAGCAACTAGAGGAGGACTTAACCCTGCAAGGTAATTATTGCAATTTATAAAAACTGCAATAATTACACTTGCAGGGTTAAGGGTGATGGGAGTTGGCACCCAGGCCACTCCAATGGGCAGAAGTGGTCTGGGTGCCTGGAGTGCCAGTTTAAGAAAGGATTTGTAAAAAGAAATCAAAGTGTTGTTAATAAATATGAAAGGTACAAACCACGATGTCATTGTTGTCAAAATGTATAAAAAGACTAGTAAAATAAACCTGATAAACTCATGTCAGTGACGTAACTGGGGTGAAATGGCCCTATTCTTTAACAAGATAACAAGATACAAGACTACTCCACCGAGATTGTGGTGCCTGGTTAAGTAGAGTGTTTATTTAATATTTTCATAATAAAAAGGAAAATTAAAAATTCATATGTAAAAAAAAAAAAATAGTCCCTTTGATCAGCTTATCTTTTTTTGAAGTTCGGCATCATTTTAATTTTCCACTTGTGCAGAATGTCCACTTGCCAATTTATTTTTTACTTTTGTAGAATATTGCATATTGATTATGTATGGATGTCTGGATTGACATAAGTAACAGATGGTATCAATAAGTCACAAGGCTTTCTTTGTCTGAGAACTCTGGAATGTGGATTGGGGGTCTTGTCCTTATATGGCTAGGGCTATACTCTGACGTCATTATGTTCATATCTATATAGAATAGGGGACAAAGGACCACAAGGTCTTGCTGTTGCTTGCTGCACAAGGTTCTTCTTCTCGTCCGGCTGTCTAACTATGTAAAGACTAACTCTCCCTTCAGGAGTCCAGCAATTACCATCTGCTGTTGAACATCCATTATCCTGTAACATCCTTTATTGTTTTATTGTGTATCCGTAACTCTAAGAATAAACCTGAATAAACCGTAAGTCAGATTGCGTATTGGTATTTTTGGTTAATATAGATATTAACATGGCAAGCCTTTTACCCAAGAAGAAATATACATAAATAATAATAATTTCAATCAACTGAAAAAACACACAGAAGAAGCAAACATTATTACAACTATTTTATCTTTTAGTGGAAAAGATTAAAATGAAAATTGGCAAAATAAATCTTTTTTTATTTTACATCATTTAATTGTATTTATTTTTTTGGTTGCCAGACATTTTTGGAATCTGGCAACATATGAAGAGAAGGGAGGACCACTCCCGCTGTGTTCAACAGTGTAACGATTAAAGATTAGAAGAATTTAAAACATTTGAAAGAGGAAGGTAAGACAATATGTTTAATGGAGCAATTTAAATGGAAGGTGATACACTGTTTTCAGGGAACAGTGTTCCTGCAGCTCAGACCAGGCCAGACAGTGAAAGCGCTGACCCAGCATGATGGTGGAGGAGCAATACTCCTCCCGAGGTGAAGGAAGGGAAACGACTGGAGAAAAAGAGGGCATCCGGTCATCCCCCTTGACATCCCAGGAGGAAGACTATTGTATTTCTTTTCGCTTTGCGAATAGTAGTGGAATGGGGGACACTGTTTTCAGGGAACAGTGATCCTGCAGCTCATGCCAGGACAGACAGTGAAAGCGCTGGCCCAGGTGGGTTGAAACGTTGCTTTAGTCTTCAATACACATTTAAAAAATCCCTGCGAAGTGCTCCATTTCTTTACTTACTTCATATATATAAAAAAAAAAAAATATATATATATATATATATATATAAAAATATATTGAGAATAAAATAGATATATAAATAATATTTAAGAATAAATATGATAGAAATGAATTACTTGGTTGAATGGCTGCTCAGTCGGCTGTGGGTACATGAAGGCTTGGTGGAACTAGGCATGGGACGTCACTTTTATTAGTAAGTAGCAAGTTGGGAGAAGGAGTAGCAGGTTGGGAAAGGAATAGGTGGATAGAGGCAGTCAGTGGGCTGCGAGCTGAGATGTTACTCAGCGCGCCTCTCGGGGACACGCACATCACACCACGCGCATGCGCGGTGTCATTTTACCGCTACACATAGAGATTCAATTAATCTCTATGTGAAGCATGTGAGAGGCGGGGCGCTGTGCTTGATGCGCATGCGCTCTAACTTTTCACTGCTTCCCAATGAGTATAAGCTCATTGGAGGAGCGAAGCAAGGAAGGTCAGCTGGCTGGATAACGTGGCAGGGGGTGTAGACGACAGAGGCTGGATTTGTGATGCGGCGCTAGAAATAAGGTAAAAAAAAAGGGATATTTGGGTACGTTTTTAGACGTTAAAAGAGGGGTTCCAAGGGTCCAAGGGAAGGGGAGAATTAAATTTAGGATAACAAATAGCTGTCATTTCGGCCAGTAGAGTTTCCCTTTAAATGCTATAGGAGTCGGCTGTGTCCCTTTAACCCCTTCAGGACACATGACATGTCTGACATGTCATGATTTCCTTTTATTCCAGAAGTTTGGTCCTTAAGGGGTTAAGGTTTGTTTTGATTTTCATTGTTATTTTGGGAGGGGATCCACTTGGGGAATTTAAGTTTTTGTTCCCTGCTACCTATAAGAAACCTATTTGTTTCTTCAAAATGCTTTTTTTCTCATAATATGAAACACCATTGTTTATATTTATTTATGTATTGTCAGATGTATATATTGCTGTCAGTGACCCTTAATAAAATTATTTGAAATGACAAAAAATATAGTTAACAGTTTTACTGCCAGAATAAAATAAATAAAGCATACTTGTGGAATTCAGAAATAATGATATTCTCTCCGTCAGATACATACAAATACATACACTGAATTTTTGTAGTGAAATTAAATCTGACTGGCAAAATTAAGGAACAAAATAACCTGGAAATCAGAAATAGTCATAGCTAGCCTAAATTTAAAATTTAAAATGTGTAGTCTGCTAAAATGTGTAGTTCAATGAACAACTCAGTTATCAGTCTTCCCTGGTGTCGTCTTTGCACAGCTTAATTGCATCATAATCCATTGACTAAAAGAGCAAGTGCAAGGGCTCTCTATAGCATTCCGTAATACTAAGTCTCACATAAGCAGAATGGGTCGCGCATTAGTTTTCTGGGCCGAGTCGCCCTTTTAAGATTGATAAAACAATTACAATTGAGTTGAGCAAAACATATATATTTTTTTTTTTTGTAAATCCCCAGGCATACTTGAAAATTGAGAAAACTCACAATATGTTTTGTCAAATCACTGTGATCATAGTATTATTATACAGATGCAGCAGCATTGTGTAAATACAAACATATATATTTCAGTCCTTGTTTTTGCAAGAATAATTGGGGCTGTTAAAGCTTTGCCCTCCAGCTATTTTTGAAGCCTAGTTCCCCCAATTCTCTACTGATGCTGATTTGCAGAGACTTAGTTTAACAAGAGCTAAAGAAACATGACTGAAAATCCCTGGTTTGTGGTTTACACTGTAGATAAGCTGGTATATGTATTTTTTATTTGTATTTTATCACGTTCTTTTCACACTACAATTATGTACGTTTAGTTGCCTTGCAGTGAATGCTTTTGTTTGAGAAATAAATGACTGTCTGTTGGTGTGGGCTGCAATTACCACTCGGCATTCAGTAATGAAACATCTTTAAAGGTTAATATCTTGTATACATGACATTTCTGCCAAAATATTTAGCTCAGCAATTTTATACTGCGCAATATAAAAATAAATCCGTAGACATGCCTAAACAATTATTTGATAAACAATACTAAACTAATACACAAAGAGGAAATTGGAGTTTCTGAGGTTTTGACTAACGAACTCTTAATATGTCGAGCATTGATGTAGGAACCAAATATAATCCAGGTGGAACAGCCTTCATAACAAATATATGCCTCTTAGGAAATATATGTTAACCCATACAGTTTGCTATTGGCGAAAATATAGACTATCGCTGGGAAACTATTAGGAAAATGGGATATAGATAAATTTAAGCTATCTGACCTCAGCTTTTAATATGTGTAAATAAATGCACGTTCTCACAAAAAACATCATTCTATTCTATAAAGGATTTTCCATTGACATTTTTTGCATTTTCTGGATGAAAAGTAAAAAGCTATGTGGAGAACTATTTTTAAACATGTTGTGTTTTGCTCATCTTTTTTAAAGGACCACAAAGTCACCCAGGGCACTTCATTTAAAAGAAGAAGGTCAGGGTGCAGTAGCATTGGCCTTTTAACCTTGGAATGTAAAATATAGCAGTTGTTTTAGAAACGGCAATTTTTACACTGCAAGGTCAGTCACTGACAGTCACTAGAGGCACTTCCGCAACAATGCTCGAGTAAAACATGGCCACCTAACGCAGAAACTTACAAAGGAAATTATTGATTCAATGCTTTTGTTCGGGATTGTTTGGATGCGTTCGCAGTGCGCATAAAGTCCTCAATGCCGTCTTCATGTCATTGTGGGAGGCGGAGAGGTAAGTAAAACTTAAAGTTTATTAATATTTATTGGAAACAACTGGGAGACCTGAGTATTTCTAGGGATAGGGACACTAATGCGCGTTAGTGTTCCTTTAAACTGTAAAACATATCATTTTAAAGTGAATGCTTTTGTTTGAGAAATAAATGACTGTCTGTTGGTGTGGGCTGCAATTACCACTCGGCATTCAGTAATGAAACATCTTTAAAGGTTAATATCTTGTATACATGACATTTCTGCCAAAATATTTAGCTCAGCAATTTTATACTGCGCAATATAAAAATAAATCCGTAGACATGCCTAAACAATTATTTGATAAACAATACTAAACTAATACACAAAGAGGAAATTGGAGTTTCTGAGGTTTTGACTAACGAACTCTTAATATGTCGAGCATTGATGTAGGAACCAAATATAATCCAGGTGGAACAGCCTTCATAACAAATATATGCCTCTTAGGAAATATATGTTAACCCATACAGTTTGCTATTGGCGAAAATATAGACTATCGCTGGGAAACTATTAGGAAAATGGGATATAGATAAATTTAAGCTATCTGACCTCAGCTTTTAATATGTGTAAATAAATGCACGTTCTCACAAAAAACATCATTCTATTCTATAAAGGATTTTCCATTGACATTTTTTGCATTTTCTGGATGAAAAGTAAAAAGCTATGTGGAGAACTATTTTTAAACATGTTGTGTTTTGCTCATCTTTTTTAAAGGACCACAAAGTCACCCAGGGCACTTCATTTAAAAGAAGAAGGTCAGGGTGCAGTAGCATTGGCCTTTTAACCTTGGAATGTAAAATATAGCAGTTGTTTTAGAAACGGCAATTTTTACACTGCAAGGTCAGTCACTGACAGTCACTAGAGGCACTTCCGCAACAATGCTCGAGTAAAACATGGCCACCTAACGCAGAAACTTACAAAGGAAATTATTGATTCAATGCTTTTGTTCGGGATTGTTTGGATGCGTTCGCAGTGCGCATAAAGTCCTCAATGCCGTCTTCATGTCATTGTGGGAGGCGGAGAGGTAAGTAAAACTTAAAGTTTATTAATATTTATTGGAAACAACTGGGAGACCTGAGTATTTCTAGGGATAGGGACACTAATGCGCGTTAGTGTTCCTTTAAACTGTAAAACATATCATTTTAAAAGCTACACCATAATGACTGGGTAATATCTTTCCCCTCTCACCACCCCACAATATTTTCTTGGTGGGATTTGCAAACCCCCATTCCTTACCAGCTTCGTGTAACGATGATGTTGGGTGCATCGTAAAGTCAGTGGCGTACACATGACCCATTGGGCCCCGGTGCGAAAATTGATCCGTGGGCCCCCCCTCCCCCCCGCGCTTACTCGGCGCGGGTCGGGGCCGCAACACATGGCGGCGGGCACCTGGTCGCAGGGGTTGCAGGGCTGCGACCCCGCGACCGCGGTATGCACACACACTTAAAGGACCACCACAGACACCCAGATCACATCAGCTCGATGAAGTGGTCTGGGTGCCAGGTCCCTCTAGTTTTAACCCTGCAGCTGAAAACATAGCAGTGAAAACGGCTATGTTTCACTGAGGGTTAATCCAGCCTCTGGTGGCTGTCTCATTGACAGCTGCTAGAGGAGCTTACACGATTCTCACTGTGAAAATCACAGTGAGAAGACACTGAACGTCCATAGGAAAGCATTGAATAATGCTTTCCTATGGGCGGTTTAAATAAGCGCGCGCGCCTTTTGCCACGCATTTGCATTCGGAGCTGAGAGGCGGACACTGGGGAGTCCGACGCTGGAGAAAGGTAAATGCTGAAGAGACACACACACACACTCTCACGAACAGACGCATACACACTCACTTACAAAACATACACTTTCACTGACAAACACACACTCACTAACAGACAAACACAGTAACACACTCACTAGCAGACACACACCCAATAACAGACACACTCACTGACACACGCACTAACACAAACACTAATACACGCACTAACACACACACTAACACACACACACACACACTCATACACTAACACACACACACACTCATACACTAACACACATACTAACACACAAATACTAGGACACACATACACTAACACACACACACTAACACACACATACTAGGACACACATACTAGGACACACATACACTAACACACACACACACATACTAAGACCCACATACTAACACACACACACACACACATACTAACACACACATACTAAGACACACACACACACACACACACACATACTAAGACACACACACACTAACACATTTTTATTTTTTAAATTTAATCCCCCCAGCCTCCTTACCTATTGGAGTGCTGGGGGGATTCCCTGGGGTCCAGTGGTGCTGCTGGGCTCCTGGGTGGGCGGGCTGTCTGGGCAGGCGGGCGCGCGAGGGAGCACTTTCCCCTGAGTGCTTCCTCTTCAGCTCCCTCGCGCGCCGCTTAGGGATGCCGGCGCCGGGCTCCGGTATCAGTGCGGGCGCGAGTGAAGAGGAAGCACTGAGCTCCCTCGCGCGCCCGCCTGCCTGCCCGAGGCCACCCGCCTGCCCGGTGACAGCAGGGCCAGCCTCTGGGGGCCCTGGGGTGGTCGGCTCCTGGGCCCCCCTGGGGAAGAGGCTGGCCCTGTGGCTACATACCGGGTCGCAGGGGCGGCCGGGCCCCCTGGTGGGCCGGGCCCGGTCGCAGCCGCGACCCCTGCGACCCTGGTATGTACGCCACTGCGTAAAGTATTTGTAGTCATCACAAAAAAGAAAGCAATGTGTTGCACACAGAGAGGAATGCACATCACCGTGACAGGGATCTGCAGTCCCCAAGTAGAAACTAGAAATAATGATCTAAGGGTCTCACGGTGTAGGAGAAATACAAAGTATTGGCCGCTAGGACTAACGTGTATTTGTAGGCATCTCTTACAACAAACCGAGGCTGGCACAGTCAGAAGAAATTTTACTAGTCTAACTACACAGCCTAATCTAAACAGACTAAACAAAGCATGTCAAACATGCGGCTCACAGTGAACATATTTGCGGCCCGCCTGCCCTGTGGCTGCGACCAGCAAGTCAGGAAAAATAGTTCCTGATTCTTGCTCTCCTGGCCACAAGACGGCAGAGTGGCTGTGTATCTGCAGAGCAGACCAGAACAGTCACTCCCCCTTCCCTCCTGCTCGTAGTACCAGAGGAGCGTCTGGCCTGCTTCTGCAGGGCTGGAGCTGAAACTGAAGGACGCACAGCAAATTTTAAGGTAGGAGAAGAGGGGCTTGGGGGAGGAAGGGACACTCTATTAATCTGAAGGAGGGGGCACTCTGTTACTTTGAGGGAGGGGGGCACTGTATTAATTTGGGGGAGGGAGGGGGCCAGTGTATTAATTTAAGGGAGGGCAGTGTATTAATTTGGCACTGTGTATTAGAGGGCCAGTGTAAGGGGGAGGGCAGTGCAGAGTGGTAGTGTAGAGAGGGAAGGGGCAGTGTATTAACCTGGGGGGGGGCCAGTGCATTAAATTGGGGAGTGGTGGCAGTGTATTAATTGGAGGGAGGGTGCAGTGTATTAATTTGGGGAAGTCAGGAGGCCATTGTATTAAATTGGGGAAGGGAGGGCAGTGTATTTATTTGAGGGAGGGAGGGGGCCAGTGTATTAGAGTGTTGGGGGTGCAGTGTGTTAAATTGGGGGGGGGAGGGAGGGCAGTGTATTTAAGTAGAGTGGTGGGAGGAGGGGCAGTGTATTAGATTAAGGGGCAATGTATTAGATTGGGTGAAGAGGCAGTGTATGGTTGAGTGGAGGAAGGAGGGGAAGTGTGTTGGATTTGGGGGCAATGCATTCAGGGCTGGTCTGGGGATACAAAGCAGCCCTGAAAAAAAAAAAATCTATGCCAGCCATATATTGTCGCATGTAATATGTAAGGCTATGTCTTGCCACCCCAGATGATTGAGTAATATATATATATATATATATATATATATATATATATATTTCTAATATAAAATATCGGTCCTTTCAGAGTAAAATGTTTAATTATACAGTAAGCACACTTACACGAAGACACAGACAATCTCACTGACACACACAAGCTCACTGATACACAGCCTCATAGACAAACAATCTCACTGATATACATAAGCTCACCCACTAGTAGGGGCACACACACACACACACACACACACACACCCTTAATGTAGTGGTTCTGGTGTGTATAGCCTCAGGGCCGTCTATAATATGAATAGGACCCCGGGCAAAGCCTTTTCTTGGGCCCCTTGGACCCTCCCTCCCCATTACGCCCAACCCGCAATCACACTGACAGACATACTGACACATACACACACAGACAGACACATTAAAACATTCGCAGATACATACTGACACACACATACACTGACACAAAAATATATACTGGGAAACATTGACACACATTCAGACATACTGATACACACACAGACACATACATACTCACAGACACATACACTGACAGATATATTGACACAGACACACACAGACACATACACTGACAGGTGTATTGACATACACAGACATACTGACATACACACACACACACTGGAACACAGTGAGACATACTGACATCCACACACAGACATACTGACATACAAACACACAGACATACATACAGTATGTCTGTGTGTGTTAGTATGTCTGTGTGGTGTGTTAGTATGTCTGTGTGTGTATGTCAGTATGTCTGTGTATGTCAGCATGTCTGTGTGTGTATGTCAATATGTCTGTGTGTGTTAGTATGGCTGTGTGTGTATCTCAGTATGTTTGTGTGTGTATATGTCTGTGTGTGTGTATGTCAGTATGTGTGTGTATGTCTTTGTGTGTGTATGTCTGTGTGTGTGTATGTGTCAGTATGTATGTGTGTGTGTGTATGTCAGTGTGTCTGTGTGTGTATGTCAGTATGTCTGTCATAGACACACACAGACATACTGACATACATACACAAACAGACATACTGACACAGACATACTAACACACACACATACTAACACACAAACACATACTAACACACTAACACACACACACAGACACAGACATACTAACACACACACATACTAAAACACACACAGACAGACATACTAACACACACACACACATACTAACACACACACACAGACATACTAACACACACACACAGACATACTAACAAACACACACACACAGACATACTAACACACAAACACAGACATACTAACACACACAGACATACTAACACATCTGACATACATTTAGCCACCCTCCAGGTTCTTACCTTTTTATGATGGTTTCCCTGGGGTCCAGTGGCACAGGCAGATGAAGTTCTTCTCTGGAACTCCCCTCCTCCCTGCCTTCCTCCTCCCGCGCGGCTATCTCCGGTGGGAGGAAGTGACTTACTCACTTCCTCCCAGTACAGGAAGGGGCCCGGTCGCGCTGTTTAAGCGTCACAGCGCCCGACCGGGCCCCTTCTGCCACATGCCCACAGGGTGGCCCTTAGTGCATGGGCCACCCGGGGGCCTCCTTAGTTGGCGGGCCGGTGCGGCTGCACCGCCGGCCGCCAGGTACACGGGGGCTGCTGAAATCGCGGGGCCCACGGGGCAGCTGCTCTGGGGCCCCCCCAGGAGCAACTGGGCCCGGGGCAACTAATGTATAGCCTGTCCCTGCAGGCTTTTCAATGTAAACACTGACTTTTCAGAGAAAAGGAAGTGTTTACATTGCTTACTAGTGACACCTCTAGTGATAGTCACTCCATTTACATATTTTGAAAGTAATAAAAATAAAACCAGACAGGATTAGTAAAATGTGCTGCAGAAAATCGTCATTCACATCTGCTATTATTTGATAACAAATGAATATAAACTTTGTGATAAAGTCTGAAACCTGACAATAAATGAGTACATCGAATAATAAAAAAAATAATATTGTAATATCATTGATAAGATGTAAATAGTACTGTAGTACAGCTCTAGACAATCAAACGCACTCTATTGTGCATTATCCCAGCCATAAGCATAATTGACAACAGTCCTGAATTTGCTGGGACAGTCCCAGGAAAACTAAACATCCTGTCCCACATTTCAGGGGGGGAACTACAGCTGCTTCAGGACCCACGGGAAAATGGAGAGGAATATGTATATGTCTATGTGAGATTTTTTCAGTGTGTGTGTCTATTAGTATGTGTGTATCTCTTTGAGTCTTGCTTTGTGTGTGTGTGTGTGTGTATGTCAGGGTGCTTGTGTGTGTATTAGCATGTGTGTATCTCTTTAAATCTTGCTGTGTGTGTGTGTGTCTGTCAGGGAGTTTGTATGTGTATTAGCATGTGTGTATCTCTTTGAGTGTTTCTGTGTATGTCAAGGTGCTTGTGTGTCTGTGTGTGTGTGTGTGTGTTCCTGCCACAAACTGTCCTTGGCAATTATGTTTAAGGAGTCACTAGAAGACACTGACAGGTTTAATCACTGAAGATTCCCAATTTACAATGAAGTCAGGTGCACTAACCTCTTAGCTATTCCCAGCAGTGTTGTGTTAGGAATAGGTCTGCATCAGATATGTTACTACTGTCCTCCTAGGAGCACTCTTCAGACATACAAGATGAGCAGGACCCAGGTGACAAGGGCATGGATCCAGAATCTCCAGAGCAGCTGCTGCTGCAGGGAGAGAGTACATTAGAGCCTGTCCTGGCCCCCTGGCTATCTCCAGAAGATTGTCTATCCATCAAAAGGTCCTGCAGTGCCCTGATGTACTGTACAGCTGATCTCAGGGTCTCCACCTTGCTCATCTTCTTGTTGGAACCTTGGGCTTGGGGCACATGCTGCCTACGTTTGGCAAAACCCATGTTTTGCTGGGTGGGCTAATGGCCGCAGGGGGAACTGTAACGGCGGCCGCAGGGAGAGTGGTAATGGCGGCCGCAGGGGAGAGCTGTCTGTGCTGTCTCTGCTCCCTAGCACGCAGCTTAATGAGACCGGGGCCCGAATATGACGTCATATTCCGGCCCCAGTCTCATTAAGTAGTGCGCGAGGGCGGGGGAGCAGAGACAGCACAGACAGCTCTCCCCTGTGGCCGCCATTACAGCTCCCCCTGCGACCGTCATTATCACTCTCCCTGCGGCCGCCTTTACACCCAGCTATCTGCCCACCCCCAGGTGCCGACGGCCCACTGGGAAATTTCCCGGTATCCCGGTGGGCCAGTCCGGCCCTGAATGCATTAGAGTGGGAGGAGGGGCAGTGTGTTAGATTGGGTCTGCATGGAGGCGCTGAACGCTCCCAATGGAGATGCTGATTGGCCGCGCAGCTTTTTGCCAAACATGCACCATAGCCTCCCAATGCTTTCCTATGCAAGTTTGATGATCTCAGCCAAAGTGAAGAACACACTCATAGAACAGCATACATTCACCATTTCAGTCCCATTACCAAACTTTTCTTAATATGCCAAGGTAGTTGGACTGAAAGTTGAAAGAGCGCGAGGACGTCCAGTGTCAACTTTTTTTATACTCTACTTTTCTAAATAAACCTAAGTTTCTATGGAAACTGAAGTTTTGGGGTTTTTTTCAGGTCCACATAAACGTAAACCTTGTTTATTTGGCCCATCTTCACCTTTGAGTTTAACATGCTTGGACTAGACCTTTCCTGACTTTATACAAAACACCAAACAGTTATTTTTATAAATCTTTAATTAATGACATTAAATAATTTATTAAAATTGCACTTAGTGTCACAATAAAAATATGCCCTGCCTTCAAAGTGCTACCTATGAATATAAAAAAATATTTAGAAAAACAAAAAACCCATAAAACAAATCCCAACAAAATCTATATTAATTATTCTATAAAATGTAGAAACATACATAGGTGGTGAATACTTACAAAAGCCATATTGACTATTGACTGTCATGACAGTTTTACTATAATGGCTAACAGCTCATAAAGATAACATATGCCATTAGTATATATCCCCTTCAGTGTCATGATCCGAAGTCTTTTGATGTTACAACCTCCAGTCCCTTCTTCCTCCTATCCCCTACCAGTGTTCCTGATTGGCAACATTTTGCGAAGCGTGGCATTCCTCTTGTATAATGCCAGCAAGTTGGCTTAATTACCAGCTCATTGGTATCATTACAAAATGCCATCTGTTACTCCATGCCTATAATTGTCTAGCAGACACAAGACGTGCTTGCTCTATCAATAATCACCTCAACTAGAGTGCACAAACTGTAGTTGCTGTGACAGAGCGTAGGAGCCTACTGTTCTTTTCTGTCACTCACTTGTCCGGATAGATCAGTATAGAAAAAGTCCTGATAGTGGAGCGCTGATTGTAAAAAAATAGATGAGAATAGGGTATGAAAAATTGGAAACCTAACAACCTATGCAATAATACACAAAATAACTATTAAAAACCCTTCTCTTCTAAATAATTCTATATAGCAAGTAGCATATATCCCAGAAAATACAGACAAACCTCAATTTAATACAATAATGAGAGAAAATGAATAAAAGTCCAGTAATGGTGTCCCAAAGAAATGTGTTAAGCTGTCCACTCCATCATATGGATCCATATATATGTAAAAGATAGAATACAAGGGGTATCAATATACCATGTACTTTTCATTTACCACACTGAAGATTGATAGTTAAAAATCAAGTCAAAAGACTAAGGCTTTTTTTATTTTTAACTACTTCGTAAAAATGGCTGGAGAGCCATCAAGCTACAGAGCCTTAATGTATCAGTACTGCAATGTTCTGAATTATACATAAAATCTGACCGTTTCCTTTATTAGGCTGTGATGGAAAGATGACTACATGAAATACGAAGGGTGTTAAACATATTTATCTATTCTATAATATGCTCCTATTTCACATTAATGGACATCTTTTATCTTCCAAAATGTGTGTGTAGGATATTCTCCGGAGTATTGAGTCGACAAAAATGTCATCTTATTAAACAAGGAGATCCTTTCGGGGTTAAATACTAAAATCGGTAACAAGCACATGTATTGGACAGAGCACACACTATCCAATGAGGGATATTTTCGAGATTAGAATAAAACAAAAGAAACAGCAATATGCTTGCAAAGCTATATCATAGGTTATCAAGTAAACATTTCTGCAAATAGGTCATGTGTTCTATAATAGACATAAAAAAACTAGATTATGCAGCAAAAACCCATGTCTGGAACTGGTAAAAAAAAAAATGATGTTCCTAAATCTACTTGAAAAATATTTTCTTGACAATATTATGCTATATATATATATATATATATATATATATATATATATATATAATTTTAAAATAAGCAGATTCTTTATAATAATATATAATTCCAGTAACACCCTAAAAAATGCTGAAATGTGTTTCCAATTTACAGTAAAAAGTGAAAGAAAACTGGTGTTTATTTTCAGAAGTCTGTCCTGTTGAGAATTGGCTTGGTCAGCCGAGTCCGAGCCAAGTATATTATTGAATATAATGAATATTGCATCACGGAAGATTTAAGTGAGTCTGTGCATCGAATGGCTTTTAGCAACTCATCACAACAATGTGCTTTGCATATTTTTAAATCTGCAGTGTATGCAGAATGAGATGCTCTGTATTTAATAATCTAAATATAACAAGGACTCTTCGAAGGACCAGTTAGCATTTAGGGAAGATACACTGTAATTTTGTTAGTATTTAAACATGCCTTTTGCTATAAGCCAGTGCGTTGTATTAAAACATTTCAATATATCACACAATGAAACAATTTAAAAATAGAAACAATAGGAATAATATAGTGTACTATCTCTGATCTTCCTCCCCGGTCCGCAGGCACATTGCAGGGCTGGCACTTGGGCAATGCCAGCCCTGCATTAGCCGGCAGGGGGGAATCTCGAGGGGGCAATTGCCCCGTTGCCCCTCCCCCTGGATCCGCCAATGGTACCGGAGCCATCTTGACTGTCGATAATAGTTTAATTTGCTCAATAGTGATCAACCTATCGTTCTTAATTAACATGGAATATTATTATCACAGTACGCAGCGTGTGTGAATGTAGTGCATGCAGTGTATGTGTGGGCTGAGATAGGGGCTGGGTTGTGGGTGGGAGGGAGAGAGGAGCTGTTTAATATAACTTTTCTTTATTTAATATGTGTCACCCGATCAGAAAGCAGTATTGATTTGAAATGTCTCTCTGCAGTTCTCCTGCAGCCTTTAACTTTAAAATATCTGGCTACTCTTTCAGCAGTAAAGCATCCATTTACCTTGCCTTTTACACCAATATGCCACTGCTAAAATATTCACTGTATAACCAGATTTTGTATCTTGCATGGATATTTTAAAGGGAGTTCGAAAAGATCAAATCTCTAGGACAGTCAGTAGCACAATTCATGTATGCACTACATACATATGCATGCACGCACACACACGCACACAAACACATACCTTTAAGAATGCCAGTTCCACCAAATACAGAAACAAAATGTGGGCAGCTAATTGAAATGTGCCATAATTTCTTTACTTTAAAGACTAACAATTTTTTTTTCCCATTTATTAAATTATATGGTATTTGATTTGTATTTGATTTGTACTGGACTGAACAATGCGGCTAGAAGGTGTGAAATTCTTCCACATTATGCATACAGAATGTCAAAAAGGTTACAGTCAAATAACTTTTCACGTCCACAATCTACATCTTAAATACCATTCTCTGTAAAGTGACACTTTGCTATGTTTGGCAAGACAAATGTGCTTCAAATATTATTTGCTACAAAATGATTTCACAGTATTATTCGTTTTTGAAGCATTAGTATTAAATGTTCTATATAAAACTTAAAAAAGAATGTCGTTTTGAGCCCTCATCTGATTAAGGCAAAACTAACTTGTACATTTGAGTTGCAAAACATAGGCCAAATTAGCATCTTTGGAGCAATTTTTGAAACTGGCCACAAAACCGTTTAGTGAACAAGCCTCTAAAAACGGTACTTGAGAGGGTGAGCAATAGTGGGAACATCTGATCGTTTATCACATTTTTATTTGTATATTTATGACATTATTTTCCAGATAGAATGCATTGTGTTGTACATACTCTCAAGGACATACGAGAAATGAAAGAAATCTCAAATAAGGCAGGTGAACAATACATTTTTTTACAATGGAAATAATTGCAGTTGGCTTTTAATTAAAGAATCAAGGCCCAGATCATCTTCAGGGATTTCAGGTGACAAATTTGGTATCTAGTGGAAAGTTATTTCATATTTATGAAGGTCTGCAAGCTGATCGACCTGCTATCTTTTTATAGTATGGCATAGTGAGTAAAATATTTAGCAGTGTAATGGGGTTTATAGGTGGGCGAGATAGCTAGCGTGAGCTTACTGCTAACTTAAAAAGTGAGATTTCAGAGTAGCAGTGTAAATCACACAAGAAAGTTGAAGTGGCTTAATTCAAAGTTATGGAATTTCAAAATGATCACAGATTTTAAATTTTTTTGCAGAAAAGAGGTAAAACTCCAACAATGGCCTCAATTGAATTCTTCTTACTGAAAACAGCTCATAAATTCGACTGTTTTTATTATTTTTTCTAATTCTGACTGGATTTAATGCCAGCTGGATATTCATTAACTGAACCCCATACATTGGTTGGTCGTTTGAAATAAAACTGCTAATATATATATGCTTAGAAAGCACATTTACTGGCCTTTTGTAATGATAAATCCTGTTAGACATTAAAAAAGAAATTGATTGAAATCCTATGGGTGGTCACATATCCTCTCTCATGGTCCCATCCACCTTGCCGCAGGTGAGGACATAAGTACTAAAATTAGCACCTAGTCAGCTTTTGATGCCCTGTTACTAGTAATGTACAGGGGTGACCTGGCACAGATACCCCCTGTGTTCCCATGATGAAGAGTGTACAAGCACAAGACAGGCATTTATTTTTATAGGTTTTTAGATTTATATCTATATCTTTATTGGGCATTGTCTGTATGTATGTATTAGGCAGTGTGTGTTTGTATTAGGCAGTGTATGTGTGTGTGTGTGTGTATGTATTAGGCAGTGTTTTGTGTGTTATGTATTAGGCAGTGTGTTTGTGTATGTATTAGGTCGTGTCATGTGTGTGTATGTATTAGGCAGTGTCTGTGTGTGTATGTATTAGGCAGTGTGTTTGTGTGTGTATTAGGCAGTGTGTTTGTGTGTGTATTAGGCTGTGTGTGTGACTCTGAAGATTTCACAATTGTTTGCAACTTTGGCAATCAATGGCACTCTATGTATAAGCCCCATAGCACCATTCTGATTTGTATACTATAAATATGACACTTGTCACCTCTGAATATATTTGTGTGTATAAATATATTTCTTTACATTTTTATCAGTGGTACGATTTAGTGGTAAAATTATTAGTGCCAGCAGTTTTGACTGTGATATCTTATGTGCCCTCATATATTGCTCCTAGTGTCATCACTGATCACAGTGAGCAGCCACTGGTGCTTGCTGTTTAGTGAAAATGCCTGACTCACCCACAACATGGTGTGTGGGGTCATAAGTTTGGTTTAAAGCCTACATTATACCAATATTGTACTCCCTATGCTTTTTTTTTTTTTTTACTATTTGCAAGTAATAAAAAAAAAAAGCATTTTTCAACAGCTCTTAGCTGTCATATCCGATAGACCCATCTCATGGTCACAATATGTACATTAAATGGAATCGAATTGCTGAAGCCTATATTTTCAATATAAAATATAGGCTTCAAATTCGATAAGCGAACCAATATATGTCGGCTTCCTACTGTAATTAAAAACTGCCTGCAAACGTGATGGAATGCATTTGAGGCCAAACTTAGTTATTATAAATGATCCAAAGATAAAACAATAGTAAAACAATATTTGATGAAAGAATGTATCGGTTTGGGGCACTGAATGACTGAAGCTAGAGCTTCCAAAGCTTTGCGTACCTTTCGAAGTTGGTTACAAAGAGTCTTCTCCTGCTCTGACAAAATTAACTGATGAAAAGGCAGTTTGACTTAGGCAGTGACTGAGGATAAAAATGTTGGTTGCAGGGATGAACTTGATGTTTGTCTTATAAATATCATTGTCTTCTATGCTCACAAGAATCATGCCAACAACGTGTTCATACATATCCACACCATAAAAACTAGCCATATTTAGTTGTAATTTTCATGGACCCTGAACAAAAGCATCTTTAAATTTTTCTGTGATCTTAGACCGTTAGACTGGAGTCATTTAATGAAAAATTTTTAACACTCCAACTGTTGAGCACTAAAATTCCTATGTAGCTGGCTGAAAATCATGGTAGTTGTAGTACATATCACTAACTTTGCCTGAGGCTTATAGGCTGCCCAACTTTTGTACATACATGAATAGAAAGCCAAAGGAAGGGGGCAGAGCCTGACTGTTGTGGGCCCAGATGTGCTCAACGCGAGCTCCTGCATCTGGGCCTAGCAAAGCATACGCCAAGGAGAGACAGCCGCTCTCATGGCCCCCAAACGGACAGACTATCTTGCAGGTTGCTATCCTCTCCCCCTTGGATCGGTGGGGGTTATCCTGGTTCCTACTGGTTGTCCCCACATACCTTTGACAACCTAAGACAGCAGCTACTGTGTGGGCCCAGATCGCCACAGTCCCATTCAATATGGAGGACAGACCTCCCTTAACGACCGCCGCCAGCTGCACTTGACCCACATCTAAGCTTGGAGCAATGCTTGGATGAGCTGTTCATCCGCTTCTGGGCGTAATTGGAAGTGCACCGGCTCGAGGCATAGTTGAAACACAAATAAAAGATGGGCAAGCGGCGAATGTGACTCCTTCGGGCGCAAGCACCAAGCAAACTACAAAACCTTGCAAGCAGGCCGACCAGGGTACTTATCAACTACGAAGGAAGAAGACCCCTCGCCGCAGACATCCTGGGGCTTCTGTCCCATCCCTTAAAGAAAGGACTTGGACTCTATCACAAGCTCCTGAGTCCATGGTGCAAATATGGGGACTCACAACTCGGCCTTGCACTGGGACGATGCTACACATTGCCCTCGTAATGCCTCAGGACTTCCCTCACCTGTTTCCTAGCCTCAGCATGGCTAATCATGATAACCCAGGTCCAGGACTAACAACACATGGCTGACCAAGAATCCTTAGTACCAACTTGAACCTGCACTTATGCTGAAACACCTAATTGATGCATAGCTTATCCATGCTTACTTAGTTAGAGTACACTGGAGATTATAGAGTCACAGCCAGGGCCGGCCTTAGGGGTGTGTGAGCTGTGCGGCCGCACATGGCACCGTGGAGCAGGGGGCGCCCTGCGGCCGACACAGCTCACACATTGCCGGCTACCCGGGTGGAAGATTTCATTATTCTCCACCCGGGATTAGAAAAAAAACCTCCCAGCATTGGGCAGGGGCGGGGCTTACCAGGTGGCAGGGGCGGAGCTAAATTGACGGCAGCATGGGAAGCAGGAAGGAGTCCCTGCTTCCCCAACAACCAGACCCCAGGAGCTGCCTGCACTGCCTTCACTCCTCCCAGACTATAAAGGACAGAGGTAACCATGTATGACTGCCTGTTTGTGAGTGTGTGAGTATGTGCAACTGTCTGCCTCTGTGTGTGTGAGTACCTGTGTGTTTGACTGCCTGTGTGTGTGTGGCTGTCTGCCCATCTGTGGCTGTCTGCCTGTGTGTGTGTGCATGGGCGTCCACAGGAATTTTTCCAGGGGGAGGCATAATTGTAATGATATCCATGCTTGGTCCCTTTTTGACAGTGTCATGAAGGGGAGGAGCATAGTCATTATCACATAAAGCCAGGGTGAATAGCATTTCCACAACTATGGTGTCAGGAATACATGTTTGTATTCCTGACACTATAGTGTTTCTTTAAGCAAATTAACCCCTTAAGGACCAAACGTCTGGAATAAAAGGGAATCATGACATGTCACACGTCATGTGTCCTTAAGGGGTTAAAGGAAAATTCTGCTCACCATAACAACTTCATCTCAATGAAAATGCTATGATGCCAGGAAGCCCCTGGGTGCTCTCTTTCCTTTAAGGGGTTAAACTGCTCTCAAATGGTTTAATTCCAAAGGCTTCCTCCAGCTCCAGATTTCCATGTTTCCAGATTTCTCAGTGGTATTCGGCTTCTGAAACGGAGTGTCAGGAAGTGCAGATTGACCTCAGGCATGGGTGCTACAGATTGGCTAGAGTGGTCAGATGATGCTCTAAGCCAATCGCTAGTTCCCGGTTCATAAAAATGTTTTACTTTTTTATGAATGGGGAGCTACTGATTGGCTTGGAGTGCCAGCTGACCGCTCTAGCCAATCAGCGACACCTCTCCCCAGCGGCACTCTTTGCTTCCTGACACTCAGTAAATAAAAGTGAACACATTGACACTGATATTTTTTTTACCTGGGGAGATGAGAAGGTCCAAAGTTTCCCTGCCAGGCCCAGGTACCAAAGCCTTATGATGTGGTGTCCAGAATAAAGTGGAGGGTTCACTTCACTTGTCCTTCCTGCTCCAATCTCCTTTTCTTCTCCTTCATTTGACACAGTCTTCTTTTTCTTCTGACACTGTCTTCTCTCCTCCTTGGCTCCTTCTGCTCCGTTACCTTTCTGCTTATTTTGCTCTGGCTTCTGCTCCTTTCTCTTTCTGATCCCTTTCTGCTCCTTGCAGATCGTTTCTGCTCCTTCTCCTACTTTACATTTGTGCTCCTTGCTGTCCCTTTCTGCTCCTTGCTGCCCCCTTTCTGGTCCTTCTCCTACTTTACCTTTATGCTCCTTCTGATTCTTTCTTCTCCTTTACCTTTGTGCTCCTTCTGTCCCTTTCTGCTCTTTGCAGATCCTTCCTTCTCCTTGCAGACTCTTCCTACTCATTGCTGCCCCTTGCAGACCCTTCCTTCTCCTTGCAGACCCTTCCTGCCCCTTTCTGCTCATTTCTGTTCCTTTGTGCTCCTTCTCCTTCTTTACCTGTTGTGCTCCTTGCTGCCCCTTTCTGCTCATTTCTATTTCTTCTCCTTTCTGCTTCTTCTTACTTTACCTTCCTTCTCCTTTCTGCTCCTTCTCTTTAGCTTCCTGCTCCTTGCTGTAGGCTATCTCTGCCCCTCCCCCCCATGCCTCACTTCGCTGATCTGTGGCTACTCTGCCCCCATGCATCACTTTTGCTGATCTGTAGGCTCTCTCTGCTCCCCTGTTATGGGCAAATGCAAATATTACAAGTTTTAGAATGAAATGTTGTATTTCTTAAACTGTGTACTTTGTCTTTAAGAGATATTGCAGCAAACTGACAAGGTGTTAGAAATGGAACATATTTTTTTTCATAACTGTTTCTTTAAGCAATAACCGCTTACCTATCTTCAGTGAATAATATGTTTGCGCCATCTTGTCCCAGACGTATTGCAATAATAATAATGCATAAACAAGCTTCAAGGCTATGCTATGACTCTTTCAGTACACAATATACTGTGGTAACCTTAAGTAGATAAGGATGTTCAGACTTTAAGATGCCATCTTGACCTAAGTCAGGAAAATTTCCATGACGTATGCACCTTTTAGTTATGGCCTTGTGTGTTTGCCAAATTAAGGGAGGTCCTAAAATGAATAAAGTAAAAAAGTTACATTTTCATATATGAACTACGGTAACCCTAAAATGGAAACACCTCACTTCCCTGATCTGTAGGCTATCTCTGCCCCCCCCATACCTCACTTCCCTGATCTGTAGGCTCT
>OW240918.1:114028848-114080540 GCA_933207985.1 Pelobates cultripes
AGGGTCTCTCAGAGACTATACTAGATGAGATAGCCGCTAAAGAATTACCTAAGAGTCTTAACGAATTTATTACGTTTGTCATGCATATTGATAATAGGTTAAGACTCAGAGAAGTCACCAGAAGCAAGACCAGACGTACGGCTATGTCCATAGCACCTCAATTCTCTAAACCTGTTTTGTCTAACCTCCCTGTACAGTCCGAACCCGAACCTATTGTCAGGGTATTTATATCGGCAGACATTTTGTGCTATGATAGAAACTAAAAGTGTATATTCTGAGTCACTCTGAACAGATCAGACTCCATTTTGTTATTCCAAGTTAACAAAAAGACACAAAATTCTTTCTGTAAGACTGGCCTCTTTGCCAGAGCTAAGGAATGCATAGTATAAACAAGTGATAAGAAGAATATAATCAAATCTAAACCCAGACAATTGTGACAGAGAAGATTAAATAATAAAATTTAACTGTCTATATATATAAGGTACCATTGTATGGAAAAGGGTAAACTTAGTTCATGATCTGCCATATCAGAAAAAAACTCAGATTTGCCAGACACATAGTCTGGACAAAATTTAAGAAACCCTTTGATCTTTGAAGGATACGTAAGTTATAGTGGTCATTTGAGATAAGCAAAATGACGTCAAAATAGCCACCAGGAAAAGTTAACTCTTTCGTGGATAGGTATGTTTAGTGGGACAAGACTGCCCTCTATAGACCAAATAACTAATTTGCGATCTGGAAGATAACCACACCTCTAGTGCTTCTATTGGGTTATCAACTGATGACGTACAGAGAGTCTGGCCCTTTAAAAGTTAAGACAAAGGGAAGACAGGAGATGCAAAGGAGAAGGAAAAAGAGAGAGGAGGAATTGGAAGTTTGGGGACTCCAACCTCCATGCAGAGACACAATCCAAATAAGTTCCTGAGACTACCAATCGGATGAAATATCTACTCAACTGGTAATTATACTGGTTTCATTTAATTAATTAAAATAATTAAAATGTATTAATAGCATTATATATGACTGGATAAAGCACGGTCAGATTTCCATATTAAGAAATCTTAGTTAACTAAGAATATATAGTTATAACCATTCCATTCTGCAGGTGGAATTAAGAATAATTATATATTGATGTGATATTATCACGTGTTAGCATACCGCTGTTTTATCCAGGTGTATTGATTTGCTCTAAATTAAGATAGATATCTTTTAGACAAATTAAAATCTGCTTATATAATATGTAGATTCTCTTATTGGATGGTTTAAGAAAATGAATTTAAACTGGTTTAAATGTTATTTTATTTAAAAATTACATAAGAATAGATCTTAAATACCTAGGAGATCTAGCCAGCATTGGAAGGGTTATTCTAACTGTCTGCTAAACTTTACGACCTTACGCTGCACTCTGAGGAATTCTGTTCTTCGCTGTGAAAAGTTTCACTTTCAGTCTGTGAAAGCTAGTCATAAATCGTAGAAGTCTTGACAGATAATGCCGTTTAGCCATTGAAACGTAATACCCATTTCTTTGTATTGCATATCATTTTATACTGAATATTCATTGATTATTGTCATGCATGTTGCATAATATTATTATTAATTTGTCATATAAATAAAAATCTATTTTTATACATTGTGATATTAATTATATGAAATACATTCCACTTAACACGATAAACGTTCTTTGGGATCTGAGAATTGAATTAGTGGGCAATTCTCACTGTTACTATTATTATCCCATAAATATCCCCACATATTGAGGCACGGTGCTGAGATCGTTTAAGTTGAAATTGTATTTCATATATAATAATAATATTGGTGTAATTCATGCAATTTAATCTTGATATAGAAAAGAGTTTTGTATTGAGATTAAATCACTGTATAGAAATATGGCTGAATCCAGTGATACATCTGTAACAGATAATACTGAAATAATTGAAGACCTAAGAAAACATGCTCTAGTTCATATTCATAAACATATGAAAAATGATGCAACCTATGAGGTTTTGTTGAAAAGCATAGAATGGGAAGCTAAACACACCATTCTAACTGATGAACACATCATCATATATCTTAAAGAAATTGCTGAACAAAAGAACATAGAAAGGAAAATGGCGTTCATAATACACTCTTGGCCTTTCTTTATGACAGCACTTCTTAAGGTGTGTGATGAAAACAAGTCACTGAATGCCAAATTGGACACGTACAGTGACGATTTGGGCATTCAAAATGGGAAATACCAAGATTTACTTGCTGAGCATAAAACTCGCCAGGCTGATCATGAAAAAGAAATGAAAGCTTTGATGGATAAATATGCACAGGAAATAAATCAGCTTAAAATGCAATTGGATGAGTATGAAAAGGAGAGTCAAAAATTAGACAGTGAGGTTGGTAGTCATCATTCTGTGCCAAAAAGTTGCACAAAAATGCAAGAAAAGACTATTTGTAAATCCCCTCCTTATTATGATTTTCCCACACCAAACCAGGTTTTCATAAAACAGTCTGTAAGAAAAGATGTGAGTAATTCTAAAAAATCACCTGTGGAACAAGATTCCCCATCTCATGACATTACCAAGCTATCTTGGCAATCTTGGGCAGAACAGTTTGAAAAAGCTGTCTTGGCCAAACTTGAGAGGGAGAGTCCAATTCAAGGTGATAGGAATGAAAACAGACATGGTTCTGTACACTGGCAGGATTCTGATGCTGATCAGAATTGTGACAGTGAACAAGAAGCTCAGAGTGATGGGAGTGAAAGTGATTACACTGTCCACTCTGAAGGCCATGTAACTGATATGCCATCTGCACTGTTGTACGGGTCTAATTCCTCTTCAGCAGACAGATCGCATAGACGTTTACCCAAACACAGAAACAGAGGTCGTAATTCAATGACGCCTGTTTATGAAACACCAAAGGTCATCAAATTCCTTAGAGAGACTGTCCCACAATTTTCTAGAGGTTCAGGAAACATATCTGAACATCTGGAAAATTATGATAGAGCAATGAATTCATTGGGCATGTATGATGACATTCATAAGAAATGGTTCATTACATGGACCTTTGATTCAATGTGTCGTGTTCATCTAGAAAGTCTTCAAGCTATACAGTTAATGTCCTGGTCCAAGATGAAATATGAAATAATCATGGAATATGGTAAGTATAAAACTATTGCCTCTGCAAAGAGGGCGCTTTATAACTTAAAGTGCCGTCCAGATCAAAGCCCCAGAGAATTTTTAATAATTTTTAAAAATGCATACTCCCTGGCCCAAAGAAAACCCAGGTATGAAAGCACAGACTTCAAAGATCTGTATTTTCATGCCATGCCAGTAAACATACAAATGAATCTCGCAAGAGATTACGATTGTAAGTTACCATTAGAATGGCTAGTCAGTCAGTGCATGAAATTGTATACTATACACCGTGCACATGACGAAAATCAGCCAAAGGTTAAGAAACCTGGTGATAAAATGGTGTCAGAGACTAAAATTCAGTTAGGTTTAGAAACCCAACAGAAAAAGAGGACCTATTCCGAGGTTTTGAAAACACCAAAACCTCAGAAACAGGAAAACGCTAGAAGCAATTCTGCAAATTCCTCCAATAACTCTGAAAGATCCAAAGCCAATGGGAATAAACGCTCCTGGGTTAATAAGAACCAAGGCAATTCCCAATGGAGAAGGAATCCTCAGGGAAATAGGAGATATGGAAACAGAAACAACCAATCTGCTTCCAATAACTCCCAACAGTCTCAGCCATCCCAACCAAATTCTAATGGGCAAAGACAAAACGGTAATGGGGGAAATAATTTGCGTCGTCAGGTTGGTCAATTGACAGACCAGATGGGCAAATTAATGGAGGAAATGACAAAGATCAACCAAGTCTTTGCTCTAAATCCTTTTTTAGGAATAGCTCCAATTGCAGAACTACCTGTGCAACCGCAGCAACAACAACAGGTGCCGCAGCAATAATAGCCACTGTGACTAAACAGGCTAGGTTATCAGTAGATGTAATGCCTAACCCTGTTTCCTTTCCAGGTACTCATAGTCAAACAAACAATAGTTGTGTTAGAAAACCTATTGCCTATCCCGTCACTTCACTTCCGGGTGAAGGAGGCGCAACGTGTTCCTCTGTTTTTTCATTTCAGCCAAAGGCTAAAATAGCCCCAGCAGCCACAAGTTTCCAGGATCCAGACCTGAAAGGGTTAACTGATGAGATGCCGACCACTAGTTCCCGCTTGACAGTTCAAGCTATTCCTAAAAAGGATGGGCCTGTGGGTAAGACTGAGCATTCCTCAGTAGAGGTAGAAACTACTGCTGTGACCGGTAATGTATGGAAAACAAGTAATATGTTGACACATTCTAAATTCTTATGTGAATTAGAAGAACATGAAGGAAGGTACTACATGTCTGTAGAAATACAGGATTCGCTACCCCAGCCTTTTAAAGGGTTAATAGATACTGGTTCACAAGCCACTATCTTATCCAATACCTACTTCCAGCAGGTAATGGACTTAGCAACGGATAAGCCGAAGCTAAGAGGTTTCCCCAATGCTCTGTTGAGTGTAGGAGGAAATGCCCTTCATGTTATTGGCAATACCTGGTTAAAGTTTAAAATAGGTAACAAAACCTTTAGACACCCGGTGATAGTGGTAGATCTCCCCTATGACCGACTGATTCTGGGTATAGACATACTCAGAAGACTTAACACAATTATTGACTGTGTAAATGGAATTGTATGGTCACAAGCTAAAGTTCCTATAACCTATGAGAAATCACATGTTCGATCTGATCGTAACTGCCATGTGATAGAAGAAAGACCTGACTCAATTGAGGTACATTTTAGAAATAGTCAGTCACCTGACGTGACTATCCTGCAGGTGAATGATGCAATCGCACCTGTAGATGAGCATTCCATAAGAATTGCTCCAGAGAGGATCCAGAATGTCTCTCTGGAAGGTGATGTTTTAACTATTTCTCTCCACAGGGACTATGTTGAATCTGTAGATCTGGCAGGTCATGCTCAATTCCTTGCCAGAATTGAAAGGGTTAATAACAACTTATTCTTTCCTATTCAAATAAATGACTTAGGAAGAAGTAGGAATGCAAAGCTGGATTTACAGAGTGAGAACAGCTATATTAGCAGAAGTCTGTTAAAGCAGATCGCTAATCCTAAAATGATCAGGTATGCTTCCCCACATGACAGGTGGATCCAGAATCTGGATGGCGAATCAGAGAGTCACAATGTGATAGCAAAATGTTTACTATCTATTTCCATCGGAAATAAGACAGTTAAACATCTATTCTTAGTGATAGACGAACCTCGCTATCAGGTTTACATCGGCAATGATGTCATACATCGCTTTGCCATACACCTTGACCTGATTAATTCCAACTTGTGGACAAGGTTAAAAGGTAATCCTTGTGGATACCTACACGAGGAAAACGCCCTGAAATCAGGACAAATACTCCCATATGCGGTAAGTATCCAAGTTCCTGATGACATAACCATTCCACAGGGGACAAGTAATTTTCTTTTACCCCTACAGGTCAAGGAGGGTCAGAGATTGGAAAACTCTGATGCCCTAATCTGTTTATCCAACAGGATACAACAATTAGGGATGGTGGTAACACATACACCAATGGTAAGTATTGGTAAGAATCCCACCTCTATCATGGTCAACAATGTTACACTCAATAGTGTTACTTTACCAAAAGGAACATTATTAGGTCTAGCATTGGATGCTGAGTACTATACATTTGGTTTCCAAAACCAAATTATAGGCCTCATCCCTGAAGAATACTTAACTGAGGACGAAATTGTCGATCAAATATTCCATTCCTCCCCAGAAGGATTATTCACTATCCTATCTGTATATCCCTTCAACGTTGAAGAAGGCTCGTGTAAAATCGAAGAAGCATCAATCACCTTCGATCATCCGCTCAATGAGCAGGAATCACAAGAGTATCTCGACCAAAGAGAAAAGGTAAGTCAACACCGAACTGACCTAACTTCTAGGCTTGAAGAAGCTTATGAGATAGGCCAGCCTGAAATCTTTCCAGGATTTCAGGAAAGGCTAGAAGAGCAAATATCTTTAGCTGACGGTTGCTCCAACGATGCTGAGCGGCAACAGCTAAAGGAAATCCTTTTGGAATTCCAAGATATTTTTGCCAAAGATTCCTACGACTGTGGGTTAACTAACCTCCACGTAGCCAGAATACAAACTGATCCAAATTTACCACCTGTATTTATCAAACAATATAGACTCCCATTAGCATCATATGATGGTCTACAAGACATCATTCAGAATTTAAAGGAAAGGGGCATTATACGTCCAGTGCACAGTTCGTATAATAATCCAATCTTGGGGATTCTGAAACCTAATGGACAATGGCGTTTATGCGCTGACTTACGACAGCTAAATAAACGCGTCTATATGTCTGGTTGGCCAACGCCATACATAGACCAATGTTTGGTACAAATGCAGGGATCCAAAATATTCACTGCCATTGACTGTGCGCAGGGATATTGGACTGTACCAGTCCATAATGAAGACCAATACAAATTGGCCTTCACATTTGGAAAGCAGCAGTATACCTGGACCCGTATGCCTTTCGGTTATATAAACTCTGGTCATGAATTCGCTGTGTTCATGCATAAAGCTATGCCTGACGCACTCGAGAGAGGAACGTTATCATATGTCGACGATGTCTTGCTGAAAAGCACTTCCTTTGATAAGCATATCTTAGAGATTAGACATGTTCTCACTCAGTTAAGAGAGGCAGGGATTAAACTGTCTTTACAAAAGGCGCAATGGTGTCGCACCCATGTCAATTTCCTCGGACATGAGGTAACTTCTGAAGGATTAAATCCCCAGAGGAAGAAGGTTGAAGCCGTACTAAAGGCTAAAACACCTTCAAACATCAGGGAATTAAGTTCGTCCCCAGAGGAAGAAGGTTGAAGCCGTACTAAAGGCTAAAACACCTTCAAACATCAGGGAATTAAGTTCGTTCCTTGGTATGACTAACTACTCCCGTAAGTTTATAGATAACTATGCAGAAATAACAAAACCACTCTTACACCTGCTTAAAAAGGAAACTACCTGGAACTGGGGGGAGCCTCAGGACCAAGCGGTAAGTGAACTGAGGAGGAAGCTCACTCAGGCACCCTGTTTAGCATACCCAGAGGGGGGTAAACCTTTCTATCTGGAGACAGGATATACCGATTTAAGCATTAGTGCTGTTCTGTATCAGAAGCAGGATAGTTTAAACAAAGTTATTGCATATGCTAGCAAGACTTTGTCACCTGTTGAAGTTAAATTCAACACGTGTGAGAAGGCGTTATTGTCGACTGTATGGGCACTACAAAATTTTCGTAGCTATATCCAAGGTGAGAAAATAATTGTAGAAACAGCTCACCAACCTCTACAGTATCTGCAGAGTGAAAGAATTAGAGACGGTAATCTCTCTAACAGTCGGATTACTGCATGGACTCTATCCTTACAGGGATGGCCGTTAGAAGTCCGTTATAAACATAATAAGAGAAGCCCAGTTGCCCAAGGTTTAGCAGAATTACATGACTGTACTGCTCCATCTCTGGATGATAATGACACCGGAGATGACTTCCTAGAAGAGCAATTGCTATCTCCTTATAAAGTTTATGACGAGGAATACTGTCGACCACTACCGTGGGTATACATTGATGGTTGTTCATATCATCACGTCGTTGGTGCTGAACGGAAGTTAGTTGCAGGTATTGGAATCGCCTGGATAGGTGATTATCCCAATGTATCTATAGGATACAATATTGGTCCCAAAAGCAGTCAGATAGCCGAACTCTGTGCAGTATATAAGACCATTCAAATGGCAATAGAATATGGTATCAAAGAATTTGTTATTATAACTGATTCCAACTATGTTCGCAACAGTTTCGTCGAATATCTGCCTAGCTGGAAACGTAACCAAATGCTGAAAAGCAATAACAAACCTGTTAAACATGGGAAATTGTTTTGTAAAATCGATGAACTGGTTAAGGAAAATGGTCTAGCCATAACTAGACGACAGGCTAGAGATAATGCCGACTTAAATGTCGTGCAATGGAGTCAAGAAGCTCCTAGTGAGGACCTGATTACCAGTCAAAAGAATGATCCCGTCATAGGCATATTCTATAAACATATAGAAGACCCTACTGCCAATCCCATCACAGATGAGGATTGCAAAGATAATGAAGATTTACGAATCTTGATGAGATATAAAGTCCAATTTAGTATCATGGATGGGTTACTGGTCAGAACTTCTAAACATGGTATACAACAATGGGTAGTCCCAACTGTATACAGAGGGTTAATGCTCCAACACGCACATGATGCACCTACATCTGGGCATCGTGGTGATAAGATCACATATGAGATATTGCGTGATTATGCATATTGGCCACACATGTTAAGGGATGTTAAGACATACTGTCAGGGA
This sequence comes from Pelobates cultripes, assembly GCA_933207985.1. Taxonomy (NCBI): domain Eukaryota; kingdom Metazoa; phylum Chordata; class Amphibia; order Anura; family Pelobatidae; genus Pelobates; species Pelobates cultripes. The sequence goes on from OW240918.1 coordinate 114,037,308, forward strand.
TGCTTGATTTGTCCGCAATATCAACCCCATGGTCCAACCCATCGTGCACCACTTCAGAAGAGGGGGGTGTCATTACCCTGGTCTGATATTCAAATTGACTTTATAGGTCCTGTAACAAGATCTTCAAGAGGTAACAAATACATGTTAACCGTTACATGTATGTACACAAAGTGGATAGAGTGTTTGCCTTGTAAAGAGAACACGAGTACCGTGTGCGCCACTTTGTTGATTAACCATGTCTTTTCCAGGTTCGGTCTGCCTCAAAGAATCGAGTCAGACAGAGGTAGTCATTTTACCAGCGAAGTAATGGCTAAGATGTGGAACATTCAAGGTGTTAAACGAAAGCTACATATTGCACACCGCGCTGCGTCTAGCGGGGGGGTAGAGCGATATAACCAGTCTATCGTTAATATTCTAAAGAAATATGTTAAGGAGTCTGGTAAAGACTGGGACATTAAATTTCCCCTAGTTTTAATGGCGATTAGAGCTACACCTAGCACTGCTACCAAATTGTCACCTTTTGAATTGATGACAGGAAGAAAGATGGTTTTACCACAGCATTTACTATATCGTACTTCGGATCATAACTTGATCAATGCTGCCACTACGCATCAGTATATCGAAGATTTGCGCAAGCATTTACAGCATGCGTTTGCTTTTGCCCAAAAGAATCTAGAAAAAGCAGCGACAGGGGTTAAGACCTATTACGATCTAAAAACCACGAAAAAGGAATATGAGATAACAGATCAAGTCTATCTGTATAACTTTGCGCGAAATCAAGTCAAGGAAAAGAAATTTTTACCTTCTTGGAAAGGGCCATATGTCATCATTGACAAAATTTCCCCAGTAGCGTATAAGATAAAAATTCCTAAGGATGGTGATTTTATTGAAAAGTGGGTTCACATTAACCAGTTGCGTGCTTGTCATCCTAAATCTCAATTAAGGATTATAGGTGTGGATTCAGACGCAGAAGGGTGAACGACTAACCTGGATGAATGCTTGATTCACGTGGTATAGTATGATGTGAAATGTTGTGATGTGCCATGATCTCATGTACATTCAGGTCATTAACCATTTCCTTGCCATCCAATAACTACATTTTCTAAGCAGGTTACTAGCTTGTTTAACTGCTATAGGCAAATTGCTGAAGAGTCAGTAATAAATGTAGTGAGGGATGAAGTTATAAAAATAGAATTAGAGAGAATACATATGTGATGAATCATAATAATGTGTTGTCCTAGGCCAAGTGGTGTCACACTGTTATAAGTTTGTATGCTTAACAAACCTTGAATCTGAAACGAGTTCCTGATCCGTGAATGTCGAAAGATGTCCAAGAAGGATGTGGCGTGTTTCTGGATCGGACTGCTCCTGTGCCAAGAGCTACGGACCGACCCGATCGCAGAGATGGGACCATCCTCCGGCATCCTGATTCAAGAGACACCAGGGTTCATCTTGACCGAGAAGAGGATCCTGACCCGACGTGTGTTCGTCAGCTTGGACCACAAGATCGCCATCGAGAAGGCATACAACATTTCATCGATGCAGCTTCCTGAGTTACAGACTTGGTACCAGATGCACCTCCAAAGAGCACAGGACCGTGTGCGAAACATCTTGGAGCAAGCCCGGAAACCATTTGTATCCAGTTCTATTCCGATGAGCAACCGACCCAAAAGGTTCCTCACCGCTATAATTGTTGCATTAGTTTGTGCCACTGTCGGTGCAGTTGTCGCAACTGGAATGTCTGCAGCCAACTCTATTACTGTCCAAAAGCTGGATATGGAAATCTATGCGCTAAAGCAACACATTAACGATATTCATCAGGTGATACAACAGCAAAGAACACTTCTCCAAGACGTGTTAACTATTGTGGAAGACACAGTTGTTACAACAAATTTGCATTCGGAGTTAATTGCCAAAACCACTGAGTTGCACCAAAGTCATGACTTATTTAAGCGTGAACTTCTATTTCTGCATGACCCAATATTGTTCCACACACTTGCTTTTCTTGACGAAGTGCAAACTGGAATGATCGAATTGGCAGGGGGACGCATACCTCTGTATTTTGTATCCAAGGATATTGTTCATGCGATGCTTGCCAATGTGGATGGAGAAACAATTGAGCCTATGCAATTAAATCTGGCCTTTGAGATGGGGAGCGCTATACCTCTCTTAATTGATCCGGAACGTATGGAGATTTGCTTTTTATTGGCCATACCATATGTAACTCCCAAAGACATTTTTCAAATGAAAACAATGTACTATGATAATAATGATATTATGGTTGATTGTACTAAGTGTAAAGTTCAAAACTCTTACAGGTACAAATATATACAAAAATGTTCATTCCACGCACGGGCCTATGTTAGAAATGATGTGATTGCACAATATGTCTGGTAACTTCTATAGTGCTTATTCATAAGCTAAATTAATTTTGGCTATGAAATGCACTAAAGGGGGGTTATGTCAGGGTATTTATATCGGCAGACATTTTGTGCTATGATAGAAACTAAAAGTGTATATTCTGAGTCACTCTGAACAGATCAGACTCCATTTTGTTATTCCAAGTTAACAAAAACAAAGAGACACAGGATTTCTTTCTGTAAGACTGGCCTCTTTGCCAGAGCTAAGGAATGCATAGCATAGTATAAACAAGTGATAAGAAGAATATAATCAAATCTAAACCCAGACAATTGTGACAGAGAAGATTAAATAATAAAATTTAACTGTCTATATATATAAGGTACCATTGTATGGAAAAGGGTAAACTTAGTTCATGATCTGCCATATCAGAAAAAAACTCAGATTTGCAGACACATAGTCTGGACAAATCTTAAAGAACCCTTTGATCTTTGAAGGATACGTAAGTTATAGCCACTATCTAGATAGGCCAAAATGACGTCAAAATAGCCACCAGGAAAAGTTAACTCTTTCCTGGATAGGTATGTTTAGTGGGACAAGACTGCCCTCTACAGACCAAATAACTAATTTGCGATCTGGAAGATAACCACACCTCTAGTGCTTCTATTGGGTTATCAACTGATGACGTACAGAGAGTCTGGCCCTTTAAAAGTTAAGACAAAGGGAAGACAGGGAGGCAGATCCAAGAGATATGCAAAGAAAAAGAGGAGAGAGGAATTGGAAGTTTGGGGACTCCAACTTCCATGCAGAGAGAGATATCCAAATAAGTTCCTGAGACTACCAATCGGATGAAATATCTACTCAACTGGTAATTATACTGGTTTCATTTAATTAAATTAATTAAAATGTATTAATAGCATTATATATGACTGGATAAAGCACGGTCAGATTTCCATATTAAGAAATCTTAGTTAACTAAGAATATATAGTTATAAACATTCCATTCTGCAGGTGGAATTAAGAATAATTATATATTGATGTGATATTATCACGTGTTAGCATACCGCTGTTTTTATCCAGGTGTATTGATTTGCTCTAAATTAAGATAGATATCTTTTAGACAAATTAAAAATCTGCTTATATAATATGGTAGATTCTCTTATTGGATGATTTCAGGAAACGACTAATGAACTGGTTTAAATGTTATTTTATTTAAAAATGACATAAGAATAGATCTTAACTACCTAGGAGATCTAGCCAGCATTGAAAGGGTTATTCTAACTGTCGGCTAAACTTTACGACCTTACGCTGCACTATGAGGAATTCTGTTCTTCGCTGTGAAAAGCTTCACTTTCAGTCTGTGAAAGCTAGTCATAAATCGTAGAAGTCTTGACAGATAATGCCGTTTAGCCATTGAAACGTAATACCCATTTCTTTGTATTGCATATCATTTTATGCCGAATATTCATTGATTATTGTCATGCATGTTACATGTTATTATTAATTATTGGTTATCATAAATAAAATCTATTTTTATACATTGTGATATTATTATATGAAATACATTCCACTTAACACGATAAACGTTCTTTGGGATCTGAGAATTGAATTAGTGGGCAATTCTCACTGTTACTATTATTATCCCATAAATATCCCCACACTATGCAGTTGGGGATCACTAGACTGTCAGAGGCCGAAAAACAGTATAGGAGAAGGGAGGGGTTATGCCTATATTGCGGTAGAAAGGGACATATGATAACTAATTGTCCAGTGCGTCCGGAAAACTTCCGCACCTAAGAACCTTAAGGGGACAGATCTTAGGTGTGATGGAGTTGTCCTCTAACAAAAACAAAAGTAGATTCCTCCTTGAGGTATCTATTTCCCTTGATAACAAGAAGTTTTCTTGCAGTGCCCTAATGGACTCAGGTGCTGCTGGAAATTTTATTGATGTCCAGTTTATTAGGGGTAATGAGATACCGGTCAGGGAGAGACCTACGCCGCTAGCTGTAGAGGCTATTGATGGCAGACCACTCACACAACCGCTTATAACCCACAAAACTGTCCCTATTACGATCTCCATTGGGGCCTCCCATAGGGAGGAGATGACGTTTCAGGTTATTACTTCTCCATCATGTCCTATCATATTAGGGTTTCCGTGGCTGAGTAAGCACAATCCCTATATTGACTGGGCTAATGGGGAGATATTAGAATGGGGTAAAGAGTGTATGGGGAGATGTATAAAACCAGTACTAAAGAGATTGGATACTATTGACCTTCCCACTACCACTCCCCAAACTCCTGGAGTTCCCATACAATACCGAGAACTTCAGGAGGTGTTTAACAAGGCTCAATCAGATGTATTGCCTCCCCACAGAGCATATGACTGTGCCATTAACCTGTTTCCAGGCGCTATGCCACCTAAGGGGGCAGTTTATGCCTTATCTCCCCAGGAGAGTAAAATAATGGAGGAATACATCAAAGAATCCTTGAGCAAAGGGCACATAAGAAAGTCATCCTCACCAGCTGGTGCAGGATTCTTTTTTGTTGAGAAAAAGGGTGGTGAGTTACGCCCTTGCATAGACTACAGGGCACTTAATAAAATCACTGTAAAAAATGCATACCCTATCCCACTCATTTCCGAATTGTTCGATAGACTTCAGGGAGCTAAAGTATTTACTAAGCTTGACCTTAGGAGCGCTTACAATTTGGTTAGAATTAAAGAGAATCATGAGTGGAAGACGGCATTTAATACCCGTAGTGGACACTATGAATATCTGGTAATGCCATTTGGGTTATGCAACGCCCCGGCCGTATTCCAAGACTTTATAAATGATGTACTCAGGGAATTCATTTACTCATTTGTCTTGGTTTATTTGGACGATATTTTGGTGTATTCCCCTGATCTTCAAACTCACCACTCCCATGTGAAACAGGTTCTGCAGACGTTGTTGAAAAATAAACTTTATTGTAAATTAGAAAAGTGCATATTTGACCAGCCTGAAGTCCACTTTTTGGGTTACAACATCTCTGCATCGGGATTTCAAATGGATCCTAAAAAACTAGAGGCTGTACTACACTGGCCATTACCCTCTGGTTTAAAAGCCATTCAAAGGTTTATTGGTTTTGCCAACTATTACAGAAGATTCATCAAGGAATTTTCTTCTGTAATAGCCCCAATCACAAATATGACTCGCATAGGGGTTAGTAGCACGGTATGGTCCAAAGAGGCTGTGAATGCTTTTGAGACTCTTAAACAAAGATTTGCCTCTGCAGACATACTAAAACATCCCGACACTAGTAAACCTTTTATATTGGAGGTTGATGCATCCGAGACAGGGGTAGGGGCTGTTCTCTCTCAGAGAGAAAGCCAGGGAACACCATTGCATCCTTGTGGCTACTTCTCCAGAAAGATGTGTCCTGCTGAGCACAACTACGATATTGGCAATAGAGAACTGTTGGCCATTATTCTTGACCTCAAGGAGTGGCGACATCTTTTGGAGGGTTCCAAGGACCCCCTGTTGATCATAACCGACCACAAAAATCTGGCATATATAGGGGATGCCAAACGTTTGTCTTCCAGACAGGCTAGATGGTCACTGTTCCTTTCACGTTTTAACTTTCTCATTACTTATAGACCTGGTTCTAAAAATACCAAGGCTGATGCCTTGTCCAGGCAATTTGATAATGAGTCAGCTCCGGAACAGGTGACATCTCCTATTATTCCACCAGAGTGTATTATTGCTACTACTGTCCTCTCACTGTCTTCTCCACTGCTTGGCACCATACTGGAGGCCCAGCCTCAGGCGCCCAGTGGTAAACCGTGTGATAAACTGTTCGTTCCCCTATGTGAAAGGGTTAATATCATGAAAGTGTTCCATGACAATATAACTGCTGGACACCCGGGCATCAATAAGTCCACTGCCGCGATCACTAGATCATTTTGGTGGGATTCACTCAGGAAAGATGTAAAGGAGTATGTGCAGGCATGTTCTGTGTGTGCAGTTTCTAAGGTGACTCATGCACTTCCTTGTGGCCTGTTGCAGCCTCTTCCTGTTCCTGAGATTCCATGGTCCCACTTATCCATGGACTTTATTGTTGAGCTTCCTAGCTCTGCTGGGTTCACTACTATTCTCATGGTTGTAGACCGATTTTCTAAGATGGCTCACTTCATTCCTCTCAAGAAGTTGCCATCTTCGCAAGATTTGGTCCTAATTTTCATACGTGAAATTGTCCGTTTGCATGGCATCCCCCACAATATTGTGTCTGATAGGGGCTCTCAGTTTGTGTCCAGGTTCTGGAGGGCGTTCAGTAAACAATTGGGGATTGATCTCTCCTTCTCCTCCTCCTACCATCCACAGACCAATGGTACAGCTGAGAGGGCTAACCAGTCATTAGAAGTTTATTTGCGTTGTTTTATTAATAGCACACAAGACAATTGGTCCGAACTACTCCCGTGGGCCGAGTTCGCTAGAAACAATGCTGTTCATGACTCCTCTGGGCACAGTCCATTTTTTGTCAATAATGGTAGGCATCCTACGGTTCTCCCTGCGGTATTTTCTGATACTGCCATTCCTGCTCTGGATGAGCATCTGGCCTCCATTCGGGATACCTGGGTTAAGGTTCAAACTGCTCTAGGGGCTGCTGCTGAACGCTTCAAACATTTTGCTGATAAGCGTAGGAGTGCCAACCCGGTGTACCAAGTGGGGGACCGGGTTTGGTTGTCATCTCGCAACATCAAGCTTAAGGTCCCTAGCATGAAGTTTGCCCCCAGATTCCTTGGTCCCTATAGAGTGCTTCGTAGGATCAATCCAGTGTCTTACTCTCTGGCTCTTCCTGCATCTTTAGGGATTCCCAACACTTTTCATGTGTCCTTACTCAAACCTCTTGTCTGCAATAGATATACTGTTCCTTGTGTTCCTCCCCCTCCGGTGGTGGTGGGTGGTCAGGAAGAGTATGAGGTATCTTCTATCGTGGATTCTAGGTTTTCTCGGGGCACTTTACAGTACTTGGTTGTTTGGAAAGGTTACGGTCCTGCTGATCGTTCTTGGGTTTCGGCTCCTGACCTGCATGCGGGCCGTAAGATCCGCGCTTTTCACGCTAAATTTCCTCTCAAGCCTGGTCCTGTCCGCCCGGTGGGCGTTCTTCAGGTGGGGGGTAATGTCACGTATTCATCCGCTTATAGAAATGTGGTTAATGACATTTACTGTCCACACAGGAAAAGTTGTGCCGAGCAGCAACCTAATCCACAGAAGGGTTAATGCTGAGCAGCAATTATGCAAATGAAACCTGGTAACTGACTTTGGGGTCAAAGGCCGGTTACAGCCTATCAGAACTAAAGGAGGGGTATTTAGGCCCAGTTCTCAGCCTGCTCAGTGCCCTGTCGTGGTTTCCCTTGTGGTTGTCTGAGAGCGCGTTCCTGTTTATAGTTTTCTACCTGGTTTTTTACTTTGGCTTTGTTTATTGACTTCTCTATATTCTGGTATCCTGACTCCTGGCTTTCCTCATCGCTGTGTCCCTTTCTGTGTTCCCTGACCTCGGCTAGTAATTTTGACTATTCTTTGTACGTTAAATCCGGCCATTCTAAGGACCGGTAATACGTTACATATTTGTCATCCGTGCTGTACAGTTCTACGTGCTGGATCAAACAGTAATCCTGACATTAGCCAAGATAGGTTGAGAACTAGCAAACGACAATGTACACCAGAGTCTGCTTAGTCTCCCGGTCCCTCCGACCTAGCGAACGAAATGTACACCCTAGATACGCTAGTCTAGACAAGACACCGGTGTCCGGCTTGGGCTATATACATTCAACCAAGACCCAGCCTGACTCCATACCAAGATTAGACGGGCTGACTACAGGGTGTCTAATTATGAGCGGTCCGCCTTCGCTCCTTCCCTCCCTGGAGGGGGCCAATTCCATACACAATTCCAATTCAAACCCCTTATGGGCCTACCGCACAATCGGTATCCAATACCCCTAGTGGGTCCACCGTCTAAAACAGTAGTCGTCTTACCTCCTCGTTCCTGAACCTGAGTTCACACTCATCGACGGGGACACCCCAGTACTTACTACGTAGAGGCCGATGATCTCCTGGACAACAGACCAGTGGCGCCGAGACGAAGGGAGGTCCACGCAGAAGTTCAGGGGTGCAGCCGTAGAGAACGTGGGCAAAGATAGACCGTCTCATGCCTCTGCTTCCTAGCCACCGTTAACGACGAGCTTCCCGGCCAATGCACCAAAGATGTTACCGGGAAACTGACGGAGGCCAAGCACAGAGAGATGGACACAGGTTTCTTCAGGAAGGAAGAGATCTTTATTCGATTCACCGACCGGGACTCAGAGGGACTTATGTCACCAAAAACAGCAAAGATCTGAGTACTGAATACATAGAGTACATTCCTTATATAGCACTGTAGCTTCTCCCATAATTAGCTACGCCCACACATACCCTTAACCTAATCAATGAATAGAGTCTAAACTCATCCATCCGGTCTAACCACGTGGCTCATCTGAAACAAAGGAGAGGAACACGTAATTCCAGTTCCTGCATTCCTGCACATGCTCAGTACAGTGATGACAGTATCTTAGCTACATGTAACTAACTAACTGATACTACAAACACATGTACCTACATATGCCTTGTGGCAATCTTGGCCTGCTAAACTTGTATTTTACTGGAATTCCATCACACTACTTCTGCTACACTGACCTCTTCCACTGACTGCTTGTTTAGCACTTGACATGGGCACAGTTGCCTTGTCGGCCTCTGCTTAACAACCCCCACCAAATCCCCAATCCCCAATAAAGCACTGACACCATGGTTTTGTCAAAATTATATCACAGCTTTATTTGTAATTAACATAAATTTAAAGGTCATTGTCAACAGCAGGCCAACGTTGGCCTGCACAATTAACATCCTGCATTTTACAAATTAACCCCTTGACAATGACCCACCCCCACATAACATAATACCGAAACGTTGAACATTTTATTTAACATGAAACATGACCATTGCCACCAAAGGGCACCATCCATTGGCACCGAAGGGCACCATCCACTGCCACCAAAGGGCACCACAAGTGTAGGGGCATACCGAAACACCCCATACACACCCTGGTTCGGAGCTACCTACGAGCTCGAACCTACCAAACCAGTCCAAAGGCCTACCTATTAGCCCTGAACTCCAAACTTTTTCTCCCCCCAACTTTACTCTCCATGTTTTAGAAGTTGGAGAATTGCTTCCGTCTTTAAGTGCTTAACTATTTGTAGTTCAAAGGTGGTATTAAACAAGAAGCCGGTGGCCCAGTAGAATGGTTTCCCAAAATTAGCTAGTGGCTAGTCCTCACAAAACTACAGTAGCTCTCACTATGTGCCTTATTTATCTGTACATGTTCTTAGTTGGATATTAAATCATCTGAAGAATCCAAAATATAAGTTTTCAGTGTATTAATTTTTAGTTTTCATACATAAATATTTAAAGGCAGACATGTATGACATTTATTTGTCACAGCTCGTTAGAGTAAGTAAGAGGTGAATAGATTTTCACACATATTAGAACCATACAATAAACAAGCATGGGCAACCTTTGGCACTCCAGATGTTTTGGACTACACCTCCCATGATGCTTTACCAGCATTATGGGGGATGTAGTCCATAACATCTGGAGTGCCGAAGGTTGCCTATCCCTGCAATAACATATCCATCGTCAGACAGTTCTATGACAAAGCATGAAACAGGAGTTAGCATATAGCATGAAGTGTGAAGTATTACATGAAATATAAGGATAAAGTGTATCCTGATAAGACACCAGAGTATAAAGGGTCCAATAAATTCATTGGAGATCATCAACAATTATTTTATATTGCAGTTATAAAAGACGGTTCCTGTACCTGGGCTTGCACTAAATATCTTGTGTGAGACAGCAAAGGATCATAAATAATCATTTAGCACCCCCACATCCCCTCCCCTGCACCCACCACAGTTCTCCCCTGCACCCGACACAGCCCCCTGCTCTCACCTCAGCTCCCTCCTGCACCCACCTTGGCCCCTCCCTCCTGCACCCACCTTAGCCCCTTGCAGACTCCCCAACATCAGGGAGGTGGCTTCACTAGCAAACACTGACACATACACTCAGATACGAACACAGACACACACATACATACACTGACACACAAACCCAGATATACACATTGGAACATACACTCAGATACACACACTGGCACATACAAACATTCTCAGATACACAGAATGTGTATGTCAATGTGTATCTGTATGTCAGTTCATGTGTGTGTATGTGTCAGTGTGTGTATGTGCCAGTGTGTACCTGTGTGTCACAGATATACACACCCACTCAGATAGACAGACACTGGCACATACACACATACACAGATACACACTGACACTCAGATACACACACTGACATACAAATATACACACACTCAGATACACACTGACACATACACTGGACCAGCACCATCCTCAGCCCCCCCTACACAAACTTCAGCCCCCAGGTCTCCCTACACCCTCTACAGTCCCATTGCACCCACCACAGCCCCTATGTCTCCCTGCACCCACCACAGCTCGCCCTGCACCCACTATGACCCCCCATGTTTCCCTGCACCCACCACAGCCCCCATGTCTCCCTGCACCCACCTCAGCACAACACATTGGCATACAGGAACACAACATCACCAGTAGCATTCCACACATGCAACCCCATAAGTAGTAGGTGTTTTGAAGTTTGCATATACACCCTGTTCCAAATTATTATGCAAATGATTTTTTCTCATTTACCTAAATAATTGATGTAAATAACAGTCAGCATAATTATCATGTTATCAACTATTAAGAGTACAATTCAAATTTTATTGAACAAACCTCCTAATGATAACAGTATTTTTTTTAAACATAAAAAACTTACAATGCACTGTTCCAAATTATTACGCACAGTAAGTTTCAAAACACTTTATAGGTTGTAAAGACAACAACATTTTCACTTTTTAAACATTTTAACAGGTCACGTTACATTTTAACATAGGACCCCTTATTTGATAGCAGCTTCACAAGTCTTGCATCCATTGGACTTGTGAATTTTTGGACAGTTTCTGCTTGAATTTGTTTGAAAGATGTCATAATAGCCTCCCAGAGCTGCTGTTTGGATGTAAACTGCCTCCCACCCTCAGAGATCTTTTGTTTGAGGATGCTCCAAATGTTCTCAATAGGATTGAGGTCACGGGAGGATGGAGGCCACACCATGACTTTCTCTCCTTTTAGCCTCATAGCAACCATTGATGCAGAGGTATTCTTTGCAGAATGAGATGGTGCATTGTCATGCATGAAGATGATTTTATTACGGAAAGCATAGTTCTTCCTTCTGTACCAGGGAAGAAAGTGGTCAGTCAGAAACTCCACATAATTTGCAGAGGTCATCTTTACACCTTCGGGGATCCTAAAGGGGCCGATCAGCTCTCTTCCCATGATTCCGGCCCAAAACATGACTCCACCACCGCCTTGCTGACGTTGCAGCCTTGTTGGAATAGGGGGGCCGTCCACCAACAACCCGCTACTCCATCCATCTGGACCATCCAGGGTTGCACGGCACTCATCAGTGAACAGGACTGTTTGAAAATTAGTCTCCATGTATTTTTCTGCCCAATGCAGCCGTATCTACTTGTGAGCATTGGCTAGTGGTGGCCGAATAGAAGGTTTATGCACAGTTGCAAGACTCTAGAGGACTCTACACCTTGATGTCCGTGGGACTCCAGAGGCACCAGCAGCTTCAAATATCTGTTTGCTTCTATGTAGTGGTATTTTAGCAGCTGCTCTCTTGATCCGATGCATGGAACTGGCAGAAATCTTCCTCAATGTGCCTTTATCTGCACGAACCCGTCTGTGCTCTGAATCAGCAACAAATCTCTTAATAGTGCGATGATCACGCTTAAGTTTTCGTGAAATATCTAATGTTTTCATACCTCGTCCAAGGCATTGAACTATTTCACTCTTTTCGGCAGCAGAGAGATGCTTTTTCTTCCCCATATTGCATAAAAATGGTGCTCTGCTTAATAATGTGGAACACCCTCCTTTAGTAGTTTTTCCTTAAATTGGGCTCACCTGGCAATCTAATTATCACAGGTGTCCGAGATTGTTTTCAGTGATCAAAAGAGCCCTGAGACACAATGCCATCCATTAGTTATACTGAACAACAAAATATGTAATCTTAGTGACACTTAAATAGAATTTGCATAATAACTTGGAACATGGTGTAGTGGTCATATATATTTTTTCTGTTATATATTGTAATGTCCCACCTCCATATGCAAAGATAAGAAGGCAGAGGGGTATATTATTTATTTATTTTAAAATTGTTTAAATTTAAAAAAAACTGTTTGTCTTTTCATGGCAGACTGGGAAGTGTGTTTTATTTGGTGCAATCCTAAATGGAAAAGGAATCTAGTTTTATATTGAAGATATATAGACAACCTATTTTTTATTTGGAAGGGATTAGACAGTGATCTTAATGAATTGTATCTTTTTTAAACAATAACAACAGAAGAATCAAGTTATGCTCAGATGTCAGCAAAACCAGGGTCCACTTTTTAGATTTAGAAATATGCATCAAAGACAATAAGCTGGATACAAAAACTTTTTTAAGAAGGTTCACACAAACACATTTATAGATTCCACCAGCTGCAATCATCCCCCGTGGTTAACGGAGTCCCAAAACGTCAGCTAACGCAGCTAAGACGAAATTGCACTAAACAAGAAGCCCACTCACTTAGTGATAAACTTATAAAGAAGATCTATATTGTTGGGAAGATTATCTATTTCATTAAACATATTGAACAACTTGATAAAGATAAACGAATACAATGCCATAAAAAAAGTATATCATTATGCTTATTGTTCTAGGTTTTTGCAACAAAAATTTTAAAATGAAAAAAAGTTATCAATAAACATTGGGGAATTTTAAAAGAGGACAATAAAACATCTTACCATGTCTCTGGCATAGGCCAACCCTCCAGACATGGCACCTGGTGGCCTGGGACTCTTACCACAGCTTCCTGGCGTGACTTGGATGGCTGCAAGAGCGGCAGTGCTGCATTTTATTTTTGGCTCTATGGTACTTAGTTTTTATTTAATTTTCATATAACCATTGCTACTTTAATTTTGCTAGCCAACGCAGCACACCAACGTGTAACGACCCTCCAGTAGTACATTAACATTACGTCTCACCTAATATGTTCCCCACTTTTATTCAGCCTACTTTTTTGCAATGTGGAACATACTCTAGTTAACAGCATACTTCGTACACCACTCATATTTTAATAGTCTTACACAGTTTTTATGTCTCAGTATCAGTCCTATGTCACACAGTTAGACGTGTTTGCCTAGCTTTTTAAACTATGCTTTCCTTTTCAAAAAAAAAAAAAAAGAAAGAAATTGTGCTCAAACTCATAGCCATGTATGTGTAAACTATATTGACTATTCTGTGCTTGTAAATGCTATCGTGGCATTGCAAGCTCTCATGTTATCTTATGCAGAATGCAAATAAAGTTTTTAAAAAAACAAACCTTTTACCAGATAAACTTAATAAAAATTTTAAAGGTGCCCCTAAACTTAAAAAAAATTACTAACTAAAAATTACACACACAAAAAATAAATATTACCAACAATAATTCTTTCTTTGGGGGAAAAATAGGTTTTTAGAAATGGAAAAGCTGTGTAGCTTGCAAAAGCACTAACAAAGATGACACAATCTGTTTTTAAATCTATTCAGCCCCGGCCCCTCCCAAAACAAATATAACATAAAAAAAATCCAATTACATGTAATTCTAAAAATGTAATTTGTTTATTAGAATGCCCATGCGGACTGCAGTACATAAGCATGTCAACCTGAAATTTAAAAACAAGAATTGCAGAGCACTGTAGAATTATCTCAAAAGGTTTTTTTTTTGTTTTTTTTAAACCATGTTGTATCTAAGCACTTCTTAATTTTATCACATGACAGGAGGCTTTATATTTTGCATAACTTTCTTTACTGTATGCCTCCAGCAGCACAAGTCAATCAAAAAAACTTTAAACCAATCAGTAACAGGTATCACATCCATATATAAAGCCCTGACAGACACATGACTTCCTCTTTCTTTGCTGCTTCCAGCCAAGGCACAGGTCAGAGTATTTTGCTCTAAACTGTTTTACTGATATTGCAATTGTCATTAGTTAAACATTTATTGCTTAACATTCAGTCAGGGCCGTCTTTAATAACGAATGGACCCTGGGCAAGTGTTTGCTTGGGCCCCCTGGGCCCTGCCGCTCTCGCCCTTCACTCCCTGGTATGCAATCACGGCATCCATCCCAACGCAGTGGCGGTACTAAAGTAGAATGAATTTTATTGGGACCCCCAATTGCAAGGTTGGACTAAAGGTAGAACCCCATCTGTCGTGCAACTCCAACAATGCTTTGACAGCTGGGACTCTACCAATTTCCCATGCTTGCAGGGTTGTATTTAGCACTGAGCCATGTTTGTATGTTTGAATGTAAGGATGTGTTTGTATGGAGAATGTTTGTGTGAATGCTACTGTATGGTACTGGAATGGTACTGGAGTTTGAATGCAAGTGTGCATTTATGTGTAGTGTTTGTTTTTGAATGTATGAGTGCCTGTATGTAGTGTTGACGTTTCAATGCAGGAGTGTGTTTTATATGTAGTGTTGAAGTTTGAATGGAGGAGTGTATTTGTATTTAAAGTTGCAGCTCAGATGCACAGGTACACACTCTGACACACAAGCAGATACATACACTGACTACATACAGATAAACAGGCACATACACTGACAGACATACTGACACAGGTACATATATTGACACACACACAGACACATACACTGGTAGACGTACTGACAGACATAGTGACACAGACACATATACCGACATACTGACACACACACACACACTCACACATACACTGATCAACATACTGACACACATACACTGACAGAAATACTGACACCCACACACTGACAGATACTGACACACACACTGACACCCACATACACTGACACACACAGACTGATATACTGACACACACACACACACACAGACATACTGGCACACAGACAGATATACTGACACACAGACAAACAGACATACACATGCACTAACAGACATACTGACGCACTGACAGACATACTGACACACACACACACAGACATACTGACACACACAGACATCCTGACACACACAGACAGACATACTGGCACACACACACACATACATACTGGCACACAGACAGATATACTGACACACAGACAAACAGACATACTGACGCACTGACAGACATACTGGCACACACACACACACAGACATACTGACACACACACAGACATGCTGACACACACACAGACAGGCATACTGACACACACACAGACAGGCATACTGACACACACAGACAGACATACTGACACACAGACAGACATACTGACACACAGACAGACATACTGACACACACACACAGACAGACTGACACAGACAGACACACTGACACACACAGACAGACATACTGACACACACAGACACACACACACAGACATACTGAAACACACACACACACATATATACTGGCACACACACACATAGGCATACTGACAAAAACACAGACAGACAGACATACTGACAAAAACACACACAGACAGACATACTGACACACACACAGACATACTGACACACACACACACAGACATACTGACACACACACACACAGACATACTGGAAACATACTGACACACACACACAGACATACTGAAACACACAGACAGACATACTGACACACACAGACATACTGACACACACACACACACACACACACACACACACACAGACATACTGAAACACATAGACAGACATACTGACACACACACACACACACACTGACATACTGACACACAGACAGACATACTGACACACAGACAGACATACTGACACACATGTAAAATGTACATTTTTAAACCCACCCTCCAGTTTCCTACCTTTTGCTGGAGGGTGGCTTCCCTGGAGTCCAGTGTGGTGCCTGAGCATGATGGGAGTGAGGATCCTCCATCCTCACTGCAGCCGCGTCCTCTCTCCCTCACGACTCCTCCTGCCAGATTCCGTGCAGCTCCTCTGTTTATGGGAGGAAGTGACTTGCGGCTGTCACTTCCTCTCAGCCGGCTGCCGGAAAGCAAGGGGCCCGGTCGCAGTGTTAAAGGGCAACAGCGCCCGACTGGGCCCCTGCTGATACAAGCCCACTGGGTGGCCCTAAGTGCATGGGCCACCCAGTGGGACTCAGAGGATGGGGAAAAAAATAAATTGATGAGGGCAGCGGGGCCCACGGGGCAGGTGCCTCGGGCCCCCCTAGAGAAACTGGGCCCGGGGCAGCTGCCCCGTTTGCCCCGCGTTAAAGACGGCCCTGCATTCAGTTTGCTCCAAACTGTTTTTTATTACTATTGCTATGGTCACTTTAGTTAGACTTTTAACACTAGAAATTCAGTTTTACTCCATACTGTTTTCTGGATGATGCAATGGTCACTTTAATTAAACCTTATTAGCTTGTCCTGCAATTTTGATCCAAACGGTTTTTCATTTATATTACATTTGTCTTCCATTTGGACTTGTATGGTGTGGTATAATTACCCTGTTACCCTTCTCCCGACTTGACCCTGAATTTTCTGTTTCATTAGACTATATGGATTCTAGTTTGCTGGCACCTTTTCTTACATTTTACATTCCACTGGCCTCGCACGGATCGCGGCGTTTTACCGCGATCGCGCCTTTTTATTCTCCGGTGCTGGGACTTCAGGGCAAGGTCTCTGGGGATTGGGGGTGCTCGGGGGACTCTGTACATACACCTGCGGAGCGCGATCACAATCGGGATCGCGGGCCGCAGGACGCTTTTTGCGCACAAACGGCGGCCATCTTGAATCTCGCTGCACTCGCGAGATTCACGTCGGCCATTTCATTTAGCCAGTTCGTGATTCCCACGAACTGGCAGCTAGCTTTCCACAGTTCTTTTTATATACCTTCTAAATAAACATTTTTACATGTACATCTTCTGGTCTTGCAGGGATTTAATTAACCCTGATGTGTACATATAGTGGGACACATCACTTACACAGGCTATTTGCAGGGAGATAGATTAGAGCTGTTAACTTGCTTAGCTCCCTACTCCCACTGAACATTCCAACCATTTGGATACACTCCCTCTCAGAGATACATTGACCAGGATACAGGATGGATGCACATAATGGAATGTATCACAGGGGTGACCCACCTTACGCTGGGTGACCCCCATGCGTGGCAGCCTGTCCTAAGAGACATACATACAGGGGTGACCCCCCCTACGCTGGGTGACCCCCAAGCGAGTCTGGCATCTGTCCTAAGAGACATACATACAGGGGTGACCCACCTATGCTGGGTGACCCCCAAGCGAGTCTGGCACCTGTCCTAAGAGACATACATACAGAGGTGACCCCCCTATGCTGGGTGACCTCAAGCGAGTCTGGCACCTGTCCTAAGTGACATACATATACAGGGGTGACCCCCCCTACGCTGGGTAACCCCTAGGCGAGTCTTACTCCGGTGCTAGTGGCATACATACAAAGGGGTGAATCCCTGCCTGACGGGGTGACCCCTCGTGCCCTTTCAAGGGCTTCGACCTTCAAGTACCCCCTGTCACTGTATGCACAGACCAAGACCAGACGCACTAGATGCATGTATTTATCTATGCTACTACTGGGGTGATCCGTACGCCCTTCCCGGAACCGGGAAGGAGAACTCACAGTGCTGCCAAAACTCCGCCATATAAGGGTGAACCCCTTGGATTATGCCTCCCACACACGGGCTTCATCCCGACATTGCAGACCGCTCATCCCGGTCTTATTGAGGGTGACCCCCTCCTCAGACCACTCCTCAGAATTTACTAAAGTGGTACTGATTTCCTGAAATTCTGGGTGACCCCAGTTATACGTGGAGGCCCACTGAGGGGCAATAAGTGTACTGTTTTACTGTCCTGTCTCCCACCGACCGTTTTTCAGTCGAGGATTAATGCTACCATGGCAGCTTCGGTGGAAAAAGCCCTTGCCAATATGCTGGCTAACATCCATCTGACAGGATGGGTGCGACGGCACAACCACCGACCGAAGCTAGAGATACCGACAACGTTAGGTCAGACACATTATCATATAAACGCCATTGGAAGGGCTCAACCGCGGCTTCACCGCAGGAAAAAGGGAAGACCCCGTTTAAGCGGAGCCGCCTCTCGGACGTCCTGTCCATTAACCATCTCAGGCTCCATAATCACGGGGTGAGGACTCCGGCCCACCCCCTTCTATGGGGATCATGAATGAATGGAGAGCAGACGAGTCTCCATCTGAAGAGGAAGAGTGGCAGGACCCGCCCTAGCAAGAAAGGCTTTTCTTTGACACACTAGGCACTCTTATTTTGACTCACGCAGCATCCCACGTCCAGGGTCATCCAAATGGGGCTACCAGATCACCTAGCACACTTTGCCCACTTCTGGCTCAGGAAGCCTAGGGAAAAAGGAGTTCGAGACAAGCTCAAGGTAGAATGCCTATGCCCTCTATTACCGAACAAGATAGTCCTTGTTACGACACGTACCGTCGGGTAGATGAAGCCGCCGTTTAGGCAATAATCCCCTTCTCCAGAAATGCAGGTTTAAATCCAGCCGATCGCCAAACTCCCGAACGAAGTCCGCGAACACGGCAACTCCCGATCAGCCAAACAGTCGAACGCCTTCCACAGCTAGAAATAACGAAAGCGCTGTCCCAATGATAATTCCCCCCACAAACGAGACCAAGCTCCGTCTTGAGGGTCAAATGAAGATCTGTTTAATGGGGGCTACCTGCCCGGTATTTATGCAGGTCTCCACAAGGTGGACACTCCCCGAGGGGACCTTGTGGAAGACTGTAACACATATTGTACAGTAGCCAATCGCAGTGGCTTCAATAATAGCCCTTCCCATCTTGCCCATAATTCCGTCTTCTTTACCTTGGAGATAATTGGTGAAGAAACCTAATTATCTCCCAAGGTAGAGACCATCGCCATCTTAAATTACAGTGACAAAAGGACATTAAAATACACAAATACACAAATACCGAATGCATATGGTTCGTGTAACGTATCCCCAGACAGCCTGGATCTGAGGGCATGTTTTCACCGAATAGCGCTCAGATCCGATGTATCTAGTCGAATCGCCATGGAGTCAAAGTCTTTCACCAGTCCTTCGGGATACGAATGACTCCATGGGATGGCTGTCGGGGTAAAAGTCCATACGACTGAACAAAACTCCCGAACGACCGACGTTCGCATGCCTTGTCGAAAAGGAAGGTAGGCAGCAGCTTTTCAGCGGTGTTCGGTAGTTTAGGTGTCCGGTTATAGTTTGTACCGAACACCGCTCTGTGTTCGTATGTCCCAAAATGGCCGCTGCCTCGTGGTCGACATGCGAACGACGACCACCCGTACGAATGGAATGGAGAGGTGTCTGCGGTTAACCACAACGTTCTAATTGGGGCCAAGAGGTTAACCAGCAGCACACTCCTCTCCTGGGTGGTCGTTCGTTCGGTAGTTTCAATCGGCATTTTGCAAATACACGAACGGGGGTATATGAACAGGCAATTCCGCGAACAAAGGGAAACAGACGAACCAACAATGCAGATGAATCTGTCACAGTCCTCACCCGGGAGTTCGATGCCATGGTAGTGGTATTTATGCCCCGATCAGGCCAGGGTCCATGTAAGGGTGTAGGAAAAGGGCTTAAAATGATTTAGGATAAAATACTGGACATGATCGGTCCCCTGGCAAAAAATTCTATACTTTGTGGACCTGACCCTCACCCAAGACTCACCTCTAGAAGCTCATGATGCGAGGGAATGGGTGCAAAGGGCAAGATGTATGTTGGGGAATGCAAATGCAGCCATGTGCACAGAACGGCGCATAGCAACCCTGTTAAAGATGGATTTCAAGCTATTGAAGTTAGGGACAAAAGAGCTAGGTCCTCAGACGGACAGACTATTGTTTGGAGAACCATTTATCACAGAGCTCAAGAAACATGGAGGCCTGTATACCACTCTGAACAAGGCACGGCAGGGCTGGTCGGCAGAGTTGTCTGGCCACCAGCCGTTTCTGGTCCTCAGGCCCAGACATCAACCCGCACCTCAACCCTTCTTGCCATCTGCAAGAGCCACCTGCGCAAGGGGATACTTCCACGCAAGGGGCGCTAGGGGCAGAGGTCGTGGACGATTCAATTCAAATGAGCATGCCTCTCCCACTACTTTGTCAGTCAGATATTACCGCAGGCAGGTTGCTTCTCTCTTTCCACAAAGGGTATCCGCTGTCGCATATACCTAGACGACTTACTGATTCTTTTGCAAATCAAATTCCTGACTACGTTCACAGACGAGATTCATAATTACAGTTTCGGGAATTGTTGGGATTTGTAGTGAGTGAAATCGGCTCGGTCCCAGTTCCAAGTGATTCAGTTCCTCTACTTCAGAATAGATTCCACCTGGTGCGCGTTACACCTTCCCACATCATTGATAGCGATGATTAGTAAGGAAATTTGATGGGTACTGTGGAAAGGCACCATAACCCTTCGCCTACTAGAAAGGTTTGTCGGACTACTCTCCTCCTCCATCCAAGCGATTATCCCGGGGTCGCTTCACTACCGGGCCAGGCAGCGACTGAAAACTCACTACCTGAGATCCGAACACACCTATGAACTTTAAATCAGAATAAAGAAGACCTCGATAGTAACTCATCACCGCTGTAAAGGACTCAAGTGTGACACCCAGAATTGTTGGCCCTACTCGGGATCACCGTCTGCTTCTTCCAGTTTTTAACTTGCCTTCTGACAGATCCAAAAGGAGAACCTCATCCAGTGATAATGCAGAAGCGTCTGGAGTTGGTGGCTTGGAGTCTTTCAGGGGAGCCTGGAATGTCGAGGGACTATCACAACCAACTAGCGACCTATTAGGGGACTCATGCACATCAGGTATTCGACAAAATTAATTATTCGCATGGAACACCTGGAGTCGCTGGTGTATAGGAAGGGACTGCGATTCCTTTATTTCCCCTATCTCCTCGATGCTGAATTTTTATGACACCTTTTCGTTACGGGCCGATCGTACCGTTCTATTAACGTGGTACATTCTGCGATTTTGACGACTCAATGCCGCTTTCTGCGGGGTATCAAACTGTCCAGAACCCTGCGCCAAGTATATCTGTTTGTGGGACATTGATTTGGTTCTTTTGGGGATTAGTCAGATTACACAGACCTATCTCTCCGTCAACCGTCGGCCAAAGTTTTGTTACTTTTATGTCTAATGTAATTTCGTCGGGTATCAGATGCTCTGGCATTCAACGTGGACGTTTTTTTCAGTATCACCGGAAGGAGTGACTTTTACGGTGTCTTGTAGAACTAAATTTGAACCCGCGTCCGTATCATACCCTGTTTCCGGCGGTTTCCCCGTCTTTGTGTAGTTAAGAGGTACTTCGTTACATGGTGTTCACGACACCACTTTGATTGTCACATTGAGGGCATCTGCTGGTCTTATACCAACCCTACAAGCCAGTTACCACGACCCCTCTGTCTAAATGGGTTCGTTGGTTGTTATCGCTGGCGAGGGTGTAGACGTGTTTTGGGTGCACATTCGGAACGAGGTGCGGCCTCTTCTCAGGCCTTCACGAGGGTGCCTTTATATATTTTACATGCAGCGAATTGGACACAACAAGGCACTTTCCGTATATTTATTTTCGTCAAACCACACACGCATCCTCTTCTCCTCTTCATACCACAGCGTTAAAAATGCTAAATATGAAGCCTCCTGTCATGTGATAAAATTGTAGATTATGCTAACGTAGTGTATCTATAATCTTAATTTTAGTAATGACAGGAGGCGAGTATTTTCCCTCCCTGTTTCCCTCCCTGTACTCTAATTTTAATTCTAATTTTCTTTGTTTTGCATTTTCACAGTGTATTTATAAGGTTTTGGTATTTCAGTATATTTATGGGATGCTTATCTGGTTAACATACTTTAGATCCGTGTTAATTATTAAGGATTCTAATAGTTGTAATGTTTCAGTATACTAACTTAACATAAATATAGATACATATAGTACTGGATTTCATGTGGACAACAGTTGGTTTCCATCACCTTTCACTTATTTCTGTTCTTTTCAGCGTAATCATCATAGATGGATTAGACAAGATAAAGCTTGAAGGTTTCATGTCTCGTTTCAAGTTATGTTCTACACGTTACTCAGGACTGTTATTTGGATTCCCTGACGTTATAATAGACTGTTTTTTCGCATCAAAAAAAGAGGAAGTCATGTGTCTGTCAGGGCTTTATATATGGATGTGATGCCTGTTACTGATTGGTTTAAAGTTTTTTTGATTGACTTGTGCTGCTGAAGGCATAAAGTAAAGAAAGTTATGCAAAATACTCGCCTCCTGTCATTATTAAAATTAAGATTGTAGGTACACTACGTTAGCATAATCTACAATTCACAACAAAGACCCCATGCACCTCAAATTCTGTGCTATAGAGAGAACCCACCCTCATAACGTGGTGGTAATTTCACTAAATTGTTAAGCAAAAGAGAGATGAGATGGTTTTTGAGTTAAATACTCTTGTACTATATGGCCTAAAGCAATGGTCAGCTTTAGTGGCCAAAAAGGATAGATATAGTGTGTCAGACCCGCTATTTTTAAGTATTTTTCTTGTGATAGTATCCCAACGTATTGGAACATTGAGATGGGTTTATAAGGGTCTTGATATGCGCCAATCAAGTAATGGTGGTTTTTGCCATGGAAACAGTCCACCATTCCTTTTTTTATTTATTGTTAGGGGTTCCCATGACTACTCAGGTGCTCTGGGTCAGGACCTGGGAATGTGTATATACTTACCTGGTAGTGACTCTGATTCATCCTTGATAAAGGCCTCCTGTGTCGAAATGTTGGGTGTCTGTGGTGTCCCCTGATTACTAATTAGTTAATGTACAGCCATTTATTTCTTATTTACTTTGTGTTTTTTTTTTACCACATCATTTTGCTTTATTTTTTTGCTTTTTTTTGTACTATATCTATATGATATAGTTATTATGAATCCTGTGTATATAGATGCATTACATGTATAATGTTTTCTGATTTATGAATTGTACAATAACTGGTATATATAGCCAGTTCTGACTATTCTTATATTATTGATGATGTAATAAAGCTAATGTTTTATACATTTATAATAGGAGTGCTGGTTATTTATTTATATATTAGTTTGATTGTACCACCTAAGTGGATGGTTCCCTTCAGCATCCTTACTCTTTGACATACATGCTGTTCAATTTTCGTTATGCCTGCATGCGTTAACCTTTGTATTTTGGGTAATTATCCCTGATATAAATATACCAAGACATACCAATAACAAAAGCCAAAAAAATAAATGAATGAATAAGATATCACATTTTTCAAAAACGTACAATCTATATTGTCTTATTGTCAATCCTCTTTTCTTATTTTTACCCTCTGTATTTTTCTATTTTCTTTTTTTTAAAATCAGTTTTATTCATGTTTGACCTTTTGAACCCATTTCAACCAACATTAATCATCTTCACTACTTAAATTAAATTGTCTAATTTTACCATTTGACATTTGTTAATAATTTGATATTTTATTTCTGAAATGGCTGGTGGATTAATAGCTTTCCAATTTTTAGCTATATTTAATTTACTTGCAGGTGAGATAAGGATTATAAAATTTGTTGATCCACTCCTCTTCAATGGCTGTGTGAAGTTGCTGGATATTGGCAGGGCCTGGAACACACTGTCATTTACACCAATCCAGAGCATCCCAAACATGCTCAATGGGTGACATGTCCGGTGAGTATACTGGCCATGCAAGAACTGGGATGTTTTCAGCTTCCAGGAATTGAGTACAGGTCCTTGCAACATGGGGCCTTGCATTATCATGCTGCAACATGAGATGATGGTCGTGGATGAATGGCTCAACAATGGGCCTCAGGATCTCATCACAGTATCTCTGTGCATTCAAAATGCCATCAATAAAATGCACCTGTGTTCGTTGTACATTACATATGCCTGCCCATACCATAACCCCACAGCCACCATGGGCCACTCGATCCACAACGTTGACATCAGCAAACCGCTCACACACACAACGCCATTCACGCTGTCTGCCATTTGCCCTGTACAGTGAAAACCGAGATTCATCCGTCGAGGGAAAACCTCTCCAAAGTGCCAGACGTTATCGAATGTGAGCATTTGCCCACTCAAGTCAGTTACGAGGACGAACTGCAGTCAGGTCGAGACCCAAATGAGGACGATGAGCATGCAGATGAGCTTCCCTGAGACGGTTTCTGACAGTTTGTGCAGAAATTCTTTGGTTATGCAAACCGATTGTTGGAGCAGCTGTCAGGGTGGCTTGTCTCAGACGATCTTGGAGGTGAAGATGCTGGATGTGGAGGTCCTGGACTGGTGTGGTTGTGAGGCCGGTTGGATGTACTGTCAAATTCTCTGAAACGCCTTTGGAGATGGCTTATGGTAGAGAAATGAACATTCGATTCACGGGCAACAGCTCTCCTGCAGTCAGCATGCCAATTGGATGCTCCCTCAAAACTTGCAATATCTGTGGCATTGTGCTGTGTGATAAAACTGCACATTTTAGAGTGGCCTTTTATTGTGGCCAGCCTAATCAGCATTTTGATATGCCAAACCTGTGAGGTCGGTGGAGTATCTCGGCAAAGGAGAAGTGCTCACCAACACAGATTTAGACAGATTTGTGAACAATATTTGAGAGAAATAGGCCTTTTGTGTACATAGAAAAAGTCTTAGATCTTTGAGTTCAGCTCATGAAAAATGGGGGCAAAAAGAAAAGTGTTGCGTTTAGAATTTTGTTCAGTGTATATCTCGTAGCTTCCATCTCCAAAATATTGGCAGACTATGTGAATACATTTTAGACAAATTTAGATGGTCATAATACCATCTGTTAACCAGTTTATATTGTACATCTATTTAATGAAGGCAGTGAATAGCATCTTTTCTTTGTATCAACACCTTAGACCATTCTCCAAAACTTATATTGATCTGTAATACTCTCTTCCACTACAGTATATTGTAATCATGTAGTGGTTATGATGTTTGCAGTATTCCTTTATAACGTTCGAAAATAGTTTAACACTGAACAGTGGGATGGCAGACCTTCCTACAGTCTCACATTTGATGTGGCAGTCCCTATTTTGGGGCCCTGTCCCACCATCCCGCTTTAGTTGCTTGGTGTCCTGCATCTGGGAACACCAGGAAACTGTCCACGTACGTCTAGACTGGCCTGCTTTTTATTGGCGTCACCAATGATACAGACCATGCCACTGGCCTACCCACCCCTGACTCTGCAACCCAAAATGTTGTGAAGAATGGGATAGTGGAAGGGAGTCCATGTTATATACCAATTCAATTAGATGAAAGGGTTTTAGTGCCTACAGTGTCCTAGGAGTGAGAGAGATGTTTTTGAACTTTATAGAATTCACTACTGAATCCAGAGGACATTCATTGGCTGTAGTAGCAGTCTAATTGTTTTTTTTTTAAATCCTAAATGCTGATGACCAACATGTGAAGAAAATTGGGTTTGTCTATATGTTTGTTTTGATATTTTTTATCCTTCAATTTAGTTGGTCACAATTTAGTAAAAAATGAGTTTGTGAAATGTATTGAAAGCTATTTATATGGGAAAGTCCTCGGCCTCCTGCTGCCTTCTCTTGCCAACCATATCAACAAGAATTTATAAATAATACAGATAAAATAATTCTAATAAAACTGGTCCTAAAATTATACCTCTAGGGCGCTCATCAACACATGCAAAATTATGCTAATAACTCTAGCATTGTTTTGAACTGTAGAATAGGCATAAATGCATGTTGATTTTTATTTTTTATTTTATTTTGCTGATGAAACTGACTTAATGAGTGAATATGTATTGTGAATGTGGCCAAACCAAGGGTGGTCTGGCCTGGACCAACTTGGCCTTTGCTTCAGGCAGAAGAATTTAGGGAAGTGGCAAGAAATTAAGCTTATAGTGTTTGACATGGTTGCAACTCCTTTGCTCTCTAAGAGTTTAATATTTGCTAACAATAATGCTCTGTTGGAGTGGGATAGAAAGCTCCTCTAAAGGACATTCCAAGCACCATAACCACTTTGTCATGCTTGGAGTGTCCTGGCAACCCCCAATGTAAGTACTCCAAAGATTTGGGTTAATTTCTTGTCTGATTGGCCACTGCCTCTCTGACAGAGCAAAGCCGTTGCCAGGAGAGGGAATAAAAGCTCCTAAAACAAGTTTTTGGTGCTCACTGACAGACGTGACTACAGGCAAGAAGTCAAACGGTTAGCAAGCAGTGTGACTACTTACATTAGAGGAGTTCTAGTAGAATCCTGGCACCATAAGCACTACACGTTGGTGCTTGGAGTGTTCCTTTAATGTGTTAAAGTTGCCAGTTGCCATGAAGATCCCGCACACTCACTCACTAAACACCAACTTTAAACCTTACAGAATTTAATAGTTTTTTTCTTTCAAAAACACCTGATTTAGGCAAAAATAATGGGGATTTAGTCACAGTATATGATTATACATTGCATAAACCTGGAATTTTTTTCTTTGCCTAGGATTCAAACAGCGTACTTGACACAATTTCTATACTGGCAACTTAACAGATCTTTTTTTGTCCTTGAAGTAAGAATTCATGGCATTAATCCATACAAATATTCTTTGTAGTATTGTTAGCCAAATAGCCAATACCATCTGAAAAAGCCTCTTCCAATGAAGCAGTCAGAGGCCAGACTAGTGAAACTATAGGATCACAAATTTATTGCAGTAGAAAAGCAGTCATAACTGGTACATACGCATTCAAGGGACACTATAATCACCAGAACAACTACAGCTTATTGCATTTATTCTGGCGAGTATAATTGGTCCCTTCAGGCTTTTTGCTTTAACCCCTTAAGGACACATGATGGAAATATTCCATCATGATTCCCTTTTATTCCAGAAGTTGTGTCCTTAAGGGGTTAAACACTGTTTTGTTTTTTTAAGAGAAAATACAGTGTTTACATTACAGCCTAGTGATACTCCATTGGCCACTCCTCAGATGGCTGCTAGAGGTGCTTCCTGGGGCAGTGTTGCACAGTGAGCAACACTGCCATTCAGTGTCTCCATCCTCTGCATACAGACACTGAACTTTCCTCATAGAGATGCATTGATTCATTGCATCTCTATGAGGAGATGCTGATTGGCCAGGGCTATGTTTGACTTGTGCTTGCTCTACCCCTGATTTGCCTCTTTCACAGTCTCAGCCAATCCTATGGGGAAGCATTGTGATTGGCTCAGAACACCACTTCTGATGATGTCAGCAGACAGCAGGCAGGTCAAATGCAGACAGGCGCAGAGTCAGCAGCTGCAGACTTGAATACAAGTACGATTTTACTGTATTTAGGGAGGCAAGAGGGAGCAAGGGGGGCTAGATTGTGTTTTTAACACGATAGGGTCAGAGATACATGTTTGTGATCCTGACACTATAGTGTTCCTTTAAGATCTTGAATATATTATAAATGATATCAGTGAAAGAGAAAAAAAACAACAACAACAAAGTAAACAGAAAATAATGTTATCTTGGCAGGCTTAGCATACACCTCTCTTTGTCTATTCTCTTAACATGAACATAGACTCTTCTAATTGGGAGGAAGAGAACTCATCACATTGGGAGTAGGACAGCTCCTAAAACACCTGCTGGCCTTGAAAACCTTAGTTACAAACAGTGAAGGTTTTGTTACAAAATAATTAAACTGCTAAGCAATTATACTGCTGAGCATACACTTTAGCCTATTAACCCTTCTATTACCAGATAGTAAGCGTATCTAATATATCAGTTGGTTATCCATAAGGCTCTTTATATGATATTCACCACAGTATGAAAAAAAGGTTAAGGTGCATAGTTCAACTATATTTTTATAATTAGAGTGCACACCATATCTTCAAATTAGCTTTAAAATGTGACTTGGGAGCAGTCAAAAACATCTGCTAAATGTCTCTGTGAGAAATGGGATTTCTTACACTTGTTATAGGTTGGGACTCAGCAGAACATATGATGGTGACCAGTCCATCTGGTGCATTTCAAGAAAATCTAGCATTGAATTATTGTTTAAAACTTTATTGACAAAATGATTCTCACACTAGTGCAGGCATTGAAAAAAGCAACAAATAAGAAGAGATAAACAATCTCGATTAGACAATTTTAACCCCTTCAGGATAGTCAATAGTGCACGTTCTGATCAAAACAAAACGTAAACAAAACCTGGTATTTGCGCTACATGTCTGTTCAACCGTAATTCACCTCTTTCATATTAAGTGCACTGTGATGAGACCAATCTCGCCACATTGTATTGGAGAAGCCTATTTGCCAGCCTCCTTCCACATGACTATGGCCCCTGGGAGATGGTGAAAACGTATGCACTTTTATTGGGTGTGTATGGCCCTTTAAGATAGTCAGTAAGCATATTGTGGCTTATGGACTCTTTATGGGACTGGTGCTGGCCCTTTAAACACCTTTTTGGGACATCAGGAAGATTGGGACACTGCCCCTTTAAGACGTGTCCCCAGACTTGTTTGGGACACTGCCCCTTTAAGACGGTGTCCCCTGTGTCCCCAGACCTGGTTAAAACTCTTTGTGCCTGGCTATTTCCCACTTGGTTCAGTAAATGGGGCTTACTGAACCAAGTACCACACAGGCAGACCACCCAGAGTGGAAGTGTGCAGTCAATTTACCTCCCAGAAGCTGCGGTTAACTGCAGCTTAATTGACAATGCTGGATGGCGTTTGTTCGCTTGCCGAACACGTGGCGGCGGCCATCTTTGTTAATGCGAACGAGGTCAGCGGTATGTGTAGCCAAATTCATGGAACTAAAATCGGCTACACATTTCCGCGAACACCGCTGAGCCCTACCTTCTCCCACAATGATTTTACAGCTGCAGAGACTAAGTCCCATTCGGCGATGGGACTTAGTCGTTTTTTTCAGCCGTTTTTTCAGCCTGATTTTAGCTTCAGAGACTAAGTCCCAACCGGCGATGGGACTTAGTCGTTTTTTCAGCTAACTTTTTAACCCCTGGATGGATTTAGCTGATTTTTGGTTATGTTTATGTTTAAAGTGTGCTGATTAATAATATGTATAGTTTTAAAGTTACAGTGTATGGATAAAAACTGTATTTTTACTGCCTGTGTTAATTATGTTAAACCATTGTGTAACATAATTATATCACAGGCAGAGGGGAGGATTTTTGTGTGTAATTGCTGGGAGTGTTTCTGTAATGTACGTTAATGATTGGTTGTTGTGTAAAACCCTGTGGGTGGTACTAATGTGTAAGAATGTGTATATAAGGATAATAAACCCACAGGTCTGTCAGACCACTGCTTGACCCTCAACACGGAGCCTTGTCTCGTCTTTGGGGGGATTTACTGAACGCTGATAGAGACTGATTGCTAGGAGTGTAAGCCGCTTGAATGCTTTTCCTATTCATCTGCTAGCAGCGATTCGTATGGTTCCTGTTCGTGTGTTTGGAGTGCTATATTGGATGCCGTTCGGGAGTTTGGAGCATTCACTTATTGGCGGTTCATGTGTTTGGTGTTCTACAGTAGCTGTGCCTGCATCTTTGGAAAGGGGGACGATCGCCTAAACGGTTTTTACCCCTTGTGTGCAAAACGGTCCGTTACATGCACCCACACTTATTATATATCATTTTGTTCAGGAGAAACTGGTCTTTAATTTCTCATGAACTATTCATATTTGAAACATAATTTATTATGAATAAAATTTAAAAAACTGTGAGAAATTAAGATTTTTTTTTTTAAATGTAGACATTTTAGCTGTAAATGTCAAAATACCGTTAGCTTTAACTGCAAAAAAAACACATATTTGGATTCAGCAAAGTCTCATGAGTACAACAGTACACCCCCACAACAGTACCCCCCATTAACAGTTTTTACAGTGTTTTGGAAAGTTAAAGGGTCAAATATAGCACATTCCATTTTTCAGTTTTTTCAAATTGAAATTCGCCAGATTGGTTACGTTGCCTTTGAGACCGTATGGTAGCCCAGGAATGAGAATTACCCCCATGATGGCATACCATTTGCAAAAGTAGACAACCCAATGTATTGCAAGTGGGGTATGTTTAGTCTTTTATAGTAGCCACTTAGTCACAAACACTAGCCCATGTACAGGTTTTATGGTTTCTTGGAAAGTTACAGGGTTAAATATTTAATTCTCTGTACTTAAATCATATAATTATGTTAAAATATTACTTAAGCATATACATATATACATATATATGTATTTAAATTCTACGTGTATACTTATGTAGTTATTTATGTGATTAAATATATTTATCTATATATAAATATTTGCAGTTATTTCTAATTTATATATAGATAGATATATATAGAATGTCATTGTAAGTGTATTTTGTTACCAATATATATGTATTAATAACAAAATACAGTTAGAATGAGATTACAAATGTATATATAATTTATTACAATTTTAAACAAAATATTTTATTTATTTATTTTATTATTTTATTTATTTACTATTGTAATTATATGTATATATATATTTATATATATATAAACATAATATATATGTATTATATATACAATATATATCTTATATATATGTAACATCATTCTAAGTGTATTTTAAGATTAATATATGTACTTATATTAACATTAAAATACATTACATATCACATTACATATATATAAGATGTATATATATTAGATATATAATATATATATATATATATTATATATATATATATATATATATATATATAAATACTTTTATTTAATTTTAACATGTGTAATAAACATTTCAGACAGTTCACCTGCTGGCAGATCCACAGCCAGCTATAGGGGGCCATGTGATCGCTCTTTGGGGGACTCATTTGCCGAGGGAGGGCTGCCTGGGCTGTCAGACAGTCCTCCCGAAGAGGATCACGGCGTAGGTGAGTACCTCCGAGCTCCTGGGGGTGAAAGCCATTACGGCGTTCTATCAGTGGCGGATCCAGGGGGGGGGGCAACGGGGCAATTGCCCCCCCCCCCGAGAAATCCGCCGGTCTCCCTCTCCCCTGCCAGCAGCACATGCAGATGCTAGCCCTGCAATGTGCCTGCGGACCGGGGGGGGAGATCAGAGATCTCCCTCCCCGGTCCGCAGGCACTGTGGTGGCGGCCGGCGGGGGAGGGAGGGAGTGAGAGAGAGGACCCGGAAGCTAAGGCTGCAGCTCCTCCAGGTCCTCCTCTCGTGAGATTTGGAGCATTGCCGCGGTTACCACGGCAATGCTCCAAATCTCGCGAGAGTGAACTCTAGCCCTGGAGCGCGGGCTAGAGTTCACTCTCCCCACTAGGACCACCAATGAATCGCCCACGGACAACGGACCACCAGGGAAATGTCCCCCCTAACCCCCCCAGTAAAGGTAAGAAGGGAGGGGGGACATAATGAATATTTATATTGAATTAAATAAATATAAATATATTATAAAAAAAAAAGCCCCCCTACCCTTATCACACTATCACACACACACACACTCTACACACACTGCCACCCAACACACACACACTGCCCCCCAACACACACACTGCCCCCCCATACACACACACTGCCCCCCATACACACACACTGCCCCTCATACACACACACACTGCCCCCCCATACACACACACTGTCCCCCATACACACACACTGCCCCTCATACACACACACTGCCCCCCATACACACACTCTACACACATACACTACCCGATACACACACACTGCCCCCCCATATACACACACTGCCGCCCCATACACACACATACACTGCAATACTCACACAACACACACACACTGCAACCGTTACACACATACACTGCATCCCTGACATACACTGCCGCCCTCACACACACTACAACCTTCACACACACACACTGCTCACACACTGTCCCCCTCACACACACACACACACACTGCACCCCTTACACATTGCACCACTCACACACACCACTTCTCCTATGCCCTACTACAGCGCCATTTCCCTGCAGACCTCATATAAGTTGTCAAACTGTTCTTAAACGGTTTGACTACTTACTCTGGGAGGGGGTCCCGGCACTATTGACACCATAACCACTACACTGAGCTGTAGTGGTTATTGTGTCTGGATTATTTAAATAATCTACAAGTGCCCCTCCCGAGATCAGGCTCTGGATCTGCCACTGCGTTCTATGCCGCCGCAACGGCTTTACAGCCCATTATAATGGGGATGGCATAGAACGCCATAACGGCGTTAAAGGGTTAAGGGAATTCTGCATTCCCATATATTTATAAAATGTTGATTTATTGAATAATAAATAAATTTGTATGATGTGCCCAATGGGAATACATACTGCGACTTGTATAGTAGGTAGGAGCAATACATAAATATGGCAAAATTAAATTGGTATTTTATACATAGAGGTCAAGTATAAAAAATGTTTGTTCACATCTGACTGTCTTCTCTGGAGCTAAGTTTGGTTAAAAACAAAAAAAGTAATTATATGCACCTTAAAGGATCACTATAGTGTCAGGAAAACAAACCCGTTTTCCTGACATTATAGTGCCCTAAGGGGCCCCTCCCTTGGCACTGAAGGGGTTAAAACCCCTTCAGCAGCTTACCTTAAGCCAGAGCTGGTGATCTCTCCTCCCCCGCTGACGTCAGCTCCCGAGTGGAGCAGAAAAGCAATAAACACACGGCAAATTAAAGGAAAATTTTACTTCAATTTACCAGTCAGCTCTGTTTGCTGACAGAATGGAGCTCTGCTTGCTGACAGAATGGAGCTCTGTTCGCGTTGTCTAGCGCTAGTGGCCGATGCGTCATACCAACGAGGTTCCAACGAGGTTAATGCCG
Organism: Pelobates cultripes; assembly: GCA_933207985.1. Taxonomy (NCBI): domain Eukaryota; kingdom Metazoa; phylum Chordata; class Amphibia; order Anura; family Pelobatidae; genus Pelobates; species Pelobates cultripes. The sequence goes on from OW240918.1 coordinate 114,070,682, forward strand.
TGTCATTTGTTCGGGTACCAAGTTTTTGTTTGGGTTCTAAAACATTTTTTTTGTCAAATTTTACGTTTGACTACCGAATTGTTCAGGTAATGGAGCGTTTGAGTTCCGAGGTTCAACTGTATAATTAATTCAATTAATACAAAAATTTTAAAAATGTTATCTGTTCCTAGGGAGCTTCATATGTTTTTCAGATGTTTTTCAGTTTTTCTCCCTTTAAAGGGACACTTTAGTGCCAGGAAAACAAATAATTTTCCTTGCACTGGAGGTCCCCTCTCCCTCCCAACCCCCATTCCATGTTGCTGAAGGGGTGAAAACCCCTTCAGTGACTTACCTGAGACCACCGCCGATGTCCCTCGCCCGTGGTTTAGGGTCCGCCCACACTCCTCCCCCGCCAACGTCAGTCGCCGGGAAAGACCGATTGCACATGCACAGCCGGCGGTGGGATGAGACCTAATGCGCATGCGTGGCAATGCCGCGCATGCGCATTAGACTTCCCCATAGTAAAGCATTCAAAATGCTTTCAATGCTTTCCTATGGGGATTTTAGCGACGCTGGAGGTCCTCACATAGCGTGAGGACGTCCAGCGACGATATAGAACAGAAAACCTGTGCTGTAGACAGGGAAGTGCCCCCTAGTGCCTGCTATAGGAGGAGTTAACCCTGCAAGGTAAATATTGCAGTTTATGAAAACTGTAATATTTACAGTTGCAGGGTTAAGGGTTACATAAGGGTTGTTGTCATTAGCTTGGCTAATATAGCTTGGTTGCTTCATCTAAGTGTGGCTTCTAAGTGTGTGGTTGGAGATATTCTGGAGATAAACTGGAGGTAATCTGAGGTATTCAGGAGGATAAATAAAAAGTTAAGATTTGTTTGATTTAAATTATTCTCCTCATTGGAATGGCAGACTTAGTTCAGTGTAATAGTTGCTATGCATTTGTTTCACGTTCCACTTTTTGGAGGTTTGGTTGTTGTCTAATCTGTAGACAGTTCTCTATCTTGCGGCAGGAGATTGTATTTTTGAAGTCTGAGATTTGTAAATTATCTGGTGAACAAACTCAGACTGGAACTGCTGCAAAGCCACTGCCGCAGAGACATACTAGGAATGGCAGATGGATTACTGTAGGATCTGGTAGACTTAGAGTTGTGGATAAAGGCATTTTGCACAGTCTGTTGCTCTACATAATTCATTTTCTGCACTTTCAGAGTGTAATGGTGTTGTGGAGAGAGGCACTGAGGCTAGTGGTGTTGTGGAGAGAGGCACTGAGGCTAGTGGTGTTGTGGAGAGAGGCACTGAGGCTAGTGGTTTTGTGGAGAGAGGCACTGAGGCTAGTGGTGCTGTGGAGACCGGCTTGGATACTATGGTGAGGCCTAATAGAAAGCAGTTGTTGTTGGGGGATTTGATCATAAGAGGTGTGGAGATGGACAATGGTGGTCTTGTGAAGTGTCTTCCCAGAGCTACTGCTCACAGAGACAGGAGACGTATCTGTAATATTGTTAAGCAAGCAAAGCAGGAAGGGGAATTGGATGTACTTGTCCATCTAGGGACAAATGACTTGGCTTGCAATGAGGTTTCAGAGGTTAAGGAAGTTTTTAGTGTTTTTGCCAATGATATACGGCAGGTTGCTTCCACACTGTCATTCTCTGAAGTTCTGCCTGTGCATAACACTCAGAACGACAGGCGGATGCGTATTAGGGACTTTAATTTGTGGCTTGGTGAATGGTGTCGGGAGCAAGGATTTGGCTTTATTTCTCATGGTAGCTCTGTTTGGAATGGAAATAAGCTGTACAAAAAAGATGGTTTGCATCTTTCTCAAAAGGGAACAAATGTTCTCAGTGAGCAGTTCAGAGGTTTTGCTAGGATGTATTTAAACTAGGAGGGGGGGGCAAAAGGGTGATAAAACATCAATCCAATTGTCCCCAAAAACAAGGACAGAAGGTGCCTGTAGCAAGTGTGTTAAAAAATGATAAGCTTAGAGTCATGTCTACAAATGCTCGCAGTTTAGGGAAAAAGATCCATGAACTTGTGGCAATAATGGCAACTGATAGTGTAGATTTAGTCGCTGTTACTGAGACAAGGTATAATGAGAAAAATGACTGGGACATAGCAATACCAGGCTACTCTTTATATAGAAAAGATAGGGAAGGCAAGAAAGGGGGAGAGGTGGCCCTGTATGTGAAGGATAGCATAAAATCTAGCCTAATAAAAGTTAGTGAGGCAAACATAGAGTCTGTTTGGGTTACGTTAGAATTTGGTAATCACACAGTAACTTGCTTGGTGTGATTTATAGGCCCCCAGGACAAATTGAAGAGTCAGATAATCTACTAGTTGAGGAAATAGCTAAAATGACAATGAAGGGGGAAGTTATCATCATGGGTGACTTTAATCTTCCTGATGTAAATTGGAAAACAAAATTAGCTACTTGTGCCAGGAGCACACATATTCTAAACTCCCTACTGGGATTGTCTCTAAAACAAGTTGTTGAGGAGCCAACTCATAAAGAGGCCATACTAGATTTAGCGTTAACAAATGGAGATCTGGTATCCGATATTACTGTAGGTGAAAGTTTAGGATCCAGTGATCATCAGTCAGTGTGGTTTAATATAAGATCAGTGACTGAGTCACACTACACAAAAACAAAAGTTTGTAGAGGAGTGTGTAGAGGAATCATTATCAGACTGGAGCAATTTAAATGGAGTCCAAGAGAAATGGGATTATTTAAAAGTTGCACTATTGAAGGCAACAGAAAATTGCATTAGGCTTGTCAGTAAAAGCAAAAAATTCAAGAAACCACTGTGGTACTCCGCAGATGTGGCCAAAATAGTTAAAAACAAAAAAGTTAGCATTTAGGAATTATAAAAAGCCCAGAGTGAGGAAGACAAAATGATCTATAAGATTAGAAGACACAGAAGAGAAAATAGTACAGTCAGTAAAAAAGGGGGACAAAACATTTTTTAGATACATAAATGAAAAAAGAAAAGTAAAACAAGGATTAGTTAGATTAAAAACAAAAGAAGGGAGGTATGTAGAAGAGGATAAAGGTCTATCTGACTGCCTCAATGAATATTTTTGTTCTGTATTTACAGATGAAAATGAAGGAAATGGACCTCAGTTAAGAAAAAGGATAAATGAGTCATTTATTACACGTGAGTTTACAGAAGAAGAGGTTCTATTTCAACTGTCAAAAGTAAAGACAAATAAGTCAATGGGACCTGATGGAATACACCCAAAGCTATTAAAAGATCTTAGTGGTGTACTAGCAAAACCAGATTTATTTAACCAATCATTGTTAACAGGAGTAGTCCCAGAAGATTGGAAGTTAGCGGATGTTGTGCCTATTTACAAGAAAGGTAATAGGGAGGAGTCGGGCAACTATAGGCCAGTAAGCCTTACTGCAGTAGTGGGGAAAGTGATGGAAACCATGTTAAAGGATAGGACATTCTGAGATTGCAGAAGGTCTTGATGGTAAGGTATGTCTTTTTGCTGATGATACTAAGATATGTAACAGGGTTGATGTTCCAGGAGGGATAAGCCAAATGGCAAATGATTTAGGTAAACTAGAAAAATGGTCAGAATTGTGGCAACTGACATTTAACGTGGATAAGTGCAAGATAATGCATCTTGGCCGTAAAAACCCAAGGGCAGAGTACAGAATATTTGATAGAGTCCTAACCTCAACATATGAGGAAAAGGATTTAGGGTGATTATTTCGGATGACTTAAAGGTAGGCAGACAATGTAATAAAGCAGCAGGAAATGCTAGCAGAATGCTTGGTTGTATAAGGAGAGGTATTAGCAGTAGAAAGAGGAAAGTGCTCATGCCATTGTACAGAACACTGGTGAGACCTCACTTGGAGTATTGTACACAGTACTGGAGACCGTATCTTCAGAATGATATTGATACCTTAGAGAGGGTGCAGAGAAAGGCTACTAAACTGGTTCATGGATTGCGGGATAAAACTTACCAGGAAAGGTTAAAGGATCTTAACATGTATAGCTTGGAGGAAAGACGAGACAGGGGGGATATGATAGAAACATTTAAATATATAAAGGGAATCAACACAGTAAAGGAGGAGACTATATTTAAAAGAAGAAAAACTACCACAACAAGAGGACATAGTCTTAAATTAGAGGGACAAAGGTTTAAAAATAATATCAGGAAGTATTACTTTACTGAGAGGGTAGTGGATGCATGGAAAAGCCTTCCAGCTGAAGTGGTAGAGGTTAACACAGTAAAGGAGTTTAAGCATGCGTGGGATAGGCATAAGGCTATCCTAACTATAAGATAAGGCTAGGGACTAATGAAAGTATTTAGAAAATTGGGCAGACTAGATGGGCCGAATGGTTCTTATCTGCCGTCACATTCTATGTTTCTATGTTTCTATGTTAAGGGTAGTGGGAGTTGGCACCCAGACCATTCCAATGGGCAGAAGTGGTCTGGGTGCCTGGAGTGTCCCTTTAAACTGCACTAGTGTTGCCATGAGCCCACCTGTGGGTGTGAAGTCAGCTCTTAGCACCTCCTCTGTTTGCGAAAGCCTTGGACAGCTTTCTCAATGTCTGACACTTCCCCTCTGCTGACCTATACATGAGGAATGGAGTGACGTCTGATGTCACAAAGTGAGAAGCACTGGGTTGATCATCAAGTCTCCATGTATGCCGAATGTCCCTCCGAATTGCTTCACTTTTAGAACTTTGCTCCCAAATTACTCTTCATACATATCTTCTCCACAATCTTTTTCAATCTCCTACACCAGTGATGGTGAACCTATGGCACGCATGCCACAGGGGGCACGCCAGGCCCTCTCTGTGGGCACACGACCATAGGTCGCTGGGGGAGGGGGCTGCTGTCTGTCTGCATTAATGCAGAGTAGGCACCTGCCTGCTCAAAACGTCAGGCACCTACTCTGCTTCCATGTCCGGAGGCAGGGGGAGGGATCGAAGAAGCAGCTCTCCTGTCCTCCCACAAGCAATCTGTGTGGAGCGATGATGCGCGTTACCATGGCAACGCTCCACACAGCATCGCGCGGGAGGACAGGAGAGCTGCTTACTAGGCATACAGTACTTACCTCCACCGACCACCAGGGATGGCTGTGTCCCCCCCTCCTTCACCAAAGGTAAGAAGATGGGAGGGGGGTGATACAGATTTAAAATATCTTTTTTTTAATTAAATGTATCTTTACCACCCCTCCCCTTCCCCACGCTGCACCCATACACCCCCTCCCCCCACACAGCACCCCCCTCAAAGCACATCTACCCCCCACACACACCCAGCACCACTACCTCCCCACACACACAGCACCCCTAACTCCACACACACAGCACCCCTACCCTCAACACACAGCACAGCCCCCCGCCCCCACACAGCACAGCACCCATACCCCACACACACAGCACCCCTCAGACACACAGCACCCCTCAGAGACACACACACACAGCACCCCTCACACAAACACATACACTACACCCCTTAATGCAGTATGTGTGTGTGTGTATTCAGCAGTCTGTATATATTCAGCAGTCTGTAGGTGTGTGTATTCAGCAGTCTGTGTGTGTGTATTCAACAGTCGGTGTGAACTCAGCAGTGTGTGTATTCAGTGGACTGTGTGTGTGTATTCAGCGGTCTGTGAGTGTGTGTATTCAGTAGTCTGTGTGTGTATGTATTCAGCGGTCTGTGTGTGTATGTATTCAGCAGACTGTGTGTGTATGTATTCAGCAAACTGTATGTGTATGTATTGCATTTGTTGGAGATGCTAATAAATATAAGTTTAATTTTATCCATTAATATCATTATTTAAAATTTGTATCATTGAACTCTCTGTTGTGTTCTTCTTTTAAAATAAAAAATTTTAATTTAACTGTACGAGTTGTTATTTCTAAACTAATTCTTTACTTTTTTTACTCTTTTCTTTTCTCCTATGCCTGTCTAGTTAGTTTAACAGGGAGAGAGGCTTTATAATTGAATTTTGTCAGTCTGTTTGAGACTGACTCTTCTACTCTTTATCTATTTTATACCTCTCCTCATATGTTATTGGATCTTGAACTTTATAGCTAATTTCCAATAATCATGGAACTATAACCAAGCCCCTTTTTTGTATATTATACCATTGATAGGGCTTTTAGTATTATTTACCTTTTTGTTATCTGGATTTAAGGTAGTTCTACTCTGGATCTTTATAAGATTATTATACTAGACATCACTTAGAAGGATTCCTCTGATTGGGATATAAATATCTGGCGTTTCCCATTCCCATTAGCATATTATAATAAAGCTTATATTTGGGTTTGGGACACTATTAAGTATATTGTATCTATAGTCCTACAATTTTCCTCTGTGACTGGCATAGAAGTATTAGTACCACCTGTATTTATTATTACTTTTGTTTGATAGCTTGTCTCGTACAGTATCTACTATCAATGTGGTAGTTAGGTTCTTATTTCATTGCACCGCTATATTTCTTTCCAGGTGATGTAACTAGTCCCAGGAAGATCTTTACACTGAGACTGGCTGCATCTCTATTTAGTGTGTTGTTTGTTGTTATTTCTAAACTTAAACCTCAGTATTCAGGTTTAATTGCCGTGTTGGTACTTTGAGGGAAAAAAAGTTGGCATGTATTGCGGTTTGGGCACTCGGGCTCAAAAAGGTTCGCCATCACTGTCCTACACCAAGAGGCTCATGGTTTATTTTTTTGATATGTTTACACCAGTCAGCAATTGATTTTGCTGGTGGTGAGGGATGACCTTGAATAAGTTGGTCTTCTTTAAGTATTCGAAGCCCGTATAGGTTATGAGATGATAAGCATAATAGAAATCATATTAAGCATATAAATTTTATCTACGCCACATATTTTTGCATGAAATTATAAAAATAATTCTGGTCTGGTATACATAGTAATTATTCTTCAAGCTGCATCTGTTCAAATTAAATAGTAAAATATAAGAAACTTAAATAAGTTTACCAGGCAGTAAAAATCCCAAATTAATTTCTTTTTTAGACATTTGCACACATCTATTGCTTTGATCAGAAAATAAATTACAGTGAGATCAATAAGGAAAAACATGAAGTGAGAAGGTTTTTGGTTTTTTTTAACCCTCTTTTCCTTTGGGACATAATTTAGACAAAATATTAATGATTTAAAAAAAAATATTTGCTGTTTTTTTGTTGCCTTAAAGAAACTTGTCTGTTTCATTTTTTTTTTTTACTTGTATGTTAGTTACTTGTATGTTAATTTGCAGCATTTCTGTAAAAAGCTTTATAATTCTTATACCATATTCTTGTATCTAACAGACTACTCCAATCTTATCAACTAAATAGATTTATATATATATATATATATATATATATATATAAATGATGCCAAAATACCAGAGTATTGCAGTATGCAATGATACCTTTTTTATTGGACTGACGTAATATTTCAAAGACAACTGTCTACTGGACTAATACAGCTCATCCAATCTACACTACATATATATATTTGAATGCAGCAGTTTTGTACACATTTCGCGCATGTTTATAGCACTGACCACATTTGAATTCTATGACAGTTATTAATAAAAGTTCATTCTACAAATCTGTAAACAATTCAGAGAAAAATATTACAATGCACTACTACTAAAATTAGAAATAAAAGCAATAAAAAGTAATAAAAAAAAATGGGGGTAGGGGCGGAGCCTAGCTTCCAGGCTGAGCAGACGTGCAGAAACCAAGCTCCTGACCAAAATAACTATTTTAGTGGGAAAAACCCCAGAAATCCGGCATGTCCACTCTCTGGAGGGCTATAAGCGAGGAAGGGACACCCGGGGGAACCCTTTGATACCCGAATCTTGCCTAACACTAGCCAGGAACCCGAAAAATCTGCCGGGGCCTACCAGGGATCGAGCCGGGGAGAGGTGGCCGCTCTCCTCACTCGAGAACTCGCACACGGACTCCTCAAACCTCCTAACTCCTACCCCCCCCTTTGGACCGGTGGGGGATATCCCGGTCCGCACTGGGCGTCTGGAGCATACACCACAAAGCTAGCGCCACGAAGCCTGACCGGAAAACATTGGCGAGCCACGCGGCACCCTCAAGATGGCCTCCGCAATTCAAACTCAACACAGCCCAACAAGCCAGATGGGCCAGAGTTGGAGAGAGTTCTTTGAGGCTCGGTTTGAAGCAATTTGCCAAGCCTTCTGGGACCGCATTGCCAAGCGCGGACCCCTGCCCACCCCTCTCAAGATGGAGCCTACCTATCAAGTAGCAGCTGATACCTGTCTCTCAACTGGAGAAACCTCCAGGCCGCAGTCCAACCACCCGCGGGGAAGACCGCAAACCCCGGGGACCCACGATCCAGACTCTCGACGGAGGGGGATCCACGGACCAAGAGGCACTGGCTCCCTTTACAGCCTGGAGCCGAAGAGACAGGGACCTGTCACGCTGCAAAATGCACTTGCTACACGAGCAGTGCAGCTTACGTTCCCGCTCATCGGAGAGAGGCACCGATACAGCCGACCTGAAATCGGACTCTCCACTGTGGTATGCACGGGGTATTGGCTGAGGACAGCTGATAACACATCCTTCAGCCCATCTCCTAAAGTCTGACAACGGTCTGAACTCTGACAACCCTAATGCAGACACTGCTGACTATAATTACTTTAATTAGTTTGTGGCTTAAACATGTTCACTCACACTACAGATGGCGATGTTCATCTTTTAGTTTAGCTTATGATTTAATTTTAACGTACATGCTGACGCTCATAAACTTATAAGCAACCCAGTGGCTACTATATCTTGAACCCATTAGTTCTGTTAAGCCTGTTTTTATTACCTTGTTTTTTTCTCAAACGGCATACTTACCTACTCAAGCACAGTACACTACACCAACATAATTTAGGACAGTCTGTTTAGTCTAATAGGCACTGTACATGTCTCACACTTTCCCTCTCTGAAACCAGCTTGTTAAGTACTGAGTCTCCACATGTGTGCCTAACATGTATGCCACTACTTTACACTCAATAGATATTACATGAAACGAGTCTGTTTACAGCGTGAATAATCTTGCTAAACCGCATACTAAACATAAAATTGTAAAAGTACTAACATACCCCTCACTGTTATAAAAATTTTTTTTTTAAAGCATGAGGATTGCCGTTGGGGTACCCCATGCGCGTTGTTCTTTCATATGCACTGCAAAAATAAAAATAAAAAAAATGAAAAAAAATGAGGTTTGAATTTAAATATTAATTGTAAAATATAAATAATCATGAAACACAGTTCAGTCGGTTATTTGTGGGTTTTAAAAAATAACAAACCTTCCACATGTATTAAAGGAACACTCCAAACACCATAATGACTCTGTGGAGTGGACACCTGTGGGACACAAGTAAGTAGACAGACTGTGCTCAAATAGTTTTATACTGTACTTTAGGATGGTGGCAGTGCACTCTTGGCACCATAACCACTACAGTGAGCTGTAGTGGTTGTGCTAGTTAGAGTACTCCTTTAAAGGGCTATTCATGTCACTAACATATTTTGTGAAATATGTATATTAGGTGACTTTTTATATTCAATGTATAGCTTCCACAATTTTTCTGAACCTTAATTGCCTTACATAGAATCAGTCATTTTACACAGTAAGATTTATCAAAATAATTAGCAAGGCTAGGTCTGCTGAGAGGAATGGATCGGGTAATTCAGCCAGAACATTTTGGAAGTGTTGTTTGCATGTAATATACAATCAGACACATTTGATTGGGGAAAGTTAAAGAGTTGAAACTTTTATTAGGCTAGATTTTATGCTATCCTTCACATACAAGGCCACCCCTCCCCCTTTCTTGCCTTCCCTATCTTTCCTATATAAAGAGTAGAAAACAAACAAACGAAC
>OW240918.1:114089211-114151307 GCA_933207985.1 Pelobates cultripes
ATACCCAGTTTGAAGCACAATTTTGCAACAAGCTAGGAAAAAAATTCCTTCTTGACCCCAGAATGGCAGCCAGATTTATCCTTGGATCAAGCAGTTATTACCCTACATTGAAAGATTATATCCTTGAATATTCTGTTCTTGCAAGTATGCATCTAGTAGCCGTTTGAACATCTGTATGGACTCTGATAAAACCACTTCCTCAGGCAGAGAATTCCACATTCTGATTGTTCTTACAGTAAAAAAAACTTTCCTTTGCCTTAGACGAAATCTTCTTTCTTCCAGTCTAAACTCATGGCCTCGTGTCCTATGTAAAGTCCGGTTTGTGAATAGATTTCCACACAATGGTTTGTATTGGCTACGAATATATTTGTATAATGTTATCATATCCCCTCTCAGGCGACGTTTTTCTAAACTAAATAGGTTTAAATTTGTTAACCTTTCTTCATAGCCTATATGTTCCATTCCTTTTATTAATTTTGTAGCCCGCCTCTGCACTTTTTCTAGTGCCATAATATCCTTCTTTAGAACAGGTGCCCAAAATTGCACAGCATATTCAATATGGGTCTTACCAGTGATTTATAAAGAGGCAAAATTATATTCTTGTCCCGAGAATGAATGCCCTTTTCATGCATGACAATACCTTACTGGCCTTGGCCACTGCTGATTGACATTGCACATTGTTGCATAGTTTGTTGTCTATAACAATTCCCAAGTCCTTTTCATGTGTTGTTATCCCTAATTCGCTTCCATTAAGGGTATACGTTGCTTGTGTATTCTTTACGCCGAAGTGCATAACTTTGCATTTTTCAACATTAAATTTCATCTGCCATTTGAGTGCCCAGTCCCCCAGTCTATCTAAATCCCTCTGCAGCAAAGTAATATCTTGCTCACATTGTATTGTTTTACAAAGTTTGGTGTCATCTGCAAACACTGAAACATGACTTTCAATGCGGTCTTCAAGATCATTTATAAACATGTTAAATAGAAGGGGTCCCAGAACAGACCCCTGAGGGACACCACTTGCCACCTCTGTCCAGCTTGAAAATTTACCATTAATGACAACTCTTTGTACTCTGTTTTTAAGCCAATGTTCTACCCAAGAACAAGCATTTTCATCTAGACCGATTTCCTTGAGTTTGAACACTAATCTATTGTGTGGAACTGTATCAAATGCCTTGGCAAAATCCAAATAGATCACATCCACGGCAACACCCTGATCTATACTTCTACTTACTTCTTCGTAGAACGCAATCAAGTTAGTTTGACATGACCTGTGCTTCATAAAACCATGCTGATTTTTGCTGATAACCATGTTCTTCTCAAGGAATTCTTGAATATTATCCCTTAATAACCTTTCAAATATTTTACCAGCCACAGAAGTTAAGCTCACAGGTCTATAATTTCCAGGCAAGGATTTTGAACCCTTTTTGAATATAGGAACCACATCTGCCTTCCTCCAATCCTCCGGAACACTTCCTGAAAGAGTATCCCTCAAACTTACATGGTTAACTTATGTCTGTTAGTTGCAGATAGTGTTGCTACAAAATCATCAGTAAAACGCATAGAATATCAGATATGGCAAATAGTATATAATAATAAATATTTTGAATCACTTATGGAAAGGAAAACAGAACAGGTCCTACCAATATTTGCTGTATCTGCTGAAATAGCTTTTATATGATAATTTTTAACATTATTATTTTTATGTTGTGGATGGCCAGAGAATATCTGGGAGGTGGTTTGCACACATTGAATAGGAACTCCTGGCTCACCTGTATTGATTTAACTCACATCCTAAGGTACCAGTGGATGGGAAGAAGAGAAGAGCATTGTGGGTTTTTTTTGGCCAAGTTCACTACCCCAAAGAACAACTCACCATGCATGTTTTGGTTACAATGGCTCCTGGAGGATGGACACCATTCAAGTCTTCCCCAGTTATTTGGCTGTCCTGTAAGTCAGTTACACTTACTGAAAATAACTATTGCAGGCTTAAAATTAAAAAAACAAACAAACAAAAAAAAAAAACCCACCAAAACATATTACCGCTAAAAAGGCATTAGATCAGAGCAGAGCAAAAAGCTGCATCTGAGTCAGAGAACCAGGTAGTCGTAAAGAAAATTGAAAAAGGGAAAAAGGGAATTCTTTTGTGTTAGTAGCCCCTGGGGTCACAGAATTTTCTTAGTGTTGAAACATGCAATATAGTGGTTTTGCACAAAATATTGTTTGCCATTCACTGCTGTAACATTTACATAATTAGTGAAGCAAGAGTTGGGTAGCATGTACATGCTTAGTGGAAAAAATAAGGCAGTTTTGAATGTTGCTTTTTCTTACCGAATCTCAAAATCCATTGGATGAGCGCTGGTGCAAGCAATAAAAAGCCTAAATGGGGGTGGGCCCATCCAAATATGACAAAGAGGCATGTCAGTCAGGCGTGAATGTGTGCATCTCTGTCTGCCAGTCATGGAGGCCAGACCCATTAATGGATGAGCATGTGGTTTTAGTGTAGTTCAAGCATGTCTAATGATGCATGCGCACTATGCATTGTGCGTACAAACCTGGGAAAGTGGAACAGGAGCCCAAATTCAGTACTGTACCACTAGATGTGGGAGTTTTGGGAGGCATGTAAATATATACACTCATTACTTAATCTTTTAATTTTTTTAAAAATATATATATTTTGTACAATATATGGAACTGATGGCCACTATATCAGGTTGCTATGTAATATAGTATAATTACTTTTCACTCTAATGCCAAAGAAATTACACTTCTTTAGTAAAGTCTCAAATCAACTGCATTTACATATTTACATGATGTGTTCGTATTAATGCAAAAGCCCAGCTGGTAGAGCAGAATGCATTTAGCATTTTCACTTTTCTGGGTAAAAGATGTGCTAGGAGCACCAGAGACCAATATGATACGTGTATTTCAATCTTCCCTTCTAAATTAAACAGTTATGAAAATGATGTGTTTCTTCTAATTGGTTTTTGGCACGCATTACTGGAAACATATCAGTTGTGGCAGTGACATGAAGTTATCCAAATTTATATGCTTTCAACACTTTAGAATGACAACGTGGACCTGTCATTTCATCACTTGTCTTGTTTCAGTGCATTGTACTGTTCTTTAAACTTTTATAGTTAAAATTTATATATATATATATATATATATATATTTGTGGTAAGGGCTCATGATAGTACAGAAGAAACAAAACACTGATAAGTGTAGGATGGTATTAAAAGAGCAAGTCGGTTGTGGTGTGCCGGAACCGACGATGAGGTAGGCCTGTAAATAAAGAGGGCCCACCAAGAAGAAATGTAAAGAGAAAGGAGTTAATAATGAGGAGTGGTGGGAGGGTGATGCAGCGCTGACCTCGAACGGTATGGAGCCAGGTAAGGGGTGTCCCTTAAGTAGGGAAGGTGTGTGTCATACGCCCCTCCCACAATTACAGGCCAAAAGGCCTTAATATTTGTGGTAAGGGCTCATGATAGTACAGAAGAAACAAAACACTGATAAGTGTAGGATGGTATTAAAAGAGCAAGTCGGTTGTGGTGTGCCGGAACTGACGATGAGGTAGGCCTGTAAATAAAGAGGGCAAAAATAGAAAATCAAATTTATTACATACCAACAATATACATACATTTAACCAGACATGTTTTGAAAAGCATTTCTTACTTCTTGTACCGGGTTAGGTATGTATCTAGAGTAAGGTGATGATTTCCAGCGCCCCAGTGACTTGATAACATGAACTGGGATGTTTGCACTGGATGCTGTGGAGGCCGCTCCTATGCGGAAGCAGTGGCCCGAATAGTTAGCTGATTTGAGGCCCAGTTGGGTAAATAAGGACCTGATGTGGGTCATGAAGGTGGTGGTAGTGAGTACGGAACCTTGTAGACTGAAAAGTGGTTGATCTGGTGATGCGTTGTTATGCTGGGTATATGAATCCAGTAGTTTGACGGGGCACCACCTGTTGTGAGTAGGATAGTACTTAACCTCTACTGGAGGTGCATGTTGACGGGTTTTGGAATGAGGCAGGGTCAAGATATTAGAGTCCGAGTGTTTTGTTAAGTGTGAATGAAGTAAGATGTGAGTGGACTGTGTTGTGCTGATGGCGGTAAATTCTCTTGGTCTCAAGAAGCCATAAAAAGCTATGTATATGGCGGTTTTAATGACAAGGTTTGTGCTGTTGGAAAAAGGTTTTAAATCTAGTAAGTTGGATAAGTTTTTAAAAATATGGAAATCTATAGGTAGTCTCCGGGCCGTTCGTGGAGGTTCGGATTTCTGAATACCCCTAAGGATGTTCTTAATTTGGTAGGCGGACATAAAACTCGAACTGTTGGGTTGTAAAGTTAGCATGTGATGTTGGATGCCTGTCAGATATAGTTTGATTGTGTTGTATGATAATTTGAGTTTGAGGTGGCAAAAAGAAGCAAAGCCCAACAAGGATGTCATGATGAAAGGTTGTAAGATGTTGTGTTCCGAAAGGAATCTTTTAAATAAAATGAAAGCTCTGTCGTATGTTTTACGGGTATTAGTAGACAGTGCTAATTGGGCCAATGTTCTGCTATGTTGCATGATAGCGTCTAGTCCATTACTAGATGGTGGAATAGTGGAGTGGTCGTGTCTGTGAGTGCGGCTGATGGGAGGATTTGATGAAAAGCCTGGAAATTAAAACGAGACAAATTGTCAGCAGCCGTGTTACATACACCTGGAACATGAACACAAAACAAGAAGAAATTATGACATGCAGCCAACCAAGTGAGTTTCGTCAGGAATCTCATAATAGTCAGTGATTTGGATCGGCCTTTGTTAATAATGTGGCAGGTTGCTTGGTTGTCTGAGTAGCAACGTACTGGCGAACCTGCCCATAAATGCCCCCATGCCACGGCAGCCGCCACTATGGGATATATCTCAAACAGAGCTGAGGTAGTGGTAAAACCTTCCAGGTCCTTAACTTCTGAAGGTGAGCTACCCCAAAGCCATTCGTTTCTGTAAATTGCTGCAAAACCTGTGGTAGATGCCGCATCTGACCAGATGGTAGGTGAGGAGTCAGACAATTCAGGGGGGAACATACTTTTACCATTCCAGGTGGTTAAAAAGTTTCTCCACATGAGTAGGTCTGCCGTGGCTGCGGTATCCAGGGATAACCTGTGTGCATCATGTCTGAAAAGTGTGAACATGTGAAGGAGTCGTGAGATGAAAGCACGACCTTGAGGTATGATGCGCATGGCAAAATTTAGTGACCCCAGCAGAGACTGTAGTTCTTTGCGGTTGCAGTTACCGAGTTGTATGTAGAGATTTATGTTTGTAAGAATGTTTTCTACCTTGGTACGTGGCAGGCTCGCTTGCATGGTGGCTGAGTCTAGTATGATACCCAGGAATGTGATGAAGGTATCTGGTGCTTCAGTCTTAGTGGGGGAGACTGGGACACCCAACTGTGTGAAAAGACTGATGGTTTCTTTGAGGCTACTGGGAGCTGAAATATTCTGCTTGACGAGTAAGAAATCATCCATATAATGTATGACTGTAGGGCATCTGGCTATATTTAATAATAACTAGCATAGGGTTTCAGCGAATACGTCGAAAATGGCTGGACTACTTTTGGAACCAAAAGTTAATTGTGAGAAAAAGTAGTAGTTCCCGGCCCACTTGATGCCATGTAGGTGCCAGAGTGTAGGGTGGATAGGCAGCAACTTGAAAGCATTTGTTATATCGGTCTTACTGAGCCATGCTCCGACCCCTGCCTGCATGATAGCCGTAAGGCCTGATCTATGGTGGAATATTGCAGTGAAAATTCCTCAGAGGGTATGTGGGTATGAGGGAGTTCAGACTAGGAGTGTGTCAACCGCTGTAGGATTTTGCTGTGCGGATTGTAAATTTGGACATTCCAGGATTCCGGAAGGCATGTGTATGAGACCTGTGTGGAATCCTTCTGACAGACCCGATATAATGAATTCTACCAAATGTCTAGATGGATGATGTGACAGTAATGGCGTAAGTACAGAAATGTTTATCGAGGTTAAGTATTGTTTAGGATACATTTTATTTGGACACATGGTTTTGGCATGAGCCCTGTAACATTTTAAACATATATGCAAAAGCCGACATCCACTGTAATTACAAGATAAGACCGTGTTCTTGTATACTCGTGGTATGTCGTCTGAGTATGTCAAGAAATGGTCTGAAAATGTAAGAGCCATGTAATCCTGATGTACATGGTTGAATAAAGCATGATCTTCATAAGACTTTAGAAATAAGCCATAAACCATTACTGTAATATACCTAAAATATCTATAATAAGTAACTTAAATTAACTATAAATTAACCAATATACATGAGAAAATATTGATCAAGATGTAAAACCTAGTATGATATGAATAAGTATGTATATATAAGTATGACAGATTTAAACAAATTTATAACAGTACATAGCAAGGTATATGAACCGAATTGGTCTATTATAAAACAGAACCAGAGATTGCAGTATGGAAAAAAGTGAACGAATGCGTGCATAACTGAGCAAACTGTCGAAAGGTCCATTATAATGAACAGAAAGAGCAGTGTCAATTCGTCAAGTTTGACCGACCTAGATGTAAGATATGTACCGATTGAAATAAACCGAACGGAAGGCAGCATGAATGAGTGCTTTTCGGTAAAATGCATGAAAATGAAATGACACGAAATGGTGTGCATGAGTACCATATGGAATACATTAGAAACATACCGAAAGGATTATAGCACGAATTTATGAACCGAAATGGGAAAACCACGTATGAATTGCCACCTTGCCGTAAGGCCGGAGAGCCGTAAAGTGAGGACCCGTTGGAAAACGGAACGCCGTGGGAATGATCCAGGCGTCGGACTTACGATTTTGAAGACCCTGGGACGTTGTCTTCGACGAAGACCGGAGTATACAAGGAGCTGGACGGGTGGGAAAAGACCTTCAAGAAGGGCTTCCAGGACACAGCTACACTTGAAGAAATCGTGGGTTTCTGAAAACCAAGATGGCGCCGTATGGGAACCGGAAGTGGATCCTCATGCAGCGCTGACCTCGAACGGTATGGAGCCAGCTAAGGGGTGTCCCTTAAGTAGGGAAGGTGTGTGTCATTCGCCCCTCCCACAATTACAGGCCAAAAGGCCTTAATATATATAAAAATATAAATAAATATCTCCTCACACTTGATATCTGATTTAGCCAGTGAGTGATGTAATTCACATGTGTCATGTTAATTACACTGCAAAAATTTATGGGAGTTGTGTTCATTAAGATAGCTGGTTAATACACTTCAGTTAAAGGGGGTACTCTAAGTGTCAAAACAACTTTAGCTTAATAAACTGGTTTTGGTGTCCCTGCAGTCACAAGACTCAGCACTCCACACTATCCACACTTTCCCTACACACGTCCTGAAAAAAAGAGTACATTTTTTTAGCTTCTGTGTTGCACAGTGTGTTGTCTGTGTGAGTGACAGGCAGGGAAGGTGTGGCTAGAGCTCATTTTAATGATTTGTGAGCAAAAGTGAGAAAAACTTTTTAAAAAAATGTCTCTATGCTTATTATTTAACTGACAAGTGAGAGTAGAAAAAAACCTCCCACAGGTGGTCCTTCTGCTCTCCCAAGTATAGTAACCACAGCATATGCACTGTGGTTGCTATGGAAACTCTGTACACTGCTGTGCAGAGTTTCCATAGCAACCACAGTGCATGCGCACTGTAACACTGCTATAGGGATTATAGAAATGGAGTGACTGCAGTGAGGCAAACATGTCAGTGTCTCACAGGAGGTTTGCCCTGTTTGGGGTCCAGAAGACCAGAGTAGGAGATGAGCATGGACTGGAAGTGGATGTTACACGGAGAGTTACACCCACGAAGTTCTGAAGATGGCAACGCTAGAGCGCAGGTGAGTATATTTTGATATTTTACATTGAATACATCACACATTTTTGTTATATGATATGCTATATGATGTATTCAATGTATATGGGGGCATTTTAACGAAAGGTTTTTTTTCCTTCACTTTAACAGCAGTTTTTGGTAAGAGAAAAAGAGGTGCAAAAACGTAGGGCTTGCATTAGACTGGATGTTGGTAGGTAGTGCTTACACTATTTATCTCTCGCTGCCAGGTTTTCTGTTAACACAGTACCGGGATAGAATTAATACAAAGTTCAGTTGCCTTGGTTTGTTGGTTTTAAAAGGTTTCATATCATTATTTATTATGCTGATGTTAAATAGATGCAATATGCATAGATAAAGTGAGCTCCTAAATATATAGATTTAATTTGCCAATAAAAAAAAAAACTCTATTTACAGTGTACGGAGCACTAGATCTTGTTTTCTCGTAAGGAACACTGGCATCTCTCCAAAGCACATTGCTAGCAAGAACTGATGAGGGAATGAATCACTCTGATGGCATTTCAAGGTGTCTAGTCTATAACAGAAATACAGTGTATGCAATTCACAGCCACTGATGCATATGTTACAATGTTAAATCTATGTGAGGAAGAGCACAGGAATAATATATCCATAGAAAATAAAAAAGATACATGAACAGTGTATGTCTACATTAGCTGCACATTTTAGAGTGGCCTTTTATTGTGGCCAGCCTAAGGCACACCTGTGCAATAATCATGCTGTCTAATCAGCATCTTGATATGCCACACCTGTGAGGTAGATGGATTATCTTGGCAAAGAAGAAGTGCTCACTAACACAGATTTAGACAGATTTGTGAACAATATTTGAGAGAAATAGGCCTTTTGTGTACATGGAAAAAGTCTTAGATCTTTGAGTTCAGCTCATGAAAAATAGGGGCAAAAACAAAAGTGTTGCATTTATAATTTTGTTCAGTGCATATGTTTTAAAGCGGTACTGTTTGCATTTTTTTTTATGCCCCTTGTATTTTAAAGGGTATCTGTCAAGACAAACAACATAAAATGACAGGGAATTAAATTGCATCTATACATTGTGCAAGAAGAATTGCTAGCAAATGTCTAGAATTGTCTAAAACCAGTTTAAAAAACACACCCCTTCCCCCTCCGCTCAGTCAGTTCAGTCTGTGTCGAATAGCACAAAAATAAGAAGGCTGTGTTCTGCAGGTCTGTTATCAGGAACACCCTCCTGCTTGAATTTTAACCTAAGGTAAAGCAATGGCTCCAAGGGAAGGTAGGGAGAAGGGGCAGGCTCTGAGTGAAAGCATCACAGAAATAGGAGAGAAACAGCCAGAGCCTGTTCATAACTTTAGACAGGTAATATGAAAATAGAGAATGTGAACATATATGTTTTGTTTACACAAAGCCATCATAAAGTGTTGGGCACTATTAACCTGTTATGGGAAACAAATCTGTGCTTTCCAAAAAGGCGTCTGCTGGAGTTTTGTGTCGTACAAGTGTAACCCCCAGTGAAAACATGGAGCAAGAGACCATATTCATCAGCATTAGTGATGTCCAGAACGGTTAGCCGAACGGTTCGCCGCGGATGGCGAACATATGACCCTGTACCTCACAGTCAGCAGACACATTCCAGCCAATCAGCAGCAGACCCTCCCTCCCAGGCCCTCCCACCTCCTGGACAGCTCACTAAGAATGCAGCTTCAAAATGGATGCTGTCAAGGAGATGGAAGCGTCTGGGAGGGAGGGTCTGCTGCTGATTGGCTGGAATGTGTCTGCTGACTGTGAGGTACAGAGTCATATGTTCGCCGTCCGCGGCAAACCGTTCGGGACATCGCTAATCAACATATATGATTTTAATGTATTTGCATGCAGTAACGGGTTAATATTTGGGCAAAAAAGCCATTTGCCCAGAGTACAAGTTGCAACAGGACTGTTTTCTACAATTAGGGAAATTTATCATTGTTTTCTGTTCTAAAAAGTAATACTAAGTACTAAATGTGAGGTAATCAACATGGTAAGTAATGGAAGCAGCTCCATGTGTATGTGAGTGTGTGTATAAGAATATGTTATAATGTACATTAATTTCTGGGTTCTATTGTTCATTTGTGTCAAGCTACAAGCATGTTACCTTCTGTCTCTGTATGTGTGCTATTTTGTTGTTAATTAGATTGATCCCTGTGACGATTTAAATGTGTGCGAATGGAGAATAATGTATGTTTTTATTTGGATGGAGCAAACCTCACCCAGGGTCCTGCAAAAAGTGACGATGAACATGGATCTCCTCTTCTTCATTGGATAGTGCCCTGATTATGACAGAATTAATTTTAGAATATATTGGTTTCAACCATTGTATTTGCCTTATTCCTGGGTCTCACGGATTCAACCCATAAGTTAATGGACTCTAGGCTCAGAAGTTTGGCAGTTTCAGCTGTATGAAAAATATGAATAATCATTTTAATATGAACCACCTATTCTCCAGTCAATAAAAAATAATAATAAAAAAAAGAACTTGCACTACATGTAAAAAGCAAATATCTGCTTACATCTATTGAAACCTGCAAAAGAAGCTTATCTTAATTAAACATTTTAACCCACTGCAAATTTGTTCTTATCTCACATTTAATTGAAGATAACAAGAAAGGCTTTATGAATTACAATGAGAAAGGAAATCTGGATAGATATACTGCATTAGCTATTACCCAAGAACCATTACAGATCTGTGGGCAAATCTAGTAAAAAAGGGGAGAAATCATAAAAACGTTTTGCACAAATAGCAAGAATGTTTTATGTAGAATGCTTAACTCTTTGCACACTAAATGGGAGAACAATGCATTAAAACAGGTTATTTTCCACCTTCAGAACTCAATATGTAAAACACTAATCTCTTATTAGTAAAATTATTTTTTCATAAAATCTTGCTTTGTTTTTCAGTTGATTCCACACTGTCCCTTTAATTGCTCATGCAACCATCCTAATTAAATCGTTTTGAGGCTTTGGTTTTTTTTTGTTCTTCTACAGACAGCCTTATCACATTGTTGCTTTATTACTGTGGATAACATCATGTTTATCTTGAGGCTGCAGAGCCCTTCAAAATTCATGTGTGGCTTCTTCACATGAAGTTCTATTGCAGAATGGCTATAAGGTGGCTTAACCCCTTAAGGACACATGACATGTGTGACATGTCATGATTCCCTTTTATTCCAGAAGTTTGGTCCTTAAGGGGTTAAAGAAGCAGTAAAGCTTAAGGAAGGAAAGCTCGATGTGGTGCTCCCAAGTGTGTCTTGGTGCTCCCAAGTGCTCACATAGGAGAAAAACAAGGCTATCCGCTAAAGTGAGAATTGGTAGGGATTTAAAGTGAGTTTCAAATTTAAGACCAAAGTATAAAAACTGAACACATTCCTGATTGAGATTCTCTATAGTTTGGCTTTCTTGCCCTTAAATTTAAAATTCACTTTGAATTTCTGACAATTCTCAAGTTACCGAATAACCATGTATGAGTCAAGGTTCCAACTCTAGTCCTCATGGGCTGCAAATATTCTAGGGCAGGGGTAGGCAACCTTTTAGTAGTTCTGTGCCAAATGGAGATTTTAAAGTCCATTGGGGTTTTTAAAATTTAGTGTGTATGTTGCCTTATTCAGCTTGTGTTATTTGTGGATGCATTTGCTTTGTATTTGTGCTGTTATATGTGGGCTGTTACATTGTAAAGAATGCGTTCATGAGTAGTTTGTGGCATTGTGCATGATATCTATGAATGTGGGCTCTGTATAGGGGCTGGAGAAAAAAAAAAGTCACCTGTGCTCTTCCCAAATCCCTATGCATATTTAAACGAATGGAGGTTATTTAGTAACTCCAATAGCCATTAGAGGGATGCCCACCTGCCAGGTCAAGGCAAACCTCTTAGGTGGGTCTTTCACTGACTATTCACCTTGCTTCTTTGAGCTTCAGGCAGAGATATCGCTAATGAGACAGAGAGGGGAATTTTCTTAATCCCTACATACTTATTAACCCTTAATAGGGAACACATGGGGTGGGTGGCAGCATTGCAACATAGCTGTGTGATATAAAAGTGAATCCAAATACAAAAAAAAACATGCTCTCAAACTCCCACTACTATTGGCCGGCAGCAAGGACCATAGTACACAACAGCCCCAATACATATAGAGGAAAAACAAAGAAAAAAAAATTACCTACGCTCTTCCTAAATCCCTGTGCATATTTAAATAAATGGTGGTTATTTAGTAACTCCAATGGCCACTATGCTTATTCTTCAGCTCTGTGTTTATCTAGCAGTGTGGGTGACTTCCCAGGGGTCCAGTAGAGACTGGACTAGCCAGGTACAGGTCAAGGGCACTAAGCTGCAATAGCTGCTGCAGGTAGCTCTACTCCAGTGCAGGGTTTTGTTCACCAGTGCTGGAATATAGTGATCTTAGATCACTTCCACTAAATTCTGCAATGCGTACATTGAGGATTGCCCTTCACCACCTTCAATCACCACTCGGTTTACACTAAGGACTCCTGATATGCCGTGCCTGTTTGGCTCTAGTAGCCTTGAGTGCCGTACAAAGGCACTCCAAGTTCCATGCATGGCACACGTTCCGTAGGCTGCTGACCCCTGCACTAGGGTTTATGTATATTAAATATTGCTTGTAAATTTGTTAGCCAAATGTCAATTAGCAGAGTATTGTAACACTAGCTGATCAACTATTAAGACACAATCTGTTCATAGCCTACACAAAACATTATAGTAATGTATTATAATTATAATCTACAACCAACAATACAGCAACATTTTTCAAAAACAGTATGTGTATTTAACCCCTTAGTGACCAGTCTGTTTTTCAATTTTCTTACCGCTAAAGACCAGGGCTGTTTTAACATTTCTGCGGTGTTTGTGTTTAGATGTAATTTTCCTCTTACTCATTTACTGTACCCACACATATTATAAATCGGTTTTCTCGCCATTAAATGGTCTTTCTAAAGATACCATTATTTTCATCATATCATATAATTTACTATAACAAAATAAAATATGATGAAAACATTTTTAAAAACATACCTTTTCTAACTTTGACCCCCAAAATCCGCATCTACAACCGCCCCAAAACACCCATGCTAAATAGATTCTAAATTTGATACTGAGTTTAGAAATACCCAATGTTAACATGTTTTTAGCTTTTTTTTTGCAAGTTATAGGGCTATAAGTACAAGTAGGACATTGCCGTTTCAAAATATATATATTTAAAATGTATAAACAGTGATATTGTAACACTGTTATTTGTCATAAATCTCTGAATACAAATACAGAATGATAAGTCCTGCGCTCACTCCCATCACTCATGGGCGGCAGCAACTACTACAGTACACATCAGCCCCAATATATATAGTAAAAACCAAAGAAAAACAAGTTACCTGCACTCTCTCCTTAATCCCTATGTATATTTAAACAAATGGAGGTCATTTAGTTACTCCAATGGCCATTGGAGGGAATGCCCGCCTACCAATGTCAAGGCAGACCCTCCTAAGCGGGTCCTACACTGACCCTTCACCTTGCTTCCTTGAGCTTCTGGCAAAGATATCTCTAATGAGACAGAGAGGGGTATTTTTATATACACCCCTATATACTTATTAACCCTTAATAGGGAACACATGGGATGGGCAGCAGCATTGTAACAATGCTGTGTGATACAAAAAGGGAATACAAATACAGAAAGATAAGTCCTGCGCTCACTCCCATCACTCCCATCACTCCTACAGTACACATCATCCCCAATATATATAGTAAAAACCAAAGAAAAACAAGTTACCTGCGCTCTCTCCTTAATCCCTATGTATATTTAAACAAATGGAGTTCATTTAGTTACTCCAATGGCCATCAAGCAAGATGGCGCAGTGTATTTCTATCCACTATGGCCGTTGAGATAGCATATTGTTTATGGCGCACGCGCGGCCGATATAGGATCATAATGCGCATTCAATGCACATGCACGGCCTATGATAAATTGCGCACGCACGGCCAATATATGTTTATATGGTGACAGTGACTAAGATGGCAGTGCAAGCCATATAGTGCGTGGGGACAATAATGTTCTCGGACGTAAGAAGAAGCCTTTATTATATGCCAAATATAATGTATATAGTATCATTATGATATTTAGTTATGTATGTATGTTACGCACATTGTATTTTGTTTAGCGAATCTGGTGTGTTATGCCAAAACCTGGCGTGATGATGATGTCACTCCCGGGGGGTGGCTATAATTTCATGCTGATGGCCATCAGCTGTATGGGGGCTTTATAAGCAGGCACATGAGTACACAGATACAGGTACCCTTGATAAAGGCAACTAGTAGGTGCCGAAACGTTGGGGTGATTGGTGGCTTGTGTTTCTGCCTTGAGGCTTGAATGGTTTGGGTAAATTACTCCTGATTACTATTTGCCTTATTCTGTTACTTTGTTTCTTTTTGTATTTTATTAATATATGTATATTTATTAAAGATTTATATTGATATTTGAGATTGTTATAGTGTGCATTCTGTATCGTATATAGATTGTTGTATTTAAGTACTTGAGGGAGTGCTTAAATGGTTTGCACCTAGCTATTGTGATTATTGAATTTTGTCTCTATGTGGTTTTGGTTTATAAAACAGTAAAACGTATCACAACAATGATATCATCAGGGAAAGGAGGAGGGATACTTGGGGAAGAGAAAAGCCTCATGAGGCGAGTATTAGAAGATAGGTAATGAAGGAGTGGAAAGGTAAAGTGTAAGAGAGAAGGATGTTTATAAAACAGTAAAAAGTACCACAACATTGATAACATCAGTAAAAGTGCTGTTTGTGTATGAAAAATGCAAAAAAAGTCACTTCACTGACAATATCATAGCTGTCATATGTTTTACTGTTTTGAAACCCTGATATTTGTGTTCTTCGGAGTCTCCCGAGTAAAACAGTACCCCCTATGTACAGGTTTTAGGGTGTCATGGAAAGTTAGAGGGTTAAATACAGTGCTAGCAAATTAAATTCTCTGGACTTTTAACCTGGGTTGTCAGGCAGGTCCCTCAAATTGCAATCAATGATTATATATATATATATATATATATATATATATATATATATATATATTTTTTTTTTAATGTATTTATTTTTACATTTTTTACATTTATTTTTAATTAATTATTTATCTTTTATTATTATTATTATTATTATTATTGCAATTTATATAGCACCAACAGATTCCGTAGCGCTTTACAATATTATGAGAGGGGGGAATGTAACTATAAATAGGACAATCACAAGAAAACTTACAGGAACAATAGGTTGAAGAGGACCCTGCTCAGACGAGCTTACAGTCTATAGGAGGTGGGGTAAGACACGTTTGGACAAGAAATATCAATCAAATAGGGTGGGAGTGAAGCAGAGCTGAGGAGAGAGTAAAGCACTGCCCTGTAGGAGAGAGCAAGAGACAGGTATGTAAGGTAGAGGTTACTCTGGGAGGCCATAAGCTTTCCTAAAGAGATGGGTTTTAAGGCACTTCTTAAAGGATTGAAGGGGAGAGTCTGATGGGGGTAGGCAGGCTATTCCAGCAGCCCGCGAGAAGTGCTGCAAGCACTAGTTGGCCGTACGGGTGCGAGCAGCGCATAGAAGAAGGTCACGGGCAGAGCGGAGGGTACGAGGAGGGGCATATCTATGGATCTGTGAAGAGATATAAAAGGGGCTAAAATTGTTCAGTGCTTAAAAAATGTATGGGTTTGCACTTTGAATTGACTCCTATAGGATACAGGGAGCCAATGTAAAGACTGGAGGGGTGAGGGGTGAGAGGACCGACTAGAGAGGAAAATCAGTCTGGCGGCGGCATTCATTACAGACTGCAGCGGGGCAATACGACTTTTGGGGAGACCAATCAGGGAGAGGGTTACAATAATCCATGCAGGAAATTACTAGAGCACGGACAAGCTCCTTGGTAGCATCTTGCGTAAGAAAGGGGTGGATGCGGGCTATGTTTTTAAATTGGAATCTACAGGATTAAGCAAAAAAATGGATGTGAGGCTCAAAGGCATGCTTACAAGGATGGACTTATGTGAATATCACTAACTTGAAGGGAGAGCGAGAGAGGAGGATCATTATTAGGAGGAGGAAAGACAAGGAGTTCAGTTTTAGAGAGATTGAGTTTCAGAAAGCGTGAGGACATCCAGTCAGAGATGGAAGAAAGGCAAGCAGTGACACATTGCAGGATAGCAGGGCAGAGGTCCGGGGAGGAGAGGTATATCTGAGTGTCATCAGCATACAGGTGGTAGTGAAATTCAAAACAGGCAATAAGTTTGCAAAGAGAGGCAGTATAAAGAGAAAATAGAAGGGGACCAAGGCAGAGCCTTGGGGAACTCCAATTGAGACAGGACGAGGGGAGGAGGTATCCTTGGAAAAGGAGACATTGAATGAGCATTGGGAGAGATAAGAGGAAAACCATGAAAGGACAGAGTCACAGAGAATTAATTGCCTGAGGGAGAAAGTTTGAATCAAGTTACCAGCAATTCTCTCTTTTCTTAAAGCTACAGTATTGATACTTTAAAGATTCTCTGTTTCTTCACTATTGTAATTAGGGTGTTTTACAAGCTGCAGTTGAGTTCCAATCCAAATCACCCCAAGTAGCGTAACAGAATCACCAAGCCCAAAAATGGAACCAGCAGATGTGAATTTCCAAATTACCTCTTTAAACCACAGGGTTGAAATGCTCACACAAGGCATGCAGGATTTGCAAATTGCTAATGAGAGACTTCTTTCTTATATTAGAGAAATGCAAAATAAAGTTACAGATTTTTCAAGTGACCCTGCTGTCTGCAATCCCGAAAAGATTTTTGAAGATCGCTCTAAATATAGAGAATTTTTGAATTCATGCAAATTATTGTTTACTCCCAAACCCAGGACTTACCCCTCAGACAGGATTAAGGTCTATTCAATAATTTCCTACTTAAGGGGTGAACCTATGTCCTGGGCACATTCATTTCTGGAAAATGAAGATCCTATTTTGGATTCTTTAGATAATTTTATTGAAGCAATGTCATTACTTTATGAGGACCCTAATAAACAAGCTACAGCTGATCTTACTATTAGATCATTACAACAAAGAAATCGTCCAGTGGAGGATTATATAGCTGAGTTCAAAAGATGGGCTTCAGAAACCCAATGGAATGATATAGCTCTACGTAATCAGTTCCATTTAGGATTATCTGAAACAGTTTAAAGATAAACTATCTAGAACCACTCTTCCCCCAACGCTTGATACATTAATTCAGCTCTCTATTAGTATAGATAGAAGAATCAGAGAACGAAAAGCTGAAAAGGCTCTCTCTAATTCATTTTGGAAAAAACCCAATCCACCTTTGCTAATGCATAATAAACCTTTGCAACCCAGTGAACCTATGGAAGTTGGGTTTACTAGGGGACCTTTGTCTATGGAAGAAAAAAGAAGGAGGAGAGACTTAAATCTTTGTATATACTGTGCCTCTAAAGAACATCTCTTACAAGAATGTCCTCTTCTAAAACGCTCTAAAGGAGTGGGACAAAGAAAGAATCAAGACTGAAGCTATTATTGATTCTGGAGCTACGGCGATATTCATAGATTCTTCGTTCGTTGAAACTAATAAAATTCCATTTATGAAAAAAGCAGCTTTTATCTCCATCAGAGTTACTGATGGATCTTTAATCCCCTCTGGTCCCATAAAAAATGAAACTATTCCTATTTTGACCACTATCAATAATAACCATTCCGAATTTCTTGTTTTCGATATTATAAAATCCCCTCTTTTTCCAATCATTTTAGGAATCAACTGGTTACATATTCATAATCCCTTCATTCGTTGGGCTCCCTTTTCTCTCACCTGTGACTCAAAGGACAATTGTCTCCCTCAAATTCCTATATTTCAATTAAGTCACGAAACTCTAATACCGGAACCATATTCGGATTTTTCTGATGTATTTGGTAACAAAAAAGCTGATGCTCTTTCCAGAATTCCTGTTGAACCTTCTTCAAAAGAGAAAACTTTCTCAATGTTATCAAACAATAAAATAATTGGACTTACAACTACTATATTGGAGGAACTCAAACAATTATCGCTCAAAGAACTTGAACTACCTTCTACTCCTAAATTGTTCAAAAAAGATGGAAGTTCTATGATCTTACATAAACGGATTTATGACATTAGAAGGAGACCGCCTCCTAAATATAAAATTGGTGACACTGTTTGGCTATCTTCAAAAAATATTTCTACTAACCGTCCTTCTAAGAAATTTAATCCTCTTTTCCGTGGACCTTTTCAAATTGAATCCATTATTAATGAAAATGCTGTGAAGTTGAAACTTCCACCTTCACTTAAACTTCATCCTGTTTTTCATGTTTCCCTTCTCAAGTCTTTTCTCCCAGATCCCTTCCATAGGGAACAATTGTCAAAGCCTGACTCCATTGAAGTTCAAGGTGAATTGGAATATGAAATAGAGAGCATTGACTCCAGACTTCATAGTGGTAACTTACAATACCTTAGATGGAAGGGTTATGGAGAAGAAGATAACACTTGGGAGAATTCCTCTGAAATACATGCAAAGAAGTTGATTACTGCCTTTTGATTTCTGTTCAGGTGTCAGCAGGCCGCAACAGGGCTCTCAGGTTGTCATCGATCATAATGGTCAGGGAGAGTATAGTATCGTTTGCCCGGAGTCCCGTGGGTGAATCACTTCTAAGTTTCAGTACATGAACCCTGAGTTTAGGCTTAAAACATTTGTTTTTCGTCGAGTTGATGATGCAGGAGCTCAAGCTGCATGCGTCTGCTCAGCTTGGCAGTCAGGCTCCGCCCCATATTCTTATTTTTTTATTTAATAACATTTTTTATCTTATTTTACAGATGCAGTTCAGGCAGTCCCCCTGCAGGCAGCACTATGGACGCCTATTGCAGCCATGTGACTGCTCTTTCAGAGTGATCACATGGCCCGCGGGGTCCTAATTTGCCGTGGGGGATTGTCTGGGCTGTCAGACAGTCCACCTAGACCAGGAGCAACACCGATCGCTGGCGGGGGAATGACAGCGATCGGGTAAGTAATAGATATATACCCCAATACGTCCGCGGTCCTTAAGGGGTTAAATGAACAGTTTTTGAAATGGTTAATGTGTCTGGAGTCTGTCATATTTGGTTTAGTTTATAAAAGATTTCAACAGTAATTAGCACTGTTATTACTCAGGGCAGAAACAACTCCCTGACTGTCAATCCACAGAGCTAAAAGAAGGGGCAGGAGAGCAGGCTAATGCGCTCCTACCTACTCGCTGTCTCAGTGAGCTGTGCTACAGCTCATTGAAAAAAATTGAAAAGCCAAGATCACGGGATGTACATATATCATGTATTTATGTTGCAGCACACTGAACGGCCCATGTGTATGCCTTTTTTGGTTTTCTCTTTGGTTCCAATTTTTTAATCAGCATTCGGATGTCCTCGAAAAAATGTTTCAGAAAAAAGGATTCTGCAGAACCGAATTTCTCACCATGCACAATCTAGTATAGATATACTATAATAAAGAACTTGTTTCGTATTCACGAATGACTCTGCTTTATGTTTACAGACCACTCTCTTACATTCTTTTTCTGCTCCTTCATAGACAGGTCAACTAACTGTGTCTCCCAACATTATATGTGTGTCATCAACCATGTAGGGGATAATGAATCATGCCATAATGAGTGTTCTCCCCTCGATGGGGTCATACTTTAGGGCTTCATCAGATTCAGTTGTCACATATAAACCTCATCTTTAGCACTCCAAATACAATTACCTTTATTATATTAAGTCTTGTTTTACTGTGTGTCATAGGTGTGCACACGGTATGCGCAGGGTATGCCCAGCAACCTCAGTGCTTGGTTGCTGCACAAACTGGTCAAAAGATCAAATGTTCTCCCTGACTGTCCCTGTGCTGTCTCATTATTTCCCAGCATGGTGACAACTGAATTGATGGACACCATGTTGCTATTTATTGTTGCAAGCTGCCCGAAATGCACTGCTACCTATCGTTGGTAAAAATAAGTGGATGAGAAGATACAGGTGGTTTATCTTTCACAATGCTCTCCACGCTAGAGGAATACAGAGTAGAGAGTGTTATGTACTGCCCCTCGCTAGATCTTTGAATAGCAGATAGAAGGGAGGATACATCAACAAGGGTGATGGTCTGTCAGAATGAGGGAAGAGAGTATAGAGATGAATGTAGTCCAGCTGGAGAAGGAGAGCGAATAATGGCCACATATGAAAGAAGTCTGTTGGAGGAGGGACACTCAGCTTGGGGAAGAGAAAAATCTGATGAGGCAAGGATTAGAAGATAGGTAATGAAGAAGGAGCGGAAAGGCAAAGCGTAAGGGAGAAGGATGTGCAATGAAGGGGTGACGTCTTGCAGGACGTAATGGATGGGGTAGGAAGATGGATTGGGAGGATTTGACAAAGGGGGCAATGGAGAAGGAGGGAAACTTGTAATGAGGAGAAGATGAATGTGGGTGAAAGAGAGGATAGATCAGAGAGCGACATAGCAGACAGGATAATTGTAATGGTGGAAACTGGGAAAATAGGGACCTCTCTCCCCATTCTCCCCTCTCTTTCCAGCCACTTATCCTACCCATCCTTTCATATTAATAATCCTATCATTTCCACCCATCTTAATTCTCCTATGTGTTATGCTTAGCTTGGTTGGGGAATCCTTTCAGGAGAAGAGGGAAACTCTCCATTTTCCTGGGCTTACCTCCAGCAGTTCCAACGACAGCCGCTTATGCTCTGCCCTCTTTTATGATGCGGCAAACGCGCGCCAACGTCATGACACTGATGACGTTATTGCGGTGCATGTGCGCTGACGTTATGATGCAAATGACATCACAGCCCACCAAAACTTTCACTCTGATGTTTTGGGGCATGGCTTTAAATGTAAAGGTCCAGCCTATAAAAGGCAGAATCAACCATAGTTCTTTGCCCTGTTGTGTTTCTACTCACAGTTCCCAATAGTGCTTTGCAGTGTATCTTGTGTTTTGACCTCGGCTTTCTGATTATTCTCATTTCTGTATTCCTAACCCAGCTTTGGTATCTCGCTGAGGGCCGGCCTTAGGGGTGTGCGAGCACATGGTCGGTGTCAGGAGAGCTAAAACAG
The DNA here is from genome assembly GCA_933207985.1 of Pelobates cultripes. NCBI lineage: Eukaryota > Metazoa > Chordata > Amphibia > Anura > Pelobatidae > Pelobates > Pelobates cultripes. The sequence continues at coordinate 114,110,251 of OW240918.1, forward strand.
GTACCCGGGTGGAGGATTAATTATTCTTCACCTGGGTCTATAAAAAAAAAAATATATATATATATAATAAATCGCGGCAGAGGGGCGGAGCTTAATGAGCGGCAGGGTGGGGCTTATCGTGAGGCGGAGGCAGTGCTAATAAATACCAGACGCCCCCTGGTAACTACTGCACAGGAACTGCATCCACTCCCCCTTGCAGCCATAATGGAAAGAGGCAAGTCTGTGTGTATGTGTGTGTGTGTGTGTGTGTGTGACTGTTTGCCTGTGTGTGTTTGACTGCCTGCCTGTGTGTGTGTGACTGCCTGCCTTTGTGCGACTGTTTGTATGACTGCCTGCCTCTGTGTGTGTGTGACTGCCTGCCTGTGTGCGACTGTTTGCCTGTTTGTTTGACTGCCTGCCTCTGTGTGTGTGTGTGTGTGACTGCCTGCCTGTGTGTGACTGTTTGCCTGTTTGTGACTGCCTGCCTCTGTGTGTGACTGCCTGCCTGTGTGTGACTGTTTGCCGGTTTGTTTGACTGCCTGCCTCTGTGTGTGTGTGTGTGACTGTCTGCATGCCTGCCTGTGTGTGACTGCCTGCCTGTGTGTGTGTGTGTGTGACTGTGTGTGTTACTGCCTGCGTCTGTGCGTGTGACTGTCTACCTGTGTGTGTGTGTGACTTTCTGCCTGAGTGTGTGACTTTCTGCCTGAGTGTGTGTGACTTTCTGCCTGAGTGTAACTGTAACTGTGTGTGACTCCAATTGTGTGTGTCGCTGTGCCGTTGTGTGTGCCTATGCCTGTATGTGTGACTATCTGCCTTTAACTGAGTGTTTGCCTATCAGTGTGCGAGAGTGCCTACATGCCTGTAACTGAGCATGTCTGACTGTCTGCCTGCAACTGAGCATGTCTGACTGTCTGCCTGCAACTGAGCATGCCTGACTGTCTGCCTGTGCGTGTGACTGTATACCGGCAACTTGGTAGGGGGGACGCCGTGAAGACTTTTCGCACAGGGCGCCTAATGATCTAAGGCCGGCCCTGATCTCGCTACTGTGTTTTCTGGTTCCCTTGACTGTTTGTATTCCTCGATTCTGTGACTTCTGGCTTCCTTGTCCTTGGCTTGTCCCCGATCTACTGACTGATTTCCTGGACTCTGACCTCTGCCTGCTTTACCGACTATGTTACTCCGCTGACTTCTGCTTCTCGTCTGACCCTGCCTTTGGATTTCCCCTTGATCTGTACTGTGCTTTTGGTTTTTGCCTCCTTCATGGGCCATCTCCTGCAACTGGGCTCCAACTCCTGGTAAACTGTTACATAAGTCCCCAGGTGACTGTTACACACACACACATATACACACACACACATTGTACCCAGTCAGCCAAATACACCACACACAGACAGCTACAATACATATAGCCATCCTACTCAAATCACAGTCACCATACACACAGAGCCTTTTAATAAATAGTCACATTATATAACATTAAAGAATAACAGAGGGAAAGAATTCTCACACCCTAATAAAATGTGCTGTGCATGCCTCAGTTGTGGGTATTACTGAAGCTCGTCTCAGTCTGGGTCTGCGAACATGCCTCTGAATTCAAGAATTAGAATTCAAATGTAACTTTTTAGTGAGATCGCTTTTTATTTTGGTGATTGGCTCCAGTATATTGATCGTTAAATGTGCACATCAGACTACATGGCATTTCTTTATATATATTGCATTGGCAAGGGGTAATTTGTGACAATAATAAATAAATACATAATTTACCATTTTAATGAATTTAATATGTTTTTTGCTCAAGGAGATGATAATTAAGCATGCCTCCTCTCCAGGGTTGCCAGCACGACTATGATTGGATTCTGTATGTATTTGCTATAGCATAGACCAGGATAATTGACTGTATGAAGGTTCTCCTGCTCTACTTTATGAATTATTGTCATGCCGATCTATGCTGTCAGCATAACTCTTTATTCTCAGACCTGGCCTACTTGTATAACATAGTTGCCAACTGTCCCATTTTTGCCAGGACAGTTCCGGCAAGCTGGGCCATGTGCTTTTATTATTTTTAGAATTCAGGAGAGAGGTGCTCACTGCTAGGAGATGCAGGGGGCTGTGGAGAGGTGCTGGGGGCTGCATTGAGGCTACATTGGGGTCGGAGGGAGCACTGACAGTCTCCCTTCCGAATTCCCAGCAGCTTCTCCGGCACACAGGCTCCTGATCCACCTTGTGTGAACAAGCTCTGCCCCCACAACACAAGCACCACCCACACATGCAAGCCCCGACTCCTGCCACCAAGCTCCGCCCCACCATTAAGTAGCAGAGCTTGCTGCAGTTGGAAGAGTGGTTCTCAAGGCCAGATAAAAAACCCATTGGGCCTGGTGCAGACAATTATGATGGGCCTAATTACAGAAATTTATTGACAGAAAACACTAAAACAGTTATACCTCCCAAGTGTCATGTATCGGATGGAGGTGGTGCTGCAGGGAAACTCACAGGATATAGCTTTCAGAAAACACATACCCTTTGCTAATCTCTCGCTTTTATCTCTCAAGTAAATCCATACCTTCTAACAGCAGTGTCCGGTAAAGCTGGACGTTGGTGGGTGGGATAAAAGGATGGGCCACCGACACCTCTGAAACACATACATAACACCCACACTCAGCACCCCTCACACACACTGCACCCCTTACACACACACACACTGTACCCCTAATGCACATACACTGCACCCGTCACACACATACACACACACACACACACACACATACACACACAGCACCCCCCACACACACACACACAGCACCCTTACACACACAAACACACACACTGCACCCCTGACACAAAGCACCCCTCACACACACACACACATCACACCTCACACCTCACACAAAAAAATGCACCCCTACACACACACAGTACCCGTCACACACTGCACCCCCCACACACACACAGCACCCTTCACACACTGCACCCCTCACACATACACACTGCACCCCTCACACACAGCATCCCTACACACAAACACATACACTGCACCCCTAACTGCAGTCTGTGTGTATTTAGTAGTCTGGGTGTATTCAGCAGTCTCTCTGTGTGTGTGTATCAAGCAGCCTCTGTGTATAAGGGAGCCTGTGTATATAAAGCAGTCTGTGTGCTTTCAGCAGTCTGTATGTGTGTATTCAGCAGTCTGTATGTGTGTATTCAGCAGTCTGTTTGTGTGTGTGTGTATTCAGCAGTCTGTTTGTGTGTGTGTGTATATTCAGCAGTCTGTTTGTGTGTATTCAGCAGTCTGTTTGTGTGTGTGTGTGTGTATTCAGCAGTCTTTATGTATTCATCAGTCTGTGTGTGTATTCAGCAGCCTGTGTGCATTCAGCAGTATGTGTATGTATTCAGCATTGTGTGTGTATTCAGCAGCCTGTGTGTTTTTTGTATGTTTATTCAGTGTACTGTGTGTATGTACTCAGCAGTGTATTTTTGTGTACTATGCAGTCTGTGTGTGTGTTCAGCAGTCTCTGTGTGTGTGTGTTGTGTGCGTATTCAGTGTACTGTGTGTACACATCACTCTCTGTGTGTATGCAGCAGTCTGTGTATTCAGTGTACTGTGTGTATGTACTCAGTAGTCTGTATGTGTGTATATCAGTGAGCTTGTGTGCTTACTGTATACTTTATCAGTAAAGAGAATTGCAGGGAATTGAGATGGGAATTTCAAACTTTAGGACAAATAGTGCAGCTAAATGGGTGAATTTCCCAACTCGGCTACTTTGGCCTTAAGTTTAGAATTACCATCTCAATTCCCTGTAATTCTCTCTTCATTGAGTAGACCCTTATAAGTAGGTGGATATTAATTATGTGGGTCGGACATAGTGGGTGGAACAATGCAGCAGTAGGTGTGGTACATTTTCAAGGTACGGTAGTAATTGATAGCTGTGCTGCAAAGTGTCCCTGGAAAACTTCATTTATATGCTAAGGGTTCTAGAGTTCCGCAGAAACTGCTACAACTCGACCATTTCATGTATTGCACACAGGAGTGAGAGGATTAGTCATGTTAAGAAAAATGTAGTAAAAGAGACCAGAACCCTCCAGTTATCTGCATTCGTAACAGGACCAGGGCCATAAGTCTGACTGTCCTTTCACATTGAAGGGGAACACTGTAACATGTACAGACCAAATGAAACTGCTAATGGATTTTTTTCATTTACCTGATCTGTGGTAAGTTCTACCTTTCGGGTTTGCTTAGCAAAAGGTAGCAGAGCGAATAGTGTGCTTAGTCATTGATGGAATCGGTATTTTGGTATTTATTAAAATATAACTTGCAATCAAATTCTAATTAGCCAAAATACCTGAATTTACCTCTCAACTAACACATATGAGACAAATTCCAAGACGTCTGTTAACTATCAATAGCCCTTTATGAAGTAAACTACACAACTGAATCTGAAATACCATATTAACTTGATTCTAATGAGCTCCTTTATTGTCAAAATAAAGTTTCCAAAATTTGAAATTGCATTAGATTCGATGGCGCATTAGATTTTAGTATAAATGGAGAAATTTGACATTCGCTGTGGCGGAATATGCATTTTCCCTTTCATGCACTAATCTAATGTGTCAAAATCCACTGCATTTCATCATTTTTAAAAACCCAAACCTATGCCAGCATAGTGAGAATAAACTTTACTTCCATTACATTTCTGAAAAAACAGCAAGACAGAATGTGTACCTAATGTCACAGCAAAATAGATAAAGAATGCAAATATTGCACACTTTGAAGTATATTTACTGAAGGTCATGCTTGAGGGTACTACCCCTAAATCTCCAGTAAATATTCAGTAAAATGAGCCCAAGTCTGAAAACATTGCTAGCTGATCTCTGCAGGGTTCCTTCTAAGAATGTGTAGCAATCTTCGTAGTGGCCACACTTTAATTTATTACCGAACATCTGCAGGCTATGGTATTATGAAACTGTATATGATCTTTCTCCACTAAAATACCGGTATTTCTTCACCCTCTAGATCTTTGTATTTTTAGGATATTTTTAGGGTTTCTAGAGATTTTTTTCATGGTTCACAGGACCTGCTAAAAATCCCTAATAAACAGGATGCAGGCCCCATCAAATGTAGGGCAAGTGAATGTAGCAAATTGGGGGTCTTCAGAACAGTCCATGTGTGACATGACCTATTGTACAGCGTTACGGAATCTGATGGCACTATATAAATAATAAAATAATAATTATGTGATTTTAAAAAAAAGAGTAGTCCTATATGTGTTGTATCTATGCTACATACGAGAAGCAATATGTAGAGATCTGTATTTAAAAGTAATTTTACATAACATGCACTTTAGTGTTCTGTCTGGCTCAAATAATATTTTTTACAAAATATCTGCTTTACTTTAAAATTGAAAAATAATATCCTCCAATATTAGAATTCCAGCAGGCATTTCTTTCAATATTAATTTTGCTCTTCATCCAACCTGTATTCCGCATTGAAAGGGGAAGCTTGATTATTCTCATTTTTCTTAAAACGCTTCATTTACTCTTTCATTAAATATTAAATAGGGTTAATGCCTTTGTGGCTCATCAATTGTCTTTGAACTCCAGTGTCCTGTACTGTTGACATTTATAATTATCCATTCTTTAATTCAGTGGCATATGGACTTTAACCCAAAGAAAATGATCCATTTGCCATTGATTATGTGGATTTCACAGTTAGCTGCTATTTTTTGAAAAGCAGATTGCATTCTAATTGTTACATGCTTTTGTTTAGATTAAGAGCATCTTGGGGCTTCGGGATGGATTGTGGGTAATGTGTCTACCATTCTATCAAATTAACTGTGGTTTGCATTTGTGAAAAGCAAAATAAAACACTGAATATGAGAAGGAAACATGAAAAATGAGCTGTTTTATCGCTTTTGGGAAATTCTGGTAAATATTTGAAACATAATGTAGCAAATAACAGCAGTTATGGAGTTATTTTAGTGAATGTTTCACAGTTTAGAGCTGCTGTTATGAAAGTAAAATAACTTTTAGTGAGATTTTCTATTTATTTAAAGGGGAATGGTCACTTCCCAGAATATTTAATATTATTATCATTTTATTATTTATGTAGCTCCATCAAATTCCGTAGCGCTGTGATTTATGTTTACTTATTTCCAATAGTTAAAGGGACACTATAGGGAACAAGACCACTTCATCTCATAGGAGTCGTCTGGGTGCAGTATCCCTTTTCCCTTAATTAACCCTGCAATGTAAAATATTGCAGTTTTAGAGAATGTTTACATTGCAGTGTTAAGACTGCCTCTGGTAGTTGTCTACCAGTCAGCCATTAGAGGTGCTTCCTGCAGTTTCAGTTTGCAGTTGGGAGGTGTTGAAAATCATAATAAATTGTAGAAATTCCCACCACTTTTTCTGTCCTTTACACCTGGCATTCAGCATGAAGAAACCATGCGATAACATGAGAAATGAAACAATGTTTATATTTCTCTTCATTTGGAATATTTTCCATAGAACACTCAATGCCTTTTTTAATCAGTTGTTGCATACCATTAATGTTTTATGTTTCCTGTCATTCTAACTGCTCTTTACTGACAGCACAATGGCTGACCATCTTTACTACTGGGACGTTACTGGGTGCTGAAATTTAAGGCCCTAATTTATCACCTTATGAAGGAATACAGCCTCATGGGACCATAGAGCTTTTTGAGCCATACATCTCACCCTTAAAGAAATACTATAGTGCCAGGAATACCAAGTTGTATTCCTGGCACTATCGCTCCTCCTGCCTCCCCCCTCCCTTGCGACTTCTCCATACCGGTAAATAAAAGGGTTAAAAAATCCTTTATTTACTTACCTGATTCCAGTGCCGAATTCCCTTGAAACTCTCCTCCGTCCTGCGATGAGTGGGTTCTAACGTGCGTGGGCGGCAAATGCTGTGCGCGCATTAGACCTCCCCATAGGAAAGCATTGAATCAATGCTTTCCTATGGGAAAAAATGGACACTGGAGGTCCTAATGCAGAGAGTGAGGACATGCAGCATCAGACACTGGACCAAAGGTCCGTTTCAAACCAGGAAGCGCTCTAGTGGCTGTTTAGTAGACAACCACTAGAGGCTGACTTAGTACTGCAATGTAAACATTGTTTCTCTGGAACTGCAATGTTTAACATTGCAGCACTAAGGGCAATAGGAACACTGCATCCAGACCACTTCAATGAGCTGAAGTAGTCTGGGTGCCTACAGAGTCCCTTTAAGACTCCTTCTTCAAAAAAATATCATCTTCGTACTTATCTTTTCCATAAATCTTTATTTATTTAAGCAGTGTATTTACTTTATAAAGGATTACGGCAAGGAGCAATTCAAACACGAAAATGCAACACAGTATCAAATAGTATCTATAACAATACCCATAAAGTAAATTCCTAAAGTTTCAGTGTATACCTTCCAACATATTTGTGATGACAGCGGTGATTAACATAATTTAAAATCCTCTGCATCAGCTAATGGTGACACTTCTTTTTTCCCCCCTTCCTTTCCTTTTCTCTCTCTATCTTCTTCTTAATTCCACTCTTCCTAACTCGATCCTCTCTCCACTCCCTACCTCCACCTTTAGTACTTATCAAATTCTCGACATTTAGGGAATGATATATTTTTCCACACCATTATTATTATTATTATTATTATCATCATTTTTTTTTTTGCCATTTATATAGCTCTAGTTTACTCCACAGCTCTTTATAATAAGTGAGACAATTAGAAAATGTCGCTGAACCAATACTTTAATGAGGACCCTGTTCAAAAACACTTACAGTCTAGAGGAGGTGGGTATAAAGCCAATAAGAAGAGCATCAAGAGGGATAGAAAACGATTGTCAGGGCTTACCTGAGTTGGGAGTCCAGCAGGCAGAGATATATGCCCACCCTTGCAAGTAAACACAGTCCGAGGTGTTCAGGTAAGAATTCACCTGGCCTGTGAGTCGGTGCATGGGGACCGTGCAGGGTAATTCTCCATGTCGCAGCACAGGGATGGATAAAGCAGGAGAATCGTCATGGGAAGCCAAAGGTCAAAGGATGCCAGAAATCAGAATTAACGAAACAACAAGCCGGGGTCAAGAGATACACTGGATAACAGGAGGCAGCAAACCGATAACCAGAGTCAAGGAACTGACACTGCCTTCTGGGAGAGGCAGTGTTTTCTACCTGGCTAATGAGACTATCCACAACAGGTGTACCAGGAGTAATTCCAATTAATGTCCAGCCCCCAGTGCAAGAAAGCAAGAACCGAATGTGGTTCAGAGGTTTGTGAGACCCTAAGTTTTTCTGAAGAGATGGGTTTTGAGGGACCTCTTAAAGGATTGAAGGCTAGGGGAGAGTCTGATTGGGGAAGGCAGGTTGTTCCAAAGAAAAGGAGCTGCCTGCGAGAAGTCCAGCAATCACAAGTTATCAGTATGGGTGCGAGCAGCGGACAGGAGAAGGACACTGGCATATCTATGAATTAGTGAAGAAAGATAACAGGGGCCAGAACAGTACACAGATCATGATTTATAAATGTCCTTTGATTTCTACGTTTCTGATTTATATCATCATGCATTTCTAACCTAATCTGAGTGGACTATATCTCATGAAAATTGTATTATTATTGAAATATCTCTATCATCCTATCTGTACAAAATAATAGTGTTAATATATCAATCAATAAACAGAACTTGGTTAGCTGGATAATGCAAGAGGGTAGCAGAAATGCTAGAAAACACTGTGTATCTGGGAGGCAAAGCATCTATCTCACTTTCTATGAGCTGGGTTGATCCCAGTTGACTGCTGACTCTGAAAAGTATAAATCTGTTTGCTGACTGAAATGAGACAACTCTTATCATATAAGCAATGCTTTACTTTGTTTTGCCAATATTAGTTTAATCTTCTAACATTTATTTGACTTTGCAAAACAAATAAAATGTAGTCCATAAATATACTCAGTTTCCTTGACCTTTGCTCCAATGTTGGCCTTTGCTGGAGTCAAATTATGGTCAAATTTATCTATTCAGATACTCTTCACAAATCTCTTCAGACAGATTGCAGATGATAGACCGCCTCTCTTCTCCTACACAGCTTATAAACATAAATATATCATGCTAAGGGAATGACTGACAAAGGGTGTGGAGGCTTTTGCTACAGCAATAGCGACAGGGCTTATAGGCAACAGTCTCACAGCACCATTCTTTTTCATATATGGTAACTGGAGGTGAATTGGAATTTATCTTGGCACAGTAATGGAATGTTAAGGCAGCAGGCCAAAACTGAGCAGGCCATAGGCTAGCCAGGGCCATCTTTGTAGCATTATATGCCCCTGGGCAAAGCAGTGCACTGGGTCCCTGCCTGCACAACCACTGTAATAAAAATGTAAATTATTGATAAAATTAAGCTTATATATATTGAAATACAATACATACAATACATACACAAAGACTGCTGAACACATTCACAGACTGCTGGAAACACACACAGACTGACTGCTCAGTAGACACATACATACCGAATACATACAAATACATACACAGACTCCCAAACAAACACACACACAAACACACACACACACACACACACAGACTGCTAAGTACACATATACAGACTGCAGAGTACACATACACAGACTGCTGAATACACACACATACTGCTGAAAACACACACACAGACTGCTGAACACACACACACACACACACTCTGCTGAATACACACACAGATACTGCTAACTACCCATAGACTGCTGAATACACACAGATAGACTACAGTAAGGGGTGCAGTGTGTAGGGGTACAGTGCGTGTGGGAAAGGGTGAAGGATCTGTGTGTGTGTGTGAGGGGTGCTGTTTGTGTGTGAGGCGTGCAGTTTGTGTGTGAGGGGTGCAGAGTCTGAGAAGTACTGTGTGTCAGGAGTGTGTAAGATTGCACAGTGTGTGTGTGTGGGGTGCAGTAGGTGAAGGGTACTGTGTAAGTAAGCAGTGATTTTAGCCTGCAGCTCCTCCGGCTGCTGGCTGTCTTTACTTTTCTTGCGAGGTGAGCACTGGGTCAGAACATTGCCATGGTAACGTGGGGCAACACTTCGACCTGCCTGCTCATGGGAGGAATGATCTACTGACTGCCTCCCTGGTACTCCCTCCTTCTCAACTAGCAAAGTGCCTTTTGGCCCGAGAAGGCAGCTAGCAAGGCTGGTACTGCATGGGCTGGCATGGAAGATGAATGGACCCTCTCCTGGTCATAGGCTGACTTCTAGCATGCTTAGCTTTCAAAGTACTAATAGTGCCCAACCACATACAACTTATAGTATACAGGTTTAGTCCCCTGACATTTATTATTCTACTAGTACCTCAAAAGTATAGTACCAGGGGTATCCCAAGTTAAAAGTAAATATGTACCACTTTCTAATATTTGCAAGCACGAAGGAGTATCTTCTCTAATACTTTCTTTTAAAACAAATTACTTATAACATAAAATGATTAATCTTCACCAAATTTCATTAAATATCCATACATCTAATAATAACAAAAATAATACTCACCCTAAACTTAAAATCCATTGCGATAAAAAATAAAAATAAAATATGGTTGGCCTGAAATGAACTGTCCAGCTTTAACGCTGAGGGGGATTGAATTTTGTGTTTTTTTCTCAGCAATCAAATTGCTCTATTCATTTCCCCTACAGTCAACGGTGCCATTCCCTGCCCATTTTTAAAATTAATTTATTTTTCTTTTCCTGCTGCACCTTAATTACTTTTCTGCCAACAGAATGCTTGATGGTAATTGGCTGATACTTGACATGAAACTGTTTTGAGCCAACCATCAAGGAGCATCACTTAACACCCAATCAGCCTCAAGAGGGATATTAAGATCATTTTAGGAGTGTTTTAAAAAAATGTTTTTCAAGACCGTATTTTTCTTTGATGGTGATTGGCTGGTACTTTAACATTATTTAACACCCAATTAACCTGAAGAGGGATATCAGGGTCATTTTAAGAGCGTACAAGAGCATTTTCCAAGTCAGTTCATTAATGAGTGAGAGTGAACATGAAATTCTATGTTAAAGTGAAACTACAGGGGCAAAATACCCCCGTATTTGTAAAAAATTAAATAATAATATTAATTTTATGAAAAAAATAAAATAAAATAAAAAGTTATTGACCATTACAGATCTTTGCAAATTAATGGTTTATTGGATTTGCTTGAAACTTCAAGTCATAAGTGAGGAAAATAAAAATATGTCGCTGGAGACAACAAAATACCCTGTGAAGTATATTGCACAGCAAAGTGTACCTGATTACTAGACAAGGCATGCAGGTTCAGCAACTAAAAATATACTGGACATAAGTGAATTGGTGGATCTACATCATCATGCCTCGATCCATAGGTAAGGATAAATAACCATTATTCCAAAGTAAACATACGGTTGGGACACAAAGTGGGGAGAGGGAAAGTGACCACTGATGCATTTTGTACCACACAGGATTGAGGAGGTCTGGCAATCCATTTAAGGTGGCACTGATACCCCCCTCCTGAAAAATTAGTATTTTGTTAAGATAGAATCGTGATAAAATGCTCATACTGACTGTGTTGGAATTTCACTGAAATTCTGACTTAGTCAAGAGATATACTGAGACAAAGTTGGGACTACTTTTTCTCTGTATATTAACTACACAAGACATATATAGACACTGGGTGAAGCTACCACTGTCTAAAAGTGTCAATTCCCCCAGTGAATTGGCTTGCCCTATGGAGGATCCTCCATAGACCTCAGTGCTGTACTCTCATGCATGAACGAGTGTTCAGTAGTGATGTCGGCTTCTGGTGTTGATGTGCCAGAAGCCGAAGTGGACCTGCGAGGAGATAATGGTGACACAGATAAAGGCTCAGGTAAGAAGAAAGGGCGTCGCTAGGGGGGCCGGAGGAGGCCATGTCCCTCCCCCCCAGATCAGACTGTGCTCCGCCTTGTGCCCTCCCAATTTAAACTCACGCCATGACTTGCTGGGCTCCCTCAATGTTAGTGAGAGCCCAGCCCCCGAGCAGGTAGATCCTGCAGGCAGGGGAAGCCAGGACATGACTTCGTATGACAATGTGTGTATCCTTAAGTAAGACTGTGTGAGTGACCATGTGACCAATTATATCCATAATACATGTTATAGATTATATTGAAAAACAAATGTTTTACTTACAGTGAACCTGCCAGACCATTAATTGAATTAAACCCATTTAATTTAAATTAAATGCCAAAATATTATAAATAAAATCCCACCAAATGAATTAAAACATCATTTATCACAGCTATAAATTAAAGTGGCATGTCGAACTTACTTTTCTTTAATCGATTCCTCTTCTCTCCCTCTGTCAGGATCTGTTCTTCATTTCTTCCTGTCTGCTCTAGTTTTCGACAGGTATTATGATTTTTTTTGGCCTTTTGTGGAGCTGAATAATGAAGATTTTAGAAAAAAGAAGACATCAAATGGTAAGTTTTTTTTATTTATTTTTTTACCGGTACTTAGTTCTTTTATTCCCCCCCCCACTATTTTTAGGGTGAGGGGGGTAGGTAGGGGATTATTAATTTTTATTTTAGGTGGGGGGGGGTGATTAGGGGCTTGGGGACCCCTAGTCACCTTGGGGGGGCGGTACATTTTAATTTAGGGCCCCCACCCGCCACTCAGAAGTGGGGGCCGGGGGGAGGCAATAGGTCCCCCCCCTCATTGTTTTATGGCACCAACCCACCGGTCATGGGTGGGGGCTGGGGGGAGGACAACAGGTCCCTCCCCCACATTCTCATTTAGGGCCCCCATCTGCCGTTCAGGGGTGGGGGCTCTAGGTCCCTCCTTCAGATTAATAGCCCCCACTCACGCGGCATGGGTGGGGGCTTGAGAGGGGGGTACTAGGGTTTTTTGTTTTTTTTTTAACAGTGAGCATCCTTATGCTATTATGGGCATCATATTGACCCCCACAGAGTGAGGGAGGACATGGGGGGCTTAGAAAGTGGCAGGGAGCACTGCTCTCTGCCGCTTTTATTTTTACATTTTACAATGAGGGAGCTGCGCGCCGGTAACTCCATCCTTATAATAAACTGAACGAACAAACGAACACTAATATTCAGTGTTTTTTTGTTCGTGTGATATTTCTATTCATTCATTCGATTTTCTGACGAATTAATGGATGAAATTCCCGTTCGCATGCCGAAATGTTTAACTGGGTATGTGCGGGAATTTCATAGCTCTATCTAATGTGGGCAGATGATGTTTCCCACAGGGACTTCATCTACCCACACAAAGATGGTGGCGCCCAGAACCTAGATCCGGGTACAAAATAAAGTTTAAAAACTAGGTAATATGGGGTGCTTAGGGGCATTTGGAGGTGACTAGGGGGTCAATTAGAAAACAAAACGGGATTCGTCCATGACCGTGCCACTTTAAAAATGCCAAAAATGTATGTATTAGGCAGTGTGTGAGTGTGCATGTACAGATGTATATATTAGGCAGTATGTGTGTATGGGTGTGTGTATGAGGCAGTATGTGTGTATAGATGTATGTATTAGGTAGAATGTGTGTATTGATGTTTGTATTAGGCAGTATGTGTGTATGGGTAAAGTCCCTTCTAGGAAATTGCAAATCACTGCATTCCTAAATTCATCATGGTTTTGAATATTCAAAAGTATGTTAGCTATACAGCTTACAGTTTGCTCTATATTTGCACATTACTATAAATTATATTAAATGGTGCAGAGCTCTTATAAATGCAGTATCATTAAAGCATGAATGACCAAAGAATTTGTTAAGGAAACTATTACATTGAGTTATTTTTTGAGAGAGCAGGTAGTTAAAAAGTTTACATAAGTAATTAACTACTTAATTGGTTAACCTGGGATGTTTGAGAAGTTTATCTGGTAATAAAATGTGGATGGGCAGAATGTGTTGAAAATTTAATGTTATTCTTAATATATTAGTCTTGACGTATCCTTTTTACCAAAGGCCTGTAAGAAATTGATATGCCAAACTGCAATATTGTATATAACTTTCTGTGTATGTGACTGGTTTCACAAGTTGGGGTCATTTACTTGATAACAGTGTGTTAAGGATCAAAGCGTTCAGTTGCATTTTACACCACTCAGCTAAGACAAAAGCTTACATCCCTCCAGCAGTTCTCCTGCCAACCAGTTTTAACATCTAGGTGTAACCATGGAAGTGTGTGTTTTCCAAAGCAATCCTGTCCAATCTACCAAGAAAACTAACCAACTGGTCACTTCTTTCACAATGTTACAGTATGGTTGGAGGGAAGAGATCAAAGGGAAAGACTTGTGTAAAGACAGAACTCTCGGGATAAACCACTTTTGGGAGGGAAAGGGGATTCAAGGGACTTGTAGTTTATTACAAGAATCAGTCTTTAAAAGGACAACATCCAAGGAAGGCGCTCTCTTTGTCTCTTTTGGAGAGGACAGCGCAGCAAGCACAGGTGTCTGTCCCCAATTACTACCAAGATGAAGGCACAAGGGGAAGACCTCAATTGAAATGTTCAAGTATTGCCCTTTTATTATGTATCTTTTGATTATGTACTGGATTTAATGTATAATGTGTAATGTGTATATCCTTTTAAAATCTAACAGTATCCTTAAATTAATATTGACAATACATTTTATTATACACTTGTGTTTGTGTCTTATTTGTCACACATTCCCTAAAAGAATATCCTTGTAAGAGGGTCATAATTTCTTACAGGCCTAAGAAAGTACAATACTTAGAATTCTAAAGCTCGCTAGAGGGAGAGTACAGTCAACAGCCTGAGCTTTGATCTTCTGTAAATCCTACAGCTAGCTGCAATCAATCACCCTGCCAAGAAAGAATCAATGATATTTTACGTCTCTGCAGGGAAGTTATTAAATATAAATGCAAAAAAAATGTACTTACACCATAAATAAATAAAGCACTACGGGGACCCCATTTTCATGCTAGACATGTGAACAGGGATGAAACTAGTGTTTCACACATGTAAATAAAAAAGATGCATTGCATCTGAAAGTATAATGAAAAAAAATATATAAAAAGACTGAGCAAACTCCCTAAATTTGGGAAAGATTTAATTCGATGTGGGCACTCATTCAACATGCATAATGATATACTTTCAATTTTGTAATTTGACTGAACCAGTAAATAATGGTTTATGGACTTAAAGATTCGTTTTGATCTTAACTGCTGTTTGTCTAAATTTGGGCTGATTAGGTGATTGGTTGAATTTCCGATTTTAGAACTGAAATGTTTACGCATACAAACAAACTGAATTGAGCAATGGCTCAGCACGTTCGTTTTGGTTTTGGATTCTGAAGTTTGCCTCTGGCGCCCAAAAAAAAAAAAAAAAAATTATTCATGGAAAAAAATATATAACTGATGGCTAGGGGTCAGTCACTAAATTATATTAATCAGAGATCCACTGATCTATTTATAAATATATATATTTTTTTCACCTGAAAGTAATATTGTGTGGTCTCATTTTGATAAAACAGACAAGTTAAAAAGACCATAAAATAATTTCAGCTGTTTTTTTATTCACAGTGGTGCAAGATGTTCTCTGAAATGTCTGAGTGGTCCATTCCAAAAAATGTTTTTGTCTTTTAAATTTGTAATAATTCTGAGGATATTTTTTTAAGCAAATCAAGTTGTTCATAATTATTATAAGTTTTGGTAGCAGGTGATCAATTCTTCCTACTCTTCTACATCCTCTCTTCCTTTGTGATGAGGGTCATTAAATAGTATATATATCCCCCAAATCCTCTATCAGTAAGAGGGTCATGTGTTGGGGTTCTTCCAATTTCCTTATCAGACATTCAGTTGGGTGTGGGTTAACTTATGAAGGTTTATTTATTAGGGTGAGAATTGCCAGGGACTCAGCGTGAATTAAAAGTGAAATTCAAAATTTAGATCAAAATAGCTGGAAAAATTCAGTAAATAAAGTCATGGTTGTGGAAAGTGTTCCATAAACTTGCACTTAAACATTTCTTTTACAAATTAGAATAGACATTTAAAACAGGTGCACCGTAAACTAGTTGCCTTCACTGCACACTTAAAAAGGTACTCTTTGACTAAATTATATTAGAATTATCTTTTTAAAGGTTGATCAAATAGGAAGTATAGCATTGGTGACTGGAAATATAGTATGTATGATGTGGCTGACCTGGTCAAGTGGTCTGAATGTACAAAGTGCCTTCTTTGAATGTTTTAAGCCCATTTTCCTCAAATGTGTGTTTTAAATGTTTTAAAATTATTTTTGGTGCATTTTCAACAATACAGACATAGGTAAGGATGCCACAACAGCATATGCATGAGGTACATTCACATTTCGGTTGTCCCATAGGTTGGACCGAGTTAAGCTGTGCACTTTTTATATTAACATGGGCTATGTAGTTCTATCGGGGAGTCTGGGAGTGGAATGTGTTGGGTATGGCTAGTGTCGTCCCAGTGGGACTCTTAGACTGTGTTGAGACACTGGTACAGGGTATGGGCTTAGTAGCTGCCTAGCCTCCTGCGTGGCGTAAGGTGTGTTAGGTTAGGTAGCGGAGTGAGGGCTAAGCGTTTACTTTTCGTCTATGTGAGAATGCAGTGTGGTTCGGAGCTCAGGTGTTTGTGCCTTCGCTGGGCTTGGCCTGACGTGGCTGCATATAGGGGTCGTGTGACTCTTTTAAGCTAGGCCAGCAGTTCTGTGTGGAGGCTCCAATGTTTACCATTCCCTTTAACCCGGGGCATTTAGGAGGGGAGGACCCCTGGTCTGGGCGCTAGGCAACCGCCTTGCCGCTGTGGGACCAATGAGTCAATGAGAGCAGATTGTGAGTAACTTAGCTTGTCAGTGAAAAGGCAACACAAACAGCAAATAAAATAACATTAGGCTGGCTTTGTGGCCAATGCAGACTTCAGGATGTGGGTCTCGGGAGCGTGGTGGCTGGTGCCGTGGCATCGTTGGACAATCCCAAGGTGGTCTCTCCCAGGTTAGCGATCTTGTAGTATTGGTCGCCTTTGGTCACTCATAATGTCCTGGGGGTTGCCCATTTGTATGTGAGGCCTGCTGTTTGAAGGGTGCTCTTGCGCCATAAAAGAGTGTTTTTGCTCAGGTCCTGGAAGAAGGTGAGTCGGTGCGTTTCAAAGTTGTGTGGTGTTTTCCCTTTAATGGCCGTCATCAGGGCTATCTTATCCGTTAGGGATTGGCATCTTAAGATGATGTTGCGTGGGGCTGTCTTTGGTGCCTGCTGGGGTTTGGCGATGCGGTATACGCCGTCAAACATGAAGTGTTTCGACTGTCTGTTGGGAAGGAGTGCGGCCACTAAGCGTCTTATAAAGTGGGGCAATTCATCCGGTGGTACCGCTTCTGATACCCCCTGATTTTGATATTTTTTCTCCTGCCCCTGTCATCTAGTATGGTGACTTGTCTGATGGTGTTGGCTTGTGCAGTTTGCATCTGGTTGACCGTGTCTTTAATGAGTTGAGGTCTTGGCGTAAGTCTCTCACCTCTTGTTCCACGGCTTGGGTGCGGGCCGACACCGCTTGTACCTCCGCCACCAGCCCTTTCAGGTCAGCTTGCCACATTTGCTGTAGGTTCCGTTGGAGTCCTGCCAGCATGTTCTGAATGTCCTGCTTTGTTGCCAGTGTTTAGTCATCAGCGGTTTGTATGTGTGCGCTGTCTTCTGCCATGCTGTGTGTGGACCTCTCGGGTGAGACCGCTTTGGCGGCTTGGGTCCGTGCAGGCTGGGGGGATTGCAGCATGCTGCCTATGTCCCGGTGTGGTTTGGGAGCACTCAGGGTTAGTTTGTGGGATCTCCGTCCCATTTCTTCCGGGGTGTAGAAGTCTGTCTCAGCGTATTGAGAACTCACCCCGAGCCACGATGTCGGTTCCCTGGTCAGGTATTGTTCGCATGTGCGGTAGGCCCCAGGTCCCTTGGTTCAGCATTTTGTGCCCGGTGTTTAAAAAAAAAAAAAAGGCATCTGCGGGATCCGCCGGGTGTCGGGAATGTACACATGCAGTTCGTTTCAGCCGATGGACTTTAGGTTCTGATTTATTGCTAGTTTTTTTGTTCTGGTCTATCGGAGCTGCTGTAAATGACGCCCTCCGTGTTGCGCCGCTAGCTGCGCCCCCTCAAATGTGTTTTTTAACCAAGAATTCTGAATCATAAATTATCAACGTGGGAAGTGTGCCTTTCATGAATTAACCAATAATATTCTACATATGTACCAAGAAAGTACTAAACATACATGGAAAAGTATCTGCAACAAAATATTTGACCTTACTAAAAAAGTTAAAATTTACTGCCCTGTTTCATAATAAATATACAGCATATTCCAAGATGTGATTTGTAATAGAATTTTGTAACATGACATTTATTACATATTGTTAAGGACCAAAAGGTCAAATCTTAGTACAACCTGAAGAAATGAGCAAAATATTCATGAGCGACTATTGACTTGTGTACATTTTATGTGTTGTGTCCTAAAGTTTGAAAGCTATCATTTATCTTCTTTCTACTCTGACATTTTTGTATATCTTGCTGAGCATCATAGCTCGCAAACTCTCATCTGAGACGTTGCAGCATTCCAGCTTGCCAAAAACCTTTTTCGTTTTTTTTTCTTTTGCACTTTACCAGAGTTGACTCTGTAATGTAATAAAAGAGGGGAATAACAAAGAAAAGTCTGGGGATTACAACATGCAGGTTTTCAATTAGAGCACCTATTCCCATTTTAATTAGCTGTCAGACATGTGGCTGAAATAATAAGATAAATACATAGGTGTTCAAATTTATGTTCTAGGAAATCTTATGAAAAATAATATTGACCTCATTACCTTGTATTGGAAAAAAACAACATATTTGTCATTTAAATAAATGGGATACATTTTTTCTTTATATAATAATAATGATAAAAAAATATGTATTAAAAATAAATAAAAATAAATAAATAAAAAGATATATATATATATATATATATATATATAAAAGTTTTTTTGAAAGAAGACCTCTCCAGAAAGTATTTTTGAAATATCTAAAGGGAACTACATTCAATTTACTTTAATTTATCTCAGAAATTACATATTATTAAACATATTATCATATAATTCAAGCATAGTGATAGGTAAATGAACTGGAGAACTGAATAATTATTCCAGGTCGGCCACATGAAACCAATTCAGTTATAATCTATCTCGAACTACATTTGTATCTGAATGAAGTTCTTATCGATCCATTAGAATGGAATCATTTATGATAAAAGTAGTATATTATATAGTTGTTTTTGAATGTTTAGGTGGATGGATTATTCTTCAATTACAACTATATTTATTATAATATGAACTTTTTTAATAGCATATATACACTGATATTAAGAATTATGGTATGAGATTATGCATAACACTTGTTGCACAAATGGTTATCACTTAAGAAATCGAAATCAATCTCTATTGAAATGGAATATTTGTAAACACTTATATATAAGTGTAATACGGTCATTTGCAGTCTAAATATTGTATATAAATGCACTCTGCACAATATTTTTATAAGGTTATGTTATGAGAATCACAATGAATTGGTTATTATTGTTGCTCAAATTTTTAGACACTTTTTGTCACTATAATTTACTATGTAATTAATTAGTTTGGAAGGAGGAGATGGAAGAATGTAATAAAATAATGTGAAAGATAATGATAAAATATCGATTTTGGCAATGGGAATATATTGTAAGTTTAATATATCTTAGACCTCCTTGAGAGTATTGTTTAGATTCACCTTTCATTTGATATCCATCATCTGGGCTGTCATTCTTCTTACAGGATTTATCTATGATTATATTCAGCTGTTGGGTGAAAGTATGTGACTTTATGTATAATTATTATCCAAGTGGTAGCAGTATCACTTTAAGTGTCTTGTAATTTAGAACGAGACATTTAGTAACATAATTAATGATTTATATGTGAGATGTTCGGCTGAATGGTAATTGGCAGTATTACGCGTGCACTTGGTTACGCATGCATTCTGGGTGGGATATGGACTTAAGCGAGTGTGTTAGACTGTCCGAAAGTATGATTGCGTGATTGAATAAAATCAATACAGCGCATGTGCCTGGTCGCGCGTGTGCGTTAGGTATTATCCGTCGGGCCTGTTAGGAAATATATTCTAATACGTTAGATTGAATCACATGATTGGTATCATGTGACCGACCTGGAAATACAAGCAATTGAAATGTACCGGCATCCCTTGAATCAGTATTAAATTAAACGCCTGACGATCGGAATTTCTTTATTAATTGATTATATTGTCCTGTGGAAACTGACAGCCCTGATGTATTGGATAAGCAACTGGAAAAGGTATGATTGGAAATGAATGATGTTCACTAGGTGATTATATAGTTAATTAAGTAATTGAGTTAATTAATCTTGTTATGTCTTCATCTTGTTATGTCACATGTTTTGGCACTTGTTAATTAAGATATACACCTATATATTGTATTGCTGTGTATGTGTTTAGTAGCTTGACAAAGACCTGAGGGTCGAAACGTTGTACTGTGGTGCTTGGGTCCAATAAAATTGCCTATTTTTGGAAGACTTTTGGAGTGCCTGGATTACTTTCTACATTTAAATTCTACCTTTGGTCCTTCTTGGTACTGGGACCGGTCCGGTCAGCACCCAAGGATTCCTGAGAGGGTTTGAGTGCAGTTCCACTACCTATGTATGGATAATCTACATTCTGAGTGATGGAGTATAACTGCCCAAAGACTACAGGAAAGTGTTCCCCAATCGCTAAGGTGAGTCTGTGGGGGGTTGCCCTAGGTGAAGCACTGTGTACCACAGCTGCCAGAAGCAGAGAGCCTAGTGATTAGAACCCATTATTAGGACTAAAAAAGTCAGAAAGTTTTTCAGGAAGAATGGACTGGAAAAACACTGAGGGAATAAGGTAAGGGGGGCCTTTTGCAAATTAGAGGTTTTGAACCTGTCCAATGGAAGCTGTGGAGGATATTACCCATGAGTACGTTTTGCAATGGATATGGCTGGGGAACAATAATGTATTATAAATTGTTTTTCTTAAACTGCGATTATTATGTACACATTTTTATTGCCAAAACTTTGAATTTTTTTTTTTTTATAATAAATGAGATTTGTTATGTACGTCATATCAAATTAAGCCCTTTTGCCCTTTAAAAAAGGAATATAGGGGGCAGGGCCTGACTGGCAAGGTGAGTGGTGGCATGCAGCATGAGCTCCTGGAGATCTATTACAATAGAACTTCTTAAGCTGGGTTTAACTACACAATTCAGACACCCGACAACCCTGTTGTCCCACTGCAACCTGGGGGTTACCAATATGAGCTTTTGGCACCAGATCGCCCGGTCAGCATCTCACTAGATCAAACCTGAGTCTTAGTTGTGGCCTACCACGCAACACGGGAGTGAGGTAGATGGCCGATCCCTCTATCCACAAGCGACTGAGAACATCCTAGTGAGAGACCTTGGCCCCCCCCGCAGGTGAGGGATATCTCTTCCAACACTGGTGCACCTGCCCCGCTGCATCCTCTGGGTGACTACGAGAGTCAAGCGCCTACCAACAAAATGGCTGCCGTGCTGGATCATACAACCACGGGCACCTTGCCTCAAGCGCACACACACGAGGGCCCATTCCTTAATTCGAGACATTCGATCTCGTATGTGTGCAGTTCTGGGCAAAACTCCAGAAACAGAGACTTACCTACACTCGTAAAATCCAAGCCGTGATCCCGCAGAACTGACTAGCTCAACAACCTCGCTCTTATGCTCATCACCAGCGTGTTACTGGAGGGAAGCTGAAGGGGAGCAGAAGCGGTGTAACCTTGAGAAGCTGCAGGGGAGGGAGTGGGAATCCTCGACATACTTGCCGCATATGCGCCCGGCAAAAACACGGTGCTGGTGAGAAGCGCCAGAATCAAACCTCACCCTGACCCCCCAGCAGAGCTAGGGCCTTTACTGAAGCACGCTTGGTCCTTTTCCACACAGTGCCCTGACAGGTTGTCTCTCCGGTACGCCTGGCGGCGATACCCAGCAGCAGCACCTGGCGGCCCTGCCTCACGAGCGGGCATCGGCTGATTCCCTTCCCTCTCCCAGTGACTCTTACCCATGCAGTTATGGGAGACCTGTACAGTCTTTGGGCCAGAAGAGTCTACCACGCGGGGACTTCGCTCTACCTCTGCAGGGCATCGGCTGAATGGAGACCGGGACTTTATCTCCTGGCATAGAGCCTGCCCACCACGTATAATTCTAGCACACGCAGAGTATTTATTTTGTTCCTTTCATTATTGACATTTCATGTTCTGACCAACTACACTTATTGTCAATACATATGTGAGACAGGGGAGACCATGCCATATAACTAACGGCTGCTATTATAATTGTTTTATGCAGTAGATTTAGCCTTTGCTTTATGATGGCTGAGGTATGCAGTCCTTATGCTATATTACATCCTGATTGAATAGATTGCTGGTATTATGCTCTATTAGCAACTAGCTACCCATTGAAAACTACTTTACTACCACTAGCTTGTAATGCAGTAACCTATTGTTAAACAGTTTGACTGAAATCTATGCCATAGCTAGCATCCTGTTTTGTTTTCTTTGTTTTGTTCTTTTTACTGTGAAAAACTTAGTGTGCGATACAGCTTTTACACCCTACGTAGCAAGTAATGTTAAGCTCAATTAATTTCAGCAACGTGCTTATTAAGCTAGTTAAGCAAGCCTCACTAGCCTGTTTCTTATCATTATAAAAATGTGCACTGTCTTTCTATGCCATTTACTTATATTTCCATGTTTGATATCCCATAACTTGACTTTGCTGTTGTGGCATCGCAACTAAGACTGTACCTACCTATGTGCACCGAAAAATAACGAATGTTAAAAAAAGGGAATATAATATCTATTGTTGCAATAAACGGGAAAGATGTGTCTTCCTGCTAGCTGGTAAACAGCCCACATAACTAATATATTTCCCTCATAAATATTTGGTCTAGAAAACAACACTGGTACAATTTAATAAAACATTATGGGAAGAAAAGCATGTTTTTATTAGTATTTAATTTTTTGTATTTTTTTTATACTGATGCATTCTCATTATAATTAGATTTTTTAAAAAGCATTCTCATTCATGTTTTTATAGAATAATAAACTATTTCCTTAAAAATGAGGTTTGAAAGCATTTTTGATGTTTTAGGTATACCCATCGTAAGTTTGTTATTTATCAGAAAATGAGAATGACTGGCTGCTTTCTGTAGTATGTTTATACAGTGACCTTCATATAATGACAGAAGATCCTTCCTGGTTTCAAAGTAACCTTTTCAAAGCTATCACTTATCTGCCTTGCAATTTTAACAAAAATGCTATAAATAAATAATGCATCGTAGGATGTTTATTTAAAACGAACGGTAAGATATTTTTGAGCAGCAATTGCTTATATTCTGTTGGTGGTTGGTTTATATACATAATATATTCACAAAGACTATAATGCTTAAGTGACTTACTTGAATTCCCAAAGAACAAAGAAAATTGTTATTTTTTAATTGCTCTGGGCATAAGATCCCTTAATTGGGAATTAAAGGCACCTGAGGGATTTTTAAACAGATACAGCAAAATTGAACAGTGGAAACAGTCTGGGATTAATATTTTAATTGACTTGGGAAAATGTAATAACTCCGATATCTTCCTTTCTAAAAATCACACAGGGGCCAAAACTTGCTGGAAGATTCCGTTTATTAAGTGGAGCAGAAAGATATTTGCTGAAGGTATTACTGTTCTTTTTTTCTTATTACATTGTGAATATAACAATGAGCCAGAACGATAACCTTCCATTCTATTGCAGAGTAACAGTGACAGACACAATACTCATACGGGTTTATTCAATAACCTCTAAATAGTAGTGAAATTACACATGAAAGGCACAATTTTACCTGAATTAACCATGTTGTTGATGTATTAAGGGGTTGGAGAATTTTTCCTGATCAACTATTTTTGCACGAATTTTGCCTCTTGTTTTTTTAGTCTAGCAGTTATTTGGGGTCCTGTTCTTGAGACCTAATAGGGCTGAGTTAGAATATATGTTGATATCTGGGTGCCAACTAGACTGCAATTTAGCCGAATATGATCGGGTGATTGGCTGAATTCTTGAACTCTGAGCCAAAATGTACCCAATCAGAACATGTCCTGTTTGGGATCATGATTCCGAATTCTGCCCGTGTGCACCAAAAAAAAGAGATGATTGCTAAAAATTAAAACAAGATGATTAATAGTTGGAGACAGTCACTAAGTGAGCAGTGAGCAATAAAGGAAAGAAATGAAAAGCAGAAAAGAAACCTCCTCTATATGTATATATTATATATTTAATAAATACATTTTTTGTTGCTCCTCCTGTATCACAATATATTGGTTACTATGTCCTACCTTGATCTGTGAAAAATATATGAATTAGGCAGCAAGAAGAAAGGTCTTATGTCTTCTGTGCGACGATCAGAAAGCGATCATAACTGGAGAAATGTTTATTTTTTTCCAAAACAAAATCGAGTTTTGCTTCTCATATCTCTCCTGACTGCTATGGAGAAGAAGACTAAATCTTAAAGTCTTCTCAGGCAAGGGTTCAAGTAACATCAGTGACCTGCTGCTGAATAGTCCCGGCCTAGTATGTAGGTGATGCCGAATCCTCATTACTCTACCTCCTCCTCCGTGGAACTCCTCAATTTCAGAAACAATTCCTAATACGGGAGGCCTATATCCGCACCTACTGACAAAAGACCTTGAGACTTCAGCAATCAAAGGTGACATAATCTACCTGATGAAAAATATTTGATGGTTTTTCAACGATTTGCCAGGGTTGATGAACGAAATTACCGCGTTCACGACCAGAATACAGGCAGCAGGAGCACATTTCTGCCATGGCCCAAAGGTAGACGGGAATGACAGAACAGGTGTCCCAGCAACAGGCCCTGACTTCAAGCACTACTGTATTGCCTGGATACACTAAATGATTACTGGAGGTGCAAGAATGTAAAGATTATGGGCATAACCAAAGCTCTGGATGATAATTAATAACTGCATTTTACTCATTGCCTGCTGGTGACCACACTGCCACAACGGCAAGCTAAAATGGCACATATCATCAAGAGTGCCTGCAGATGTCCCCAGGGATGTTTTGATCCTTTTTTATTCATTTAAACATAAGAAGATGGTGAATTTGAGTCCTCACATTCTTGCAAGACCTCTGGATTGGCTATGATCCTTCCAAGCTGTCACGAAAAAGCTCCATGGTGCCCACATCAGTTACTGATTGGGACTAGCTCACAGTATCTAGGCCACGAAAGATGGCAGCCTGTATAAACTCACATCCATGACAAATAATGCTTTATTCCTGCAATCACTGGGCCTGGTTGTAACAATGGATACTCTTATACGTGGGACATTTGTATAGTCCCTTTTGTTCCTGAACTGCGACTGCCAGAGACACGGGATGAGTCGGACTATTGTTACTATCAATGATGTCTAATTTATCAATACCTGCATATGTTTCACTCACTATGCAGAATATCCCTATCCTATATTTCTAATGATTTAATGTGATGCTGCTGCCAGAGTACTGCTTAATCTTTCTCGTATCCCCACCCCCTGCTCTGGGTTTTGGAGCACTATCATCAGCTGGCACATAAGTAGTCCTAAATGTTCAGTTAAGTTTGCAGTAAGGCTCATTCATTTGAGCTGTCTCATTAGTATTATTTTCCATTGATCTACTTGATAATTCAGATTTGTATTCATATTTCATAACCTTCAAAAACAGGTACTGTTTTATAAAATACCAGTCATCAGTCACCAGTCGCTATCGCTGTACCATATTTATGCTAAGAAAATTAACGAATGGAAAAAAATAAATTAAATATAATAGACACAAAGAAATGGTACCATACTTTTTTTTGCCATTATACAACAAGCTAGCCCAGGGGTCCTCAAATTCTGGCCCCCCAGATATTGCTGAACTACAACTCCCATGATTCTCTGGCTATCTATGTAATTCAAAGAATCATGGGAGTTGTAGTTCAGCAACATCTGGGGGGCCGGAGTTTGAGGACCCCTGGGCTAGCCCCTTCCTCTGTATATGTCAAACACTTGTTTCTCGTTTTGGTGTATTAGCACACTCTGTGCATTCTACTATCTTCACATTTCAATGCATATTTAAGAAATCTCTTGACATCCTCCCTATATGATTTTTAAATTGAATTCTAGTTACTTATTTACATGGAACCTGTAAAGGTAAATTTGTGTGCGTACATTCACGTCACTGTTTGTTGCCTTATTTTGCCGCCGGATATTATCCACAGCGTATTTGTCCCTGTTAGCTTTTCTGCCTCTCACTTCACAACATTCCTTAGGCGAGTGGGTATTGGATGCACTTTGATAAACAATGCTGAAATGACAGATTTAGGCTCTAAATGAAATTGTGTTCCATAAACTGTGAAACAAAGACTCATAACTCACCTTCAGTACATGCATTTCTGTAAAATTATCTCTCATGGTTTGATCTATACTGTATCATTTTACTGAGTGGCCTCGTGTGCAATATCAATCAAACCCAAAGAAGATGGCTGGGAATCTCATTTAAAATCACAGAATACAAATCACAGATTCACCTGCCAAAGAGAAAGGAATATGCTCCAAAAGTCACAGCTTCAATCTTCTCTGATTACAGCTGAATCATTCTCAGTAGACTGTAAAACATAAAGTTTTACAGTACCCAGATTTTACTTTTTGAGATATGTTTGCTTACTTCCAGGCATATTTTCTCCATGTGACTTAGTAGAAACCAACAGTAAATTTCATTTTAATCAGGTTTTATGCAGCGCTGTGTAGTAAACTTTAGATCTTGCGTGGCTGCACACTGATCGGTCATGAGATGCCGTATGATGTCCTATGACATATCTGGGCAGTTTGTAAATGAATAGCTTCAAATGCAAGCAAGATATTACTCTACTAAACAGGAGTATTCACCACGATTGTCAGGAATCCACTAAGGAACTATAAAAATTAGGCCGACACAGCTGAAATGGAAAAATACTCCAAGTTAACTATGTTTTGTAATCAGCTCTTATAGCCTTAAAGTCATCAAAAAACCTTTAGCTTAATGAAGCAGTTTTGGTACATAGACCATGCCCCTGCAGTCTCACTGCTCAATTCTCTGCCATTTAGTGAATTAAATCACTTTGCTTATGCAGCACAGTCACACCTCCCTGCATGTGACTTACACAGCCTTCCTAAACACTTCCTGTAAAGAGTCATCTAATGTTTACACTTCCTTAATTGCAAATTCTGTTTAATTTTAGAATTTCTTTTCTCCTGCTCTGTTAATAGCCTGCTAGACCCCACAGGAGTCTCCTTTTGGGATTACAGTTAAATTTACAGAGCAGGAGAGGAAAACATTTAGAGCAAGTTACATCTGATTTAAAAATTAAACAATTTTTTTCATGCACGCTGTGTGAGTCACTACAGCAGGAGGTGTGTCTAAAGCTGCATAAACAGAAACAAAAGTGATTTAACTCCTATGTGGTAGAGAATTGGGCAGTGAAACTTCATAGGCATGATCTATACACTAAAACGGCTTCAGTAAGCTAAAGTTGTTTTAAAAACAATAGAGTACCTTTGCATATGATATTCCTGGGTGAATTTTCTATTCATTAACCCCTTAGTGACCAGGTCGTTTTTCAATTTCCTTACCGTTAAGGACCAGGGCTCTTTTTACATGTCTGCAGTGTTGGTGTTTAGCTGTAATTTTCCTCTTACTCATTTACTGTACCCACACATATTATATACTGTTTTTCTAGCCATTAAATGGTCTTTCGAAAGATACTATTATTTTCGTCATATCATATAATTTACTAAAAAAAATGATAAAATATGATGAAAAAAATTAAAATAAAACACACTTTTTTGAACTTTGACCCCCAAAATCTGTTACGCATTTCCAACTGCCAAAAAACACCCATGCTAAATAGTTTCTAAATTTTGTCCTGAGTTTAGAAATGCGCAATGTTAGCATGTTCTTAGCTTTTTTTTGGAAAGTTATAGGGCTATAAGCACAAGTAGCATATTGCTATTTCCAAACCAATTTTTTCAACATTAACGCAAGTTACATTGTAACACTGATATCTGTCAGGAATCCCTGAATAACCCTTCAAATGTATATATTTTTAAAAAGAAGACAACCTAAGGTATTAAACCTGGGGTATTTTGAATCTTTTCATGCAGCCATTTTACCACTAATCTATGCCAAATTAAAAAAAAAAATTTATAATAATTGGTGATTTTTTTTTGAGACACACAGCAATTTAAGAATATATGTACTGAGAACTTTAAGGGTTACTGCCAAAGAACACCCCAATATGTGTTCAGCAACATCCCCCAAGTACAGTGATACCACCCATGTAGAGGTGTGTGGGGTTCTCTGGGGGCTAAAAGACCTTATTTGGAGGGTGCGCATTCCAGTTTTCCAACTTGGCATTTTCACAATTAGTCATCATGCACCCATGTCCCGTTTGGCCGGACAATATAATTTACCCCCATCAAACCATAAATTTTTCAAAAGTAGACACCCTAGGGTATTTCAAATGGTGGTATTTTAACACTTTCCATGCACTAATTCTACCACCAGTCACTGTCAAACATTTGGGTAGTCATTTGTTTGTGATATTCTTCTCTCACATTGTACTTTAGGCATGTACTTTAGCTCCTGTTAGGTGTTACTGCCAAATATGTGTTCAGCAACATCTCCTGAGTACAGCGATACCACCCATGTATAGGGCAGTGATGGCAAACCTTTTTGAGCCTGAGTGCCCAAACTGCAATACATGCCAACTTTTGTTTCCTCAAAGTGCCAACACGGCAATTAAACCTGAATACTGAGGTTTAAATTTAGAAAAAATAACTTGTACAGTTGTCCGAACTAATTAACTACTTTCGTTTTAAAAGACAAACACAACAGAGAGTTCAATGATATAAATTTTAAATAATAATATAAATAGATAAATTTAAGCTTATATTTATTAATATCTCCAACAAATGCAATACATACACACACAGATTGCTGAATACGTACACAGACAGTCTGCTGAATACACACACACACAGACTGCTGAATACACACAAACAGACTGCTGAATACACACACAAAGACTGCTGAGTACACACACAGACTGCTAAATACATACATACAGACATACACAGACATACATACATACTGACATATATACATACTGACATACACACACACACACACACACACACACACACACAGATAAGACACATACATACAGACATACATACTGACATACACACACATACATACATGCATACATACATACTGATAGATATATACATACATACACACATACATACTGACATGCACACACACAGACATACATGCATACAGGGCCGTCTATAATATGAATAGGACCCTGTGAAAGCATTTTCTTGGGCCCCCTAGGTACTGACATACACACACAAACATACTGACACATACACACACAGACATACTGACATACACACACAAACATATTGACACACACACACAGACATACTGACATACACACACACACTGACATACACACACAAACATACTGACACGTACACACAGACATACTGACATACACACACACACACACACACATAAATTTAGCACCATCCAGGTTCTTACCTTTTTATGGAGGGTGGTTTCCCTGGGGTCCAGTGGCAGACTGAGGCAGTTGGGAGTTATCCTCAGGAACTACCCTCCTTCTGCCTTCCGCTTCCCGCGTGGCTATTATCTCCGGTGGGAGGAAGTGGCACTCACTTCCTCCCAGCCGGTACAGGAAGGGGCCCGGTCGCGCTGTTTAAGCGTCACACTGCCCGACCGGGCCCCTGCTCACACATGCTCACCGGGTGGCACTTAGTGCATGCCGCACCGCCGGGTAAATGGGGGCTGCGCAAATGATGGGGCCCACGGGGCAGCTGCTCCATTTGCCCCGCGCTAAAGATGGCCCTGCATGCATACACACATACATACTGATATATACATACATACACACATACATACTGATAGATATATACATACATACACACATACATATTGACATACATACTGACATACACACGGACAGACATACATACACACATACATACTGACATGCACACACACATAAAGATAGACACATACACACATACAGACATACATACATGCATACTGACATACATACACACACACATACATGCATACTGACATACATACTGACAAACAGACATACATACATACATGCAGACACATACATATACACACACACACACCTCATTTATCAGTCACCCTTCTCTTCCTTACCTTTTCGTTGCAGGAGGATGATGGGAGCGGATGCCTCTCCTCTCCCCGCCTGTCTTTCTCCCCCCACGTGGAGTAAGCTGGGAGGAAGTGACCAGCCTTCACTTCCTCCCAGCAGCACTTGCGGTGCAGCCGCAATTTTTTTTAAAGGAGCCCGGTCGTGTTATTACGCGGCCGCAGCGCTGACCGGGCCCCTGAAGATATAGGGCTCATCAGGTGGCCCTAAATGCTTGGGCCAACTGATGGGCCCTGGTGCAGATGCACCTGCGGCAGTTTCGCCGCTCCACGTGGGGCCCGGGTGGTAGGGTCCCCCAGGGCCACCGGGCCCGTGACAACCATCATGGTTGTCACCCCTGATGGCAGCCCTGGTGGTAATTGTTACATTTTCATTTTTACACACACATTGCTTTTTGACTGGGATTTAGGAGAGCCTGTTCTTGGTTATTGCAAGAAAACACTCCATGTTGTTTTCTGCAAGGCCTCCTTAGTACACCTATGCCCCCCATGCATAGGTTTGCCAGGATTTTGGGACGGTCCAGTTACAATTGTATGACTTGTAATTTGATTTGAAATTGAGAGTATTTCTTCTGATAGGCCTATCTTTAGCTTGGGGCTTATCAGTTTTATTTATTGCCATGGAAGTGGCCTTGATGCACACTGGCTTCCTTGTTCTCTCAGCTCTGCCACGTACAGGGACCTCCACAGTCCCCTCAGTGTGGATAGTGGTAAGAAGGTACACATCCTTCTTGTCTCTGTACTTAACTTAACTGAGGTCTCTCCCCTTTGTAGCCGGGTGCATGCTAGTTGTCCTGGGAAACCTGCGCGGTTCTTTTTTATTGTACCGCGAGCTAATGTTTCAAAACAGTACAGTAGCTTGAACAAAGGGACACTTGTATAAAAATTGTCAGTATACAAGTGGTACCCTTTGTTCATCAGGGGGAATATCAGGTCCCAGACAATCTTGCCACTGGTTCCCATATGTTCTGGACAACCTGGAGGGTCAAGGTGGCTATCCTTTTCCTCGTACACATGGAAGACCTGAGTATACCCAGTCTCGCTATCACAGAGCGTATACACCTTTACACCATACCTAGAGCGCTTGGAAGGAATATACTGCTTGAATCCCAGCCTTCCCTTATACTTCATCAGGGATCATCCACGCATATATTCCTTCCAGGTGTATAAGCCTCTGCAAACCTGGCAGCAAAGTGGTTAATCAGGGGGCGGATTTTATACAGCCTGTCAAACTGAGGATGCTCCCTAGGGGGGCACAGGCTGTTTTCGCTGATCACAATAACTTTACTTGATCTGTCACAAAAAACCCCACTAAAATAAACCCCTAAAAAAATGCACAGACAGCAAAATAAGTGCTCCTGTGTTAGAGCCTGTGATCTATTCACTGATCACTGGCAGGACAGGGGTTAATAGCTCTGAAAAGAGCTTTTGGGTCTCACAAAAAAAAATTACAAAAAAATGAACCCCTAAAAGGGTGCTATGTGTGTAAGGGTGCTGTATGTGTAACGGTGCTGTTAGTGTGTGTGTGCTCTGTGTGTGTATGTGTATGTGTAAGGGTACTGTGTGTGAGGGTGCTGTGTGTGTAAGGGTGCTGTTAGTGTGTGTGTATGTGTAACGGTGCTGTTAGTGTGTGCTGTGTGTGTGTGAGGGTGCTGTTAGTGTGTGCTGTGTGTGTTTATGTGTAAGGGTGCTGTGTGCGAGAGTGCAGTTAGTGTGAGGGTGCTGTTAGTGTGTTTGTGTGTAAAGGTGATGTATGTGTGTGGGTGCTGTTAGTGTGTAATATGTGAGGTGGGGGTGGGGGGCCGTTTTGTTAACATCCCTGCTTACCTTTTGTATTGAGGGGGGACCGTGCTGCTGACATGCCTGGTGGTCCAGTGGTGAATGAACTCTAGCCCCGCGAGAAGAACCTGGCAATCCTCTCCTGCCTCCCTACATGCCTGTGGGTCGGTGAGGGAGATCTTTGATCTGCCTCACCTGCCCACGGAGGGAGGCACATAGTGCGGGCCGCGGGGATTAGGGTGTGCCTAAGCACACCCGGCACACCCCGTGCGCACGCCTATGCACACTGATCAGAGTCAATATTTTCTAATATTGAACTGATCAGACAAATGGGGATCATACTTACAATAAAATTGTTATTGGGGCAAGCTACGATGAGGCAGGCTAGGGACACCCCCAGAAGCCCCAAGATGCACTGCCTTTAGAAATTCAGCGCCATCTTGGGAGCCACATGGCTGGGAGAGGGAGGGGTATAAGATCTACTATTATATTAATTTTTAAAAAAGTTTTAATATTTATATATTTCTTCACTCAGGCACTCAGCACATGCAGAGCATCGGAAGCCTGCCCGATGAGTTTCCGATGCTCTGCTTTAACTGCCGGGCGCCACATGGAGCAACCTGGAAGTGATCGCCCCGGTGCCCGGCACAAATGAACAGTATTGCACGATGTCTCAACATCGAGGCATCACTGCAATACTATCAGACCGGCTGGAAGCGATCACGATCGCTTCCAGTGTTAAAAATAGTCGCGGACCAGGTACATCCGAGGTCCTTAAGGACCATTTTTGTCGGACGTACCTGGTTTGTCCGCGGTTGGGAATGGGTTAAATAACCAAGTGGTAGTTCAGAGTGAACGCTGCAAGTTACAGGAAAATAGTAAAATATATCTTCTAGTGAGTACTGTTATCAAGATGCTGATTAGACAGCATAATTATTGCACAGGTGTGCCTTAGGCTGGCCGCATTAAAAGGCCACTCTAAAATGTGCAGTTTTATCACACAACACAATGCCACAGATGTCACAAGTTCTGAGGGAGCATGCAATTGGCATGCTGACTGCAGGAATTTCCACCAGAGCTGTTGCCTGTGAATTGCATGTTCATTTCTCTTCCATAAGCTGTCTCCAAAGGTGTTTCAGAGAATTTGACAGTACATCCAACCAGCCTCACAACCGCAGACCACGTGTAACCACACCAGCCCAGGACCTCCACATCCAGTATCTTCATCTCCAAGATCGTCTGAGACCAGCTGCTGCAACCACTGGCGTACATACCACTATGTCACTCTAGGGGGCCCAGCTGTCCTGTGTCCATCTTTTGTGGCCCCGTCCAAGGGGTCCATCGGGTGGCCCATGCTGTTAGGGCCACCCGATGGGTATGGATTGTCAGGGAGCCTGGTCAGCGCTGTGGCGCTTTAACAGCACGACCGGGCCCCCTGTGATGAGATCACATGCTGGCTCCTCCCAGCTATCACTCAGAGCCCGGGTGGGAGGAAGCAGAGGAGAGAGTCAGAGTCCTGCACCTAAAAGGTAAGAAACAGGAGGGTGACTTAAACATTTTGTGTGCGTGTGTTTTTGTTTGTATGTGTGTATGTATGTGTCTTTGTATGTGTGTGTGTGTCTGTCTGTATGTGTCTGTGTGTATGTCTGTTTGTATGTATGTGTCTGTGTGTGTGTGTTTGTCTGTATGTATGTGTCTATGTGTGTGTGTCTGTCTGTATGTATGTGTGTATGTGTGCCTGTCTGTTTGTAAGTATGGATGTATGTGTCTTTGTATGTATGTGTGTCGTGTGTGTGTGTGTTGTCTGTCTGTCTGTATGTATATGTCTCTGTTTCTGTCTGTATGTGTCTGTTTGTATGTGTGTGTGTGTGTGTCTGTCTGTATGTATATATCTGTCTGTGTGTGTGTCTGTATGTATGTATGTATGTATGTGTTCCTGTCTGTTTGTATGTATGTGTCTTTGTATGAGTGTGTGCCTGTCTGTGTCTGTGTGTGTGTGTCTGTCTGTATGTATGTGTGCCTGTCTGTTTGTATGTATGAATGTGTGTCTTGTGTGTGTGTCTATCTGTGTGTATGTATATGTGTATGTGTCTGTATGTATCTGTCTGTCTGTGTCTATGTGTGTGTGTGTGTCTCTATGTATGTATGTGTATGTATGTGTGTCTGTATGTATGTGTGTTTGTGTCTGTCAGGGGATTTGGGGGGGGCGCCCACGGATTAGTTTTGCACCGGGGCCCCATGGATTGTGTGTACGTCACTGGCTGCAACAATCGGTTTGCATAACCAAAGAATTTCTGCACAGACTGTCAGAAACCGTCTCAGGGAAGCTCATCTGCATGCTCGTCGTCCTCATCGGGGTCTTCACCTGACTGCAGTTTCTGAGCCTTATCTGTTGCAGAACATATATTATAGGAAAAAAATCCCTGAAGAAACAAAGAGAATAAATAATTTTAACCAAAAACCCTCCATCAAGAAAATCTTGTCTATTTGGATATTGCCACCTCACTGGAAAAATCCCCTCTACCAGGCATTCCTAGAAACTAACTTTCTAGAAAGCATCTTGACCATATGTACACAAAAGTAGGCGGGATACGACCTTCTGCATTATGAACAATTATGTCAGTGCTCACATGAAGTTGTTTATCTACATTGGGATCCACTAAAAAGTCAGCAAACCCCTTTCTCTGTCCAACCAACAGTCTTGAGGTAGAAGTGCCAGTGGGCCAGGAAAGGGCTCCGAAACATAACATATGGCATCATAAGCAGGGGCAACAAATTGGCATCCTGAATGTCAAAGGTGCTTTCGGCGGTGGACAGGGGTCAACGTGGGCACTCTGACCACTACTGCTATGCAGCCCCATATGAAGCAAACTGTGTGTTCTGAAATCTTTCTATCATGGTCATAATTTAGTTTTTCAGCAATTTGACCTACAGTAGCTCCTCTGAGTGATCAGACCAGACAGGCTAGCTTTCACTTCCCATGTGCATCAATGAGTCTGACACCAGTTCACTGATTGTCCTTCCCAATTTTCCTGCTGCCAATGCAAGAAATTAAAAAACTGACTGTTCACTTGCTGTCTAATATAGCTCACCTCTTGACAGTCAGGTGCCATTATTACAATATAATCAATGTTATTCAATCGACCTGTCAGTGGTTTTAACTGTGTTTGTGTACACATTTGTATTCAGGTACTATAGATGTGCTTTATTGCATAATACAATCTAGCTCTAAATTTGATGTCCTCTACCAAATGGTACAAAAGAGCAGTGATGGAGCAGGATCATTGATAAGCAATACAGGAGAAACTTTCCATAAGGAATTGTCTAATCGCCACCGGGGTAAAGTTTTGACTGGTCACACATGTGGGCAAAGCCCAAAATAGTTTCAGAGCAAAAGTGGTCTTGGCCGTCAAATAAATGTGGGTTCCCCTTGGCGCTCCAATTAGCGCTCTTTGGCTGGTCGGTAAAGATGTAAACACAAGGGGTAAAAGGGACCAGGGAAATGAGGGAAGGGTGGACAAAAATAGTTCCAGGGTGATATTGGCTAAGTGCTGCTGGGGCCATTCGGTTACAGCTAGTTGCCAAACGGCCGTCTAGGAGGGAGCGCTTGGGATAAATTCAGAGAGGGAAAGTGTAGAGCCAGGGGAACACAAGAAAATCATCATTCTAGAAAATCAATCGCCTTACGGGTAAACAAATGAGGACAGGA
The DNA here is from genome assembly GCA_933207985.1 of Pelobates cultripes. Taxonomy (NCBI): domain Eukaryota; kingdom Metazoa; phylum Chordata; class Amphibia; order Anura; family Pelobatidae; genus Pelobates; species Pelobates cultripes. The sequence goes on from OW240918.1 coordinate 114,146,101, forward strand.
AAGTGTCCGCCACAATCTCAACAACATTGAAAACAGAAATTTAAAATCAAATGTCAGCAGACACTTTAGTGAGATCCACAGGGGCTGTGCCAACTATTTTACATTCCAAGGAATCAAAAGAGTTGTGAGACATTTGAAAAGGGGGGTCTTTTTTATTTGTTGCCAAAAAGAAAAATGTATCAACTATATTCACACTCCAGACAAGAACCCGGGACGGGTAAAATATGAAGATGTTGTATTTTTATTACTATTTTATTTTTTATTAATATCAGGACATGTTTTTCCATCATGGGTTACATTTACAGCAATAGAATAGATGGCCATGTTTTTTTCTAGATATAAATGGCAATATCACTTGTGAACATGTAAATTCATTTATAGTGGCACATTTTAGGATCTGCATTATCAATGTAATGAAATGCTCTGTGATGTTTAGTGAACTGGCTAATGTTTAGGAAATAAGAGGCATGGTACTTTAAATTCTGATTGTGAAATATAAAGTTATGCTTATATGGGAGCTCATGTTCCCAAGAGAGATGTGTATAGATATACAAGACGAATGTGAATACGGATGAGTAAATCTGGAAGATGTCTAATGCTTAACGTGGAAGAGTTTGGTCAGTGAAGGCGTTAGCTCCTCTAGTAATCTTGGTGAATTGTTTTTCCTGAATCTTTTCAGTTGATATTTTTTTCATTGTTTAACCCATTAACGCCGTTAGGGCGTTGTATGCTGTCCCCATTATAATGTGTTTTAAAGCCGTTACGGCGGCAAAGAACGCCCTAACGACTTTGAGCCCCAGTAGCTGAAATGTACTTACCTCCACCGTGATCTACTTCTGGGGCAATGCCTGACAGCCCAGGCAGTCGCCCCTCTGCAATTTAGGCCCGCGCAGGCCATGTGATGTCTCTGAAAGAGCGATCACATGGCAGGCATAGCTGCCTATGCAGCTGCCTGCAGGGGGACTGCCTAAAAACTAACAGTTCATTCTAAAATTATTTTGATATTAATATGTATATATATTGTTATCAAAATACACTCAGAATGAAAATATATATATATATATCTATATATAAATATATAAAATTAAATTAAAAAAAATATACATATAAATAGATATAATTACATAAATAATTACATAAATATAAACGTTGGATATATATGCATATATATTTAAATTCTATGTGTATATTTATGTAGGTTTTTGCACATAATTAAGTAATTTTATTCATTATAATTTGAGGGATCAGCCTGACAACCTAGGCAGCAAGTCCAGAGAATTTAATTTGCATGTCCTATGTTTATCCCTGTAACTTTCCAAAACACTATAAAACCTGGACATGGGGCTTACTATTGTACTATGGAGACTTTGCCAAAAACAAATATGAGTGTTTCAAAACCGTAAAAGGCATCACAACGATGATATCACCAGTAAAAGTGCAGTTTTTGTGGAAAAAACAAATATGAATGCTAACTTTGGCCAGCGTTTGTGACTAAGTGGCTACTAAAAAAGACTGATCATACCCTGTTTTGAATACCCTGGGTTATCTTCTTTTTCGAATGGTATGCCATGGGCTGCCATACCATCTCAAAAGCAACATAGCCAATCTGGCAAATTTTAATTTGCAAAAACAGAAATGGGCAAATCTTATATTTGGCCCTGTAACTTTCCAAAACACCATAAAATCTATACTTCTGGAATACTGTTGTACTCATGAGACATTACGCTATACAAATACAATTGTTTTAGAGCATTTTAGACATTGCTGAATACAAATATGTGTATTTTATCGCAGTAAAATCTAACAGTATTATAGCATTCACAGTTAAAATGTCACGCAGGACTTGAAAAATAACACATTTTCTTAATTTCTCACATTTTTAGATTTTATTCACATTCAGTTTTATTTTATATATAAATATGTGATATGAAATTAAAGCCCTGTTTCAGACATATAGCTCAAATTTCAGGCTTTGTTTACATTTTGTTTGATTACAGCTTGTACGATTGGCCATGTCCTTAATGGGTTAATGTTAATGTTTTGTTTATGTGTTTATTGATGTTCTAATTATTTTGCGTATATGTATTACTTTTCAAGTTTATTATATATCTGCATATTGTTTGTTATTTGATTTTATTGTGCAGCTTCATGTTTAAATTTAGGTTAGGTATCTTCGTGGCTCGGTCTTAAGGCAGTGTGAAGGTTAAATGATTGATATAAGTTTCACGGTGGATACTGTGAGATAATTGGGCTGCTTCTCAGCTTTTCCATCTTTGGCAATTAGTCCGCAGCTATAAGACCTCGCCACAATGTAACAACTTTCAATCTGGAGAAAGTGTGTTTTATTATGAAATGCGTTGATTCAAGTGTACATGGACCTTCGTAATTTTGCGTGAATCTATTTGCTATTACACTGTTTACAGCAAGAGAATGAAACGTTTTAAAATGAAAGAAATAAAGAAGAATGTTTTCAGTGATGAGTAACAGTATATGTGTTGGATTTGGGACATGGCATTTATATTTTCATACATCAGCAAATAGGAGGGTGGACCACCTCAGTGAAGTCCCGCAGGAGGATACATTTCTAATATATCATGTGGAGGTTGAGGTGGAGTTCATTGGAAAGGAATTTATCATCTAAATAATGCATGCATTTTCCTCCACGTTAATATTCTTTTGTATTTTCTTATGTTACTGTTTCTTTGTGTGGTCACTTTTGGATTTCCCCTGATAATATGTTCCTACCACTGTGAAGCAGTAAAAGCAAGGAAGAAATTTCAAACTGGTGGGAGAATTTCTTTAAATTCATTTGACTATTTTTGTAAGACTTTGAGAAATGAAAGATAAACACAAATTCCAATAAATGCATGTTGTGTTCTTTTTATCTTCATTGTTTGATTAAAAGTCCATGGCAACAGATCTCTTGTAATAGACTAGCAATTTTACAGTAGATTTCAATAGAAGAAATAAAGTTAAGATTATCTTTTATAAGAGTTTTGCCAAAGGACCACTAATATACTGAATAAATGACAACTAATATATCTCTTGCTGTTACTATAAAATGAGCCCATATGGATGTGCCAAGGCAAGGCCAAACTACGCACCTGTTCCATCACTGTTTGTGCTACTTTGGGTTAGTTCATTATTTGGTTAAAGATAAAAATCATCAGTGTCAAGTGAAATTTATCACAAAAAAATCAAAATATCAGCTTGTACATTGTTTATGAAGTTTATAGTTTGTCACGTTTAATTGGACATTAAGTCACATTTTCAATGGGCTATGTATACTCATTATGAAGCCATTATAATTATGCAGATTTGTTTAAATTAAAAGGATAGCAAATATTTTAAACAGTGGCTTAAAACCAGCAAGAACCCAGATTGAGGCTTTAGGAAATGTGTATCTTACAAAATACAATTCTGTGCACGTCACCTCAATACTCAGTCTGGAGTGTGCTATGTTCTGGTGTTTTCTACAGTAACTCCCTACAACATGCAATGAATGACTCCATGCTGCTATGTGATTGTAGACCAAGTTTTGTTAAAGGGGACATTTCCACTCTGCTATTCCTAGATCCACTCATGGATGAGTATATGAAGCAAGATGACAAACTTCAATCCATTACCTATGTTGTCCTTTAGAATGGAAGAACGGTTTAGCAGTAAGACACAGAGCGCAATTATATTCTGCATAATTTCTTCCTGAGATTTTCTGGATTTGAAACGAACAGTTCCTGTGGCTCAATTTTCATTGCCTGCCAATCCACAGAGACAGCCACTCTTGAGGATTTACTTCAATTCACTGGCTATCACTTTTCATCTGACAGTTCAGTCTGTACGCTCCTATTTGTGTTATTAAAATCTCTTTTGATTGTCTGTTGCGAGGGTTTCAGAGTGTTCTGCATCCCCAGAGGAAAATCAAGAAAGAAAGGCAAATCAGCAACTGATACATATATAAAAAAAGAGAGAATTTAGTCTGAATTCCTTCGAGTCTTGATAATTAGCTGTCAGCTTGTTCGCTGATTAATAAATGTATTTAGTTGAAGGCATCCTTTTGTAACCATAAAATATACAGCGTGGGGGCAAACGGCGGCTCAGTTGGCGTTCTTGTTTTATTTTAAAATATTTGAGACTTATCATGTAACACCCACTGAATATTTCATACTTCATTCCCAGCTCATGTCAGACTTGATACAGAAGCTATTAAAATGATGTCAAAAGAATCTAAATCTAGATTTCACTTCCACGCTCATTGTGGACAGGCGAAGGGACTTTATCTTATTGACAGCCAAGATGTCAAGAGAATAAAGTATATTTTAGACTTGTTTATAATTTCATTATAGTTCTCTGTGGGGTGCCTGCATCTCTAGCTGCTCACTTCAGTTCTTAATAATAAGGATTAACAGGTTGTGTATCCAGGAAAAATAATGTTCTACTTTAGATTTATAGGTTTTGAAATACATTTAAATGTGGAGTAGATTCCATTCCAATATATTTTGGGGAGGTGGGAAATAACTTGCATTACTAATTCAGCTAATTGCAAGTGCTATTCAAACTGTATTGATTAAAAAAGACAAAATCTGGCAAAAATATTTTTCATCTCAAAGATGATTACCAATTTTATGGGGTGCATTTTTAGGGGTACTATTTGGCTGGTGCAGAATTAATGCTCTAATTTATGTTATACTCATTGTGAAGCCTGTTCCACTTAATACTGGGTTAATATCTATAGTGAAAAAACTGGAACCACATTAAACTGACCTAAATTTTCAACAGTATGTTTAGCTGACCTAAATTTTCAACAGTATGTTTAGCGAATACTTAAAAACATATTACAATTGTAACTCATTATCAACCACACTATAACTAAATTTATCAGAGTTTGCTTCCATTCTTCATGTTGGTAACAGCAAGACATCACGTGAATTCTTTCAGTCCTTTGCCAATATAAGCTTTCATGAATATAAGGATTCCATGCTTTGCTATGAGCAGCCTTTGATTGGCTGAACGTGGTGATTGACAACCACACTCATTAGGTCCGCAATGGATGGCCTAAGATCAACCATCAAGATGATCGCAGAAGAGGAGGGGAAGCTGCGCAAAAGAGACTGCCTGACGCTGGACGAAAGATGAGTAAAACTGGCAATTTCATACTGTGAACGTTAAGGATTTGAATTAAAATGTTACAGTACATTTAAATGCATTTG
>OW240918.1:114151407-114161641 GCA_933207985.1 Pelobates cultripes
TACATCAAGTCATGGTAACAATTCCATATGTGCCATTCCATTTACAACTCAATATTTTGTTTTTCAACATTTCGTTCTGCTTTTAGCTGCCCCAATAAAATAACTACAAAAACAAAATTAGATTTGAAACAGGAAGGGTGAGGGAAAGGGAAGGGGTTCCCACCATGGCATATAACTCCCAGTAGAGTCCCCTATGTGAACCAATAGGGTGTCTTTGTATTAAAGTTTTCGTGTTTTAACTCCAACAGCTATAATTGCTTCCTGTACATTATTATTATTATTATTATTACACATGGGTAGAAATGCATACCAACTGAACAAAAATTGATGTCTCCTGAATTGAATAATCTTTCCTGACAAGAAGTATTGATAGTAGTTTCCAAAAGGCATCGGAAACAGAGACAGACCCTTTACTTTTCGAATTAGTAAGTGCTACTATCTTAATGTTAATATACAAAATTCTATGCAGAGTATCAATGACAAAAAAAGGTTACTGTAAAATGCTTCATGAATCCAAAAACGTATTCACATTTTTAATTATGCAATGCTACATTCATACAGCTTGCAGCTCGATAAAACCTAAGCAATTTTAATCAAAACTTTTTCTCATACCAAAGTGTTATATTACATACGTTATACTGTAATGAACTCTCGCTTATGACTTACGTCTTCTAATCAGGCATAGATTGCCCGAATGCTTTCTAATACCTGACATATTAAAGTATGATTTCACACAGGCACTTAAATGTTATTCAGTGAAAAAACAAACTACTCAGTGAAGACGTTCATAGATTGTAGACATCTGTAAAAAGAAGTTAGTTAATTTCATCGATGCAAAATTTTAGATGAGTATTCATTTTTGTATTTTTTAAATTAATTATAGTAATGAAGAACTTTTTTTAGACTTTTTATGATAATAAGGACATATTAACTTCTAATGCTTTAAATGTTAAGATATTCAGGTCTGTTCAGATTTTGTGCAGATTTGATCTAGACATTTCCCTGATTTAAATTGCTTTAAAAAAATAAATTTATAAAGTCACAACAAGTCTAAAGCCAATCGGAAGTTGTAAACATTTTATGATTGAAATAATCCTGTCTCGTCACTTCTTTGAATCTATATATAGGAATCGCTTGAATGCACTTTCGTTTCAACAAAGTGGGCAGCATAAAGCTACAAATGTGGATTATGAAATAGATCAAGTTTAGATTCTTGAAACATAGCATTGGCAGGAAATGATATTATGAAAATCCTACGCTGAGAAGAAAAAAAATGACAACGGGTGAAAATGATTTTTCTGCTTGAGTTTTTATTACGATCTGTAGCAATAGATCTTTTGGAAATGTTCAAGGAAAAAAAAAAAAAAACATATGAAAACATTATGGCCTGATTTCATACACTCAGGCCAATAAATCATTGCTCTTGAAGTAGATGGAACATTAGCTGGGTCAAAATCTCTTCACTTTGACAAGCATCTCTTTTTTCCAGAAAGAGATTTTCCTTCTAATTGTTTTCTATCAAAACTGTAGAAATTCTTTTTTTTTTGTGCAAAGTTTAAACAATCGCCATCTAGCGTACGCCATATTCAATACACGATGTCAGATACTTCTGCAAACAGTTTATTCAATTTAAGTTTTAATTATGTCTCTTCGGCTTATTTTGTAAACCCGCAACAAAACAATGTTTTAACAATTAAACAAATAATGATGAGGGGTGTAAACAATATTAATGGGAAAGGGCGCATTCCATCTGCATGAATTAAAGATTAGAATTTGTCAATGGTCACTTAAATGAAGTAATATTTAAAGAGTATAATAAGATACAGTGATAAAAATATAACAATATTATAAATATAGGGTGTGTGAAGTTTCCTGATGTTGATAAGCATTTCACAAACTAGTTCATAATATCCAGATACAGGATATTCTACAAGTCTTCCTCTATAAGCAGTGAGCGGATGTTATTTCTCTTAAAATCCTCATTTATATTCCTGCTTCATTTTTCATTTGATGGCTAATTTTTGGTTGCATTAGTAGTTGAAGTGCTACAACAGATCATAAGACTTTAGTTATTTTCTATTCCAAACACAAATAAACAAATTACATGCTCAAAATAAAAATAAAATGCATTCTCGACTTATCTGTCCTCAATTGGCCAGGAATATAATTAATAGTCTATCATTGTAAGCACATGCCCAATTCAGTTCTTATACATAGTGCAAAGGGAGAATTTATGATATAATTCATTCATTCTGTAATGGAGCAAGAGGTAAAAAAGACAGTTTTATTTTTGGTGTAAGTCCTATGTCTATTGGCACTAAGCAAAAAGTCCCACTAGGTACCCTACCTAGTGAAGTCTGTCTGAACTTCAATATTTACCCAAAAGATACAAGCATCTATCTTACTTCCTACCTTATGCACGGCAAAGGGGATTTTAATATCACTCCTCTCCTCCCGCATCTAATGGATAAGAGATAGAGGGAAATAATGAAAAAAGTAGAAGCACAACAAAAAACACCTATGTTTTTTTCTCTAGCTCCTGGACAGACATGGGGGATGTCCCCGATTCACAAAATGTGAAAAAGAGAAGTGAATGCAGGCTGTTAAGAAAATTTACTGAGATAGACAATTTTCTTCTGGCAACTAATAAATTGACCTAATTATATGTACATTCCATACAGACAGCAGCGTATGCACACAATTGCTATTTGGCATTTGTGATTTACTAGCTAAGCAACTATACATTCTGTGCTTAACCCCTTTATGACCACATGACAGTATAGGCCGTCATGCAGTGCAGGGAGTTAACTTCCACTAACGGCATAGATTGTCATTCATTAAATGGATCAGTAGGGTTAAATCCATATAGGCAGTGGCGTATTCTGGTTTTGTGTTGCCCTAGGCATGACAAAACTCAGACACCCCCTCCTCCAAATTTCTCTTCCTGACATACACACACCCTCACTGATGCATGCACTGACATACACTCACTTACAGATACACAGTCTGTGACGAGAGTAATCTAGCCACATTGCATTGGAGAAGCCTGGTTGCTCGCCTGCTGCCTTTGGATTATGGCCCCATGTTAAAAGACTTTGTTTCCCCTGCAGAAAAGACTTATTCAATCTACCGAACAACCGCACGAATGACTAGACCACCTGGGAGCTGGAGTGTGCCGGCAATTAGCCTCCCAGAAGCTGCGGTTAACCGCAGCTTAATTGACGAATACTGGGTGGCCGCCATTCGTATGACGAACACGAGATCGCGGCCATTTTAAATCCGCGAATGCACAGCGGTGTTCAACGCTTAATTCATGAAACTAAAATCGGACACAGTTTGGCGCAAACACCGCTGAAGCCGTCGACCTCCCTTCTTGTTCGGCGGGAGTGCACGAACGGCCCGGTGTTCGGGAGTTTTACCTGACTATGTTATACCCCAGATAGGAATCCCATGGAGCCCATTCGTATGAGAACTGACTTGGTAAAGACTTTGGCTCCATGGCGATTAAACTGTATTCGTGTGGTCTGAGCGCCATTCGCTTAATAATGTGCGCTCAGACCTGAGCTATCTGGGGATAGGTTAAATGTATGATTTTAATGTTATGTGTCTTGCATGGTATATTTTAATAGTAATTCTTGTGTTAGTATCCCCACGTGCATAATGGCGATTTGCCTTTGTCCTGGGAGATAATTGCATTACTTCTCAATTATCTCCAGGGCAGAGGGGAGGAAGCCAGGATGCACTGTGGGAATATAATGTGACTGTATGTCCTATTTGTCTACTTGTCTGTCTTTTGTCACAGTCTCCCATTTGGTCCCCTAGGGGAGTGTCCACCAGGTGGGAGACGTGCATAAATACTGGGCAGGTAGCCCTCATTAAACAGACCACTGCTTGACCCTCAACACGGAGCCTTGTCTCGTCTTTGGGGGGATTTACTGAACGCTGATAGAGACTGGTTGCTAGGATTGTAAGCCACTTATTCATCTGCTAGCAGCGATTCGTATGGTTCCAGTTCGTGTGTTTGGAGTGCTATATTGTATGCCGTTCGGGAGTTTGGAGCATTCCCTTACATGCGGTTCGTGAGTTTGGTGTTCTACAGTAGCTGGGCCTGCATCTCGGAAAGGGGACGATCGCCTAAACGGTTTTAACCCCTTGTGTGCAAAATGGTCCGTTACAATTGGTGACAAGCGGCGGGATCGTTCCTACAGCCAGAAGGACAGCTACAGGAGACACCATTCCGTGGATTTTACAATTTGAGGGCAACGCATGTCCCAGTACAGCGACCCTGACAGCACCAGGATGGAACCAGCAGTGGAGTACAGCTACTCTAGGAGAGAGTTCGATAACATGATGGAATTGCGGCTGAAGTTCTTTGGACCCAATCCAGCCGAGAAATACGTGCAGTCCATGAGGGACCGGGTGTTCAAGAATCTGCATGACCGGGCAGAAAGAGAAGGTCAGCTGGCACGTTGGGAGGAACTCCAGCGACAGGTACTGCAGGGAATTGGGAGCCCAGTCTCCATTCCCCAGCGGCAGTGTGATATGCAGGGAATTGGGAGCCCAGTCTCCATTCCCCAGCGGCAGTGTGATATGCAGGGAATTGGGAGCCCAGTCTCCATTCCCCAGCGGCAGCCCCATGCAGGGCAGTATTGGGAGCCCAGTCTCCCTCCCCAGCGGCATGATACAGGGAATTGAAAGCCCAGTCTCCATTCCCCAGAGGCAGGCTGAGTTACAGGGGGCAGAGACAAGTGGTCCTGTCCCCAGCAGCATTGTACCTTGCAGGGAGAGGAGAGCAGCGTCCTCCCTCCCCAGCGGCAGGGTGAACTACAGGGATGCTGGGCGGTCGGCTCAGATCCCCAGCGGCAGTATGATTTTTTGGGAATTGGGAGCCCAGTCTCCATTCCCCAGCGGCAGTATGGATTATTGGGAATTGGGAGCCCAGTCTCCATTCCCCAGCGGCAGAGTGTCCTACCGGGAATAGAGAGCCCAGTCTCCTTTCCCCAGCAGCAGGACTCTGTATTGGGAACAGAGACAGTCGGTCTCCCTCCCCCGCGGCTGGAAGTATGTATGGGAGAGGAGCTTGTTACCCCCTCTCCCCAGCGGCAGCCTAATGTACCAGGGGGAGACAGTATTTTATTTTATTTTATTTAGTTTGTAAAATGCTTCCAAAATTAAACAGAATAACAAAATAAATAACAAAATAACAATAATAAACAATCAACTGAAATAATGCCCAATTCAAACATAATACCAAATGAAACATAAATACCCCAAAATTAAACATAAAAACCGAAATAAAAACTCAGGAAGGGGCACTAATAGGGGAGTAAACTTATACCAAATTAAATAACTGGGAATAACAGGGAGAGGGATTAACAGAAAAGGGGGGGGAACTAAATCATAAGGGGATAAATTAAAAGGCGGGGGGCTCCATTACTTCATGAAGCCTTGGGGAGGGAGAAAAAAGGCTGAAATGCTCCTGAAGGAGCTCTTACATAACAAGGGGGGGACAAGGTGGGACCCAATTGACCTCGAGTCCACAGCCAGCTAAACACAAACATAAACCAAGCGTGAAATAAAACACACACATAAACATAAACAAACCCATTACCCACATGGAGTCCTTTTCTCAGTTCATAAAACCCACCAACCACATGGAGTCCATCCCTCCGTCCATCAACACCAACCCACCACCTACACTTTAAACCCAAACTTTAAACCCAAACCCACCACCCAAATGGAGTCCATTTTCAATTCATAAAACCCACCACCCTCATGGAGTCTATCCCTCCGTCCATCCCCCAAACCCACCACCCAAATGGAGTCCTTTTCTCAGTTCATCACATCCAAACCCACCACCCACATGAAATCAAAATTTTGTCCATAGACCCACCACCCACATGAAATCCAGTTTGTACACCACCCTCAAGGAGTCCATCCCTCCGTCCATAAAGAAACCCAGTTTTTTTTTTGTTTTTTTTTCACCCAAAGTAAATTTTTCAATTTGTCCATACACCAGAAACCCACCCTAACCCAAACAATACCAAAAATAACCTGTGCATAACCATAACCTAACTACACTGCACTACCTACACGCAGAGGAAGGTACTCGTCTGCTAAAGGTGGCAGCCTTCCATGAAAAGAAAAACCAGTTCGAAATCTACGGGGGAAAGGTGAAGACAGATTTGGAATTCCCTTCACCAAGACAAGGGCGCCTATGGAGCGGTTCAAGGCGGGTGGACCTTGAGATTTCGCCACAAACGCTGCCAAATGGTGGGATCCATAGAGGCCCTTTCGGTGGTATAGATCCCACGAACCGCCCTCAGAATGTCTGCTACCACCACCTGACAGGAAAGGTCTTTACGTTGAAGGGAAACCTGACACCTTGCCATCCAAGTGAAATACTTAACCACTGAACTGACTACATAAAGAGTGCCCAAATCAAAAGCCCTCCCCCTTGAGTTGGACGTCCCGTACGCCCACTCCGCATAAGTCCAGCGGGATAAGCAGGGGATGCCTAAGGCGGCTGAGACCTCTTTGTAGACCTGTACGTTAAAGGGGCACTCGAGGAGGAAGTGGTCCATGGACTCCACTTCCCCGGAACATTCCACCCGAGGACAACCACGATCCGTTATGTTCCTGTACTTCAAGTTCCCTCGAACGTAAAGTCTACCGTGGAAGGAGAGAAACGCCACGTCTCGGTATTTCTCCGGAAGGCGCCTGGAGTTGATGTTTTTCAACCCCGAGGCGAGAGTACTTGGCGGGCAGTCCTTCAAAGCAAGCTGAATGCCAAAGTGGGTGGCCAGGACCCTCCCGTCGAGAAGCTTCTTGGGAGTGTCCCGAACCTCCTCCACCGTGACGTTCCACCTGCGCAGAATTCCCACTCCCTCGATGACCGAAGACGGAAGATAGCTAGAATGCCGAACTCTCATGCTCTTCACCCTCCCACCCTGAAACCAGTCCACCAGGAAAGGTGTGACCCACTCCCTGAATATACATACCCAGCCAGGCTGCTCGTCCTTCAGGAGAGCCCCGAAATTCCTTTTCAGGAAGGTGTTAGTAAAGAAGACGATGGGGTTGACCATGGCCAGACCCCCGTCCTTTCTGGCCAGGTAAGTGACCTCTCTTTTGATGAGGTTCAGCCTGTTCCCCCACAACATGCGGAAGAACAGCGCAAACATCCAAGCGTGGAGGGACCTGGGCAAAAGGAAGATGTTACTGACGTAGCCGAATACGGTCAGAACATAGGTTTTGATTAGGTTCACCCGTTCTCTGAACGTCAGTTTCCACCTGTGGCTCTCCTCCACCTTGCTAGAAGTTATGGCAAGCCGTTCGGTCCAGTTCCTGAGAGCCAGATCCCCTGATCCGAACACCACCCCCAAGATCTTAATTTCAGGCTGGGCCCTCGGGAAACCGTCTGGAAGAGGGAACTGGTCCCCTTCCTTCCCGCACCAGAAAACTACGCTCTTGTCCCTGTTGACACGAGAGGCTGAAGCGGCAGAATACGCTAGGATTAAATCATCCACCTCCGTGGCCTCCCGAGTATTGGAGACCACTATGGAGATGTCATCAGCGTAGGTAACAACCCGTAAAGGCCTCTCCGGAGCCCTGGCCACTCCCTGTAACGTGCCTGCCTCGACCCTCCGGATGAAGGGATCGACTGCAAACACGTACAAGAGTGGACTGAGAGGACAGCCTTGCCTGACCCCGGATCGGATCCTAAACGTCCTGCCCCTCCACCCGTTCACAAGAGCAAAGCTTTCGGCCCCTCTGTACAAGGTGATTATCCAATTGACGAATTTTCCCGGCAAGCCATACTTCCGCAAGACTGACCACAGATAACGGTGATCTACTCGATCAAAAGCTTTGGACTGATCAAGTGCCAGAAGGTATATCCCCCTTTCTCCGTCCCTGCACTTCTCGAGGGCTTCCCTGACTTCGAAAACGGCATCAAAGACAGTTCTGCCCTCGATTGAACAGTACTGGGAAGTGGATAGGACACGCCTCGCTAGGCCCTGTACTCGTTTCATCAAAATCTTTGCCAGGACCTTCCTGTCGACATTTAACAGGGATATGGGGCGCCAGTTCCCCACATCCGCTGTGTCGAGCACGCTCGGCTTGGACAGCAAGATCAGGGCAGAAGTCCTCATCGAGGGTGGCAATAATCCTTGAGCCAAGCTCTCATTAAACACCTCGGTCAGATGAGGGGCCAAGAGGTCGCAGAACTGTTGGTAAAACTCGGCCGTCAGACCATCAGGACCTGGCGATTTACACTTGTTCTGCTGTTGGATACTCTCTGTGACCTCTTCTATGGTGATCTCGCTGACCAACTCGTCAAAAGAGAGGTCGCTATGCTCAGGGAGCGTGAGCTCGCTCAAGAAGTCATCCACCCTTCTCCCGTGGGAGGTTCCCTCCTCGCTACATTGGGGGCTGCCCTTTCCGAGGAGTTATAGTAGTCGCGGACCACCTTCAGAATCCCGCGAGGAGACTCCTCTAGGGTCCAGTCGGTGCCCCGCAGACTAGGGATGGACTTGGTACCTTCCTTCCGCTTGCAGCTAAGATAAGGATCGGGCGAGCGGTATGACCCATGATCCCTCTCTTTTACAAGGGAGGCGTACCTGTCATACTGATAACTCCTCATCAGGTTTTTAACTGCCGCAATGTCCTCGGGGTCACCTCCCTGCGAGATCAGGATGTCTAACCTCCTAAGCAAGCCCAGATACATCTTGTACCTGGAGGACTGCATGTTCCGGGCGAGATTGCGAAACAGCCGTTGAGTTCTGGCCTTCACCATCTCCCACCACTCAGACTTCGTTTGGCCTAAGTCGGCCAATGTCATCTGATCGTTAAAGAATTCCATGAAGGCTTGCTGAACCCTCTGTTCCACCAGGAGGTCTGAATTTAGCCGCCAGATCCCTCTACCCTTAGGTGGGGTACTATAGACATTCAACTCGCAAGACAAAATGTGATGGTCGGAGAACTCCACCGGTGTAAGCACGGGTGCCGCCACCGGGAAATTCTCCTTAAAGAAAAACCTATCTATCCTACTCTGACAGCTACCTCTGTGATAAGTGTACCCACCCGTGGGATTGGGAGTGTGATGAAGGTACACATCGACCAATCCAGCCTGACTAACCATCTTATTTAAAAAATAGGAGTCATACCCAGCCTCTGAGTGGCGTCTCTCCTGTCTTGAGGCCTAGTTATGGTGTTAAAGTCACCACCAAACAGGATTTGCTGGGATGTATAAAGGTAAGGCTCTATCTCAATAAACAGGCGCTTCCTCTCCCACTTAGATTGGGGGCCATAGATATTAATTATCCTGAAAGGTTGCCTGCCCATTGAGACATCTAAAACCACACACCATCCTTTTTGCAACTCAATAACCCTGTTGATGCTAACATCAACGTCCTTAAATAGGATGGCGATTCCCCCATATCTCTCTGTGGCTAGAGAGAAGTAGGAGGGCCCCCATCTCCAGTCCCGCTTTGCAGCGTGCAGGGCCGCGAGGGTTTCCAGCCGGGTCTCCTGTACCAAGATGACATTGTATGGAGCCCGGCTGAGGTGGTCGTAAACCAAAAAGCGGGCCCTGCTGGACTTAATGCTGTTTACATTCACCGTAGCCACAGAGAGTACAGGAAAAGTCGCCATAAGGGCATTAAGTATAAGGAGACTTTCCCTTCCTTCTGCGATACCCCTCCTCCTCCGTGTCGGAACCGAGGAACCTCTTCACTGAGACTCCGGGATACAGTGGCCCGTCGTCTCTCAGAAGCACCTCTTGTCCCACCTCAACCCCTGCCACCACCTCGGGGAGGTTCGCCATCTCCTCCTCGTACTCACAGTCGGCCCAGCTGGAGGACAGTGCCTCGTACCTGTTAGATACGGGCACCGGGGCCTCCTGCAAGCCCGAAGAGGAGGATGACGCCTGTGCCACACCACCCTTATAAGTGGCGTCTCCCCCTTTCGGGGGTTTCGCCGCAGGGGGTATGGCGATCTTCCGGGGTGAGGGCAGTGTCGAGGTCTTGGAGGGGGGGGGTTTCTTACCTTTCACCGTGCTCCACTCTAGGGACTGTGCATCTAAGGGACGTGCATCTGGGGACTTTTCAGTGGGGGTAACCTTCACAGTGGAGAATTTAGGAGGGGGGGGCCTAGGGGGAGGGGGTCTAGGGGGAGCCATAATGGCTGTGGAGGTAGTGCGTTCTCTACGTACACTTTTCGTGAGGGGACGTGAACT
>OW240918.1:114161741-114182045 GCA_933207985.1 Pelobates cultripes
TACCCTGGGCTGACCAGGGTAAAAACAGGATACCCGGTCAGCCCCGATGAAAAAACTATTAGGCATATGCTGTGTGACACCTCGAATCTCCCTCAGCAACACTGAAACAGTCCATCCGCCTGTCCAAATCCCATCCTCATCTAAGATCTTAACAGGGGGGGATTTAACATCCCCAAACCTCTTAGTCCAAACAAGGATGTCTGCTATGGGGATGGATTCATTTCTCACCAGGAAAGTGACCTTCTTAAGACCCTTGTGAGAAATGGCCACAGCGGTGAATCCTGCCCACTTTGTACCCTGTGCAGACCTGGCCGCTTCCCACCCAGCCCAGAAGCGATCCAGGAGCTGCGACGTCATAAAGGAGACGTCGAACTCCCGGGTGCCCGAGGCATGGATGAGCGCGTACAGGTCCACGGGCGCAAATCCCATATCCTTTAGCCGGGTCACCAGCCACCGTCTGTCAGGCACCTGGGTCTCACCACCACAGATGAGCCGTACCACGTTCCTCCTGTTCCCAAAGGAAACCTGAGGACGCGTAGCAGGCCCGTCTGCAGAGAGGCGAGGTGGCCCAGATGCCCAAGCATTGGGCGCACCGGGACCCGCCGTCTGTGAATGATTCGGACGGACTCCCCTCGCTGAACCAGAGGCCTCGGTCACACCAGAACCCTGGGTGACAACCTGGGAGTGCCTAAGGGGAACCCGTGTACCTGCTTGTGCGTCTAAACTATTTATAACCGCGGCACCCTTTGTCAGGGTGCCTGTGCCCGTGCTCGTGCCCGCTACCTGTGTACCAACTAACTCCAGTGAACCAGGGGCAGGGGCAACATAACCTGAGGCGGGGGCAACATAACCAGGGGCAGGGGAAATAGTACCGGGGGCGGGGGCAACATAACCAGAGGCAGGGGCAACAACACCAGGGGCAGGGGCAACAACACCAGGGGCAATAGTACCGGGGGCAGGGGCAACAACACCAGGGGCAGGGGTAACAACACCAGGGGCAGGGGCAACAACACCAGGGGCAGGGGCAACAACACCAGGGGCAGGGGCAACAACACCAGGGGCAGGGGCAACATCATTAATACAAACAGGCTGGCTGTGGACCTTTTTACTAAGGCCAATAGGTCCCATCATTACATTTACATCCATACTCCCATCCTCCTCAGCCATCCCTAAACCACCAGTGGAGTCAAACACAATGTTAGTCATACTTTTCTTACCTCCACTGGCGGTTTCCTCAGTATGGACTGCTGGCTGAGGATGATGGGAGTCCCCTGCAGTCCTGTCTTCCATAGCGCCAGCGGCACCCGCGGCACCAGGAACAACAGGAACAACAGGAACAACAGGAACAACAGGGGGACTGGTTACACATTCAGACATAAGGGGAACACATAGGGAAGCAGGGGGAACAGACTGGAAGACAAACTTGGACACATCCAGGGAAACAGACTGGGGGACAAACAGGGGAGGAGACTTGCTGGTAGGGGAGAGCAGTCGAGCTTGCTCCAAGGGAGCAGAGGGAAAAGGAGGGCCATCACCCTGCTCCAGACTGCTCCATCCAGTGCCATCCTGCCCAGCAGCCGCCTGAGGACAGGAGGCAGAGGTACCAGCCACTCCAGGGGACGCAACCACATGGAGAGGAAGGTCAGAGGGAAGGCAGGTAAGGGAGGGAGTGGGAAGGGAGCAAGGGAAGGACCCCTCCATGGGATCACCGGTACACGCCATAGTACCGGCGGGGATGGTCTCCCTGTCACCATGGAGGGCGGCGGGGGGCCCAGATACTTCCACAGAAGCAGGTTGTGCAGGTTTCTGGGGCATACAGGTGTTGCCACCTGCAGGGTTAGTATCCCTGGCCCCAGGCTTCTGCAAGGCCTGAACATCATCATTGTACATATACTCAGCATTTGAGCACTCACCCTCCTCCTCTGTGGAATCTCCAGACCCCCTGACAGAGGTCTCAGGCTGACGCCGGGCGATGTTTTTCTTTTTCTTCTTTTTCTTCTTTTTGTCCTTTACGGAGTCCTCCCCAAGTTCGTTTCCAAACTTGAGGAGAGACTCCTTAATCAGCCCTCGACCTCTGTCCTGCACTTTCAGCTGCCACTCTTCACCTTTCTCTCCGTCCCACTCCTCTTCACTGTCCTTCTCTCTGGCCTTCCCCTCCGTCTCAGCAGCGCCCCCTGGAGTAGCAAGGGCAGAGGTAGACGGCTCCCCAGGTGAGTGATGGGAGTTGGAATCCAAGTCCTTGCTGGACTCCTCACCTGGGGACATGTCCCTCCTGCCCTCCATAGCCCTCTGCCTCCTGGACCTCGCTGCGTCCTTGGCTCTCTGTTGCAGGATGGCCTGGATGTCTGCTATTTTCTTTTCAGTCTGGAGCAGGGTGTAGGATAGATGCTGCTCCACTAATTTTTTCTCAGCTATAGCGGCCCTCAAAGGACCTCTTAGAGGTCCTGTTTGATTTTTCCCTCTGCTCCCTTAGCTCTGCCTGGACCCCAACTAGGCCCGAGTCTGCCTCGGCATGCTGGGCCTTCAGGGACACAAGCAGACCCCGGAGCCTGTCAGAAGGTAGCCCCATAAAGACCCTAGCCTCAACCCCCTCACCCTTTGCAGCCTCAGCATAGGTGAGGGAGGCCTGAGGGGCCTTGCTGGCACTAGCCACCTCAGGGGGGGTCTCAGGGACTACCTCCTCCTCGGTACCCTCTCCCACCTCCAGGGACGGGGGGGGGCTGTTCTAGGAAGTGGAGGCCACTGCTGGCAAGTTCACGGCACTCAGCCAGCAGCCCAGAGAGCAGCTGGATATCGGCCCTGGTGTGGGCCGTAGCTCCCTGGGGGACCCCCACTTCCCTTTTCCATGCTGTAAGCTTCCTAGACATCCCCCCCGCCAGTTCCTCCAACAGGGAGACCTGGTTTTGTATTTGCCGGGAGAGGGCCTGATGCTCAGTCCAAGACAGGCCCCTGGTATCCGCCTTACCTTCCCCAAAAGCCAGCACTGCCTGCAGCTCGTCCAGCCTGACCTTCCATCCCCAGGCTGGGGAGGAAGGCCCGAGGGCCATGCTTGCCTAGGCCCAGGCAGAGCCCCTTGCTGTAGTAATTCCAAAGCCCAGAAATCGAGCTCCAAAAGCAGCCACAAACGGGTGTGGTCCTGGGAACACACAGATGAAGCACAGAGCAGCTCACTCTCCAGCAGCAACGGCAAACTCCTCCCACTCCAGTGGGAGGGGAGACAGTAAGCCCCACAACTGTGCAGATGGGACCGTGGTCTCTGCACGTACAGCACAGGGGGTATGGATGGTCGGTTCTGCCCCCCCAGCGACAGGGCTGTTTAGCCAAAGGGGAGACAGTCGGTCTCCCCCTCCGGCAGCCCAGCGGTGTATCTAAAGGGGAGACAGTCGGTCTCCAGCAGCAGGGCTGTGTATCTAAAGGGGAGACAGTCGGTCTCCCCTCTAACAACCAGGCTTCAACCTGTATTGGGAAGTCTGTCATTGGACAGCCACGTGAGATATGGGTGGGGGTGGGGTTGGAAGGGGAAGGCTTGCAAAGACAGCAGACAAGATATCTGCAGTTTTTGCAGGCTGCTTTTAGATATAACTCCAATGAAAAAATGCATACTTAAATGCATGAAATGCATGAAAGTTTTCGTTTGGGATACATCTACTAAAAAGTGATTTTTATTTATTTTTTATTTATTTTGTATTTGGGCAGTGGAATGTCCCTTTACGGATGAAACCTTAGTCTTGCCAGAACATTACTGTGGGATGATTCTCCAAGATCCTGCATGTAAACACATAAAATAAATATATAAATAAGTAAAAAATAAAATGTAAATAAAGAAAAATGATATATGTATATGTGTAATTTCGTAACTGTATTTTGAGATATATATACACATACATATCTCACACACATACACACACACACACCTGTGACAGACCGCTGGCACTCCGACTGAGTACCTCAGCCAATTGATGCTCCTAGCACTTGCCGAGGACTCCGAGTACTCCAACCGACACCACCAGCATTGCGGACCCCACTTCCAGCGATGCAGCTGGGCCGGGTTCTCGACGTCTCTCACCCACCCTGGATCCACGACCAGGATCCAGCTCCCAGTGGGTGATCCTCTCCTAAATCCAGAGAGCGTAGCAGGAACAAATCAAGCTCATATAAGAGCTTACTCTGGGGAGTAAGTGATTATAGCAATCCGCAGAGTGTAGGTATCCCTTCCCCCAAGCATGAGCCAAGGCTTCAAGAAAGGTGCAAGTACGTCTGGTTTATTGAGGGCTACCTGCCCGGTATTTATGCAAGTGTCCACCAGGTGGACACTCCCTGTAACGGAACCTTCTGTTAATGGACGCTTCCTAGCTTGCGCCGAGGACCACAAGCACCGCACTGGACACCACAACCACCGCAGACTCCCCAACCGCCGTAGCTTAACTGGAGCCTCACCGTCTTCCGTCCACCCTGGATCAGCTTCTGTCCTCCAGGACCGTGTGGGGAAGACCTCTCCTCCTGGAGAGCGTATCAGGAACAAGCTCTTAAAAGAGCTAAGTGATTAAAAGCTCAGGGGAGTATGCAGAGCATAGCAATCCCCAGTGTGATGATAGCAGCTCCCTCCAATAACGAGACAAGGCTACGTATTGAGGGTCAAACAGGATCTCATTTACTTGGCACCAAAGGGCCTTCTTTTATGCAGGTTTTCCCTACATAGGACCACCCACAGGGTTTTACAGAACAACCAATAACACACGTACATTACAGAAAACACTCCCAGCAATTACACACAAAATCCTCCCCTCTGCCAGTGATCTAATTATGGCACACAATGCTTAACATGATTAACACAGGCAGGAAAAATACATTTTTATACATGTACTGTAACTTTAAAACCACACATCCAATCTTCATAAAAAAAACACATATTATTAATCAGCATACTTGAAATATGAACATACTCAAAAATCATGCAAATCCTTCCATTAGTTCAAAAGTTAGTCGGAAGTCCTTTGTGACCGGTCAGTTTCACACTGAAAAAATGACTAAGTTCCATTTGAACATGCGTTTGAATCTTCGAACGGGACTTAGTCTCTGTGGCTGAAAACTCAGTGCAGGAGAAGGTAAGGGTCAGCGGTGTTCGTTGAAATGTGTAGCCGATTTCAGTTCCATGGATTTGGCTACACATACCGCTGACCTCGTTCGAATGAACAAAGATGGCCGCCGCCACGTGTTCGGTATTCGAATGGCGGCCACTTCAACAGCTTCGACAGCTTTGACTGAATCCGATGTGCCAGTTTAAAAGTACAAAATCCTTTCTTTGAGCATTAAAGGGCCAGGAACAGCAATATAAGCCTCAAGTAGGGCAATACATCCCAGGGCCATAGTCGCAGGGCAGGAGGCAGGCAAGCAGGCCTCTCCAGGACAAACTGGCGAAGGGCACTTCGTCACACTCCCCTAGGTGACCTGATGGAACAATGGGACACATATTGGATATTAGCCAATCACAGACAAAACAAACAAAACACTCCCACAGTGACATCACAATCCCTCCTCTCTATCCTGGAGATAATTGGGAAGTAATCAAATTATCTCCCAGGACAGAGGCAAGACTCCATTAACCACATGGTTACAAAAAGACATAAAATTACACAATGTTACAATTACTACATAAAACATATACATGCCACATATCCCCAGATAGCTTAGATCTGAGCGCACAGTATTACCAAATGGCGCTCAGATCACCTACATACAGTTCAATCGCCATGGAGCCAAAGTCTTTTCCGTAGTCTTTTTTTACACGTTTAAGCTCCATGGCATAGCTATCTGGGGTAGAACTACTCACATACTAAAAGTCTCGAACGCCCCAGCAGAAATACACAAATAAACCTTTCTGCAGGGGAAAATACAGCTATCAGCACAGGGGCCATAGTCGGAAGGCAGGAGGCTAGCCAGTAGTCCCCACCAGGCACAAGTGGCGAAGGGCACTTCGTCACAATACCTAAATAATTTTAATTATAATTTTAATTCTACGTATATATTTATGTAATATTTTTACAGAATTAAGTCATTTTATGAAATACAATTTGAGGGACCTGCCTAACAATCCAGGCAAAAAGTCCAGAAAATTTGGTTCGCAAGCCCTATATTTAACCCTGTAACTTTCCAAGACACCATAAACCCTGTAAATGGGTACTGTTTTACTCAGGAGACTTCGCTGAACACAAATATATGTTTCAAAACACTAAAATGTATTGTGTCAGAATTGTCAGAAATCCAAAGTGAATTCAAACTGATTTTCAAATCTTGACTGAAATAGTTGAACTGGTAACACATCTGATTTATAATTCACCCTACTAATGTAGTATTATTAATTATCACACCACCAACAATATATTATCACATATTATCATCGCAAAAACTAAACTAGAGTGAATATTACTAGGGTTACTCACTATACTAAAGTGAATGTTACTTACTAAAGTGAATATTAAAAAAAAAAAAAAAAAAATCTCAAAGTGAATTGCAAGTTCAAAATAAACTAAACGGACACCTATGGTCTGGCCTTAAATTTGAAATTCACTTTTAAATTCACTTTGAATTCTTAATTCAATTAGAAGCCCTATTCATAATATTCCTCCCATTCAGAACGTAGCTTGGCAAGACATATCTTTCTGTTAAAGTTTTGTAAAGTGACTTTTTTTAATTAAAAAAAAGAAGGGGGATGGACTGATCTATTCCAGGTCCGTGCAACAAACGTATCAATTAAACCAGTCAATAACACTTTCTACACAGCGTCTTCCATTGAAGACGTACATGTAAACAATCGGAGGATTGACTTACTGAAATTGATTTATCGACAGACACTCTTTCTTGTGTATTGATAATTCTCCTAACTTACTAGACTTATTCCATGTACTTTTTCAAAGACACGGCTAGACACTCATACAGCATTCCTGCATTTACATTTTCTGCCCGTTTGTTGTTATTAATATGGGAAGCAAAGTCAATTCCAGCAGGTGGTTAGAGCCAGTTAACTATAAACTTAAATAATCCAGTCTAACATTCACAATCCAGTTTTAGTGTTTAGACATATTTCAGTAAGATTCGTACCAAAAATAGATCATTCACATGTTAGAAACCACTGGATGAGGCAAAGGGCAGGAGATGTAGAGATAGCTAGATAGATAGATAAATAGACAGACAGACATATATATAGACAGACAGACATCATATCTCCCAAATACTCGTCCATGGAATCGGGACGGGGTGGGTAGGCCCCTAAAGGAAAGTCACAAATACCAGTTTGCATCACTATCAACGTCCATAGAAATGACTGCCTGGCTGCTCCCAGTCTTCCGGACTATGCAGGGAGGACTGCTGAAGCACTCTCTGTGTGATCATAGTGCCCACTTCACAGCGCAAGCTCATCTAATGATGCCCGGCGACAGTTTCCTGGTGCCCTCAGATGCAGCAACCTCTGTAGAGTCCTCTCCTGCCGATAGATAAATAGATAGATAGATAGAGATAGACACACAGACAGATATAATTAACATTAACGTTATTCCAACCATCATGACCACTTCTGCTTTTAGACGTTTTCATGATGCGATTAATCTGCATGTGCAGCTTGAAATGCTGACTATACCAAGAAATTTGTGAATTTGTGTTGAAGAGTAATTATGAGAACTATGAGAAGCATTTATATAGGTGGTAAGCCTATATTGAAGAAGAGCGCTTAAAGAAAGATAAAACATGCATAAAACGCTTATCCCTCAATAACACAATACAGCAGGGGGTATATTATCAAACAGTATATTAAATATAGAGGTATGAAAAATATATAGTGCACATGGTATAAAGTTCCTATTATGTTATAGATAGTGATTTTTAACAACTCACATGGACATAAGCCTGTAAATAACTGGCTCAGTAGACAGCACCGTTATGCTCTTAAGGGCAGCATTACACCCAGAGGTGTATCTAGCGTGAGACCGACAAGGCAGGGATGCCGGAGCCGGAATATGACGTCATTCTGGCCCTGACATCACTAAGAGGTGTGCGAGGGAGCTGAGCAGGAGGATCAGTGCTCCCTCGCTGCCCGCCCAGCCGATCAGCACAGCAGCCCCACTGGATCTCAGCCGCTCAGTAAGTGTGTATACAGAGAGAGAGGGTGCTAATAGAGAGAGAGGGTGCTAATAGAGAGAGAGAGAGAGTGCTAATACAGAGAGACAAGGTGCTAATAGAGAGACAGGGTACTAATACAGAGAGATGGTGCTAATAGAGAGGATGCTAAGACAGAGAGATGGTGCTAATGCAGAGAGAGTATCTGAGAGGTTGCTGGTGCTATGTATGTGGAGTATCCTGAGCGTGGGCTCTGGTAGGAAGAGATGGGCGAGTTAAACGGGTTATTTAATATGAGCGTCTGTAACTGGATTTAACTCCTTTCTGTGTAATTATTCCCCGTGGAAGCTCACACTAATCACCAGCTTTTAAATGGGACATGAAAGGCCTCGGAGAATATCCAGTTGTGAGTTTGTCAGTAAGAGTGTATGTTTGTGTGTCAGTAAGAGTATATGTGTGTGCTTGTCAGTAAGAGTGTATGTGTGTCTGTCAAACAGTATGTGTGCTTGTCAGTGAGTGTGTATGTGTGTCTGTCGGTGTATGTGAGTGTGTATGTTTCAGTTAAAGTGTGTGTATCGGTCAGTGAGTGTATGTCAGTGTATGCACCAGTGAGGGCGTTTGTCTGTCAGGCAAAGAGTGTGTTGGGTTTTTTTTTTTAAAAGGAAGAGAAATTTAGAAAGGGGGGGTGCCCGTGTTTTGTCATGCCTATGGCAGCATAAAACCAAAATACACCATTGATTACACCTCTCCTGGATTAGGGACGGATATGCTCCAGATATATAAGAGGAAAGACAGAAACATGCAATAGTGTAGATTGTCAGTAAGAGTGTATGTGTGTGTGTGTGTGTGTGTGTGTGTCAGTAAGAGTGCATGTGTTGTGATCCTTGTCTGCAGTTAGCACGGTCTTTTTGGGTACAAACATGCACAGTCTGTTAAAGGTAACTTAATTCGGGGCACTTTATTGTTCAGCTTCACCACGGAGACAACAGCAAAAGGACAAAAAAAAATAATGTAACACAAATCCCTATAAACAAAAACCTAGCTCGTCTGAGCACTAACTAACATCAGATTCCCTATCTCTCAGGGGTTAAACTATAACAAAATAATATTGGTTTCACCAACCTAGTGTCTTTGTCAGCTCTCTGCACTCCAGTATTTAGTCAGCCTGCTGCTTCCAGCCCTGCAGGAGAGAAACAAACAAACATTCTCCCTTTACCTGCCTAGCAAGGAGGGGTTTATTCCCACTGCTGCAGCTGATTACCTGTAGCTGAGCAGTGGGTTGGAGACAGTCCAAACCCTGGCCTGGACCTAGTCTCCCAAGAAAAACAATAAACAGCTGAGTGGAGCATTGGCCCACCCTTCTCTCCAAATGCTCCACCCCAGGGGCCCATAAATAAATATGCATTTAAGTTATATACAAACACACACTCCCCCTGGGGTTAAAGATCATATGCCTCTCTAAACAATGCAGTTGAAATATAAAATCCCTCAGAGACTACCCCATTCACCTTATCACAGTGTGTGTGTCAGTAAGAGTGCATGTCTTTGCCAGTAAGAGTATATGTGTGTGTTTGTCAGTAAGAGTGTATGTGTGTCTGTCAAAGAGTATGTGTGTTTGTCAGTGAGTGTGTATGTGTGTCTGTCGGTGTATATGTTTCAGTGAAAGTGTGTGTGCCAATGACTGTGTATCGGTCAGTGAGTGTATGTCAGTGTATGCACCAGTGAGGGCGTTTGTCTGTCAGGCAAAGAGCGTGTTGTTGTTTTTTTTTTTTTAAAAGGAAGAGAAATTTAGAAAGGGGAGCGGGCAGGGGTAAACCCGTGTTTTGTAATGCCTAGGGCAGCACAAAACCAAAATACACCACTGATTACACCTCTCCTGGATTAGGGACGGATATGCTCCAGATATATAAGCGGAAAGACAGAAACATGCAATAGTGTGTCACAGCCCCCGCTCGCCGCCATGTGCGTCTGTGCCCGACCGGCACGACCGCACCAACTCACTGAGCTTACCTGCTCAGCGGTGAGCTGGGAACCGCTCCTCCACGCCGCTCGTGGAAATCCAAGATGGCGCCTACCATGCGGTCACGTCCATCCATGGCTCCACCCCCCAAAATTATACGAACAGGCACGTGATGTCACGTCAACGCACACGCACGTTCTGGGGTCAGAGGTGACCTCTGACCAATCAGAGCCTAGAGAGGGATATTTAAATCCCTAATTCACACCAGTACCTTGCCCTGTCGTTGTTTCCTGTTCCTGGTTTTCTGAGAGCGCGTTTTTCCTTGTGATATTGATATTCTGGTATTCTGATCTTGGCTATTCCTGGTTATTCCGATTTCTGGTTCCCCTGACTTGGCTTGTTTAAACGGTATTGTGTATTTCTGGCTTCCTTGACCTCGACTTTCCCTTAGACCATTCTCTGTCTCTAACGTATAAGACCGGCCATTATAAGGTCCGGTTTACGTTCTGTCCTTTTATTTCCTTTCTTATTTCTATGTATAGGTTTACATAGTTTCTGCGTGTTGGACCACACTAGCAGTCGTGACATAGTGTAGATTGTCTGGGGTTTATTCACTTAACAAATATATAAATGTTAAGCTCACCTTTATACGAGAAGCAATTGTTTGGAGGTCAGACACTAAATGTGTGACGTGGCCTTACATTTTAGAATGCACAGAAATGTACCCTGTGACCTTCTCCTGGAGCTATGTTTAATGTATGTTTCTACCTAAGTTTACACTTTTTTTAGACAAAACAAAATGGGAGGGGGCAATGAGAGACAAACTAATAATACTTTTAGAGCGAAATTAAAGTCCTTTTATTTTTTTAATTTTTATTTATTTTTAGATTTATTTACACAGTTTCTAACGTTTGAGTCATTCAGCAATTATTAAATTACAATAAATCTGATTAGATGTATTAGTTGCTTGACCCCTGTTAGTTGCTTCAATTAAGCATGTATAGTGAATGGTTTATAGTTTAAAATCAATCATTACAAGCTTCTTGACTTAGCTTTAATAGACAGAACTTCAATTACTCCCTGTGTTTCCTATAGCAAGCTCCCTGTCTATATGTATTTTTTATAAGAGTTCACCTATTATTTCTGATTTACTGACTGTAAGCATCTTATTATTTGTGTATGCCATGTAAAACATAATCAAATTGTAGTTATCGCGTTTTATTGGTCTTTAGCATTTCATTAAAAAAAAATAATTTTTTTTAAAATATATATATATATCTTTACATATTATAACAGGGTATTCACAAAGGAAGAATTGCAGGGAATTAAAACTGAATTTAAAATTTAAGGTCAAAATAGCTAAACCAGACAAATACTCCCAGTCAGCTATGCTTTCCGTTTGGCCTTCACTTTGAATTCCTTGCAATTCTTACTTTAGTGAATAACCATGTTAAATCGTATAAAGAGCAGTTTTGGAGAATAAATTGCACAGATGGAGCAATCAGCAGACACATTTGGTTTCTATGGTGAATACGCCATATTCAAGACTTTGCAAAATAATTGTTCCTAGTTATATAAAAGGAAAGACACACACAGACAAAAAAAACAAACAAACATACATAAACAAAAAAACTAAAATAAAACAAAAAAGCTAATGTTATCTATGGAGAAATTAGCATCTTGCTGGAAACAACTGTTTAACAGTGGAATGTGTGATAGAGGGGAACATTCTGGCGGCATTATTAAAAGGGACACTATAGTCACCAGAACAACTACAGCTTGTTCTGGTGAGTAGAATCATTACCTTCAGGCTTTTTGATGTAAACACTGTCTTTTCAGAGAAAAGGCAGATGAAAGCAGTGTTTACATTACAGCCTAGTGACATTTTATATTGCTTTATGTAATATTTTTAAATGAACTGACTAAATACACCTTCTGATCACTAAATATTTCTGCCATAATACCTAAAAAAAAAAAAAGAAAAAGAATAGAAGTGATAAATTGTATATAAAATCATGTTTAGAATGTCAATCTTTTAGATCTAATTATCCCATTAAAAACATGTATTTAACCCTTTACTGTGTGGTGGGTAATGTCATCCATGCATTATTCCATTAACATGTGTATCAAACAAAAAATTGCTGTAACATTTCTTTGAAACAAGTGCATAACTAGAACATAAACATATGATACAAAACAACTTTGTTTTAAATGGTTTTTATTGTTTTTGCAGTAAAAATGCATGCATAGTATGAGAAGCGAAAATCAATATAGTGTTGCCTGCGCAGAGGCTCAGTGTTGTATAAAATCTTAGTTGCATATGTGCCTGCGCAGAGGCTGAATACAGTTGAACCACACAATATCATTCATCCATATGTTCCATGCTTGTAAGATCTAAACCGCTGACCTGCGATGCACTTTGTCTAGTGATGTTATTGTTAACCTCATGCAGTGTAAAATACAGTACAGTACAGGTATCGGGCAGGTTAGCGTAAGAGGCACTTGATCGCCTTCGCTGAAGCTTGCGCGATCCCTCATGAGAGATGGGCGCATTATGTGAAGCGTGCAGATATGTGTGTTGCTGACTGACAGGCAAGATGTCAAGAAAAACTAAAGCGCGGTTCCGTGCGTCTGGATAATTGCGCCTATGCAGCTATTGCTTCATTCGCTTAAGTTGTGCTTAGTGAGCATGATGTGTTCAAAGTGTGCATCGTGTGCGCGGTATCAAATGGTCAGAGCAGTACTGCAAGTCAAAAAATCAGCAGACAGTGGCTATGCGTCAATAATATCTGGCAACAATACATAAAGCTTTAGATGTGTATTTTTTAGCAAGCATGTAGTGGCCTGTATAGGGTGCCGTGCGCGGGGGAATGTATTTAACTATTTGAAGTAGCCCGCGGATGGCGTATCCCATAGAAGCCACGGTAAGTGTCATATGAGCAACGGCAATGCAGGTGATAAAACCTAACTATTTTATGCCCATGTAGCTCAGGTATTTACTCGAAG
The DNA here is from genome assembly GCA_933207985.1 of Pelobates cultripes. Lineage (NCBI taxonomy): Eukaryota > Metazoa > Chordata > Amphibia > Anura > Pelobatidae > Pelobates > Pelobates cultripes. The sequence continues at coordinate 114,174,817 of OW240918.1, forward strand.
GGGCAAGCTTTATACAGTTTATAGCGTAATAAACATTATGCAACATCAGAGAACAAACGCCTCAGGGGGCAATGCGAAGCAAGAAACCATAGACTTATTCACATTAAATTTCTCAATAGCTGTCCGATGAGGGCTTCCCTTAGTTAGGCCTCGGTGCATCTCCCAAGCTGCCAGGTCTCCGTCTGTTCCCCCCCCGGGCTGGTCCCAGCCCAGCACCTGGGTCCTCTGCAGCGCTGTGGGCACTCGGGGGTTGAAGCGTACCACTCGACCCCCCCACCTAGAGTCTGTGGGCCACCCACACCCTGCACCTCCCCATCGCCACCTCAGACCCAGTAAAGCTCGTGTCCGGGTGTCTCTCCTGGTGCCGGCCTCATAGTTAGGGCTGGTGCGCACCGCTCCCGGATACCGGTCTGCTGGAAGGACCGCGCTATCCCGCCCCACCGGGCTCGCGGTATCAGGGACATAACTCTCTGGGGACCCCACAGACCCAGAGGCCAGGGCACTCACTTTTCCTGCTGGCCGGTATTCACCGCGGGGGGTCCATCGGGCACCACGCAACACCAGGTTCTGCTCAGGCCTTCCAGGTCGGCTCCCCATGGTGAGTAATCTTCACAGGGCCCCTTGCTCTGACCTTTCAAAAACGTCTCCGTCCCTGTCGGGGTGCCCTCTCATATGTAGGTTTCCTCTCCCCAGTTTCAGTGCTCTTCTCAGCTGGCTGGCCGGCTGGCTGGCCAGTGCTCGGCCATTGCCAGTTTAGGCGGTCGGCACAGAGTCCGTGCAGGGGCTCCCACTGCGGCCCGTGTCGCCGTCACGTGGCCGTGATAACCCCCGCCGGCCAAGGGGGGGGGGCAGGGCCAGGCCGGGGGCCCCCCGCGTCTGAAGTGCTTGTCTTGTGGAGGGGTACCCCAATGATGTGCCTTTCCGCGGTGCCATGCTGCTGATAACGGGCGCCGATGTTCAGGAGCCGCGTGTAGGCCGGGCTCGGTTCTCTCTCCGTCTGCTCTCAGGCAGTAAGGTACGTGCGGGTGGCAGGCGTGTACCGGAGCCTCTCCTCCGTCGGGGACGATATGGATTTCGTTTTTAAATCAGTCTGGGGCTGTGTGAAGGGCTTTTTCTGGAGGTTTAATGGCGGAGCCCATGTAAATGGCGGCCAGTCGGCCCGGCGACCCGGCCCCGCCCCCTCTACAAAACAACTTTGAATATAGGTTGCTGTTCAGACAAATGTGAAAAAAAAAAAATGTAGACCTGAACATTTATTTGTTCATCTTTATAGAAATGTTGAAATGAAATGCTTTAGACAGAATATAGTATAATATATTCTGCAGAATTTTACATGGTCTGAAATATTAGATAGATATTATCTACCTCAAAAGAAGGGCTGACTCAACACTGCTGGGATTTGAACATGCAGCCCCCAAGGGGTAAACAGATTCTACTGATGTTGCAGTAGCCCACTGAGCTTTCTCACCAGCCTCAGTGGAGCTGTAAAAACAAACAACATTTTCTAAATCGATCATTTCCAAATTTCGGGAGAACAAAAATTCTTAAATTTACAAATCCAAACAAAACAAATCAAAAATACATGTTTCACCCTTGCATTTCCCTCATTTTTAAGCCATGGCTCAAACCAATATGGATGATGGTAGTAGGCTGAAGGCCATTCCCTGCATATTTAAAGGGACACTATAGTCACCAGAACGACTACGACTTATTGGATTTGTTCTGGTGAGTAGAATCATTACCTTCAGGCTTTTTGCTGTAAACACTGTCTTTTCAGAGAAAATGCAGTGTTTACATTAGAGCCTAGTGATAACTTCACTGGCCACTCCTTAGATAGCTGTTAGAGATCCTTCCTGGGTCATGGCAGCCTAAAATGCATCCAAACATTCAGTATCTCCTCCCTCTGCATGCAGACATTGAACTTCCTCATAGAGATTCATTGATTCAATTCATCTCTATGAGAAGATGCTGATTGGCCAGGGCTGTGTTTGAATCATGCTGGCTCTGCCCCTGATCTGCCTCCTTGACAGTCTCAGCCAATCCTATGTGAAAGCATTGTGATTGGCTCAGAACAACAATTCTGATTATGTCAGCAGACAGGGGCAGTTCACAGGCAGAGGCAGCAGCTTCAGTCTTGAATACAAGTAAGATTTTACTATGTTTAGAGAGGCAAGAGAGGGCCAGGGGGGCTAGGTGGTGGTTTTAACACTATAGGGTCAGGAATACATGTCTGTGTTCCAGACCCTATAGTGCTCCTTTAAATTATAACACCACATTTTAATGCATTAAATCCAAATGGCAGAATTGTCGCTATAATAGCCAAGGTGTGCTATAAGTGAGCCGAAATTTTTTTTCCAAACATTCTAGCCTCAATTTGGCCATTTGGATTTAATTAGTCAAAATTTGGTGTATTAGTGAATAACCCAGAGCATTTTTAGTAGTAAACAGTGAATACGTATTAGTGATTCTACTAAGCAATGTGCAAAACAACGTCTTCAAATTAGCCATCTCTCATTCTATGCTTGTCTCTTAAACATTGTTATTGTCCCTTTAAATAAACTGAATATTTATTTTAATAAAATGGGTAAGCACCACCGAATCCAATTAAATATTTGCAATCATAACAGGGAGTTGTACTTGAATATTCACAGAAGTTAATGATACAGTAAATTCTGAATTCTGTGCTGATAGCACTTGGTAAATTTTTGTTAAGTCAGTGATATTAGGAAAAATATGCTAGACTATAGGAATGCAGAATTATTATAGAAGAGTTATGTATATTTTCTATACATAATTTGCCGCAGATTCCAGATCCCATATTCAGGACACAGGCAGACATAATAATACCATTAGTAGACTGGTTTATGAGATGGAACTTGTGGCTGTTAATGATGCTGAGAGGGAACTAGTAACGATTGTACGATAATAACCCTTTGTTTACTAGAAGGGACATACATGTTTTGAATATCACCAAGGAAAGGAAAGTGACTCACACATGTTTGGAAAAATTACAAACAACACAAATGAATTACAAAAAAAACTAAAATAATTATTTTAAATGCTAGGAAAATACATACAGCTTTGTCTAACAAGAATATGCCAGCCATGTCCATATGAAGATTGCTTCCTACAGCTTTCCTTCAGGGACTGGACTAAACATTTCTATGACATTGTATGTATATTTGTTTATTTTATTAGATTACAATATAGCATCCTCGGAAGTCATTATGCTTAATATAGCTGTGATTTTGACATGTGCTTGTTTGCAATCAGAATTTGCTAACAGGGTGAGTTGCTGAAACGAGATTTGTCGGAAATTCATAGTGATCAGGATCAATCGTTGTATGCTTTAAGTATTCAGATGTTCTGACTGTTCACATTCTGCTATCAGCAAGGATGGAGGAATGGGGGATTGTGTACAATCACTGTTCCTTTTACACCACTCATAAGATGGACACAATGCTCAAAACTAGTATCTCCAGAAAGACAGAGGCAGTTGTAGAAAACAGAAATATCTATTCCTTGTCGTTATTGTCCCTATTATTTCTTCCTCTTTATTGTTGTGCCTGATACACTTGCTCACATGAATAAAAGTCTAGGGTTTGTCATTGTATTACTAATGTGATAATGTCACAATGTGAAATGTCACTTCCAGTGACCAGATTGAAAGGGACAATACATGGTGAAAAAGTCTTTCAGTGCACTGGGTCCTACACCTATAACCAAACTGCTGAATGACACTACCTTGTCATCAAAATGTAGGGAATACAAAGAAAAAGGTTAAATGTTATCATGTGACTCAAAGCAGAGGCACCAAGCCACCAATTACTCTGTCCAAAATACACAAACTAAGTGTTCTCTAAGATAATGTTTACTATTAGCACTGATGATCTATTAAGTATATTTTATTTGTTTATAAAATATTTTACCAGGAAGGATACATTAAGATTTCTCTCGTTTTCAAGTATGTCCTGGGTCCTCAAAACATTGTATTGTTACAATAGGATACGATGTTACAAACAAATACAACAAACAAGCATTATATATAAACATACACACATATAGAAATTTAACACATAACAGGTAATAAATATAGTCAACCATGACAGGTGCATTCTGTGCTGAGGTATATTCACATAGATCTCTTAAAAGATTTTAGATTGAATGAAGATTTGCCTGTGTCCCTGAGGTTATTCCATAATTCTGTTGAACTATAGGAAAAGGAGGAACGAGCCACTTTATTTTTGTTGTGGTATGCTAAATATCGTGCTAGTACTGGATCGGAGGTTAGAGCATTCATCTCAGTTAGGGTGGGAGCTTCCCAGAAATGCTCTGATGCACAAGGCTGGAAAGATGAAGAGTGTGTTGGGATTCCAGCGACAGCCAGTTTAGCGCTTTTAACATGTCTCAGTGGTGGGTAAATTAATTACATTCTAGTACAAAGCGGCAGAACAAATTATATAATGTATTAAGTTTATTAAGGTTTGTTTAAATGTATTGTCTATTCCGTGTTGTATTATCCATCCTTTTTGCAATTTTATAGCAGACCCTTTTGTTCAAGTATACTTTGTATAGAATATTGCGTGCCCTCTCTGTATTGACCAAAATTGTCTATAATGAAATCAATTACAGTGAAATGAAAGGCAGAGATAATAAGCCTTCACATTGTTTAATAAACTGGTGATCAACCTTCACCTAAAAGTCTGCATATAAAATCCACCACGCTATTCTAAACAGCAGATTTTAATTTAGCAAGATCAGTTAGGATTGCTAGCTAAAGAAATAACACTTTTTTTATACCATGCAGTTCAGGTCATACACAGTTCTGTTGCTATTGGCTAGCCATTTTTGTTTTAGCTCTTTTCTATTTTTTTTATTTTTTATTTGCAATTTTCAAAGTAAACAGTATACAATGAAAAAAGAACATGCTTTTTACACATTGTGCGGTTTTCCAATAATATATGCCAAGGGATATATGGTAAGCATAGTATAACAGTGCATCACAAACATTTGCCTGAGACACATACATCCTTCAGCTTACTCGTATATTACAAAGTGGACACTGCTTGGTGTGTACTTGCTTTTAATTTGTATTAGATTAACATAAAATAACTGAGGTAACTTAGTAAACTTTTGAACTAGGTTAAGAGAGAGGGGTAACAGGGGGGAGGAAAGGGGTCCAGAGTCTTACACCACGGAATGTCCTTGAATTGTCTTAGCGTGTCAGCCTATGTAAGGTTATAAGTAGTTTTCAGGGTTCAAGCATTGGTGCCTGAAGTTATCAGGTTTACAAATAAGCTAGATGGGCGAAGAGAAAGTAGGGTGTCTGGTGGTAAGATCGCCTCTTTCCAGTGTGCTATGGTCACATGCCTTAATTAGGCAAATTCCCCATGTCCTCTGGTATCCATAATCATGTAATTTAAACACAAACAGTGTGACAGAGTAAGGGGGTAGAATGGTAAAATAAGAGGCAAGATGAGAGGCAAATGGCTTGCCCCATGTCTAACCGCAAGTGTTCAGTAAACCTGAAGGCTTGTTGCACAACTTCTCAAGAACGGTATAGACTACCTTCCAAAATCCTTAACCATGGTACAGCCATGAAGCAAATCGCCATTTACCCCACCACATCTCCACCAAAGAAATAAGTATGAGGGATGACAACCATGAAGAGCCACCAGTATCTGGTACACACGAGTGCATAGTTTAAAGGAAGGCACACAGAAAGAGATGTTTTATGACCATTCATCATCAGTAAATGTGACATTGAGGTTATCTTCCCAATTATAATTAAAGGGCGGGGAGAGCACACATCAATTATTTACCAACAAGTTATAGATAATGGAAAAATGTCAAGACAGGGTTGTTAAATATTAATGCAGTGTTTCCAAAATTTCTTTTAAAATATAAAATAATTATAACGAGCAGTCAGCTTGTGATTGAATTGTAATAATTTGTTGAAAATAGTGCTGGTAGTCAAATAAAGTCATGTTTAGATTCTTAGTGTGACCTTGCAGCTATTTTTGCCATACCTTATCCATTGAAGATACATTTTAAACATCATAAAACAATATTTCTTCTGACTGTAAGCAAACTTGACATCATGCATGTTGAAAGGGTAATTAAAATAGAAAGTTCCTTTTGCCTTTATTCTTAATTAACTGTTAGAATGGCACAAATTATCCTTGTAAACCATCAAACAGACTGATAATGGTGATAACAAGACTTGACATTTAGGAGCATGACAGCAAGTTCATCTGGTTTAAGAAATGTTGCATAATCTGTTCTCGTAAATAAGTTGGTTACCTGCAAAACTTCAAAAGACTGAAGCTAAGAGAGATGTAATTTATTTTCACCTCATATAATGATGAAAAAACTACCAATTAGTTGACAGATCTTGCACATTGCAAACTAACTTTCGCTGGAAAACACAGTTGAAATATAATGCTGTGCATCTTTCTTTTTTTTTTTCAAATATAACATAGAAGCATTTCACAAAACATCAGTTTTTAGAGAAATCAGGGGAAGAACGAGTGCTATTCTTCTTAATGACAAAAGTGTTAAATAAGGAGTAATCACTATAGAAACTAATAGAACATCTCTCAGCATTTATTTATTTGCACCCACAATCGCACCTGGTTTGTCTTGACAAATCTCCCCCATTATAATTATAGTAATAATTAAACTTAAAACTAAGTGCGTTCGACTTCAAACGAAACTGCGATTTGTCTGAAGCCATGAACTCCAAAAAGCTATATGGAAAAATCAAGAAACAAATGCAATGGACAATGGATCAAACTGCTTAGCTTATTTAGTGATTTTTTTTTAAATTCTCCCTTTGTGCCAAATAAAAGATGATTGATGGCTAGGGGACAGCCACTAAGTGTTTTTTTTCATTCACAGAGCAACAGAGAAGTGACTAATAGGGGAGAAAAAAAGCAACAGTTAATAATAAAATCTATTATATAGTTGATAATTAGGCATATAAACATAGAATTTTTATTTCTTCTTTTTCCCTCCATTGGTTAATTCTTTTTACTTGCTCTGTGAACCAAATGGCAGGATAATACTGTTAAAATAATATTTATATTTTGCAGTACACTGATTGCCCATTTTGGTTCATCTAAATAATTTTCCCCCAAACTATTGCATGAATGAAATTTGTCTGATTCGAAACTCCACATTGGAAAAAAACCTGAATTGCCCAAAATGATCTTTTTTGGACAAATCAA
>OW240918.1:114188399-114201333 GCA_933207985.1 Pelobates cultripes
GAAAATGGGCACTGTGAGCCTGACACAGAAGCTGGCAGCAGTGGCAGACAACTAAGTGCATTTACATTAGATAGAAAAAAAAAATCCAAAAAAAGCATACCCTTATCCCTAACCTAGCTATGCTTTTCCCTATCTTATGAACAGCAGCTACTTTCCCTCCTCTTACTAAGCATGCAGCTTGAGAATGAATCTAAAATGGATGCTGTTCCAGTAGGTGGGAGGGTCTGCTAGGGAGGGTGTGCTGCTAATTGGCTGGAATGTGTCTGCTGACTGTGAGGTACAGGGTCAAAGTTTACTCAATGATGACGAATAGGGGGCGGGTCGAACCGCGCATATGTTCGCCCGCCGTGGCGAACGCGAACATGCTATGTTCGCCAGGAACCGTTCGCCGGCGAACCGTTCGGTACATCACTACTGTGGTATGAAAAAAGAAGAACTAAGCAAAACAATTATATAATGTAACTGTTCAATAAATTATATTTTTTGGATTGGATTTTGTTTTTGACAATCAATTTTTATTGAGGCAAAGTTGCTTCATAGAACAGACTAGCATCAGCGATACAACAACATAGAGGTTTCAATAAACATAGCGGTACATAGAATGGCAAAACAGTTGCAGTACAATGTGACATAGCTGTAAAGTGGGAGTCACTGATGGAGGGATCCAGACAACTTTTTTATTTTGAGAGTGAAGGAGATAAATGACATGCTTCACTTCAGCAGAGGAGAACCTTTGTTGGACGGCTCCTGTGGAGCTTGTAGAAGCATGAACCTGTAGACTGCAATACAGATGCATAAACAAAAAACAAAATGGGTAAAAACGAAATTACATGTGTGAGGGTCGGTAAGGTGGTCCACTTTTGCGAACCGCTACATGGGTTGGAGTCGGTGATGGACCATGTTAGGTAGTCTACTTGGGGCAGTTGGGAAGGTTTTATCGCATGTGTTATGTAAATGTGGCAAGGGATTATGTATGGGGAGTTAGAAAGTTAGAAGCCCCATAACCCCAGAGCTTAAGGGGGGGGAGGGTGCACCAAGGGACCAACTTGGAGCGCAGCATAAATTATTATAATAGGAGAGTGCCTCTGAGAACATTTTTGGTAGTTTTTGAGCTAACAAAATGAAAAATTTTAAAAATTCTAAATATTAAAAACATATATATATATATATATATATATATATATATATATATATACATATATATACATATAAATCAAGCAGATGAAAATAAAACAAAATGTGGGTTAGGCAACCCGGAGGGACCTAAGTTAAGGTGAGTACTACTCCACACCAGGGGCAGTCAGTCTTGGCCGAGGAGCCCGACAGGGCCATATTTGCCATATCCCATTGGTGAATAGGCCTGACAGGGTTGTTAGTGGCTGTAGGGGCCGAGAGTCACAGTGAACACATGAAAGTGTGTGCTTCTGAATGGGACGTCAGCCTGAATCTCTAGCCTTCATTTTTGGCTATGAGAGCCCTGGGGTATCCCCATTTGTAGGAGATTGATGCTGCTCGCAGGGGGGATGTCACTTCATTCAGCGTTGCACGCCACTGAAGCATCACACTATTTAGAGCTTGTTAGAAAAATGTTAGAGAGTGTTCCTCAAATATGTATGGTGCTTGACCTCTAGTGGCTTTCAGGAATACTTTGTCACTGCGTGATCTAAACCACAGGATGACATCTCTTGGTGTCTGGGACTTGGAGTTTGACTGACCAGACCGGCAAAATAGTCAATCGAGTAGAAGTCCCTTTGCCTATTTAGGAGTTAAAGCGTTGGAGAGCAGCCTACGAAAGAATTGTGGCAGTTGAGCCGCATCAGTAGTATCAGAAATGCCCTGTACCTTCAAGTTGCACAGCCGAGCGTTGTCCTCTAGCTGCCCGATTCTGGCACTGAGGTGTTCACAGGTAGCGTTGAGGTTATGTTTTTGTTTGTTTATGTGTGTGTTGCAGAGGAGTCTTGTTGGATTCAGAGGTTGTGGATTTCCTCCTCCATGGCCCTAATTCGACCTGTCAGCGTACCCAGATCCTCCTGAAGCACTGATAATTCTAAAGTGAAGACGTCCTTTAGGTCTGAGGCCATTGTTGTGAGGTTCGACTTCGAGGTCAGTGGGGGCTTAGGCTGTCGCTGGACCTGTCCCCGACATCTGCAGGGTGGGGATGGAGCTTCCAAGAGGTCATGATTCTCATCGTCTGAGACCATGATCAAGCCATGGAACAAGTCTGGCCTGTGATCCGCCATCTTGGGCCTACTCAGCTGAGTAAGCAGCATGCCAATATCATTGGTTTGCCCTTTACTGGGCCCCCGAGATTGTATTTCCCCATGGTGCACTGGAGTTTATGGTAGTTCAATATGTCTCTGCCTGGTGTGTAATCAGCCCAAAATAAAGGCAATAGAAGAAGTAGTAGAAGTAGCAGGAGCTAATGTGGCATGCGTCCACTTAGCTCACTGGTCAGCTCTGCCCCCTCAACGAATTGGATTTTAACTGTTAACCTTGACTTGAAATTTGACTTGAAACTTTACCTCTTATTCTAAATTGAAAAGTTAATTCAAAAATAACAATACTTACATTTTAATAAACATTTTCTGCTTTTAACATCTAAATATTTCAACTATTGATCTGTTTCCCCCTTTTCCTCTCCTGATCAATCTAACCTTATCTCTTCCTGTGTGTTTGTCAGTACAGTGGTGTGACAGAACCGTCTGTCTTTGGATTATGTTTCTCCTCCCTCCATTCATCTGATTGTTCGGTTATTTCTTTGCCCGTACACCCGAACGGCTACCGATTACGCGACCACAGGGAAGCTGGCGTGTGCAGTCAATTGACCACCCAGCTTATTTGACTGTTACTGGGTGGTCGTGGTTACACATAGCCGCCACACGATGGCAGTGTTATGGAGCTCCCCGGACAGCCAGCGTTGTTCTGCCCAGCTTCATTACACCAAAAGCGGACACTTTTCCTTCCAAGCACCGCTGAGCTACCAGCCTACGGGTCTTCAGCTCTGTTCGTGATCCGAACGGCGGAGCATTCGGGACTTTGAGTTTTATATCACAATCTATGTGAAGGTACCCAGATAGCTATGCCATGGAGCCTGTTCGTGGAATTAAAGACTTTGGACTTTGAATTAAAGTCGTGTGGTCTGAGCGCCATTCACCTAATAATGTACGCTCAGACCTGAGCTATCTGGGGATATGTTACATGTATATATTTATTGTAACATTTGTAACACTGTACATTTTAAAGTACTTCTCTATCCTGTGGTCCCCACGTGTATAATGGCGATTTGCCTTTATCCTGGGAGATAATTGAATTACTTCTCAATTATCTCAAGGGCAGAGGGGAGGAAGGCAGGATGCATTGTGGGAATGTATTGTGACTGTATGTCTTAAACTGATACCTGTCTGTCCTTTGTTACAGTCTCCCATTTGGTTCCCTAGGGGAGTGTCCACCAAGTGGGAGAACTGCATAAATACGGGCAGGTAGCCCTCATTAAAGCCAGATCTTGTTTTACCCTCAATACGAAGCTTGGTCTCGTGATTGGGTGGATTTACTAATTGCTGGGAACGTAAGCCGCATGGATGTTGTATTGGTTCGGCTGTTAGCAGCGATTCGGGAGTTTGGAGTATTACCAAGTATGCTGTTCAGGAGATAGGCGCATTCCTCTGGTTTCAGTTCGGGAGTTTGGGATTGTGACGAGACCAATCTCGCCACATTGCATTGGAGGAGCCTGGTTGCTCGCCTGCTGCCTTTGGATTATGGACCGGCAGTTAAATGGTTAATTTTACTGTGCAGTAAGATTTATTCCTTCCTTTCTGCACAGCCATTCGGTAGATTCTATCTACCGAACAAACAGACTTCTATCAGCCTCCCCAGAGCCGTGGGAAGTCGGCCGGCGCCATTAATTGGCCACCCAGAAGCTGGCGTGTGCCCTCCATTTACCTCCCTGAAGCCGCGGTTAACCGCGGCTTAACGAGCATGTGCCAGCAATTGACCGCCCTGTAGCTGCGGTTAACCGCAGCTTAATTGACTGTTACTGGGTGGTCGCGGTTACACCTAGCCGCCACACGATGGCGATGTTCTGGAGCTCCCCGGGCAGCCAGCGCTTTTCTGCCCGGCATTCCTACGCCAAATCTGGACACTGTGTCAGCTAAGCACTGCTGAGCCTCCAGCCCCTGGTTCTGATTCGTACCAATTTAACGAATGTATGTAGATTCGGTATTTTGTGTTGGGGGAATGTTTTAACCCAGATAGCTATGCCATGGAGCCTATTCGTGTAATTAAAGACTTTGGCTCCATGGCAATTAAACTGTATTCGTGTTGTCTGAGTGCCATTCACCTAATAATGTGCACTCAGAACTGAGCTATCTGGGGATATGTTACATGTCTGTGTTTTATGTAGTAAATGTTACTTTATGTATTTTAAAGTATAATACTGGTTTTGTGTCCCCACATGTGTAATGGAGTTTTGCCTTTGTCTTGGGAGATAATTGAGTTACTTCTCAATTATCTCCCAGGGCAGAGGGGAGGAAGCCAGGATGCATTGTGGGAATATACTGTGACTGTGTGTCCTATTTGTCTACTTGTCTGTCCCTTGTCACAGTCTCCCACTTGGTCCCCTAGGGGAGTGTCCACCAGGTGGGAGACCTGCATAAAAGCCGGGCAGGTAGCCCTCATTAAACAGACCACTGCTTGACCCTCAACACAGAGCCTTGTCTCGTTCTTGGGGGGATTCACTGTATGCTGTTAGAGACTGATTGCCAGGAGTGTAAGCTGATTGTCTGCTTTTCCTTGTTCGTCTGCTAACAGCTATTTGGGAGGTTCCAGTTCGGGAGTTGGAGTGCTATTTTGTATCCAGTTAGGGAGTTTGGTGTTCTGCAGTAGCTGTGCCTGTATCTCTGGAAAGGGGGGCGATCGCCTAAACGGTTTTTACCCCTTGTGTGCAAAACGGTCCGTTACAGGGATCTAAAGTAGTCGTGCCTGTATCTCTGAAAGGGGAAGCTCTACTAAGCGGCGGTTTCACTCCTTTATGCCTGGAGTGTCTTAACAAGTGGGACCTTGGTTTACAAACGAATCGATTAACATAATTTTTGGTTTACAAATGAAAATCCATTTAAAATAATGCCTCGGTTTACACATTTTTTTCATAATACAAAGCAAGTTTTCCCAGGATGCATTGCACCTGGGAGGTTTAAAGCATTGACCCCTGCATGCTGGAGCCTCGCCACGTCGAGTGTAGAGGTGTTGGAGGTGTTGAAGTTGTTGGAGTGGCTTTTGCATTGAGTTTTGGAGCCATTCTGGAAATTGTTTGCAGTTGTTTTGGGAATTTTTGGTGCATTTCTCAAGCTGTGGAAAGGTAAGGATCTTAGCTTTGTCGTTTGCATGCCTTTTATTGTGTGTTCTGCATTGTGGGTTAGTTTCCATGCCAACTCATTTTGACTTTTTCTGACCTCCAGAATGGATTAATGGTTTTCAATGCATTCCTATGGGAAACCGCGTTTCGGTTTACAAATTGTTCACAATTAAAAACGTCCCGGAGAATGCATTAAATTCGTAAACCGAGGTCCCACTGTATATCAATCAAATCCTCCATTATCTTTAAACAAAAAGTTAAAATTATAGTGATTTTTTTTCCTGCACCACTATTAACTCTCGTTCCACACCTGTAAAATTCCATCATTTTACCTTCTTTACCTCACGACAGTTCTCAAACCAGATGTCATCTTTGTCACTCTTTGATATGTAAACATATACCCCCTGTTAGGACCTAAAAACAACAACAACCAATGTTCTGTTTCTCTTTAAATACTTTATTTTGTGCTTCAAACAAATTATTATCTTCATCCATATTTTCAATATTGTGAGATAAGTGGGTTAATTTTATTTGAAGCGCAAAATTAAGTATTTAAAGAGACAGGGTATCACCTGATCAGCTTTCTGTAACATTCCATTCTACATTCTATTTCAACAAATTTCAAATACTGCCTCCTTTTGATCTATCAAATTGACACTAGTAAGATTGTTGTTAACAGGTATAGTAGTGAATATTAAGTCTTTACTCAAATGACGTTTCCCATTGTAACATATGTATGTCACTGTAAATCCCACAAACAGCCCTTTTTTGTTAATGATGCAAAACTATTTAGACACATTTTAGATAGAAACTCCTATCATTCTCAAGCATAACAAGAGCCCCAGTTTAACAATTTGATGAGTTGCCATGTTCCCTTTCTTTTATCACAGTATAATCAGTTCATGCGCCGGGGAAACATTAAGCAAAAATACATTTGTTATTTGTACGCAGACTAAAACATACGCAGACTAAAACATACAATTTACGTTGTAAAATTATTAGTGAAATTAGTTTTTTAAATCTGTTTCTATCTTTTCTCTGTGTAATTGCCTGCTTTATTAAGTCGGAACAGTAACAGCTCTAAAGTGTGACTACATCTTGAAGTAGCTACACAGCTAATTAAAGTGGACCAAAGTTGTGCCATCTGCTCTCGTAATACATTTCTTTCTGCTCATTAAATGTCAATTTTAAAGAAAGGTTCTTTTATTCTTTGTAACTGTGGTCTATAAAGAAAACTATTTATAATTCTACTCTGAGACATGTCTCAGTCTGCTGCGTGTATATTAGTATTTAGCAGATATGTGGTAGGTTGTTTCCAGACTGTTGGTATGGCAGATGAAGAGAAACTCATGTTGGCACTTCACATCATTTTAAGCCATGCAATTTAGTCTAAAGGTAATTCACAAGGGATGATGGAAAGGTCATCAATGATTTTCATATGCCAAGCCGAAACACGTTTGCTACCACAACCACGTTTTCAACTTTAAATGGGAAATGTCTCATCAAATGGATTTTTAATATTATGTTAACTTATCCCAAACATTAATAAATATATGTGTCTGAGGTCCGAAAAATAAAATAAAATGTTTAAAAACCACACTTCATATTCCTGTGCCATCAACATAGTTCACTGTCCGTCATTTTTATTAGACTTGGCATGGTGGAAAAATTCAGTTCGGCTGAAGAATTTTTTGCAGAAAAAAAATGTATTTTGTGACCTCCGACACTCGTTGATGTGGCTTTCTGAAAAACGTTGATGCAAAATAATTTGGCAAACAATTAGGATGAACAAAAGATGGTAAGCCAGGCCAAACGGTGTTCGGTGCATTATCACACTTTTTGGCTTATAGTTCAAGTAAAAAAAAGTAACAAATAGATGGAAAAAGGAGGAGAAGTAACAAGATCCACATTTATAAATTTATATGTTATATATTAATAAATATTGATTGATTGATTTTTACTGCTACTCCTTTATTTGCCTCATATTGTCAGTTGCCCTTACCACTCTGTGACTATTTAATAGAACCAAAAAAACAATATGAGTCATTACTGAAGACTGGCATATACCTGTGCTTGGAACTTAATTTAAAACTGCCAGTCACGTGTCAATAGGTACAACAATGTTATCACTATTTTGTCTTTACCACGACATTTGTGAAGTTGGGTCCAACTTCGATATTAACTGGACTTAATTTTCAAAGCTTCTCCAGCCTGCACTAAAACACTTCCTTCACTTAACAAACAGCTCCAACATTATCTTTGATTCCTTCTGTGCGTTATTTGAGGATCATTAGTCCACTTTCTTGATATCATATGCTGACTGAGTGTTTTCCACTTTTTAACGGATCCAAAATGTAACATTGAGGTGACTGTCATAGTGCCTGTTACATGCATCATTTTGCCATGCATTTTTTCAACCCACATCACTCTGGCATCATTTTGAACATTGGTTGCTGTGAACCTACATTATTTTATTGTGCTGGAGTTCCCTGAGTCAATTTCGATGCACAGATACCTGCGTCATTTGGGGAAAATCACCCTTGAACTGTTAGGCTTTGCAGAAATGATACCACACTCAGATGTCTACTTGGGCTTTGTAAACCTTTTCTGCACTTTGTGTTTTTCCATGTGGTTATCCATGACTGCATTATTGTTGCTTGTGCTATTCTGGTATAATTGACACTAGCTCCTTGACCATTCTCCATTCCGTGTTCCTGTTCCTTGACTTTGGGATGTTTATCCGTTTTTGTGCCTATCCATACTTCTAGACTTGATTCCAACATTTACCTTTTCCCCAGGCTGTTATCTCAGTGTTAAGCCCAGCTAACCCTTAGGACCAGTAATATGCCTCTATCCATTCTATATTCCTAACTTGGTTAGGTTTGACCTAAGTTCTCCATGTAGGGCATGGTAGAATTGCAACAGATACAAAGCAAATTGTGGGATGCAATTGTGTTGCTAAGACGTCTTGGAAGAATTGTACATTCAAGCACTAAAATACCATACAGTGCTCATGCACACCCAAGGTCAATAATACCTTAGTTAGGTAATTTCTGCTATAAGCACTCTCGAACTCCACCGTCAGGTTCAGAGGCTGGCTGCAGCAACAGCTAACTTTACTTATTGTACTTAACTTTACCTTCCTTCTACCTGCAGGAGCTAGTCTTCAAAACTTCCACAGGTGGAATAATAATTGGTCTACAAATAGGCATTCATTGAGCAGGGACTGTCTTGTTGGACTGTCTCCAATATAAATATTTCTATTATATTGCTGGTAGACTTTTTTTTTTTTCCGGTTAGATTACAGATGTTTTTTTTTTTTTTTTTTACTTGCTAAAAATTGTTCAACCTTAGTTTTTCACATAAAGATGTACAACACAAATTTTAAATTTGATGTGGAGTGATATATATATCCAGTGTTACTAATTATATAATAACAAAATCATACAGTATTGTGGGTAACATAATATACTTAAAATAGTCAAGGAGATAGACAGGAAAGGGGAGGGTATGGGTAGGAGGAGCATGTGAGAGGGTACAATGTGAATTATTATTATTATTATTTATATTTAATTTTTTCACATCATGTTTTATCTCTATGTTTTCTATATTTGTTAACCATATGTTTAGTATTAAACATATACTTTAGACACCTATCAGTGTTAGTTCTGGCTAGGATTATTTTAGGAGCCCAGCTCCTGGATATCCTTTCACATAACACCTACTGAGTTTTGTAAGTTCTGTAGGAGATTTTCAGACCTGCCATACAGCATAGATTGGAGAACTGCTTAAAGCGGCACTGTCATGCCACACTTACCTTTTTCCTAATGTTTCCTCTACTCTTCCTCTCTCAGAATCTGTTTTTCTTTTCTTTATTTCTGATAGTTTTCTTTAAAACATAAGACAAATTAGGGACTACTGTGTATTCTGTAGTTTTCCTTACACTTGACTTTCTTTGACCAAAGGAGCAGCTTAAAGGACCACTCTAGGCACCCAGACCACTTCAGCTTAACGAAGTGGACTGGGTGCCAGGTCCAGCTAGGATTAACCCATTTTTTTATAAACATAGCAGTTTCAGAGAAACTGCTATGTTTACAAATGGGTTAATTCTTCCTCCAATTCCTCTAGCGTCCGTCTCACTGACAGCCGCTAGAGGCGCTTGCGTGATTCTCACTGTGAAAATCACAGTGAGAGCACGCAAGCGTCCATAGGAAAGAATTGTAAATGCTTTCCTATGCGACCTTGCTGAATGCGCGCGCAGCTCTTGCCGCGCGTGCACATTCAGCCGAATGGGAGGATCGGAGGAGAATCGGAGGAGGAGAGCTCCCCGTCCGGCGCTGGAAAAAGGTAAGTTTTTACCCCTTTCCTCTCCCCAGAGCAGGCCGGGAGGGGGACCCTGAGGGTGGGTGCACCCTCAGGGCAATATAGTGCCAGGAAAATGAGTATGTTTTCCTGGCACTATAGTGGTCCTTTAAGTCAGCTCCATTTCCTGTGTCAAGAAGAAGAGTGAGTACTTTCTCTGACACAGGAAATGGAGCTAACTTAAGCTTCTCCTTGGGTCAAAGAAAGTCAAGTATAGGAAAGATACAGATGACACAGTAGCCCCTACTTTCTGTTATGTTTTAAGGAAACCTAGATGAGAGATAAAGAAAAGAAGAACAGATTCTCAGAGAGGAAGATAAGAGGAAGCGATAGGAGAAAGGTAAGTTCGACTTGACAGTCCTGCTTTAAGTAAACAGTTGTTTCCCGGTGTGAGGTGTTCCCCCTCTCCTTCTTTGTACCCACCATATTGCGATGCAGTCAACTTCCCCTGTACAGAATGTTGGGTGAAAAAGGCTGCTTTGTCCCTTTGATAAGCTTTTTTTTTCTTTTTTATATTTAAGATGAGTCATCACTGCTTGTTTGTTAAGTGTGGTAAGGTGTCCTATCAGAATCATTTAATAAGGCTTGCACGGAGCCCCTAACCAACGTGTCCATGAGGCTCAGATGAGGCCAAACCCTCATTTTGTGACATTTCTAATATTGTATATGATTTCTTTATTATGTTCTGATACTGCATGTCTTTCTTTGTGTTTGCATCTGTGCAACAAAAATAATAATAATAACGATTGAACAAAATCTTTTTTTTTATATTTTTAATTGCTGGAAGCGTTGAACAATTATCTCAAACTGTTAAGCGTTGTAGTTATAATTTTTATAGACAGTGAACAGATCAATTGGTGTGTGAAATATAACTGCTTTACAAATTTACAAAGCAGACAGATTGTCATACATTTGGCTAAAAATGGTTTAAATGTCTCAAGCTTAATTTAGTTTCCTAAATGGCTTTTGAACAGACCTTAAAAGTAGGAACTTTATCCTTTTTCATGCAACAATGAATGTGTTTGGAAATGCTTTGTTTGAATACTTAGACCAAAATGGACAAACAGCTAAAGAAATTATTTAAAGCAGGGGTTCTAACCCATGGTATGCCTACCCCCAGGGGTACAATTCAGTGCCACCAGGATACGCAAAACAAAATTGGTGATGACAGTCCTGCTGGTGCAGTTGCACCATACAGGCTGAGAACTGCGAGTCCATCGAATGGCCCATGCACTCAGGGCCACCCGATGGACATTTGCCATGAAGGTACACACAGAATGCAAACTCAGTGTTTAGGTGATATGCCCACCACCTAAACTAACCAAGTGGGAGTGTAGCGCTATTAGATAAACTTGAGGCTTACCCCACAAACAATGCAAGGGAATCAAAGAGCATATGGAAAATAAAAAGAGAAAAAAAGACAATAATAGTGTAAATCCATTGGTAAAATAACTGGATATAAAGAATGAATAATCCAAAGTCACATTTTGTAGAGCCTTTTTAGGTATAGGCTCTAAACATAATACTGTGGTGCAATTCCCAGGTGGCAGCCAGACCTTTAAACCCTCCGATTTATCAGCACAGATTTCCAAATTCCAGTGTCCTCAATCTAGAACTAGGAGGAAGTGCCAGCCTGTCACTTCCTCAGAGCTGATGCACTGTGAGCCTCACGGGAGTGGGGGCATCGAGTCGCAAGGTGGGGAGCCGGACGGGGAATAAGCAACCCAACTCCAAGCCATGGAAGCCACCCACCTGCTGCCAAAAGGAAGGACTGGGAGGGTGGCTAAAATCAAAGCCTGTATGTTCGTTTTAGGTGTATGAATCTGTATGTTTGTGTGTGTGTGTATCTGTATGTCTGTGTATGTGTGTGTATCTGTGTGTATGTGTGTGTATCTGTGTGTATATGTCTGTATGTGTGTGTGTCTGTGTAACTGTATGTCTGTGTAACTGTATGTGTCAGTGTTAGTATCTATATGTCTGTGTATGTGTCAGTGTGTGTATCTATATGTCTGTGTCAGTGTGTGTATCTGCATGCCTCTGTATGTGTCAGTGTGTGTATCTAGATGTCTGTGAATCTGTATGTCTTTGTATGTGTCAGTGTGTGTATCTGTATGTCATTGTATGTGTCAGTGTGTATATCTCTATATCTGTGTGGGTGTCAGTGTTGGTCTCTGTAGGTCTGTGTATCTATATGTCTGTGCATGTGTCAGTGTTTGTCTCTGTATGTCTGTGTATCTATATGTCTGTGTATGTTTCAGTGTTGGTATCTGCATGTCTGTGTATCTGCATCTGTATGTGTCAGTGTTGGTATCTGTATGTCTGTTTATGTGTCAGTGTTGGTATCTGTGTTTGTCAGTATGTGTATCTCTGTCTGTGTATCTGTATGTCTGTGTATCTGTATGTCTGTATCTGTGTATCTATATGTGTGTCAATGTGTGTATCTATATGACTGTGTATGTTTCAATGAGTGTATCTGTATGTCTGTTTCACTGTGTGTATCTGTATATGGATCAGTGTGTGTATCTGTATGTCTGTGTATGTATTAATGTGTGTATCTGTATGTCTGTTTCAGTGTGTGTCTGTATGTGGGTCAGTGTTTGTATATGTATGTCTGTGTATGTGTCAGTGATGGTATCTGTTTGTGTATTTACATGTCTGTGTGTGTGTTTGTGTGTGTGTGTCAGTGTGTGTATCCATATGTTTGTATGTGTTTGTGCCAGTGTGTATCTGTATATGTGTCATTGTGTGTATCTGTATGTGGGTCAGTGTGTGTATCTGTGTGTCTGCATCAATGTGTGTATCTGTGTGTCTGCGTATGTGTATGTCTGTGTATGTGTCAGTGTTAGTATCTGTATGCCTGTGTCAGTATCTGCCTGCCTGTGTCAGCGTGTGTATCTGTATGTCTGTGTGTATCTGTATGTCTGTATCTGTGTTTGTGTCATTGTGTATCTATATGTGTGCCAGTGTGTGTATCTGTATGTCTGTGCATGTTTCAATGCGTGTATCTGTGTGCAGGGGCGGACTGACCGGTCGGGCACTTCGGACACGGTCCGAGGGCCCGGCCGGGAGGGGGGCCCGCCGCCAGGGCCGCCTTCAGGGGGCCCGGCGGCAGGGCTGGATTGGGGGGGGGACTGCAGGTGCCACCGGGTGGCCAGTCCGGTGGCACACTGTGAGGGGGGGCCGGCCGTTTCATTTTAGAGCCGCCGGACCGGGTGGCAGCCT
>OW240918.1:114201433-114213956 GCA_933207985.1 Pelobates cultripes
GGAGAAAGAGAGGGAAGAATGAGACACAGGGGGAAAAAGAGGGAGGAATAGAGAGATGGTGATGGGGGGAGACAGAGACAGAGAGGGAAGAATGAGACACAGGGGGAGAAAGAGGGAGGAATAGAAAGATGGGGAGGGGGAGACAGAGACAGAGAGGGAAGAATGAGACACAGGGGAGAAAGAGGGGGAATAGAGAGATGGGGAGGGGGAGAAAGAGACAGAGAGGGAAGAATGAGACACAGGGGAGGAAGAGGAATAGAGAGATGGGGAGGGGAGAAAGAGGGAAGAATGAGACACAGGGAGAAAGAGGGGGAATAGAGAGATGGGGAGGGGGGAGACAGAGAGGGAAGAATGAGACATGGGGAGAAAGAGGGGGAATAGAGAGATGGGGAGGGGGAGAAAGACAGAGAGGGAAGAATGAGACACGGGGGAGAAAGAGAGGGAATAGAGAGATGGGAGGGGGAGAAAGAGACAGTGAGGGAAGAATGAGACACAGGGGGAGAAAGAGGGGGAATAGAGAGTTGCGGGAGGGGGGAGAAAGAGAGGGAAGAATGAGACACGGGGAGAAAGAGATGGGGAGGGGGGAGAAAGAGACAAAGAGGAAGAGAGATGTGGGGAGAGAGAGACAGGAAAGGGGAGAAAACAGTGGAAGAGGAGAGACACAAGGAGGGGAGAAAGAGGCAGAGGGGTAAGAGGAGACTGGGAAGGAGGGGAGAAAACACACAGAGGATCTGGGAGACAAAAAGGCACACAGAAGGGCTGTATATATCACTGGTGGATCCAGGGGGGCGGGCAACAGGGTTCCCCCCTCCCCCTGTCCCAAGAGGCAATCAGCGGGCTGCTGGGGAGGGAGGAAGAGAGAGAACCCGAGAAAGAGGGGGAATAGAGAGATGGGGAGGGGGGAGAAAGAGAGGGAAGAATGAGACACAGGGGGAATAGAGAGATGGGGAGGGGGGAGGGAGAGAGGGAAGAATGAGACACAGGGAGAAAGAGGGGGAATAGAGAGATGGGGAGGGGAGAAAGAGACAGAGAGGGAAGAATGAGACAGGGGGGGAATAGAGAGATGGGGAGGGGGGAGACAGAGAGGGAAGAATGAGACACGGGGAGAAAGAGGGGAAATAGAGAGATGGGGAGGGGGAGAAAGAGACAGAGAGGGAAGAATGAGACACGGGGAGAAAGAGGGGGAATAGAGAGATGGGGGAGGGGGGAGAAAGAGAGGGAAGAATGCCCCCCCTCCCCTGTCCGCAGACACCGTGCGGGCAGGGGAGGAAGAGAGGACCTGGGAGCTCACCCTGCAGCTCCTCTGGGTCCTTCTTGCGCGAGCACAGAGCGTTGCCGCGGTTTCCATGGCAACGTTACTGCTCTTGCGAGAGTCAACTCTAGCCCTGGAGCTACGGGCTAGAGTTCACTCTCAACACTGTAACCCCCATGGATTCCTGGTGGTCGCAGTGGTGAGAGTGAACCCAGCCCCATAAACACACTGCCCCCACACACACACCATACACATTCACACACTGCCCCCATACACACCATACACATTTACACACATTGCCTCACACACACACATACACCGCCCACCCATATACACACAGACCCCCATACACAGCCCCCCATACTAACATTGCCACACACATACACAGCCCACACACCCTACACATTCACACACTACACCCCCCCACACACACACTGAACCTTTCACACACATTGCATCACTGCTCCTATTCCCTACTACAGCCCCATATCCCAGCAGATCCCAGGTAAGTTGTCAAACTGTTCTTAAATGGTTTGACTACTTACTCTGGAGCAGTAGTGGTTATTGTGCATGGATTATTTCTTTAAATAATCTACAAGTGCCCCAGTAGCCAGCCAGCCAACCCACAGGCTGGCCAGTAGCCAGCCAACCCACAGGCTGGCCAGTAGCCAGCCAGTTAGCCAGCCCACAGGCCAGTAGCCAGCCCACAGGCCTACAGCAAGCCACAGGCTTACAGCCAGCAAGCCCACAGCCTGCCAGTCGCAGCCAGCAAGCCACAGCCTGCCAGCCGCAGTCAGCAAGCCCACAGCCTGCCAGCCGCAGTCAGCAAGCCCACAGCCTGCCAGCCGCAGTCAGCAAGCCCACAGCCTGCCGGCAGTAGCCAGCAAGCCCACAGCCTGCCAGCCGCAGCCAGCAAGCCCACAGACTGCCAGCCAGCAACAGTAATTAAGGTAAGAGGAGCCAACTTGGCTTAGGTATCAGCGAGCTATGTTGTGTTGCTATATTGTGAATAGGAACCAGAGTGTTGGAGAGACCACCCTCCAGGCCCCATTAGACTCTAGCCTCTGCTAGAAATCCCCTCCATGGCCCATTAGCCCTCAATTGTAGTTTCTACTGGGGCCTGGAGGCGACTGTTTCCAGCAGGGGATATCTAATGGACGCTGAGATGGCCTCTGTTAGAAAGACCCCCTTCCAAGCCTTTTAGACTCCATTGTAGTCTCTAATGGGGCTTGGAGGGGATTCTTTCTAACACACCCTCTAAAGGACACTGAGATAGCCTCCGCTAGAAAGACCCCCCTCCATGGCCCATTAGCCCTCAATTGTAGTCTCTACTGGGGCCTCGAAGGGCTTATTGCCCTTTTGTTCCTTGTGTCTAAAGATTGTGTACGGTGTGGCTGGAGGCGGGACAAGGGTGGCGCTTGCTGCAGAGTATGGGTGGGGCCTGTAAGGGGGCCCTTGATTTATTTTGCCCGGGGGCCCTGAGGGTTCTCAGTCCGCCCCTGTCTGTGTGTCTGTTTCAGTGTGTGTTTCTGTATGTGGGTCAGTTTGTGTATCTGTATGTCTGTGTTGGTATCTCTGTGTCTCTATCTATATGTTTGTGTATATGCGTGTGTATTGTATGCATTTGTATGTATGTATCTGTGTTTGTGTCAGTGTGTGCATCTGTATGTGGGTCAGTGTGTGTGTCTGTGTCTATATGTCTGTATCTGTATGATGTGATGAGAGGAGAGAGCAGGAAGAGCCTGGGCGGAGGTGAGAGCAGGGAGAGCCTGGGGCAGAGGGTACTGCCTGGGGCAGAGGGGAGAGCATGGAGAGCCTAGGGCAGAAAGGAGAGCAGGTAGAGCTTTGAGCAGAGAAAAACATATATATTTGAAATAACAGCAACTATGTTCATTGTAAACATTTTGCTATTATGAGGGGTACAATTTATGGAAATGGGCTGCCAAGGGGTACTCAAGTGAAAAAAGGTTGGGAACCACTGATTTAAAGGAACACTTTAAGGACCATAACCTCAGAAATGAAATCTGAGCATTGCTGAATGGATGATCAAATCCAAAACCCAATTTACACATGGAGGTGAGTCTTTTTTTTAGTTAAATGTACCTTGTTTGTGGTGTTCAGCTGAAGGTATCTCTTCCTGGTAGTAAGATGGTCCAGCAGAAGCATACTTCAATCCATTGTGTATCTCAGTTTAGTAATGCCATCTGTTCAATTTTGTTAAATCCAGTTGTGTGATATGTGGAGTTGATATTGGTCCTTGAGATATTTGTGATGAATTATGAGTGTAAGGAGGTTAAAATTAAGATAATTCATGGAGAGGTCAGGAGTCTGAGAAAAGTGTGGCAACCTGCAAGGGCACCTGAAGATATTTTTTTTACTATAGTCTTTTGTAGTGCTTATGGTGCCAGGAGTGCCCTGGTAGCTTCCCCAATAAATATGACAACTTTCCTGAATCCCCCATGCCTCATATGGCTTTTCCTGCAGGAGAAACCAGATGTCTCAACTCAGCTATACAGAGTAACGCTCAATGGCTGGGAGAGCTCTGTAGACTGTGATTGTAACTGTAACTGGATTCTCCTTGCAGGAGAATATGGGAGCAGGCAGTGCAGCTGCTGGTGGCTTTAATAAACCAAGGTTAGCTCAGCGTAACTCATTGGAGACATTCAGCTGCCTACAGGAGAAGATTGGATGTGACATGGTAAGCCAGGGGATCCAGGTAAGATGTCAAACTGTTCTTAATCTATAGTGCCTATAGTACTTGGAGTGTTCATTTAACCATGAGCAGGAAACTACTACTAAAAGTAGTAGCAACCTGGTGCTTTTTCTTCTTCTTTGGCTATCTGAGATGATAAAGTCTCAAATAAATTCAAGGCTGGCTGACTGGCTGCTTTGAAAAACACAGAATAAAAGTACAAATCTGTATATGGAAAGAGGTACTGCTTAGTCTGCTCTGCTCTATACAAAAAAGAAACCTAGTGAAGTTAGTCCCATGCCAGTTAGGATGTCTAATGTAATTATTGTTTCCATCTTCAGTAAAACTAGTCAATCCATGTTACTTCTTTGAGACTGGCAGAGGTTTGAGGGAGTTTCAGCCCGTAACTCTGTAGCCTTAAATCAAACAAGTATGCTATCTGGAGTGGACACTTGTATGTACCAGGGGAAGATGGACTTCTACATGTGGGCATTTAGAGACCTAGATGGTCAGTAAAAGACTAATTTAGATGTTCCTAACATAATGGACTAAAAGAAAGGATCTAAAATTCTGGGTTTGCAAATGCTGATGGCTTAAAGCTTTTTTAAATTCATTAGATAGCCTGTGATTCGTAGTTCAGCAACATCTGGTGAGTAGAGATTAAAATTGTTGGACCAGAGTGATTAGTATTCTTTGTTAACTCTTCTATGGACACCATAAGCCAAATTACTATTATCCAAGTATCTGCTATTTAATATCATGCTTGAAATGAACCTACATCTATGAGCATGTGTATCCCCTGTACATCTCTATACATCTGTATTAAGCTCAGTGTTTTTCTGTACTCACTATAAATGTGGTGGATGTTTCTCACTTCTCTGTACCATTGACCGGCTGGTGAACCTACTTGTTGGTCATCTTTCCTCTCCACTCTAACTCCTCTTTCCTCCTTTACCCCTTTCACACCCCTACTCTTTCTCTCTAGCTGATGTATCTCTGATCTTCTTTCCCTGTACGTATTCTGATAATTGTTGTTTAGGATTAAATTTATCCCCTCAACTATAACTTTTATCTGGTGTTTTATACACATATGTGTTTATTGTTTATAACATATTGCACTATTACCCTATTGTATTTTTGTTTCCTTTGAGGGTCATATCCTGTTACATTATCAAGATTGCCTATATGTATGTATAAATTATCCTTTTATTACATTTACTTTGAGCATCTTTGGCGCGGTTTACCATCCTGTTTATATCCTTATATCTAATTAAACAGAAAATAGGTTGGCAACACCAACAATATGCCATAACAGGATGAATCTTATTGTGGAAAGATACAACTAGTGCAAGGTGTCGGCTTACAGACATGACAGCACAAGTAAAGTGTTATTAAAGTGTTACATAAGTAAAGTGTTAGTTTTAAAAAAAACTTTACTTGGTGTTTAGTGAATGTGTGAGCGCTCTGGATCTTGAATGCTGTATTTCTTGGCCCAAACCGCTTTATAATGTATGCATGTTCAGGTGAGTGCAGATTTGCTGGTTTTACATGCAGTAATTGATTCATTTAATTGATTATATACAGCATGGCAGCTGAGGCTATTATATAGCTCTTTAAAAATAGAAAGTGTTATGTTTCAGTAGTTTTTATAGGACCTTTTATAAGGGGGCTTTTTTCCAACGTAAAATATAAAATAGAGTACATGTTGTGACAAATGCTTTCACAATGCTATGTATACAAATAGATCAGAATTTCATTTATATGAAAATTGTAACAGAATAAACCGGGCAATAATAGCAGTTTGTATATAATGTAACCCAGTGTATTTTTTTTTATATAAACCTCATGTGCAACTTTATCTAAATGCACCAAATACCATTAGATGGTAAAAGCTGACATGAAGCAAAGTGTAGATTAAAAGAGAGAAAATAGATTCTTTCAAATCAGTATCAATAGAGTGTTCCACCAAACCTCAGGAAAATAAAATGTAATTTAAAAATAAGTTTTTGATGTATAAAAATAATTACCATGCTGTCTGAACTATTTTTCCTCTTTTAGATCTGAATGAAGGATATGGACTGTAATTCTGGATTCTATTTAGTTAGAGGCTGTGCTCAGCCATACATAAATATGTAATACGCTGATAGCAATCTATGCAGCTGTCATCACATCTACATAGTGCAAACTGTAGCAGTCACCTCGAAAATTTGATGTTGCGAAATTGCCCTTGACAAGTTATGAGCAGAGAATACTTTTCAATGAGCAATTGAGTAAACAACAAATACCTTGAACATTATTGTATGCGAACCTTGCATTTAAAAAAAAAAAAAAATCTTTAAGAATGACAAGTGTTATATAAATGAGAACGGGTGAAAAGCACCGAAAATATATTAATATATATCACAAACATTATTCTGTATAGCAAGCAAATTTCTCGAGTTCAGCTTGTTGTTTTTTGTTGCTGTTGTTTTTACTTGCTAATGTGAAAGTGCCTGAGGGAATAAGTTCACCGTTATCCCAGAATTATCGACTCCCAAATTTGTTAGGATAGTGGTGGCAAACTTTAAAAAACAAGATGTGTGGGCACTAGCTCGAAGCTGGCTAAACATCATAAGAAAATTAGCTCTTTCACAATTGGGATGCAAGGGTTAGGTAGCACTACTTCACAATGCATTATGGACATACATCTTCAGGCTCTTTCATACTTTGCAATTTCGTTACAGCAATACTCTAGCTGAAAGTGCTGCAGAGGCTTCACGACAAGAATATAAAAATAATTCAAAGAATAATAATTAAAAAGGTTTTCATGTTTGTCCCATTTGCTTGCAGATAATAAACAGAAAGTTACTGGTGATGGAACAATAATGACGTAAATAAAAATAAAAAAACTCAAGTATGGCAGTCTTTATTCATATGTTGGGCAGTAAAATGGCAAGAAAAAAAATATTCTTTTATTCAGTTAATAATGTGTTTTACATAAATTACATGTATTATAACATGTATTATACCATGTATGTTTTATATGTAAAGTATATGTATATTTTAATATATATGATTACAGTGCAATTTAATGCATTCTTTACTATAAGTATTTACTAAACAATAGGAGATAGACTTTTGGTTTGTGCCAAATTGCAAGTCGACCGAATGATCACAAGACGAAATTTGGATTTCGGAGCTGCCATGTGCCAAAGTCTTGTGACTCTAAAGAAAAAAGTTTCTCTTGCCTCGCTGTTCCCATATTTGCACTCACACAAACCTTGAGAGGTAGAAATAGCCAACTTCATTCATCCTAGTGTGACAACACTTTGTCTATTTTTGTTTATTTCTATTTCTGTGTAGGACTGTTAGTGGTGTATCCTGGTTTTGTGCTGCCCTAGACAGTCACTAGCAGACACACACATTCACTAAGAGACACACATACACTCTCACTAACAGACACACACACACACATAGTAACACACTCCCTAACAGACACACTCCCTGACATACACACACTCACTAACAGACACACACACACTCACTCACTAACAGACACACACACTCACTAACAGACACACACACACACACTAACAGACAAACACACACTCATAACAGACAAACACACACACACAAACAGACACACACTAACAGACACACACTCACTCACTGACACACACTCACTCACTCACTAACAGACACATACACTAACAGACACACACACACACAAACACACACTAATAGACACACACACTCACTCACATTAACACACACACTTTTTTTTTTAAATTCAACCCCCCCTTTGGGAATGCTGGGGGGGTTCTCCCTTTCCCTGGGATCCAGTGAGGCTGCTGGGCGGGTGGGCGGCACTGGCAAGGGAGCACTGATTAGTGAGCTCTCTGCTCTGCTCCCTCACGTGCCGCAGAGTGATGCCGGGAGCCAGAATATGACATCATATTCCGCCTCCCGGTATCACTCTGTGGCGCTGCTCGCCCGACGGACCGACCGGATTGTTAGTTAGCTGCCAGGCTAACAAGACATTTGCCCTGGGCATTTGGGGCGCTTTTTTTGCCGCCCCCTGGAAAATGCCGCCCAAGGCAAATGCCTTGTTTGCCTCGCGGCTAATACATCCCTGACTGTTAGTCACTGCCACTTAACACCAAATTGGAATCACCAATTTGTAGAAAGAAAATAGTTTTTTTTCTGGAGTGTGTTGTTCAGTAAAAAAGAACAAAACTTCCTCTTGCTTGGCAACTCGCACATTTGCACTCACATAAACATTGATTGGTTTGGGGCAAGGCGTGACTGCCATGGTGGAGAGATGTGTCCTGAATAGGTTCCTCCACTTTACTGCTTTTAAAAGATACTTTATAGCCTAATCTAAATTGATTTAGGACACCATCTGCAAATTAATTGACCCTCACCTTCAGAACACATTGTGCAATAGTTGATAAGAGCTCACCTGCTCCATACTGCACCTTGCGGCCTAGTGCACTCTGCGCGGGAGAGGTGGACAATCTCCAAGTCTAATGGTGCCTAGCAGTTTCCAAAACCGAGCAGGTACCCTGTTACCCCCAGTGGGGGTGATTTCTGTGCCTGATTTTGTCTGATTTTACGTGGCCGTTAAGCCAGTCTATATTTTACCAGTTTTTGCATGTCAGAACAGTCATTTTTCCTGTATTTTTGGTTGTCCAAATTACCTTCCCAAATTTTTTTCACAACTGAAATTCAGCCAAGCCAAAGGGGCATGACATGAACTAAATCCTGCTATTCCCCCTCCCCCCTCAAAATATAATTTTCTCTAATCAGAGATTAACACCCTTGTGTTGAGGGGTTTATGTTGGACCATCAAGTTGGATCAGCTGCCCGACTCATAAGAGAAGTGTGAACTAGATTGATAGCGCCTTAAATAAACATTCCAACCACCATAACAACTACAGCATGCTCCATCCTCCCTCTTGTAAAGAGCCACACTGTTTTGGCCAAAATGCTAGCCTTTTACTACAGAGGTTAGCTCACTGGCATGTAGATAAGACAGGGAATGACGCCCAGCAGACGCTACGTAGGAAGTTAAACTGTTCTAAAACGGTCTAAAAATGATTCACATTTATTTTAACCCCCCAAAAATGTCACTATACAGGATCAGGGGTTCAGCTCTTGCAATTTCAGTTTGCCATTTAGTTCTTCTTAGTTATCTTCAAGATAACTTCAGCTACTGGTGCTGTCTACTCATTTAACACAAACTCTGTACTACGCAGCATAGATGATCGCAAGATAACATCAGCAAAACGAATCCCATAATTTAATCCCATAATTTAAGTTAACAAAATTGCCATAGAAGCAAAAATGTAAAACCTTCTCATTGTTTTGCTTTAAAAATTACCATAAGAAAAATCCCATTTTTGAAATCTTAGTAATGCGTATGTTTTCTAACTTTAACTGATGTTCTACGTGTGACACAGTAGAATTACACAGATGCCTGTTTTCATTTGTAATGTTACATTAATTATATAAATCCAATGATATGTATTCACTAAACACAGAATTGCATGGAATTGAAAAATCGAATTGCATTCACAGAAAATAAAAATTGTCACATTTAAAAAAAAAAGAATAGAAAAAAGAAAATCGAATTGCAAAATTTAGGCTAAATTAGTCAAACTCTGGCTATAACAGAGTTGAGGTTTTTTTCCCAGCAGTTTTTGCCTTTATTTTGCAATTTACTTTTCGATTCATTACAATTTAATATTAAGTGAATAAAACATAATTGGACTTTATGTTCAAAATAGCTTGAACTGAGTGGGTTTCATCCTTTTTTAAACCAAATGCACAAAGAGATGAACGTTGTCAAATAAATAATGGTTATAGATTATTAATTCTTTAACTCACAGCTTTAAACTTTTCTATACCGTACAGTAGAGTAGTTGCAATGATTTATATATAGTCTTCATGTGCTGCAGCTGCTCTGCACAGCCGACGAAACGAGAGCAAAAGATTTGGCACAATATAATAAAAAAGTGGCATTCTCAAGGCATCTGGCATTGTAGGAACACTGCCAAGCATGTATTGCAGCCAAATATAGTAACACAAGGGCCATTACCGTCTACTGTGCTGCTAGCATAATTTATCAGTAAAAACAAGTGTTTAGAAATCAAATTATTTTCTTATTTAGATAAACTAAAATATTTAAATCTATTACGAATTTATAATGTAGAAATATCTGAAACCTACTTACAGTGTTTTTTTTTTTTTTATTACCTTTTTATTTTGTATAACTGATACAAGAATACATTTGTAACCAAAAAAACAAAACAGATTTTGGATTTATAAAATTTACCAGCATAGATAGCTACAGAAAATGATGCACAATAGTTTTAAATGGCTCTCAAAGTATCATTTAAATTATGTCGCACATCCACAATGTCATGCAAAAGTAGGCTTAGTTTTTAAATGAAAGTATTTTTTTTTTTTTTATGGCAAATGTAGGATATTCCTTCCTGAAGTTAATTGGAATAACTGCAAAGGGTCTATTGAGGAAGGAAGTGTCTAAATTATTGAGAATGTGTTAAAGGACAACTGTCACCTCAAACCTAGTATTCAGTATAATACAATATATAATATCTATCAAGTTTTCAAATGAAATAGATTTTTCTTTTAATGTAAAATAAATGAGAAAAACTACTCTAAAGTACATGACATGATCCTTCGGCCCTATACATACACCTTTGCTCGGAGAGTGTTTGAAAACTAAAAGTTAGTTTCTATGGTCTTCCCTGCTTCTGAGCATGGAATGAAGCAAGGATGATTATAGAGACTACCTGTCTGTTTTCAAACACTGTCTGACCGAAGGTGCATGTATACGGCTAAAGGATCCAGTTAGATACCAAAAAAATACTGAAAGGATGAGTGTGACAAACTCCCCTTTTTTAGGGAGTTTGCCATGAGTTTTTGGAGGGGCCTACTTGCCAGTCTCCTACCCTGGGATTATGGCCCCTGTAACTTATTTGGGTTTAAGGCACTTGAGACAGAACCCTCTGTTCCGGAACTACAGCTTTTGCCTTCATTGCTTGGATTTTGAAACACTTTTTCTGCCCCTTTGATTCCATGGGAGAATGTGCCCCTTCCCCTCCCCATTTTTCTCCAGAAGGGCGTTGTACCAGGGACACTGCCAGACCAGTTGAAACTGGCTGCTTTGTCCATCCTCAATCTCTCATCAGCCCTTTCTATTGTTTAACCCCATGGCGATCCTACTGTATTCATGAGATCTGAGCACTTTTCGTACATATTGAGCGATATCTGGGGATATGTTGGACATATAGGTTAAACATTGTATTATATGAGTTATGTATTTTTATGTATTTTTTGTAACAGTTTTTGGACTTTTCTGTACCTGGAGATAATTGGCTTATCTCCAGGATAGAGGAGAAGATAGACCGGCTGCACAGCCTAAATCTGTGGAACTGTTTTGGGCATGAAAGCCATGCTTGCAGTCGGTCTAATGTGACTTCCATAAAACCTTTGAACCCCTGCTCTGATCTGGGTGATTTTTGGATATGTTCTACACCCATATCAGGGCTATCTAGCGGTGTAGGATGTATGGGGATATGTTTGTGTTTTGGGGTGTTTCTGGACTTTGGGTAAAACTGTATATTTTCTGTCTGTGATTAAGTTAGCCCATTGTGTTTGTTAATTGTATCACAGGCAGAGGGGAGGGTTTGTGTGCCTTAGCTGGGAGTGTCTGACTGTACTGTACTGTGTTGATTGTATTGATTGGCTATTGTAATTTTGTGTCCTGTGTACCACAAGGTCCACGTGGGTGGTAACCTTGTGGGAAAATGTGTATATAAGAAATCCCTGTGTGCTCATTAAACCAGTTCTACTTCACCCTCAATTTAGAGTCCTGTCTCTTATTGGGGGAAACAGCTACAAGGGATTGCTATGCTCTTCATACTCCCTTGGATAATCACTAAGCTCTTTTAAGAGCTTGTTCCTGCTTCACTCTTTGGGGAAAGAGAGGTTCACCCACTGGAACCAGGAGCCTTGTCGTAGGTCCAGGGTGGGTAGGAGACGGCGAGACCCCAACCAAGCTGGCGCGGTTTGTGGGATCTGCGGTGATTATGGTGTCTAGTAGAGTGCTTGGAGCATCCTTCAATGGAGGTACCCAATCGGGGTGCCAGGTGATCCGTTACAATGAGATTTTCTAATTTTTTTGTTATTATACTTCATTAAAGCAAATGTGTTTTCTTCCAAAACTTGATAAAAGGATTATTATATTAAAAATAGTTTTCAGGGGGGCAGAGCCTAACTGTTGAAGCGGACGGTCACATGGCCTCAGAACTCTGAGCTACAAGAGCAAATAATACCCTATATCTGCATTATAGCACAACCAGCTGGAGTTCAGGGCGACCCCTAGACTCACCCGGACCTCATGGGTCAAAAAACGAAGAAACAGAAACCTGACAAACCCCGGCTGGCATGAACATTGGAGAGGTTTGGTGGCAAGCTCACGGCACCCCTGGACCCAAGATGGCGTTTCAGTGGAGGCTGCGCTGACTTTTCCAACGGGAAAAGCAGAAGAGTACACTTACCTGCTCTGACAC
>OW240918.1:114214056-114259949 GCA_933207985.1 Pelobates cultripes
GCAGGACTGCCTGCAAGTCGTGGCGGTGTCACCAACTCCTCTGCAGAGCCATGCATTCCATGCTTGGCAGCAGTCAGCCGGTTTACCCAATGAGCAGTGTAGGTGATATACCTGCCCTGACCATGCTTTGCAGACCAGGTATCAGTGGTCAAATGGACCCTTGCCCCAACACTGTGTGCTAGAGATGCTATTACTTCCTTTTGCACAATTGAGTACAGGTTGGGGATTGCCTTTTGCGAAAAGTAATTTCGGCCGGGTACCTTCCACTGCGGTGTCCCAATAGCTACAAATTTTTTGAACGCCTCAGACTCCACTAGCTTGTATGGTAAAAGCTGGCGGGCTAATAGTTCGGACAAGCCAGCAGTCAGACGCTGGGCAAGGGGGTGACTTTCTGACATTGTCTTCTTACGCTCAAACATGTCAAACAAAGCCAGATCTTGTTTTACCCTCAATACGAAGCTTGGTCTCGTGATTGGGTGGATTTACTAATTGCTGGGAACGTAAGCCGCATGGATGTTGTATTGGTTCAGCTGTTAGCAGCGATTCGGGAGTTTGGAGTATTACCAAGTATGCTGTTCAGGAGATAGGCGCATTCCTCTGGTTTCAGTTCGGGAGTTTGGGATTGTGACGAGACCAATCTCGCCACATTGCATTGGAGGAGCCTGGTTGCTCGCCTGCTGCCTTTGGATTATGGACCGGCAGTTAAATGGTTAATTTTACTGTGCAGTAAGATTTATTCCTTCCTTTCTGCACAGCCATTCGGTAGATTCTATCTACCGAACAAACAGACTTCTATCAGCCTCCCCAGAGCCGTGGGAAGTCGGCCGGCGCCATTAATTGGCCACCCAGAAGCTGGCGTGTGCCCTCCATTTACCTCCCTGAAGCCGCGGTTAACCGCGGCTTAACGAGCATGTGCCAGCAATTGACCGCCCTGTAGCTGCGGTTAACCGCAGCTTAATTGACTGTTACTGGGTGGTCGCGGTTACACCTAGCCGCCACACGATGGCGATGTTCTGGAGCTCCCCGGGCAGCCAGCGCTTTTCTGCCCGGCATTCCTACGCCAAATCTGGACACTGTGTCAGCTAAGCACTGCTGAGCCTCCAGCCCCTGGTTCTGATTCGTACCAATTTAACGAATGTATGTAGATTCGGTATTTTGTGTTGGGGGAATGTTTTAACCCAGATAGCTATGCCATGGAGCCTATTCGTGTAATTAAAGACTTTGGCTCCATGGCAATTAAACTGTATTCGTGTTGTCTGAGTGCCATTCACCTAATAATGTGCACTCAGAACTGAGCTATCTGGGGATATGTTACATGTCTGTGTTTTATGTAGTAAATGTTACTTTATGTATTTTAAAGTATAATACTGGTTTTGTGTCCCCACATGTGTAATGGAGTTTTGCTTTTGTCTTGGGAGATAATTGAGTTACTTCTCAATTATCTCCCAGGGCAGAGGGGAGGAAGCCAGGATGCATTGTGGGAATATACTGTGACTGTGTGTCCTATTTGTCTACTTGTCTGTCCCTTGTCACAGTCTCCCATTTGGTCCCCTAGGGGAGTGTCCACCAGGTGGGAGACCTGTATAAATACTGGGCAGGTAGCCCTCATTAAACAGACCACTGCTTGACCCTCAACACAGAGCCTTGTCTCGTTCTTGGGGGGATTCACTGTATGCTGTTAGAGACTGATTGCCAGGAGTGTAAGCTGATTGTCTGCTTTTCCTTGTTCGTCTGCTAACAGCTATTTGGGAGGTTCCAGTTCGGGAGTTGGAGTGCTATTTTGTATCCAGTTAGGGAGTTTGGTGTTCTGCAGTAGCTGTGCCTGTATCTCTGGAAAGGGGGGCGATCGCCTAAACGGTTTTTACCCCTTGTGTGCAAAACGGTCCGTTACAGGGATCTAAAGTAGTCGTGCCTGTATCTCTGAAAGGGGAAGCTCTACTAAGCGGCGGTTTCACTCCTTTATGCCTGGAGTGTCTTAACAAGTGGGACCTTGGTTTACAAACGAATCGATTAACATAATTTTTGGTTTACAAATGAAAATCCATTTAAAATAATGCCTCGGTTTACACATTTTTTTCATAATACAAAGCAAGTTTTCCCAGGATGCATTGCACCTGGGAGGTTTAAAGCATTGACCCCTGCATGCTGGAGCCTCGCCACGTCGAGTGTAGAGGTGTTGGAGGTGTTGAAGTTGTTGGAGTGGCTTTTGCATTGAGTTTTGGAGCCATTCTGGAAATTGTTTGCAGTTGTTTTGGGAATTTTTGGTGCATTTCTCAAGCTGTGGAAAGGTAAGGATCTTAGCTTTGTCGTTTGCATGCCTTTTATTGTGTGTTCTGCATTGTGGGTTAGTTTCCATGCCAACTCATTTTGACTTTTTCTGACCTCCAGAATGGATTAATGGTTTTCAATGCATTCCTATGGGAAACCGCGTTTCGGTTTACAAATTGTTCACAATTAAAAACGTCCCGGAGAATGCATTAAATTCGTAAACCGAGGTCCCACTGTATATCAATCAAATCCTCCATTATCTTTAAACAAAAAGTTAAAATTATAGTGATTTTTTTTCCTGCACCACTATTAACTCTCGTTCCACACCTGTAAAATTCCATCATTTTACCTTCTTTACCTCACGACAGTTCTCAAACCAGATGTCATCTTTGTCACTCTTTGATATGTAAACATATACCCCCTGTTAGGACCTAAAAACAACAACAACCAATGTTCTGTTTCTCTTTAAATACTTTATTTTGTGCTTCAAACAAATTATTATCTTCATCCATATTTTCAATATTGTGAGATAAGTGGGTTAATTTTATTTGAAGCGCAAAATTAAGTATTTAAAGAGACAGGGTATCACCTGATCAGCTTTCTGTAACATTCCATTCTACATTCTATTTCAACAAATTTCAAATACTGCCTCCTTTTGATCTATCAAATTGACACTAGTAAGATTGTTGTTAACAGGTATAGTAGTGAATATTAAGTCTTTACTCAAATGACGTTTCCCATTGTAACATATGTATGTCACTGTAAATCCCACAAACAGCCCTTTTTTGTTAATGATGCAAAACTATTTAGACACATTTTAGATAGAAACTCCTATCATTCTCAAGCATAACAAGAGCCCCAGTTTAACAATTTGATGAGTTGCCATGTTCCCTTTCTTTTATCACAGTATAATCAGTTCATGCGCCGGGGAATCATTAAGAAAAAATACATTTGTTATTTGTACGCAGACTAAAACATACGCAGACTAAAACATACAATTTACGTTGTAAAATTATTAGTGAAGTTAGTTTTTTAAATCTGTTTCTATCTTTTCTCTGTGTAATTGCCTGCTTTATTAAGTCGGAACAGTAACAGCTCTAAAGTGTGACTACATCTTGAAGTAGCTACACAGCTAATTAAAGTGGACCAAAGTTGTGCCATCTGCTCTCGTAATACATTTCTTTCTGCTCATTAAATGTCAATTTTAAAGAAAGGTTCTTTTATTCTTTGTAACTGTGGTCTATAAAGAAAACTATTTATAATTCTACTCTGAGACATGTCTCAGTCTGCTGCGTGTGTATTAGTATTTAGCAGATATGTGGTAGGTTGTTTCCAGACTGTTGGTATGGCAGATGAAAAGAAACTCATGTTGGCACTTCACATCATTTTAAGCCATGCAATTTAGTCTAAATGTAATTCACAAGGGATGATGAAAAGGTCATCAATGATTTTCATATGCCAAGCCGAAACACGTTTGCTACCACAACCACGTTTTCAACTTTAAATGGGAAATGTCTCATCAAATGGATTTTTAATATTATGTTAACTTATCCCAAACATTAATAAATATATGTGTCTGAGGTCCGAAAAATAAAATAAAATGTTTAAAAACCACACTTCATATTCCTGTGCCATCAACATAGTTCACTGTCCGTCATTTTTATTAGACTTGACATGGTGGAAAAATTCAGTTCGGCTGAAGAATTTTTTGCAGAAAAAAAATGTATTTTGTGACCTCCAACACTCGTTGATGTGGCTTTCTGAACAACGTTGATGCAAAATAATTTGGCAAACAATTAGGATGAACAAAAGATGGTAAGCCAGGCCAAACGGTGTTCGGTACATTATCACACTTTTTGGCTTATAGTTCAAGTAAAAAAAGTAACAAATAGATGGAAAAAGGATGAGAAGTAACAAGATCCACATTTATAAATTTATATGTTATATATTCATAAATATTGATTGATTGATTTTTACTGCTACTCCTTTATTTGCCTCATATTGTCAGTTGCCCTTACCACTCTGTGACTATTTAATAGAACCAAAAAAACAATATGAGTCATTACTGAAGACTGGCATATACCTGTGCTTGGAACTTAATTTAAAACTGCCAGTCACGTGTCAATAGGTACAACAATGTTATCACTATTTTGTCTTTACCACGACATTTGTGAAGTTGGGTCCAACTTCGATATTAACTGGACTTAATTTTCAAAGCTTCTCCAGCCTGCCCTAAAACACTTCCTTCACTTAACAAACAGCTCCAACATTATCTTTGATTCCTTCTGTGCGTTATTTGAGGATCATTAGTCCACTTTCTTGATATCATATGCTGACTGAGTGTTTTCCACTTTTTAACGGATCCAAAATGTAACATTGAGGTGACTGTCATAGTGCCTGTTACATGCATCATTTTGCCATGCATTTTTTCAACCCACATCACTCTGGCATCATTTTGAACATTGGTTGCTGTGAACCTACATTATTTTATTGTGCTGGAGTTCCCTGAGTCAATTTCGATGCACAGATACCTGCGTCATTTGGGGAAAATCACCCTTGAACTGTTAGGCTTTGCAGAAATGATACCACACTCAGATGTCTACTTGGGCTTTGTAAACCTTTTCTGCACTTTGTGTTTTTCCATGTGGTTATCCATGACTGCATTATTGTTGCTTGTGCTATTCTGGTATAATTGACACTAGCTCCTTGACCATTCTCCATTCCGTGTTCCTGTTCCTTGACTTTGGGATGTTTATCCGTTTTTGTGCCTATCCATACTTCTAGACTTGATTCCAACATTTACCTTTTCCCCAGGCTGTTATCTCAGTGTTAAGCCCAGCTAACCCTTAGGACCAGTAATATGCCTCTATCCATTCTATATCCCTAACTTGGTTAGGTTTGACCTAAGTTCTCCATGTAGGGCATGGTAGAATTGCAACAGATACAAAGCAAATTGTGGGATGCAATTGTGTTGCTAAGACGTCTTGGAAGAATTGTACATTCAAGCACTAAAATACCATACAGTGCTCATACACACCCAAGGTCAATAATACCTTAGTTAGGTAATTTCTGCTATAAGCACTCTCGAACTCCACCGTCAGGTTCAGAGGCTGGCTGCAGCAACAGCTAACTTTACTTATTGTACTTAACTTTACCTTCCTTCTACCTGCAGGAGCTAGTCTTCAAAACTTCCACAGGTGGAATAATAATTGGTCTACAAATAGGCATTCATTGAGCAGGGACTGTCTTGTTGGACTGTCTCCAATATAAATATTTCTATTATATTGCTGGTAGACTTTTTTTTTTTTCCGGTTAGATTACAGATGTTTTTTTTTTTTTTTTTTACTTGCTAAAAATTGTTCAACCTTAGTTTTTCACATAAAGATGTACAACACAAATTTTAAATTTGATGTGGAGTGATATATATATCCAGTGTTACTAATTATATAATAACAAAATCATACAGTATTGTGGGTAACATAATATACTTAAAATAGTCAAGGAGATAGACAGGAAAGGGGAGGGTATGGGTAGGAGGAGCATGTGAGAGGGTACAATGTGAATTATTATTATTATTTATATTTAATTTTTTCACATCATGTTTTATCTCTATATTTTCTATATTTGTTAACCATATGTTTAGTATTAAACATATACTTTAGACACCTATCAGTGTTAGTTCTGGCTAGGATTATTTTAGGAGCCCAGCTCCTGGATATCCTTTCACATAACACCTACTGAGTTTTGTAAGTTCTGTAGGAGATTTTCAGACCTGCCATACAGCATAGATTGGAGAACTGCTTAAAGCGGCACTGTCATGCCACACTTACCTTTTTCCTAATGTTTCCTCTACTCTTCCTCTCTCAGAATCTGTTTTTCTTTTCTTTATTTCTGATAGTTTTCTTTAAAACATAAGACAAATTAGGGACTACTGTGTATTCTGTAGTTTTCCTTACACTTGACTTTCTTTGACCAAAGGAGCAGCTTAAAGGACCACTCTAGGCACCCAGACCACTTCAGCTTAACGAAGTGGACTGGGTGCCAGGTCCAGCTAGGATTAACCCATTTTTTTATAAACATAGCAGTTTCAGAGAAACTGCTATGTTTACAAATGGGTTAATTCTTCCTCCAATTCCTCTAGCGTCCGTCTCACTGACAGCCGCTAGAGGCGCTTGCGTGATTCTCACTGTGAAAATCACAGTGAGAGCACGCAAGCATCCATAGGAAAGCATTGTAAATGCTTTCCTATGCGACCTTGCTGAATGCGCGCGCAGCTCTTGCCGCGCGTGCACATTCAGCCGAATGGGAGGATCGGAGGAGAATCGGAGGAGGAGAGCTCCCCGTCCGGCGCTGGAAAAAGGTAAGTTTTTACCCCTTTCCTCTCCCCAGAGCAGGCCGGGAGGGGGACCCTGAGGGTGGGTGCACCCTCAGGGCAATATAGTGCCAGGAAAATGAGTATGTTTTCCTGGCACTATAGTGGTCCTTTAAGTCAGCTCCATTTCCTGTGTCAAGAAGAAGAGTGAGTACTTTCTCTGACACAGGAAATGGAGCTAACTTAAGCTTCTCCTTGGGTCAAAGAAAGTCAAGTATAGGAAAGATACAGATGACACAGTAGCCCCTACTTTCTGTTATGTTTTAAGGAAACCTAGATGAGAGATAAAGAAAAGAAGAACAGATTCTCAGAGAGGAAGATAAGAGGAAGCGATAGGAGAAAGGTAAGTTCGACTTGACAGTCCTGCTTTAAGTAAACAGTTGTTTCCCGGTGTGAGGTGTTCCCCCTCTCCTTCTTTGTACCCACCATATTGCGATGCAGTCAACTTCCCCTGTACAGAATGTTGGGTGAAAAAGGCTGCTTTGTCCCTTTGATAAGCTTTTTATTTCTTTTTTATATTTAAGATGAGTCATCACTGCTTGTTTGTTAAGTGTGGTAAGGTGTCCTATCAGAACCATTTAATAAGGCTTGCACGGAGCCCCTAACCAACGTGTCCATGAGGCTCAGATGAGGCCAAACCCTCATTTTGTGACATTTCTAATATTGTATATGATTTCTTTATTATGTTCTGATACTGCATGTCTTTCTTTGTGTTTGCATCTGTGCAACAAAAATAATAATAATAACGATTGAACAAAATCTTTTTTTTTTATATTTTTAATTGCTGGAAGCGTTGAACAATTATCTCAAACTGTTAAGCGTTGTAGTTATAATTTTTATAGACAGTGAACAGATCAATTGGTGTGTGAAATATAACTGCTTTACAAATTTACAAAGCAGACAGATTGTCATACATTTGGCTAAAAATGGTTTAAATGTCTCAAGCTTAATTTAGTTTCCTAAATGGCTTTTGAACAGACCTTAAAAGTAGGAACTTTATCCTTTTTCATGCAACAATGAATGTGTTTGGAAATGCTTTGTTTGAATACTTAGACCAAAATGGACAAACAGCTAAAGAAATTATTTAAAGCAGGGGTTCTAACCCATGGTATGCCTACCCCCAGGGGTACAATTCAGT
Organism: Pelobates cultripes; assembly: GCA_933207985.1. Classification (NCBI taxonomy): domain Eukaryota; kingdom Metazoa; phylum Chordata; class Amphibia; order Anura; family Pelobatidae; genus Pelobates; species Pelobates cultripes. The sequence goes on from OW240918.1 coordinate 114,221,835, forward strand.
GCCACCAGGATACGCAAAACAAAATTGGTGATGACAGTCCTGCTGGTGCAGTTGCACCATACAGGCTGAGAACTGCGAGTCCATCGAATGGCCCATGCACTCAGGGCCACCCGATGGACATTTGCCATGAAGGTACACACAGAATGCAAACTCAGTGTTTAGGTGATATGCCCACCACCTAAACTAACCAAGTGGGAGTGTAGCGCTATTAGATAAACTTGAGGCTTACCCCACAAACAATGCAAGGGAATCAAAGAGCATATGGAAAATAAAAAGAGAAAAAAAGACAATAATAGTGTAAATCCATTGGTAAAATAACTGGATATAAAGAATGAATAATCCAAAGTCACATTTTGTAGAGCCTTTTTAGGTATAGGCTCTAAACATAATACTGTGGTGCAATTCCCAGGTGGCAGCCAGACCTTTAAACCCTCTGATTTATCAGCACAGATTTCCAAATTCCAGTGTCCTCAATCTAGAACTAGGAGGAAGTACCAGCCTGTCACTTCCTCAGAGCTGATGCACTGTGAGCCTCACGGGAGTGGGGGCATCGAGTCGCAAGGTGGGGAGCCGGACGGGGAATAAGCAACCCAACTCCAAGCCATGGAAGCCACCCACCTGCTGCCAAAAGGAAGGACTGGGAGGGTGGCTAAAATCAAAGCCTGTATGTTCGTTTTAGGTGTATGAATCTGTATGTTTGTGTGTGTGTGTATCTGTATGTCTGTGTATGTGTGTGTATCTGTGTGTATGTGTGTGTATCTGTGTGTATATGTCTGTATGTGTGTGTGTCTGTGTAACTGTATGTCTGTGTAACTGTATGTGTCAGTGTTAGTATCTATATGTCTGTGTCAGTGTGTGTATCTGCATGCCTCTGTATGTGTCAGTGTGTGTATCTAGATGTCTGTGAATCTGTATGTCTTTGCATGTGTCAGTGTGTGTATCTGTATGTCATTGTATGTGTCAGTGTGTTTATCTCTATATCTGTGTGGGTGTCAGTGTTGGTCTCTGTAGGTCTGTGTATCTATATGTCTGTGCATGTGTCAGTGTTTGTCTCTGTATGTCTGTGTATCTATATGTCTGTGTATGTTTCAGTGTTGGTATCTGCATGTCTGTGTATCTGCATCTGTATGTGTCAGTGTTGGTATCTGTATGTCTGTTTATGTGTCAGTGTTGGTATCTGTGTGTGTCAGTATGTGTATCTCTGTCTGTGTATCTGTATGTCTGTGTATCTGTATGTCTGTATCTGTGTATCTATATGTGTGTCAGTGTGTGTATCTATATGACTGTGTATGTTTCAATGAGTGTATCTGTATGTCTGTTTCACTGTGTGTATCTGTATATGGATCAGTGTGTGTATCTGTATGTCTGTGTATGTATTAATGTGTGTATCTGTATGTCTGTTTCAGTGTGTGTCTGTATGTGGGTCAGTGTTTGTATATGTATGTCTGTGTATGTGTCAGTGATGGTATCTGTTTGTGTATTTACATGTCTGTGTGTGTGTGTGTGTGTGTCAGTGTGTGTATCCATATGTTTGTATGTGTGTTTGTGCCAGTGTGTATCTGTATATGTGTCAGTGTGTGTATCTGTATGTGGGTCAGTGTGTGTATCTGTGTGTCTGCATCAATGTGTGTATCTGTGTGTCTGCGTATGTGTATGTCTGTGTATGTGTCAGTGTTAGTATCTGTATGCCTGTGTCAGTATCTGCCTGCCTGTGTCAGCATGTGTATCTATATGTCTGTGTGTATCTGTATGTCTGTATCTGTGTTTGTGTCATTGTGTATCTATATGTGTGCCAGTGTGTGTATCTGTATGTCTGTGCATGTTTCAATGCGTGTATCTGTGTGTCTGTTTCAGTGTGTGTTTCTGTATGTGGGTCAGTTTGTGTATCTGTATGTCTGTGTTGGTATCTCTGTGTCTCTATCTATATGTTTGTGTATATGTGTGTGTATTGTATGCATTTGTATGTATGTATCTGTGTTTGTGTCAGTGTGTGCATCTGTATGTGGGTCAGTGTGTGTGTCTGTGTGTGTGTCTATATGTCTGTATCTGTATGATGTGATGAGAGGAGAGAGCAGGAAGAGCCTGGGCGGAGGTGAGAGCAGGGAGAGCCTGGGGCAGAGGGTATTGCCTGGGGCAGAGGGGAGAGCATGGAGAGCCTAGGGCAGAAAGGAGAGCAGGTAGAGCTTTGAGCAGAGAAAAACATATATATTTGAAATAACAGCAACTATGTTCATTGTAAACATTTTGCTATTATGAGGGGTACAATTTATGGAAATGGGCTGCCAAGGGGTACTCAAGTGAAAAAAGGTTGGGAACCACTGATTTAAAGGAACACTTTAAGGACCATAACCTCAGAAATGAAATCTGAGCATTGCTGAATGGATGATCAAATCCAAAACCCAATTTACACATGGAGGTGAGTCTTTTTTTTAGTTAAATGTACCTTGTTTGTGGTGTTCAGCTGAAGGTATCTCTTCCTGGTAGTAAGATGGTCCAGCAGAAGCATACTTCAATCCATTGTGTATCTCAGTTTAGTAATGCCATCTGTTCAATTTTGTTAAATCCAGTTGTGTGATATGTGGAGTTGATATTGGTCCTTGAGATATTTGTGATGAATTATGAGTGTAAGGAGGTTAAAATTAAGATAATTCATGGAGAGGTCAGGAGTCTGAGAAAAGTGTGGCAACCTGCAAGGGCACCTGAAGATATTTTTTTTACTATAGTCTTTTGTAGTGCTTATGGTGCCAGGAGTGCCCTGGTAGCTTCCCCAATAAATATGACAACTTTCCTGAATCCCCCATGCCTCATATGGCTTTTCTTGCAGGAGAAACCAGATGTCTCACCTCAACTATACAGAGTAACGCTCAATGGCTGGGAGAGCTCTGTAGACTGTGATTGTAACTGTAACTGGATTCTCCTTGCAGGAGAATATGGGAGCAGGCAGTGCAGCTGCTGGTGGCTTTAATAAACCAAGGTTAGCTCAGCGTAACTCATTGGAGACATTCAGCTGCCTACAGGAGAAGATTGGATGTGACATGGTAAGCCAGGGGATCCAGGTAAGATGTCAAACTGTTCTTAATCTATAGTGCCTATAGTACTTGGAGTGTTCATTTAACCAGGAGCAGGAAACTACTACTAAAAGTAGTAGCAACCTGGTGCTTTTTCTTCTTCTTTGGCTATCTGAGATGATAAAGTCTCAAATAAATTCAAGGCTGGCTGACTGGCTGCTTTGAAAAACACAGAATAAAAGTACAAATCTGTATATGGAAAGAGGTACTGCTTGGTCTGCTCTGCTCTATACAAAAAAGAAACCTAGTGAAGTTAGTCCCATGCCAGTTAGGATGTCTAATGTAATTATTGTTTCCATCTTCAGTAAAACTAGTCAATCCATGTTACTTCTTTGAGACTGGCAGAGGTTTGAGGGAGTTTCAGCCCGTAACTCTGTAGCCTTAAATCAAACAAGTATGCTATCTGGAGTGGACACTTGTATGTACCAGGGGAAGATGGACTTCTACATGTGGGCATTTAGAGACCTAGATGGTCAGTAAAATACTAATTTAGATGTTCCTAACATAATGGACTAAAATTCTGGGTTCGCAAATGCTGATGGCTTAAAGCTTTTTTAAATTCATTAGATAGCCTGTGATTTGTAGTTCAGCAACATCTGGTGAATAGAGATTAAAATTGTTGGACCAGAGTGATTAGTATTCTTTGTTAACTCTTCTATGGACACCATAAGCCAAATTACTATTATCCAAGTATCTGCTATTTAATATCATGCTTGAAATGAACCTACATCTATAAGCATGTGTATCCCCTGTACATCTCTATACATCTCTATTAAGCTCAGTGTTTTTCTGTACTCACTATAAATGTGGTGGATGTTTCTCACTTCTCTGTACCATTGACCGGCTGGTGAACCTACTTGTTGGTCATCTTTCCTCTCCACTCTAACTCCTCTTTCCTCCTTTACCCCTTCCACACCCCTACTCTTTCTCTCTAGCTGATGTATCTCTGATCTTCTTTCCCTGTACGTATTCTGATAATTGTTGTTTAGGATTAAATTTATCCCCTCAACTATAACTTTTATCTGGTGTTTTATACACATGTGTTTATTGTTTATAACATATTGCACTATTACCCTATTGTATTTTTGTTTCCTTTGAGGGTCATATCCTGTTATCAAGATTTGAGCATCTTTGGCGCGGTTTACCATCCTGTTTATATCCTTATATCTAATTAAACAGAAAATAGGTTGGCAACACCAACAATATGCCATAACAGGATGAATCTTATTGTGGAAAGATACAACTAATGCAAGGTTTCGGCTTACAGACATAACAGCACAAGTAAAGTGTTATTAAAGTGTTACATAAGTAAAGTGTTAGTTTTAAAAAAAACTTTACTTGGTGTTTAGTGAATGTGTGAGCGCTCTGGATCTTGAATGCTGTATTTCTTGGCCCAAACCGCTTTATAATGTATGCATGTTCAGGTGAGTGCAGATTTGCTGGTTTTACATGCAGTAATTGATTAATTTAATTGATTATATACAGCATGGCAGCTGAGGCTATTATATAGCTCTTTAAAAATAGAAAGTGCTATGTTTCAGTAGTTTTTATAGGACCTTTTATAAGGGGGCTTTTTTCCAACGTAAAATAAAAAATAGAGTACATGTTGTGACAAATGCTTTCACAATGCTATGTATACAAATAGATCAGAATTTCATTTATATGAAAATTGTAACAGAATAAACCGGGCAATAATAGCAGTTTGTATATAATGTAACCCAGTGTATTTTTTTTTTTATATAAACCTCATGTGCAACTTTATCTAAATGCACCAAATACCATTAGATGGTAAAAGCTGACATGAAGCAAAGTGTAGATTAAAAGAGAGAAAATAGATTCTTTCAAATCAGTATCAATAGAGTGTTCCACCAAACCTCAGGAAAATAAAATGTAATTTAAAAAGAAGTTTTTGATGTATAAAAATAATTACCATGCTGTCTGAACTATTTTTCCTCTTTTAGATCTGAATGAAGGATATGGACTGTAATTCTGGATTCTATTTAGTTAGAGGCTGTGCTCAGCCATACATAAATATGTAATACGCTGATAGCAATCTATGCAGCTGTCATCACATCTACATAGTGCAAACTGTAGCAGTCACCTCGAAAATTTGATGTTGCAAAATTGCCCTTGACAAGTTATGAGCAGAGAATACTTTTCAATGAGCAATTGAGTAAACAACAAATACCTTGAACGTTACTGTATGCGAACCTTGCATTTTTAAAAAAAAAAAATCTTTAAGAATGTCAAGTGTTATATAAATGAGAACGGGTGAAAAGCACCGAAAATATATTAATATATATCACAAACATTATTCTGTATAGCAAGCAAATTTCTCGAGTTCAGCTTGTTGTTTTTTGTTGCTGTTGTTTTTACTTGCTAATGTGAAAGTGCCTGAGGGAATAAGTTCACCGTTATCCCAGAATTATCGACTCCCAAATTTGTTAGGATAGTGGTGGCAAACTTTAAAAAACAAGATGTGTGGGCACTAGCTCGAAGCTGGCTAAACATCATAAGAAAATTAGCTCTTTCACAATTGGGATGCAAGGGTTAGGTAGCACTACTTCACAATGCCTTATGGACATACATCTTCAGGCTCTTTCATACTTTGCAATTTCGTTACAGCAATACTCTAGCTGAAAGTGCTGCAGAGGCTTCACGACAAGAATATAAAAATAATTCAAAGAATAATAATTAAAAAGGTTTTCATGTTTGTCCCATTTGCTTGCAGATAATAAACAGAAAGTTACTGGTGATGGAACAATAATGACGTAAATAAAAATAAAAAAACTCAAGTATGGCCGTCTTTATTCATATGTTGGGCAGTAAAATGGCAAGAAAAAAAATATTCTTTTATTCAGTTAATAATGTGTTTTACATAAATTACATGTATTATACCATGTATGTTTTATATGTAAAGTATATGTATATTTTAATATATATGATTACAGTGCAATTTAATGCATTCTTTACTATAAGTATTTACTAAACAATAGGAGATAGACTTTTGGTTTGTGCCAAATTGCAAGTCGACCGAATGGTCACAAGACGAAATTTGGATTTCTGAGCTGCCATGTGCCAAAGTCTTGTGACTCTAAAGAAAAAAGTTTCTCTTGCCTCGCTGTTCCCATATTTGCACTCACACAAACCTTGAGAGGTAGAAATAGCCAACTTCATTCATCCTAGTGTGACAACACTTTGTCTATTTTTGTTTATTTCTATTTCTGTGTAGGACTGTTAGTGGTGTATCCTGGTTTTGTGCTGCCCTAGACAGTCACTAGCAGACACACACATTCACTAAGAGACACACATACACTCTCACTAACAGACACACACACACACATAGTAACACACTCCCTAACAGACACACTCCCTGACATACACACACTCACTAACAGACACACACTCACTAACAGACACACACACACACACTCACTCACTAACAGACACACACACTCACTAACAGACACACACACACACACACACTCATAACAGACAAACACACACACACAAACAGACACACACTCACTCACTGACACACACTCACTCACTCACTAACAGACACACACACACACACAAACACACACTAATAGACACACACACTCACTCACATTAACACACACACTTTTTTTTTTAAATTCAACCCCCCCTTTGGGAATGCTGGGGGGGTTCTCCCTTTCCCTGGGATCCAGTGAGGCTGCTGGGCGGCACTGGCAAGGGAGCACTGATTAGTGAGCTCTCTGCTCTGCTCCCTCACGTGCCGCAGAGTGATGCCGGGAGCCAGAATATGACATCATATTCCGCCTCCCGGTATCACTCTGTGGCGCTGCTCGCCCGACGGACCGACCGGATTGTTAGTTAGCTGCCAGGCTAACAAGACATTTGCCCTGGGCATTTGGGGCGCTTTTTTTGCCGCCCCCTGGAAAATGCCGCCCAAGGCAAATGCCTTGTTTGCCTCGCGGCTAATACATCCCTGACTGTTAGTCACTGCCACTTAACACCAAATTGGAATCACCAATTTGTAGAAAGAAAATAGTTTTTTTTCTGGAGTGTGTTGTTCAGTAAAAAAGAACAAAACTTCCTCTTGCTTGGCAACTCGCACATTTGCACTCACATAAACATTGATTGGTTTGGGGCAAGGCGTGACTGCCATGGTGGAGAGATGTGTCCTGAATAGGTTCCTCCACTTTACTGCTTTTAAAAGATACTTTATAGCCTAATCTAAATTGATTTAGGACACCATCTGCAAATTAATTGACCCTCACCTTCAGAACACATTGTGCAATAGTTGATAAGAGCTCACCTGCTTCATACTGCACCTTGCGGCCTAGTGCACTCTGCGCGGGAGAGGTGGACAATCTCCAAGTCTAATGGTGCCTAGCAGTTTCCAAAACCGAGCAGGTACCCTGTTACCCCCAGTGGGGGTGATTTCTGTGCCTGATTTTGTCTGATTTTACGTGGCCGTTAAGCCAGTCTATATTTTACCAGTTTTTGCATGTCAGAACAGTCATTTTTCCTGTATTTTTGGTTGTCCAAATTACCTTCCCAAATTTTTTTCACAACTGAAATTCAGCCAAGCCAAAGGGGCATGACATGAACTAAATCCTGCTATTCCCCCTCCCCCCTCAAAATATAATTTTCTCTAATCGGAGATTAACACCCTTGTGTTGAGGGGTTTATGTTGGACCATCAAGTTGGATCAGCTGCCCGACTCATAAGAGAAGTGTGAACTAGATTGATAGCGCCTTAAATAAACATTCCAACCACCATAACAACTACAGCATGCTCCATCCTCCCTCTTGTAAAGAGCCACACTGTTTTAGCCAAAATGCTAGCCTTTTACTACAGAGGTTAGCTCACTGGCATGTAGATAAGACAGGGAATGACGCCCAGCAGACGCTACGTAGGAAGTTAAACTGTTCTAAAACGGTCTGAAAATGATTCACATTTATTTTAACCCCCCAAAAATGTCGCTATACAGGATCAGGGGTTCAGCTCTTGCAATTTCAGTTTGCCATTTAGTTCTTCTTAGTTATCTTCAAGATAACTTCAGCTACTGGTGCTGTCTACTCATTTAACACAAACTCTGTACTACGCAGCATAGATGATCGCAAGATAACATCAGCAAAATGAATCCCATAATTTAATCCCATAATTTAAGTTAACAAAATTGCCATAGAAGCAAAAATGTAAAACCTTCTCATTGTTTTGCTTTAAAAATTACCATAAGAAAAATCCCATTTTTGAAATCTTAGTAATGCGTATGTTTTCTAACTTTAACTGATGTTCTACGTGTGACACAGTAGAATTACACAGATGCCTGTTTTCATTTGTAATGTTACATTAATTATATAAATCCAATGATATGTATTCACTAAACACAGAATTGCATGGAATTGAAAAATCGAATTGCATTCACAGAAAATAAAAATTGTCACATTTAAAAAAAAAAGAATAGAAAAAAGAAAATCGAATTGCAAAATTTAGGCTAAATTAGTCAAACTCTGGCTATAACAGAGTTGAGGTTTTTTTCCCAGCAGTTTTTGCCTTTATTTTGCAATTTACTTTTCGATTCATTACAATTTAATATTAAGTGAATAAAACATAATTGGACTTTATGTTCAAAATAGCTTAAACTGAGTGGGTTTCATCCTTTTTTAAACCAAATGCACAAAGAGATGAACGTTGTCAAATAAATAATGGTTATAGATTATTAATTCTTTAACTCACAGCTTTAAACTTTTCTATACCGTACAGTAGAGTAGTTGCAATGATTTATATATAGTCTTCATGTGCTGCAGCTGCTCTGCACAGCCGACGAAACGAGAGCAAAAGATTTGGCACAATATAATAAAAAAGTGGCATTCTCAAGGCATCTGGCATTGTAGGAACACTGCCAAGCATGTATTGCAGCCAAATATAGTAACACAAGGGCCATTACCGTCTACTGTGCTGCTAGCATAATTTATCAGTAAAAACAAGTGTTTAGAAATCAAATTATTTTCTTATTTAGATAAACTAAAATATTTAAATCTATTACGAATTTATAATGTAGAAATATCTGAAACCTACTTACAGTGTTTTTTTTTTTTTTATTACCTTTTTATTTTGTATAACTGATACAAGAATACATTTGTAACCAAAAAAACAAAACAGATTTTGGATTTATAAAATTTACCAGCATAGATAGCTACAGAAAATGATGCACAATAGTTTTAAATGGCTCTCAAAGTATCATTTAAATTATGTCGCACATCCACAATGTCATGCAAAAGTAGGCTTAGTTTTTAAATGAAAGTATTTTTTTTTTTTTTATGGCAAATGTAGGATATTCCTTCCTGAAGTTAATTGGAATAACTGCAAAGGGTCTATTGAGGAAGGAAGTGTCTAAATTATTGAGAATGTGTTAAAGGACAACTGTCACCTCAAACCTAGTATTCAGTATAATACAATATATAATATCTATCAAGTTTTCAAATGAAATAGATTTTTCTTTTAATGTAAAATAAATGAGAAAAACTACTCTAAAGTACATGACATGATCCTTTGGCCCTATACATACACCTTTGCTCGGAGAGTGTTTGAAAACTAAAAGTTAGTTTCTATGGTCTTCCCTGCTTCTGAGCATGGAATGAAGCAAGGATGATTATAGAGACTACCTGTCTGTTTTCAAACACTGTCTGACCGAAGGTGCATGTATACGGCTAAAGGATCCAGTTAGATACCAAAAAAATACTGAAAGGATGAGTGTGACAAACTCCCCTTTTTTAGGGAGTTTGCCATGAGTTTTTGGAGGGGCCTACTTGCCAGTCTCCTACCCTGGGATTATGGCCCCTGTAACTTATTTGGGTTTAAGGCACTTGAGACAGAACCCTCTGTTCCGGAACTACAGCTTTTGCCTTCATTGCTTGGATTTTGAAACACTTTTTCAGCCCCTTTGATTCCATGGGAGAATGTGCCTCTTCCCCTCCCCATTTTTCTCCAGAAGGGTAGTTGTACCAGGGACACTGCCAGACCAGTTGAAACTGGCTGCTTTGTCCATCCTCAATCTCTCATCAGCCCTTTCTATTGTTTAACCCCATGGCGATCCTACTGTATTCATGAGATCTGAGCACTTTTCGTACATATTGAGCGATATCTGGGGATATGTTGGACATATAGGTTAAACATTGTATTATATGAGTTATGTATTTTTATGTATTTTTTGTAACAGTTTTTGGACTTTTCTGTACCTGGAGATAATTGGCTTATCTCCAGGATAGAGGAGAAGATAGACCGGCTGTACAGCCTAAATCTGTGGAACTGTTTTGGGCATGAAAGCCATGCTTGCAGTCGGTCTAATGTGACTTCCATAAAACCTTTGAACCCCTGCTCTGATCTGGGTGATTTTTGGATATGTTCTACACCCATATCAGGGCTATCTAGCGGTGTAGGATGTATGGGGATATGTTTGTGTTTTGGGGTGTTTCTGGACTTTGGGTAAAACTGTATATTTTCTGTCTGTGATTAAGTTAGCCCATTGTGTTTGTTAATTGTATCACAGGCAGAGGGGAGGGTTTGTGTGCCTTAGCTGGGAGTGTCTGACTGTACTGTACTGTGTTGATTGTATTGATTGGCTATTGTAATTTTGTGTCCTGTGTACCACAAGGTCCACGTGGGTGGTAACCTTGTGGGAAAATGTGTATATAAGAAAGCCCTGTGTGCTCATTAAACCAGTTCTACTTCACCCTCAATTTAGAGTCCTGTCTCTTATTGGGGGAAACAGCTACAAGGGATTGCTATGCTCTTCATACTCCCTTGGATAATCACTAAGCTCTTTTAAGAGCTTGTTCCTGCTTCACTCTTTGGGGAAAGAGAGGTTCACCCACTGGAACCAGGAGCCTTGTCGTAGGTCCAGGGTGGGTAGGAGACGGCGAGACCCCAACCAAGCTGGCGCGGTTTGTGGGATCTGCGGTGATTATGGTGTCTAGTAGAGTGCTTGGAGCATCCTTCAATGGAGGTACCCAATCGGGGTGCCAGGTGATCCGTTACAATGAGATTTTCTAATTTTTTTGTTATTATACTTCATTAAAGCAAATGTGTTTTCTTCCAAAACTTGATAAAAGGATTATTATATTAAAAATAGTTTTCAGGGGGGCAGAGCCTAACTGTTGAAGCGGACGGTCACATGGCCTCAGAACTCTGAGCTACAAGAGCAAATAATACCCTATATCTGCATTATAGCACAACCAGCTGGAGTTCAGGGCGACCCCTAGACTCACCCGGACCTCATGGGTCAAAAAACGAAGAAACAGAAACCTGACAAACCCCGGCTGGCATGAACATTGGAGAGGTTTGGTGGCAAGCTCACGGCACCCCTGGACCCAAGATGGCGTTTCAGTGGAGGCTGCGCTGACTTTTCCAACGGGAAAAGCAGAAGAGTACACTTACCTGCTCTGACACTGCTTCCACTGGCCCAATTGCAACTTTCACCATCTGCGACCGACTCCACACTGGAGACTATAGAGGCTATTAAAGAGCTTATGGCGGACCTCGACAAAAAAATCTCGTCCGATGTGGCCATGATACATGAGGTTACCTGCAGGGCCAACTGGTGGGCTCAGTGTAGTGGAAGACACATCCAGCAACCACACACTCCAGATCAAGGAGCTACAACAAGCAGTTAAAGAGCTACATCAGCAGAATCTCACAGATGAACACAGATTCGCCACACAGAAGGATAGGCAACGCTAGAAGAACCTGAAAATAAGCGGGGGATGCGGAGAGTATCCCAGAAGCTGAACTGCCACACTTCACCAGATTGCTCCTCGTGGCCAAGGCGGTCATGCTAGAGGGAATATTCGTGTCACAAGACCGGCCAAAGCACCACCTACAGTTCCAGGGGACCTGGTGATACAGTTCCAAAGTAGCAAGGATAAAGCTGCAGTCTTGGCTGCCACCAGGGGACAGTCATCTTACCTCTTTGAAGAGATGTAATTGGCCTTTTATGCAGACCTATCTGGGGGAACCCTGGTATGGAGAAGGTCTCAGTGACTATTTATAAGATGACTGTTCCCTACGTGCACATAATATCCGCTACTGCTGGAGTCCATCCCAAACCTTGCTAGTCTTCCGAGTGGACACAACACATACCATATATGACCTTCAAGGGAATGCAATGATTCTACAACACCTGGACGTCCCTACAGACTCACTTGACTCGTCCGAACAAGCTGCAAGGCCCACATGTTAAACGCTCTGGAATTTGTACCTAGACGGACCACCTCGGACTCGTATGCCACGGTCACGACCTGAACACCAACTGGACTAAGCTGCAAGTTTGCCGGGATATCCTCACAGTTTAATAGTTATACTTTGCAAGTTTTTGATACTTAGGGTTTTTTTTTTGTATTAAACAACAACTAGTAGCACAGGCTCTGTATAACTACCCAGTCCTACCCGACTGTTTATTGCCCATACACCCCCTCCCTCCCCACCCGCCTGTGCTCCTCAGTGTAACTCAGGCAAGTAAAGTAATAGCTTAAATGTTAGCACTGTGAGAATGGGTATGCTTTCCCATTAAGAGGAAATAACCACCATAATTATGCCTATCCTTAACCTCACTGTACAGCCACCTAGCAGTTTTTATTCCTTTTTTGTTTCATCAGTTTTGTTCCACTTTTGTTGTTCCTTGAGAAATGCTTAATACAGCTTATGATATTCTAATGAAGCTAACAAAACGCCATGGTGATACTGCCAGACACAAATACCTTCACTACAATGTACCACTTGTTATATAAAAAACACAATGTGCCATGTGTATTGATTCCTATGCCTACGTGATGCCTCACACTTATCGTGTACCTGCTATGTCTCTCAGTTGTGCTATGTTTATGTCATATTGTGCAAAATTACAGAATTTAAAAAATAATATAGTTTTTAGATGACCGTTGTCCTTTAAGTTCTTTATGTCAATCTTCTCCATGTCATCTTAACATTCTTTTTCTATTATAGGCATTTATTAATTTAAGTTAATCTCCTTGCTATACTAAAGTGACTTTATTTACAAGAAAGTTGAGTAGAGAACGCAAGAAATTAGAAAAAAAAGATTACCTTAGAGTACTGAGACAACAACTCAAACAACTTGCCATTCATGAGTCCACACTCAGTTCTCAAGCTGCTTTTAGCTCAGCTTCTGCAATGAACTATTTACAAATCAGACTGATCTCGCCATGACGAGGAATCCAGATATGAAATGCTGGCCAGTTGCATGAGAGATGCAGAAACTCCAGACGATCATTTCTGCTTTGGTGGGCCTTATCAATGAGGTGCAACTAATACCCGTCTCGTAACAGTAAGCAATGGAACTATATCTGGGTTGCCCTTCTAACTTAGGGAGGCAACAGTCAGTTTGCAACAAACTAACACAGAGCACAAGAGACAGAAAAGGGTATAAGAAATAATAACAAACAGGGAGTATGATGAAGAGAAAAACAGTCACGAGAACATGATATAATAAATTCAAATAAAAATACATATAAATAAATATATTTTATGCCTTATTCTGAGAGCACATCTAAGGCTCCACTGTCAGCAACAGATATTTAATCCATGGGTGTCAAACCTTTTGGCTTTCCTGAGCCGCATTGAGCGAAGAGGAATTGTCTTGGGCCACACATCAAATATATAATATCGTTACTGTATATACGTAATAAAACTTTAAAAGTCCTCTTCTTAATTTTCATTTGTCTAGTAGATAACAATAAGAAAAATGACTGGGACATAGCAATACCATGGTACTCTTTATATAGAAAATACAGAGAAGGCAAGAAAGGGGAGGAGTGGCCCTGTATGTGAAGGATAACATAATATCTAACCTAATAAATGTTATTGAGGCGAACATAGAGTTCGTTTGGGTTACGTTCAGTGGCATCTCCAGGATTCATACTTAGGGGGTGCACATAAGGAGCCAGGGACAAAAGTAAGGGGCAGTTATAAAATGTGTATATATTGGTGTGTGCGTATATATATATATATATATATATATATATATACACGCACACACATACATACACAAGGCTTGACAATACAGTATATAAAAAATATGTTAAGGAACAAAGTATAATTGTGGTGCTACTATCACCTAGTGTGAACCACTCCAACACACCAAATGTCAATAAAGTGCAAAATATAAAATGGTGGTGAGAGCACTCAAATCATGCAAATACAATATTTTACCAGAACTTTGTTTGTTGGAATATCTAAAAAAACATAAAACACAGAAACATAGTATAATCCTGTTTAAAATATGTGCAAAATGTTGTATGTGACTGGTTAAACTCACATATTTCTGAGTCACTTTAAAAGCTGACTCAGACTTAGGGCTTGTATGGAGATGAGAAATCTCTATTCTGGACGTCCTGTATCACACCTTGTGGATCCGCGCTGATAGTATCCTCTAAAATTACTCCAGGATGCAGAAATCGAATCCAAATTGATTTATTATTAAAATACTTCATAAAATTAAAAATTAATAGTAAATACAGGTAAAATGTCCTTTGTGTATACCACGACGCGTTTCGGCACTCACAGCCTTTCTCAAGTGGTCTGTTTCTCATCTCTCTATTTGCTCCTTTATACCTTCAAATTTCAGCGCCCTTTCTCCGGCGTCCTGTGTGTCTTCCGTTTTCGTCATCACTCTGCGACTTCCGGTTACGTTACGTGATGACGTTTTTGTTTACATCATCTTTCCTTAGCCAAACGGCTACGTCATGACGTCTTCCTGGCGCCGAGCCCGGAAGCACTAACCACGCCATTTTAGAAAGTCATTCAACATGAAAAATTTGCCAGTCTTTTATCCATTTACAAATACTTAATATATACATCTGTATACGAGGAAAACCCACATTAACAGACAGTTTATCAATAAAATGCATAAAATAGTCATAAAAAGAGGTATTATTGTCCTAAAAAAGGGGAAAAAATGTATATCATTAAAAAAGAAGAACGGGGGGGAAAAAACATTTTTAACGTATAGATTAAATTAAAATAATATAATATATAAAATAGTTTTAAAGTCATTTAAAACACTTAATATTATATACATGAATTAATCTCAAAATCTATGTTTAAACCATAGGGGGACAGTGATTCCATATTAAAAATCCACTTCATCTCTTTTTTACTAAGGAGGCTTTCTATATCTCCTCCTCTCCAGTGGGTTTTTACAGCCTCTATTCCTATAAATTCAAATCCACTGATATTCCCTCCATGTACTTCCAAGAAATGTTTAGAAACATTGTGTAGGGTAAACTTTCTATTTATATTATAAATATGCTCCCTTATCCTTATCTTCAATGTTCTTGATGTCTTCCCAAT
This sequence comes from Pelobates cultripes, assembly GCA_933207985.1. Classification (NCBI taxonomy): domain Eukaryota; kingdom Metazoa; phylum Chordata; class Amphibia; order Anura; family Pelobatidae; genus Pelobates; species Pelobates cultripes. Next base: position 114,237,260 of record OW240918.1, read on the forward strand.
ATACTCTAAGCCACAGGGACAGACTATCATATAAATTACATTTTTTGAGTTGCATGTTATAAAGGATTTTATCTCATGTGTTTTTTTGTTCTGAAAAGAGATAAAATTGGTAACCTTTTTATGTTTATTCTTTCTTAAAATACAGCCTCTACATGTTCCACAGTAATAAAACCCTTTTTCTTTCTTGAACATAGATGTAGTTTGGGGGTTTTTTTCTTTGTCTAAAAAACTCGAGGTTAAAACTTGCTTGATATTTTTCGCTCCTCTAAAAACCACTTTAGGTTGTACTCCCAAATATTGATGTATCTCCTGATCTTGTTCTAAGATGTGCCAATTTTTCTTCATAATTTTTTGCAACTGATTACCGTGAGAACTGTAATTAAAAATAATCGGTACAGTTTTATCATTTTCTTTTTGTTTTTTTGTCCTATATTTTAAGGTATTGGTTCTTAATTCCTGTCCTACTTCATTTTTTATATTAGTTAGAGAATCATAATTATACCCTTTTTCTACTAATTGATCAATTAACACTTTTGTCTGTTCCTCATATAGTTCAGGCTCTGTACAGTTACGCTTTATTCTTAAAAACTGCCCCTTTGGTATATTAGTTAGCCAGGGTCTAAAATGACAACTTTTTAAATTAATAAAACTATTAACGTCTACAGTTTTAAAAAAGGTTTTACTTTTTATCATATTATCTTATATATAAATAGTCAGATCTAAAAAATTAATAGTCTGTGTGCTAATTTCCCAAGTCAGATTAATATTCCAATTGTTTTTATTTAAATTATTTAAAAAACATTTCAGGGATTCTTGTGTACCTCTCCATATTAAAAAAAATATCATCTATGTATCTCTTGTAGAGGACCAGATTTGTCCCGAGCTCTGGCCTTGAGAAAATCTCAAATTCCTCCCAATGGGCCATAAATAAATTTGCATAGCTCGGGGCAAATCTGGTCCCCATAGCTGTCCCCTTGGTCTGCAGATAAAAATTATTCTCAAACCAAAAAAAATTATTAAAAAGGATCAATTGGATAACCTCTATAATAAAATCAGTTTGTTCGGGGTTCAAATCGGTATCATTCTTTAAAAAATGTCTAGCAGCCTCACAGCCTCTTCTATGATCAATAATGGTATAGAGGCTGCTGACATCACAAGTGACCATAGTAAAACCTTCCTCCCAAGTAAAACTATTTAGAATTTGTAAAAGTGACATGGTATCTTTAAGATATGAAGGACATCTTTTGACAGGATCTTGTAAAAATTGATCTAAAAACTGTGATAAGGGTGATAATAAGGAACCAATCCCCGAAACGATTGGTCTTCCGGGGGGATTTTCTGCATTTTTATGTACCTTTGGTAAAACATAAAAAAACGGAATTCTAGGGAATTTTACATTAAGAAAATCATATTCTTTTTTATTTAATAACCCTAGTTCTAGTCCTTGATTAATAAATTCACCCAATTTTTTCTTTATGTCCTCCAAAGGATTTTTTTGCAATAAAAGATATGTCTCGTGGTCTTGTAATTGTTCAAAAATTACTTTAAGATATTGTTCTTTTTTCCATATCACAACCCCCCCTCCCTTATCGGCCGGTTTAATGACAATAGAAGAGTTTTTCTTCAAGTCCTGTAATGCTTTCCTTTCATTTTTAGTTAGATTATTTTGTTGTCCCTTAATAGGTTCAATTCTTCTCAATTCCCTAGTGCAAACCTTTTCAAAAACCTTCATAGCATCTGATTTTAAATAACTTGGAAAAAAGTTTGATTTATTTTTCAGAGTAGTATGTTTAAATTTATTTCCCTCTTCTATCCTCTCATTTCCCAAATCTTTAATAGGTTTTTGATCAAAGAATTTTTTTATACATAATTTCCGTAAAAATCTATTTATATCTAAAAAGGTTTCAAATTTATCTATGTCACAACTAGGTGCAAACTTAAAACCATAATTTAAAACTTTTTTATCGGATTCTTCTAAAATTATATCTGATAAATTAAAAATTGTTATATCTGTTGTCATTTCCTTAAAAATGTCTCCTCCCTCCTCCTTTTTTCCTCTTTTCTGCTTTCTATTGCCTCTTCTTGTCGTCTCCTCTTTCCCGGGGTCTGTGTTTTTATATCCCCTTTCGGTCTGGTCATGGTTTGCCCTAAAAAAAGGTCATCATCATTAATTTGTTGTAAATGGCTGTATCTATTTGAGATTTGTACTTCTTTTCTATCGTCTCTTTTTGGAAAATATGGTCTATAGGTTCTTTCATAGTTATTATTTTTGAAAGAATTGTTCCTTTCCCTCATTCTGGGTCTGACCTGAGTCCAACCTCCATCTTGTTCTCCTCTTTGTTGTGTTAAATTTGAGGAGGATCTATCCTCATAAGGTTTTTTATATAGTTGTTGTGATGGCCTATTTTCTTCCTTCAGTAAATTTCTTTTATAATTATCTTTCCTATTTCTGATGGAATTATTCTTTTTCTGTGGTTTTATTTGACCTTTTAAATAGTCCTCCTGATCTCTCTTAAGTTTCTTCTTTTTAGTCTCAATTACATTTCTTTCTATGTTTTTAATTTTTTCTATAGTTCTTTCCATTAGAAGTTTAAACTCCTCCATTTCCATAAATGGTCCAAGTTTTTTCTGTATATCATTAATTTCCTCATTAATTTGATGCAAGCTCAAAGTACGCTGTTCAATAATAACAATCATCATATGTTTGGCAAATGATTCCAAAGCTCCATCCCAGGCTTCTTTAAACATTTCGCTTTCATTTTCTGAAGTAGGGGATTTATGGAACCTCAGACCTCTTGGTGCTATTTTTAAATCAACGTACCTTTCTAATGTGAAAACTTCCCATTTATAATCCATGGGTGTCAAACCTTTTGGCTTTCCTGAGCCGCATTGAGCGAAGAGGAATTGTCTTGGGCCACACATCAAATATATAATATCGTTACTGTATATACGTAATAAAACTTTAAAAGTCCTCTTCTTAATTTTCATTTGTCTAGTAGATAACAATAAGAAAAATGACTGGGACATAGCAATACCATGGTACTCTTTATATAGAAAATACAGAGAAGGCAAGAAAGGGGAGGAGTGGCCCTGTATGTGAAGGATAACATAATATCTAACCTAATAAATGTTATTGAGGCGAACATAGAGTTCGTTTGGGTTACGTTCAGTGGCATCTCCAGGATTCATACTTAGGGGGTGCACATAAGGGGCCAGGGACAAAAGTAAGGGGCAGTTATAAAATGTGTATATATTGGTGTGTGCGTATATATATATATATACATATATATATATACACGCACACACATACATACACAAGGCTTGACAAATTCAAGTCACCATGGCAACTAGATATTTCGCCCTGGTGCCTGGCATTTGTCAGCCCTTTGCTAAGCCGCATATGAAACATTTAAGCCGGCCGTGGGGAGCATTGAGGCGGCGAGCGAGGGAGCAGTAACCTTCCTGCTGTTCCTCTCTGCTCCCTTTAGCGCTGTTTAGTGACATGACATCACTCCGGCCCCGACATCACTACAGAGAGCGCGCAGGGGAGAAGTGAGAAACTGCAGGAAGATTGAGAAAAGACACAGTGGATGCTAGGGAAAGACTCACTCAGCTCTCCCAAAGGTAGGGAGGCTGGGTGTATTTTAATAAAAATAGCAATTTGTGAGAAAATGTGTGTGTGTGTATGTGTCTCAGTGTGTGTGTGTGTCTCAGTCAGTGTGTATCTCAGTGAGAGAGTGCGTGTCTGTCACTGTATGTCTGTCAGAATGTGTGTATGTCTGTCAGTGTGTGCCTCAGTCAGAGATTGGGGACAGAGCTTGCGTACAGGGAGCCGATCTTCCATGCAAGGGCAGAGTTTGTGTGCCGGGAAAGCTGCTGCACAGTGGGCCCTGGTGCAAAAACAGTTTTGGGCCCCTGAAGACACATGCCCCACAGGTGGCCCTAATTGCATGGGCCACTCGATGGGTCCGGTGTAGCCGCAGCACCAACACTCCCTGTATTTCCACTGCTGCGCCTTTCTAATTACAGACAAGACACCTTTTCACGAAAACTGGAAAACCTTTTTAGGAGATGCAAGATAACTTTTCATGGTGTTTAGAAGGGGTTGTGGTGAAGGGTGTGTATAGAGGAGTCTGTTTATTGTGTACTATAAATGACAGATGAAATTTAATGTTGAAAAATGCTAAGTTATGTACTTCGGCGTAAAGAATGCACAAGCAAAGTATACCCTTAATGGAAGCAAATTAGGGATAACACACGAAAAGAACATGGGAATTGTTATAGACAACAAACTATGCAACAATGTGCAATGTCAATCAGCAGTGGCTAAGTCCAGTAAGGTATTGTCATGCATGAAAAAGGGCATTCATTCTCAGGATGAGAATATAATTTTGCCTCTTTATAAATCACTGGCAAGACCACATATTGAATATGCTGTGCAACTTTGAGCACCTGTTCTAAAGAAGGATATTATGGCACTAGAAAAAGTGCAAAGGCAGGCTACAAAATTAATAAAAGGAATTGAACATATCAGCTATTTAGAAAGGTTAACAAATTTAAACCTTTTTAGTTTAGAAAAACGTCACCTGAGAGGTGATATGATAACTTTATACAAATATATTCGTGGCCAATACAAACCATAATGTGGAAATCTATTCACAAACCGGATTTTACATAGGACACGAGGTCATGCATTTAGACTGGAAGAAAGAAGATTTCGTCTAAGACAAAGAAAAGGGTTTTTTTACTGTAAGAAAAATAAAAATGTGGAATTCTCCGCCTGAAGAAGTGGTTTTATCAGAGTCAGTACAGATGTTCAAACAGCAACTAGATGCATACTTGCAAAAACAGAATATTCAAGGTTATAATTTTTCAATGTAAGGTAATAACTTCTTGATCCGAGGATAAATCTGACTGCCATTCTGAGGTCAAGAAGGAATTTTTTTCCTAGTTTGTCGCAAAATTAGAAGTGCTTCAAACTGGTTTTTTTTTCCTTCTTTTGGATCAACAGCAAAAAACAAATGTGAGGAAGGCTGAACTTGTCTTTTCAGCTATGTAACTATTAAACTAGGTAACTATGTACTATGTGTAACTAGGGGCTGTAGTTTGAGCACGTGCTCATGTATAGGAGTTTTTTAAATTGTGTGTGTGCTGAGAGGGCCTGTAAAGTGCTTATCAAGGACCTCTAGTGATGTATATATATAGGAAGGAGTGGCACAATCAGATCCGTGGTAGTTGAGAAGGCTGCCTATCCATCAGGTATAGGGGAGGTCACAAAATTAGAGGGATCTCTCGTGGAGCTCTAGCACTTACACAGACTGACCCATACACACACACACACACACAGGCCCATACACACACACACACACAGAGCCACCAAATCACACACAGAAGTGAGAATAGTACAGTCAGTAAAAAAGAGGGATAAAATATTTTTTAGATACATAAATGAGAAAAGGAAAGTAAAACAAGGATTAGACAGATAAAAAAGAAAAGAAGAAAGGTATGTAGAAGAGGATAAAGGTCTAATTGACTGCCTCAATGAATATTTTTGTTCAGTATTTGCAGATGAAAATGAAGGAGAGGGACCTCAGTTAAGAAAAAGGGCAAATGGGTCATTTGTAACATGTGAGTTTACAGAGGAAGAGGTTCTATTTCAACTGTCAAAGTAAAGACAAATAGGTCGATGGGGCTGTAACCTATTTACCACTATAATGTCTTTTATGCCCCCAGGCATAAAAGGGTTAAACCGCCATTTAGTAGATCATCCCTTCCAGAGACACAGGCACAGCTACTGCAGAACACCAAACTCTCGAACTGAATATAAGGGAATTCTCCAAACTCCCAAACTGCATACAAGGGAATGCTCCAAACTCGCGAACTGCATACAAAGTAGCACTCCAAATCCCGAACTGGAACCTCACAAATAGCTGCTAGCAGACGAACAGGAGAAGCACCCAAGCGGCTTACACTCCTGGCATTCAGTCTCTAACAGCATACAGTAAATCCTCCCAAAGACGAGACAGAGCTCCGTGTTGAGGGTCAAGCAGTGGTCTGTTTTTTTTGAGGGCTACCTGCCCAGTATTTATGCAGGTCTCCCCCCTGGTGGACACTCCCTTAGGGGACCAGATGGGATACTGTAACACAGACAGACATGTATCACATTCAGACACACAGAAGTAAAACATCCCCACAATGCATTATAATTTCCCTCCCTCTATCCTGGAGATAATTGGGAAGTAATCCAATTATCTCCCAGGACAGAGGCAAAACTCCATTATACACGTGGGGACACAAAGACAGTAAAATACTTTAAAATATACAAAGTTAAATTTTATACATAAAATACAGACATGTCACATATCCCCAGATAGCTGGGATCTGAGCGCACATAACTACCGAATAGCACTCAGATCCTATTCACACAGTTTAATTGCCATGGAGCCAAAGTCTTTAATTACACGAATAGGCTCCATGGCATAGCTATCTGGGTTAAAACATTCACTGAAGTAAAGTCCCGATCAATTCAGCGTTCGACTAAACAGCCACGAATAGAAGCAGGGAAGGCTGGAGGCTCAGCGGTGCCTGAACGTAAAAGTGTCTGCTTTTAGTGCACTGATTCCGGGCTGAGCACTGCTGGCCATCCGGGGAGCTCCATAACACCGCCACCTAGCAGCCGCTAAGTGTAACCGCGGCCACCCAGTAACAGTCAATTAAGCTGCGGTTAACCGCAGCTACTGAGTGGTCAATTGATGGCACACGCAACCTTCAGGGAGGTGAATTGAAGATTCCAGGTGGTCGTGCCTTCGGTATTTTGTTCGGTAGATAAAATCTACCGAACGCCCTGGCAGAAAGGCACGAATAAGCCTTTCTGCAGGGAAAATAAAGTATGTTAAAAGTCCGGTCCATAGTCTAAAGGGAGCAGGTGGGCAACCAGGCTCCTCCAATGTAATGTGGCGAGATTGCTCTCATCACAGTCTTAAAGCATAGAACTTTGGGCTAACCATACAGTTATCTTAACTAAAATATTATATAGTTAGTAAGAGATCCTCTATCTAAAATACATATAAATAATTGAGAATACAATGTAAAATAAGGATTGTCTTGGAAGCCATAAAGTTTTGTCTTTTTAGATATTTTATTAAATAAAAATATAAATATAGACATATAAAACCCATTACAATAATTTATAGCAGATTTTATAAGAGTAAAGTATATGCTTGCAATATCATTAAAATAGAATAACACACCTTCCTAAACATGTCAACATGTCAGCCTCTCTCAGTCATAAGATGGAGCAGCGTTTCTGTCTCCAAATCTCTCATTGTTTATACCTTAGATGTTCATTTTAGGACCTCCCTTAACTTTGCAAAGATAGACCATAACTAAAACGTAAGGGTGCACATGTCATGGAAATTCCATTAAGATAAAACAAAATGGCGTAAGTTTGAACTACGCAGCATATTATGCACTGAAAGTAGGTAAGAGGTAATTTATTAAAGAAACATTGTATGAAAAAAAAATGTTCCATTTCTAACACCTTGTCAGTTTGCAATATCTTAAAGACAAAGTACACAGTTTAAAAATACAACTTTGCATTCTAAAACTTGTAATATTTGCATTTGCCCATAACATGGCCTGATGGAATACACCCACAGTTATTAAAATAACTTAGTGGTGTACTAGCAAAACCATTTACGGATTTATTTAAGAAATCATTGTTAACAGAAGTAGTCCCAAAAGACTGGAAATTAGCGAATGTTCTACCCATTCACAAGAAAGGTAGTAGGGAGGAGTCGGGCATCTATAGGCCAGTAAGCCTTACTTCAGTAGTGGGGAAAGTGATAGAAACCATGTTAAAGGATAGGATTGTTGAACATCTAAAATCACATGGACTTCAACACCAGAGACAACATGGGTTTACTTCAGGGAGATCATGCCAAACTAATTTGATTGATTTTATTGATTGAGTAACTAAAATAATAGATCAGGGTGGTGCAGTAAACATTGCTCACCTAGATTCCAGCAAGGCTTTTGACACTGCTCCACATAGAAGGCTCATCAATAAACTGCAATCTTTAAGTGTGGATTACAATATTGTTGAATGTGGCTGAATGACAAGCATCAGAGGGTTGTAGTCAATATAGTATATCAGAAGCAAGGTCTAGTTACCAGTGGGGTACCTCAGGGATCTGTACTTGGACCCATTCTCTTTAATATGTATTAGTGATATTGAAGAAGGTCTTGATGGTAAGGTATGTCTTTTTACTGAGGATACTAAAATTTGCAACAGGGTTGATGTTCCAGGAGGGGTAAGCCAAATGGCCAATTATTTAGGTAAATTAGAAAAATGGTCAGATTTGTGGCAACTGACATTTAATGTAGATAAGTGCAAGATAATGCATCTAGGGTGTAAAAACCCAAGGGCAGAGTATAGAATATTTGATACACTACTAACCTCAACATCTGAGGAAAGGGATTTAGGAGTAATTATTTCCGATGACTTAAAGGTAGGCAGACAATGTAATAGAGCAGCAGGAAATGCTAACAGAATGCTTGGTTGTATAGGGAGAGACATTAGCAGTAGAAAGAGAGAAGTGCTCATGCCACTGTACAGTGAGACCTCACTTGGAGTATTGATACTTTGAAAAGAGTTCAGAGAAGGGCTACTAAACTGGTTCATGGATTGAAGGATAAAACTTACAAGGAAAGGTTAAATGTTAAGGTAAACATGTATAGCTTGGAGGAAAGACAAAACAGGGGGGACATGATAGAAACATTTAAATACATAAAGGAAATCAACACAGTAAAGGAGGAGACTATATTTAAAAGAAGAAAAACTACCACAACCAGAGGACATTTTCTTACATTAGAGGGGCAAAGGTGTAACGGATTCCCTATACTTGAGTATATCCGCTGTATTTCTCCCAAGTCCAAAGTGAAGCAGTGATTATAACTCTAAGTTATCCAAACATCAGCCAAGACTTGATGAAGGGTACAAGAAGACTGATTTATTATGGCCTAGTGGCCAGCTTATATACACAGACCCCCAGCATGGGGTCTCACATAGTAAACATAGTAAACCACTCCCACAACACGTCCAGGATACTCCCACAACACGCCCAGGAATCTCTGTGTCTGGGAGATAATTTAGTGTACTTTGCTTGAACTAATTATCTCCCAGGCACTAGAGTTACAAAGTATAAATCATAAAATATTAAAAATACATATAATACATGATATATGAACCCCCACAAATATTGTATCCTTAGATAGCCTGGATCTGAGTGCCCAAGTTGTCCAAATAGCAGTCAGATCCCACAAACACAGCCGAAATGCCACCGGGGTGAAGTTTTGACCGACCGCACACACAGTGTCTGCCCAAATTAGTTCCAGAGAAATAGTGGCAGCAGTTGGTTACTTTCAGAGTTCCATAGGAACAAACTGTCGAATGGCTCCCCTGGCTCATAAGTAGTGATTGTTCGCCTAGTTTTTGCGAACAATTCTACCTGACAGCTCTCTCCTGGCTTGTCGGGAAAAGAAGCAGGCGCTCATATGAAATCACCAGTGTTCGCGGGGTCGAGTGTCCGACTTATAGTTCCAGACACTCGAAGACCAAGTCCCGCTGCCTGCATTCATGCGACAAGATGGCCGCTGTTTTCTCCAGCACGTGTTGTTCAGTTGTACGAACGGCGGCCACATAGGTAGAGCACTTAAGTCTGTGGTTTCTTTGTAGTTAATGAGCCAGGGGGTGGTCGTGTTCGGTAGATTGTAACTGCCAAACTGGGAAACTGTATTTGTGTTCGGGAAACTGTATACCATGAACTAGGAGGGAAATGTCTTGCGAACAGAAGGGAAAATAGTGAGTTTGTCACAATGTATATGGCCCATAGTCGGTGGGCAGGAGGCCAGCTTCCACACTGCTCCAGGAGTTTGTGTCACGAAAGGTTTAAAAATAATTTGAGAAAGTTTTACACACATGCAATCACAGACCTATACACGCAATCACATACATACACATACATAATCACATATGTGCACACAAACAGACATACACACACAATCACAGACCCATACACACAAATACAATCACAGACCTATTCACACAGTCACATATATACACAATCACAGATATACACACACAGACATACCCACACAATTACAGACATACACACACATACAACCACAGGCCTATACACACACACACAACCACAGATACACACACATGCACACAACCACAAACACATACAATTACATACACACACACACACACAAACACAGACCCCCACACACATACAATCACAGACCTATACACACAATCACATACACACACACACACACAATCACAGATATACACACAATCACAGACCTATAAACACAATCACAGACACACACACAAACCCACACATACATAAAAATCACATTCACACACATTTAGCAATTAAGAGGTCCACCCAGTCTACCTACCTTGCTCTGGGAGGGATGGAGTGGATCCTCGGTCCCTGGTGGCCAGTGGTTGCTGCTGGGTTGGGACCTCTGTGCTCCTCCTGCAAAGGTCCCTTGCGCACCAATTAATGATGCCAAAGCCAGGATGACGTCATATCCCGGCTGCCGACTCACTACCGGGCGTGCTAGAGACCAGTGCAGGAGGAGAACAGTAAGTAAAGTGCTCCCTGCTTCCAGGCCGCATTACTAGCGTTTTCGGGCTGCATGCAGCCCATGGGCCGCGGGTTGTACATGTCCGATTTAAAGTATAATAAATACTATAAAACATCCTAAATAAATATTATATTTAATGTGTAAAGTTATCATTTTGCTCTTAGTTTCACATGATAAAATTGCGTCTCTTAAGGCATTTTTAGTTTTGAGACACAATGTTATTTTTCCATTCAATCAATGGTGAAACAGATAGATTAATTTATATTTCATTCTGGAAAATGTGTATATAGTGTAAACACTTTGCTGATAAATATATGCCAGCTGATGACATCCTTCGAGTTACGAAAGTTCTTGAAAAACTGAAAAGAAAAAAAAAAAGGCATCATTATCATGTGCACATTTGATAAATGACCCCTGAATTATGCTATATAAGGCAACCACTCAGCCCTCTTCAGAGAATTATTTGACAATTTTCTGTTAGCCCTCATGTTGAGATATGATTCATTTGAGATTCACAGACGGTTTAGAATGGAAAGCCTCAAGCTGGAGGGGGAAAAAAATTAAACAGCAGATGTTACTGAACAGTATCCAGCTGTATGTGACAGCTATTTCACAAATTTACAGATACATATATTTATATTCCCAGCACATCACAATATTTCTATGGGCAGTAGTGCCCAAAGAAATAAGCAATTGGATCTTCACCTCAGCTTGTGTTTTCTTCAAATATTTCTTTATAAAAGCAAGATTAACAAACTTTGTTTGGATTCAACTTTACTATCTGTCTATGTATGTATGTATGTACGTATCTGTCTGTCTGTCTGTCTGTCTGTCTGTCTTTCCATCCACCAACAAACCACTTATATTTTCAAATTCTTTATTATGAAATGCCGTGGTAATAAATATGATGGCAAAAATAAAACTGTTAAAATGCCATTTTGTGAGAGACATTCTCATGCCTAAATTTGCAATGAGTTTTTAGAAGCCGTATAATATCCTCCTATAGAAATAAACTCTGGTCCAATTTTTTTTATATTCTCCATCAAGCGGATTTAATTATAAACTTGAAATGTAATTGTTATAATTAAATTTTCAGTTTTATAGTGGTATAATTACATAAGGCAGATACAGTCAATACATGCATCTATATGCATGTTAAATAAAAGGATGCATTAAACATTAAAATAAAAGGATTGCATTTATTAAAACAACTATGCGTTTTGTTATCTGTTTATAAATGGAGTCCTATTTTGGTTATTTAATAAACTGAGAACTTAAAGTAAATTTAAAATGTAAGGTCAAATCATGCGAACTGGAAGCATAACTGAATTCGAGAATTTCTTTTGTTTGGCTATTTTAACCTTAAATTGAATGTCTGATTAAGGGACCTTGATGCCCTAAATTCTTGCAAGTACCCCTTTTTTGTTACCCAATAATCACTTATATTCACTCAATTATTCAAATATAATTTGTTTGTTATTTTATTCTAATTTAGTTAACTGGCTAACATGGTGCCAAGAAAATAATTATTCCTATGACTAAATTTTAAATCGTGGGAACAGGAATTTCTGTTTCCTGTACCCGGTCGGACTGACAGGAAGGTGCACACTGAGCGTGCACCTTCCTATCACTCCGGCCGGGCACCGCGGACAACAGAGCAGCTCAGCCACGCTACAGGGGAGGGGAGGGGAGGTGAGAACCAACTGCAGCCGCCTGACCGCTCTTGACAGAGCGCTCAGGCGGCTGCAGCATTTAAAGGTCCGGCATATAACACGTACCCATAATTTGCCCCCTATTTTCAGGGAGAAAAAGTGCGTGTTATACGCCGATAAATACGGTAATTGAAAGTCACGTGTCACATGATACGGGATGCATCCATTAAATTGCACTACAATAGTGAGAAAAGGACAGATTTATTTTAAGTTAGCTATATGTAAAAAATCTTTATATATAAATATGGATGAGTGGTAAAGTACACATACATATATAAAAAGGCAACAAACACTACTGATATAGAGGAACTCCCTTATCCTCTTAAGAGTATAATAAAACACAACAGAGAAAACACAAGTTGCACCAAATACCAGAAGAAAAGAAAAGTAGTCCAATTGAATATAGTCAATCATTTTCTTATGTGTAATATTCTTGATAACTGTAAGATGTGAAATTAATACAGCTCATGGCCAGCTCTAGTATTATTTGCCTGCAGTGGAATATATCCAATAGATGGCGAGTATTTCCTGTAATTTCCAACTGTTGGTCCAGCAGTGGGTAACATACAGACCCTTTAGAATAGAAAGTAGCAAGCGATAGTGTGATATTGTAATTTTAAATATAAGTATAACAACAATAAGAAATGTACTCACAATAAAAGAGCTTGTTTCACAAGCTCAATGTGTCCACTGTCTAGCGGTATGATCCCCATCAAGCAGATATACATGGACACTGGACTCCTTAATCACGGTAGTCCATGCAATACAAAAAAAGCCCATAGTGTACTCCATAAGGTATAAAATTAGTCCTACTTACGTTTTTTTGAAAAGTCATCTCCGCTCAAGGTGGTCAATTGAGTGGTAAAAACCCCTACAGAGGATGCAATGGGTTTTAAAATCAGAGACAGAGAAAATTTGCAGGTTTCAGGAAAACTGCTTCCTGGAACCTGAAACGCCCGTTAGACACTGTAAGCCCCTGATGAAGGTGCGCACATGAATGCACCGAAATGCGTGTCGGGTTTTTGATCCTTTGGGCACTTATCACTTTGCATCTACCAGTTGGTGATATCTATGTGTATATAGACATAATCTTTTAGATGCACACAGAGACAATTTAACCATCTCAATCTTGATTTCCTTTATAACTATTTTAGTGGGGTAGATGATTGATTCTATGTATATATGCTTTATACTAATAGGCCTGTACAATAAAGCCTTCTGACTATAAGCATCATACAGGTTAAGATATAACCCTGTGTATAGTTATTTATTTGATATTGGAGTAGCCTTATAAAGCTAGTGGATATATATTTATATGTAAGTTTTTCACAGCTCCTACCCTGCTCTATGGTATTTTTAATGATTTTTAACCTTGAGTGGATATCTTCTCCAAGTGCCAGCAACAGAGGTATACTTTAAAATTACTTAAACATAAAAAATACCTAAAAGATATATGGCCCAAATCAATGGTATAAATAGCCATAAAATACTATATTAGATAATATTAAAAGCAAACAAAAACTGTATATATACAACATTTTTTACCCTACAATGCATTTATCAAGTGTATTACAGAATATACCAGCACTTCCATATTTATAGGGGTTAAAAATGTCTCTGTAAAATTACGTCATGGTCACATGACCGCCATCTTGGCCACATGATCCTTATGTAACAGTGAAAACAAAGCTTTATTAGTGTGGTTCTGTGGAGTAAGAACATTGTTTATGCTAGACATATTTATTAAGGTTAAATCATCATATTTTAAAAGTTAAAGGAACACAAACATGTATTCCTGACCCTATAGGGTTAAAACCACCATCTAGCCCTTCTGGTCCTTTCATGCCTCCCTAAAAATAGCAAAATCTTACTTGAATGCAAGCCTGGAGCTGCTAGCTCTGGCTCTGTTTCCTTTAGACCTGCCCCCTGCCTGCTGACATCAGCAGAATAGGTAGCCTGATCCAATAACAATGCTTCCCCATAGGATTGGCTCAGACTGACAAGGAGGCAGATCAGGGGCAGAGCCAGCATGATTCAAACACAGCCCTGGCCAATCAGCATAGCCTTATAGAGATGAATTGAATCAATGAATCTCTATGAGGAAGGTTCAGTGTCTGCATGCAGAGGGAGGAGATACTGAATGTTTGGATGCATTTTAGGCAGCCATGACCCAGGAAGGATCTCTAACAGCCATCTGAGGAGTGGCCAGTGAAGTTATCACAAGGCTGTAATGTAAACACTGCATTTTCTCTGAAAAGATAGTGTTTACAGCAAAAAGCCTGAAGGTAATGATTCTACTCACCAGAACAAATGCAATAAGCTGTAGTTGTTCTGGTGACTATAGTGTCCCTTTAAAACAATAAAAATACAATAAAAAACAAAGAACATGTGAACCCTTTGCAGGGCAGGTGCAAAGATTTTTGCCGCCCTAGGCAAACAAAAATTTGCCTCCCCCCATATGCTCTGCCCACCATGTGATATCACAATGCCCCACCCATGTGATCTGCCATATGAGCCAACACCAGTGCTGCACACAGTGTCTTTTCTCTGAAAAGGCAGTGTGTTTACATTAAAAAGCCTCAAGGACAGGCTATAGACACCAGAACCACTGCATTACGCAGTAGTGATTCTGGTGACCATAGTGTCCCTTTAATGTGAGTTAAATTAGGGATGTAGCAGTCACATTGAACGAGGAGATGTGGCCACCTTACGTTAAATGTAAAACCATTGCAGCCATATTTAGTGTGTTTCCTCATCTAAAGGTGGCAACACAGCCATATTAGAAATGGGCAAAGCCCAAACCTCTTACTGTTTAGGCATAAGAAATTGACATTATATATATATATATATAAAATTAAATGGCTAATCTGGGATTATTAAAAATGGATCTAAAATACTATAGTTCATAAAAGACAAAAACATTAATTGGAAAATTGGAAAGACAAAATGAGCCTGCAAGGGTCTCCTCTTTCTCCTTCAAAATAAATGATATCCTGAAACAATTAATCAGGTATATTGGGCAGACATAAGTAATATTATTAAATTATATATTTTTCTCAAGTATAAGTGTTTATTCAGCATGCTTTCATCCTCCAAGCATGATTCAGAGACATTCACAAGATGTTTGCTTAATTCATTTTCTTAGACAAAGGGCTTTGTATAAACTAGATAAGTGATGCAGACGACTTAAGCAAGGATGCTTTGCTGCTCAAAATATACTTTCTGTATTGAAAAAAAAAGGTATTTCTTTAGAAAGCAGATTTACACTTGAAAGAAAAATGTTTGTAAGCATTAGTCCCTAATGACCTAATTTGACTGAACAATTCTATAATTCACATCATTGAAGACAACATGTGTACCTTTCATAAATTATATAAAAATGTAGGTGGCTTCTACCCTCTACACCTCAAATGTAGTAATGGAAAATATAGATGCTACTAAAGAAACATGACTGTCTGGAGACATGCAGCAGTGAACTCTACTCAAATCAGGAAGAGAAAAACAATCAGGATCCTCTCAAACATCTCTGTGGGGTCTGATGTTATCCTGAAAACTCCTGGCCAGAGCTGTTGAATTTGCTGATGGCAGCCACATCAAGGTTGCTAACAGTTTATTCACTACCCTGTTCTCACTTTAGTGAATTAGGCTGTGCATAGATTTCACTCAGGACACTCACCTTCTATGATTGTATCCACAAGGTCAGGCTCTCTGTCAAAGTCAGTAAAGAAAGTGTGCATCCGTGTATATTTTTGTATAAGCAGAGGAGGTATAGATTTGTAAACTGATGTCTGATACTAAATGGGTAGGTTTATTTATTGCTGCAGTGATATATACATGAATCACTGCAATTATAAGTAAGGATGTACAAAGAAAGTGGAAACGGGACCTCTATGCGCCATAACCTATGAAATGGCTGAAGTGGTTATGGTTCTTGGATTGTCCCTCTTATTTGATTTAGTGGAAACAGAAAGTGTTAACATCAAGATGAATCTTGCAAATGAAGACGGTATGTATATACCTTATGACAAATCCCAGGCCCATGCTCCCCCTGAGAGGCAACCCGGACTACTCAACAGGAGGCCAAGGGCCTCTCCCACACATGACGAACAGGAACACAATACTCCATATAGCCGATGTGCTATTAAAACCATTCGCAATATGCCCGACAACCTCCCTCTTCCCAGAACAATGGCACACATTTTTACACACTATGGCGAGAGAACAAATATTGCACTGAGCCCACTCAATCCCCCAAAGACTGTCCCTACTCCTTGATCTACACCACACTGGCGATGGGCCGGTTCCTTCTTGTACCGCCATGCATCAGGCGGTGGGAGGAGGATCTCGGCGAAACACTCTCGGAAGCAGAATGGGACAAGATCATCACTGACGTCCAAAAGACTACAGGGTTGGAAAGACTGCAGGAAAACGCGTATAAAGTCTTCACAAGATGGTACATCACCCCGCTGCACTCCACGCCCGGGATTACACAACACCTGACACCTGCTGGCGATGTGGAGAGGAGAGGGGAACCTTCATCCACCTTTGGTGCGACTGCACCCTCATTAGATCATTTCGGGAAACAATCGGCCGAATGATTCAGGAAGTGACTGATGAAATCCTACCACAGAATTCTGCCCCATATCTCCTCCATTACACCACAATGCCAACGCCGGCCTATAAAAGATCAGTGACTCCAAGACTCCTCAATGCAGTGAAAGCTAGAGACAACCACACACCCCCCCACTCAGGAGATGGGTGGAGGAGGTGGAGGATACGAGGAAATTCGAAGTCCTGATGGTAACCTTTGTGAAAGATACACGAAGAGATGGTTCCACTGGCTGAGACATATCTCCTCAAACGAGTTTGTACAACTCCTGGCTACTACTTGAACAGCCAGAGGGCAGATGGGGGACACCCAGAGAGATACCCCTGAGGGAGCCATTGGGGAACAGAGGGCTAGGGCGGTGACTGGGGCCAGTTACCCGCCCCCCTTCCTTTTTTTTTTCTTCTCTCTCTTCTTCTCCCCCTCTCTCCCTTCCCATTCACCCTTTCACACCTGACCCTCCAACCAGGGCCCGGCCCACTACCCCGAACACAGAACCAGACCAATACCAGACGATCCCTGACAGGAGCTGTCCGACATACTCCACGTAAGCTGACCCACACCTCCCACCCTACATAATCCCTGGGAACGGATGACAAGCTGCAGACAAACAACTAACCCCAAGCTACATATTACAATCCCAGGCAGCCACGATGCTTATAGACATCTATACGCCAAACCACATTGACTGCGGTAACCATGCCCCATGCTAACTGCACCATATGCCTCTCCTGCGAGGACAACCAGTTTATTTTGTTGACAATTGCCATAACTGCTTTACCAAATTGAAAGCCTCTGCGTAGGCAAATGTTACTTTTTTACACTTTAACTGCTACATAAACCGTTTATTGCATGTATACTGCATCCCCTGCGTGGGAAAATTGTTTCCTGAACTGTTATCAATAAAAACGGATTTAACACAATAAACACCATAACATAAAATCACCCAAAATCACATCTTCAAATATTTTTTTTAAATAATACAATGTAAACAAGTAACTGGTTACAGCTTGGTCACAGGCACTGAAGATCTGTTACAACTGCCTTTGGAAGTTTTTACAGTAGCACATTTTGTTGTGTTTCTGCATTGCTTAATGCAAGTGATGGATTATGGAAGCAGGCATCACATGCCTAATAAGACATAAACCAGTACACTCTGTTAGTTACAAAGAAGAACACATGGCATTTATACTAGAAAGAATGAAATGCTAGCCAGTGAGAACATCCAGTGAGAACACATTACACCAGAATCTATAACTGTAGATGCAATAACATTGCCAGATTACTAATTTAGGGTGAATAAAGTATTATTATTATTACTAGCATTTATATTGCACAAACATATTCCACAGTGCTTTACAATTATAGAAAGGAGAAATTTGACAACAAGTAAATGGTATATAAAAATGAACAAAGACAAGAGGTGGAGAAGACCCTGCTCGAACAAGCTTACAATGTAGACCCTGTTCAAACAAGCTTACAATCTAGACCCTGCTCAAACACACTTACAATCTTTGAATGACATGTGATTGTCAAGTGCTTTGATATCCTTGACACACAAGAAATAAGTTATACTTAAATGGTTACTCCAACCACAATGACAACTTCTGCTTTTAGAAGTGGCCCTGGTGGTAGGAGTCTGTATGAAACGCTGCACCAGACATATTTGTACTTTGTTTGGCAGGTGGCTAGTCACACCCCCGGCACACATGACTGACAGCCCAGAACTCATTATCTTCTCCTTATCTCCCTCCAGTAACAGTCATTATTTTTTTTTTTATAATTTATCCCCTGCCCACACTCCACACCCACAAAGGTTCTAAACAAGCGCATGTTCTCTGAGCCGGTGAAACGGTCCAATCAAAAAATGCTTCTCTATGAGAAACATTTGACTGGGTCGCACAATGGAGGTAGCAACGTCAGATGGGTAGTAGAAACTAGCACACAGAGTCTAGTCTGGCACTGGATTTTTAGTAATTTTATTCTTTATTTTTAACCTCCTGGCTAATTAGCAATTACTAATATAGAATTCTAAATTTAAAAAATAAATGTATAGTCGAAAGGGCTGGAGTAATTCTTTAAAGAATGGAGAGTTACTTTAAATGCACCATTCATCAAAAAAGTTCATGCTTTAATCATATGAAAACAACAATAAAAGATTATGCACATGAGGAGTACCCCTAAATCACATTTAAAGGATCCTAAAGTATTTATCCTATGCTGAAGATAGCAAGCATAACTTATTGTTATATTTCTGGTGAGCATGCAATAGATTATAGTGAATCTAGGAGAGAGCCTTTGTGGAGCTATTCACGGTTTTACAGCTAATATTATGATTTAATAACAAAAAAATCTATTTTTCACTTGGTTCTATATGGAAATATGGTCTACCTGCATTATTTGGCAGTGATGTGTATTTCAGAATAGTGAATACAAAGTCAATGCTTGTATTTTTTTGCTCTAAAACACACTTGGACCTCTTGGTTCATTCAATAGACTTATGGATAATAAAACATTGCTTTCTTTAGTTTATTTGTACATTTTTGTTTTTTATATATATTTATACCGTGCCTTGCCTACATTGAGAATTTCCTTTAATTTTGGTAATGTTTTCTAAGGTACATACATTTTAAAGGTTTTAAGGATTTTAAAGATTGATTTTAAAGATCGATGTGCCCAACAAACTGACCAGCTATCATTGAGTCAAAAATGTAAAAACGCAAGACAATAAAAAGTACAAAAAAACATTATAGGCAAAATTTTATCTGTACAAAATATGTAATATACTTTACAGGGTTAATGATTTCAATGTATCCATGCAACCATTTACTAAAGAATGGATAGCTGACAGCTTAATTCAGCTGCTTAATTTTCTCCATTGTACAGCGTGAAATTTGCTGTACAATGGAGTAATTCACTAACAGATGAATTTGAAAACAAAATCAATGCCCCAATGTAACGAAATAAAAACAGTAAAATGGCGTATTGATTTCAATAAAAAAAAATCTTAAATCATTCAAAATTGACAAAACTGGTAACATTTATAATTGACAACCAAAATATCTGTTATCTATTAAATTAGTTTGCTAAATTTACCCAATACATTTGCCACTCATTGTCAGTTCTATTGTTATTTTTATTTTGCTTTGTATACGTTTGACTGTAATTTTATTAACTCAGAAGTTTGATTACACGTGTCATTCTAGTTGAGGAAACTAATTAAAATGGCTTCAAGTGAATTGTTGAGAACTAAAAGTGAACTGAAAATGAACTTCAAATTTTAGAACAAAATAGCACATATGAGAAATGGCAAACGTGAAAGATGGTTTCGACTATGGCTATTTAAACCTAAAATTTTAATTCCAGATAGTTCAAATATTTGTAATTAATTTTGTCTGGAAATATAGGTGCCAGGCTCAGATATTTTTTATTTTGTTAAGCACAACTGTATAGCACGAGTTATAAAAGGCATGCATTATAAAACATAAACTGTGGTAAATTATTGAGACTATATCAGACCAAATAAGCCATTCCGATAAAATCTTTGCTGTTCAACCAAATTGGTTATTTTGTTCAAAATTTTCCAAATTTGTCAATTCTATGATTCAGTTCAGAACATTTTAATCATGTTCATTGTTTTGATCAACGGCCTCTATGGAAAGGGTGAACATTTTGGCTGGAAATACATTTCACCAGAATATCAAAACTACTACTCAATACTACTCAATGTTACTCTTTATCAAGTGTCTTATAATGGAACATATTCCCCAGTAAGCTGAAAATAAACATATTTATAATATAATATGTTCAAAATATTCTCCATGAAAGTCCAACAGACCACATAAAACTGGAATCACTAGAGATATAACCTTTTTCATTCTTCAGATGGTTTCATTAGTTTGAACCAAGCTCTACCCAGATCTGTCCACTTCCTGTCCAGTGTTCACTCTCTTCCTGTCCACCAATGATTCTATCACTGCTTACTCCCATTCATGCGCCCTTGCAATTTTTCTAAGCTGTTTCTCCAGATGCCAGATACACTGTTATAACTCAATACCATATTAGGATCTAACCAAGGCATCTGTGACTCAAACCTCTACAGCTTCTCCTCTAACCTTCTTCCGTCCCTGATCTTCTTTCCTTATTTCTTTCAAGATTAATAGCGCATTTGTTATTTTATATATTTATTTCCATGTCTTGTCTAACAACTACAGTAATTAATTATTAAAAAAAACATATAACTTGCATTCCAAGTGTTTAATTTATAGTGGCAAATTTGTTTTTCTATGACATATATCATTAATGGAACAAGAAACGTATGTAATGACAATGTTGACTACTCTGCTAGAAATACGGTTTTGTAAAACACTTCCCTTGCTAGTTCTTTGCTATATTGCTGTTGTGCCAGTTAGTAATAGCAGTGTTTATAATTATCTCAGTTGTTTAACTCAAGCACAGGAGCTCCTACTGCGTGCCATATGTATCGTAATTATTTATTTTTTGTGAGTACATTTGAAACACTCCCTCAAGATTTTGAGAATTGCTCTATCAATAAGCATTAAATAAGAATAATTAACCCCATTTTCAAAAGGCTTTATAGATAGAGATCCTTAATCTCTGTTGATGAAGAAAGTTCAATTATATTTAACTGAAACAAATATGCATATTAATTAAAGTCAAGCAGAAAAGAGAGGAACATTAAAAATCCATTGCATTATGCTTCAATTTTTTTTTCAGTTTTAAACACATTTAAAAGGATTGCAGACTGAAAGAATGTGAAAGAGTAAGTAATGTAGTGCAAGAGGTTCTTGGATGTCAACATTGCAACTTTTTCCCAGTCCTGCTATTGGTATATTGGAATTAAATTGGTATAATGGTATGTGGAATTTGTAAGTTCATTGAACTGACCAAAACTGTCAAAAAGTTCTTATATATAAAATAAAAAAACATTGTTTTTGAACAGTCTTCGTTTTTGTTCTGTACCAGTGGTCTGAGTGTCTGAGAGTTCTGCACATTAGAAAAACTGCACTCTTCTGGACAGAGATTTCAGATGTGCCATCTGGAATTTGCTGAAGCCACACTCTCAACTTGGGTGTCACAGCCCAGAGTGGATAGAGATAGATAGATAGACCAATGACATACTTGGAACTTAGCAGGAAGCTAGGTGGACCCACTGGCGGATCCAGGGGGGGGGCAACGGGGCAATTGCCCCCCCCGAGAAATCCGCCGGTCTCCCTCCCCTGCCAGCACATGCAGGCGCTAGCCCTGCAATGTGCCTGTGGACCGGAGGGGAGATCAGAGATCTCCCTCCCCGGTCCACAGGCACTGTGCTGGCGGCCGGCAGGGGAGGGAGAGGGAGGACCCGGGAGCTCAGTCTGCAGCTCCTCCGGGTCCTCCTCTCGCGAGATTTGGAGCGTTGCCGCGGTTACCACGGCAACGCTCCAAATCTCGCGAGAGTGAACTCTAGCCCGGGAGCGCGGGCTAGAGTTCACTGTCACTCCAACCACTGGGACCACCAGGGAATCACCACTGGGACCACCAGGGATGAAAATATGTCCCCCCTCCTCCTCAATAAAGGTAAGAAGGGAGGGGGGACATAGAATATTTGTTTTTTTTAATTAAATAAATAAAGATACATATTATAAAAAAAAAAGCCCCCCCCTACCCTTAACACACACACACACATAGCCCCCATACTGCCCCCCCATACACA
>OW240918.1:114264139-114274139 GCA_933207985.1 Pelobates cultripes
GGTCATTCGGTGCTTGCCCTGTTTGAGCGGTGATACCCCAGATAGCTATGCCATGGAGCCCATTCGTGTAATGAAAGACTATGGGAAAGACTTTGGCTCCATGACAATTGAACTGTATGTGTGTGCTCTGAGCGCCATTCAGTAATAATGTGCGCTCAGACCTAAGCTATCTGGGCATATGTTGCATGTCTGTATTTTATGTTATAAATGTAACCTTGTGTATTTTATTGTATTTTACTGTCTTTTTGCTGCCATGTGTTCAATGGAGTTTTGCTTCTGTCTTTGGAGATAATTGGATTACTTCTAATTATCTCCAGGATAGAAGACTCTGTGGAACTGGTTTTGGGCAGAAAAGCCATGCTTCCTTTGGTCACAAAGGACTACGATCTATCTTTTGAACCACTGGACCAATTTGTATGATTTTGACGTATGTTTGTATTTGGAGTAGGCCGATTCTGAAAATGTAAGTTATATGAGAATGTGATGCATACTTTTCAAGTTATGAATAATGTGGAAAAATTGTATTTCTCTGCTTGTTATAATTACATTACCCATTGTGTAAGGTAATTGAATCACAGGCAGAGGGGAGGATTTTGTGTGGGAGTGTCTGAGTGTATTGTATGTGTTTTATTGGTTGTGTTCCAAAACCCTGTGGGTGGTACTAATGTGTAAGAATGTGTACATAAGCACAATAAACCCACAGCTCTGTCTGTTCACTGCTTGACCCTCAACACTGAGCTTTGTCTCATTCTTGGGGGGATTTATTGTATGCTGTTCCAGTTCGACTGCTAGGAGGGTAAACTTATTCGTATGGTTTTTCCTATTCGGCTGTTTACTGCATTCGTATGGTTTCCTGTTGGGCAGATTGGTGTTCTGCAGTAGCTGTGCCTGTGTCTCTGGAAAGGGGGCCGATCGCCTAAACGGTTTTTACCCCTTTTGTGCAAAACGGTCCGTTACATGCATAAAAGCCATGTGGGGCACAATAAAATTGGGTTGTACTTCCAGAGCTGTGTGTCGTCCAGTTACTGGGGGTAATGGAGGTCTGCTTAATTTAATGGTTCCAGAGTGGCTGAAGGAAGGAATTAGTGGAGGTAACCAGTCCACTACAACCTCCATCCACATAATATAATCAACATGATAGATGAAGATTATTAGTTATTTTGCCTCTTTCCACCTAATACAATGCTCAGTGCCTGTTAATTACAATTGATTTCAATGCTTGGCTGTTGGGAACTCAATATACAGAGTCAAGTACTCCCTTGAGGTAGCATCACTAGGGTTTAGTAACATCAGACTGCATTACTCTCCCTGACAAAATGACTGCATTACTCTCCCTGAATGGCTACATTATATGCAGATAACTAAATCAACTTTTAGTAGTCTCTATTTTTGGGAGGCATATTGCAAAGTAGTGATAAGATGATACTTAGTCCCCCCAAAACTTGCCAATCTTTACAGCACCTCATCGCTGGACAGCTGGAGATGCGGAGCAGGGATGGCCACCCTTCTCAATGCCTTTTCGGGAATGCCTAGACTTCTAGCATACTGACATTTAGTGGAAACACTTATAAAAGATGTAACCACAGCTCATATCCCATTTTGACCAGAATGTTACTTATTACAAATCCTTCCCTCACTAACTGTGGTTCCTGATAGGATAGTGATACTAAATGTGTTTCTGGCAGCAGAAATCTGTGTCTCAGGCTATTGGAAGGGGACATCTCTCCCTGTCATAAAGGTTTTTCTAAATAAAGTTCAATCTACTTGCCAAATGGAACAGTTGGTACTTAGAATGGAAAGAAGCTGCCCATAATAAACTATGGGGAAGATGGTTGGCAGCCAAAAACCTATATTTAACAGAAGTACTAAAAAAATAAATACATTGTAGAGTGGATACTTCTTCTCCTGCACACCTATGCCACTAGTAAACATGCAATGTTTACTTTCCGGCAAATACAAGTTAAACTACTACTAACCGTATACCCTCTGATCACTCTCTATAAAGCCAAAGTAGACTGACTTAGATGACCAAGACAATGATTAGGGCCTTGTGACATCTGCATTACCAGGTCAATCAGTAAATCCCCCACTGGCTTACCATAGCGTAGCGAATCGACACAGATTTCCATTTACTCCCCCTTTCACTCTTTCTCCCTATCTCCCTCTCCTTTCTCCATTTTATTTACTGGATTCTTGGTTGTGTTGTCTCCCCTTGTTACTGCGAGCAACGTTAGGGTCAATGCACCCTTGACCTACCATATGAGATACCTAAACCAAGTGGAGAAAAATGTATGCTACGTTACTCACCGTAAATGTACTTAAACTTTACATTGTGTATGTGTAACTGATCACCTGGCACCCCGACTGGGTACCTCCATTGAAGGATGCTCCTAGCGCTTCCTGAGGACTCCAAGCACTCCAGCAGACACCATAACTACCGAAGACTCCTTCAGGTAGTAGAACAGGAACAAGCTCTTACAAGAGCTAAGTAGTGATATAGCAAGGGACTTTGAATAGCATAGCAATCCCTTGTAGCAGATTCCCCCAATAAGAGACGACACTCCAAATTGAGGGTGAAGTAGAACTGAAGCTTTTAATCAAACACTCTGCTTTTATGCACATTTGATACACATAGTACTGCCCACAGGGTTTTGCAGAACAACCAATCAATACGTACAATACACTCAGACACTCCCACACAAAATCCTCCCCTCTGTCTGTGATATAATTACTGAACACAATGGTCTAACTTAATTATCACAGGCAGGAAAATACACAGTTTTACACAATATTCATAACTCTAAAAGTATACATCACATTCACATAAAACTTACATTTTCAGAATCAGCATATACAAACATACGTCAAAATCATACAAATTGGTCCAGTGGGTCAAAAGTTAGTTGAATGTCCCTTTGTGACCATCTGCAAGCATGGCTTGGGTGTGGTAAGCCAATTACCCCCAGCATACAGAAAATGGCTCTATTCACAACAACAGTAAAAACACATAAAAATACATAATTCCTATTATACTTAACAGAACCCCCACATTCAAACTATCCCCAGATAGCTTGGATCTGAGCGCTCACTGTATCCGAACAGCGCTCAGATGCCACAACCACAGTCAAATCGCAATGGGGTTAAAGCACAGCAAGAGCTGATGAGAGACCGAGGAGGGGAAAAACAGCAAGTTCCAATTGGTCTGGCAGTGTGCCTGGGACAACGCCCTGCTGGAACAATAGACAGGAAACGGGGGAAGGGAAGAGACACATCTTCCCATGGGTTCAAATGGGCAGAAACAGTCTTTTAGAAGCCAATAAGCCCCAAACAGTCTTTTTAAATGGCAATACACCCCAGGGCCATAGTCATGATGGAGGAGGCTGGCAATCAGGCTCCAACAACAGCCAGGGGCAAAGGGCAGTTGGTCATATAAAAATCCAGTGACAAAAGGCATTTTGTCACAGTATGCATCAAGCTATTATTAGCATTACTATTATTATTATCATTACGTACTGTATTGTGAAGGTAGATATACTTCCAAAGCTCTGATGTACGCAAAATTGTTATGAACATTATGCATTGTTCGAAAAAAATTACTATGTGAAAAATTTAATTTGAAAATGACCAATCTAGCACTGCCACACTGTGGGGAGGCTACAATACCCATGGATATAGGTTATGTACGAAATATCTAGACAAATGAGAGCTTTATAAAGAGCCAAAATGCTGCCATTCTGTTCTAAGTCTTTATCCTTTGAACATAACATGTTTGCCCCGGACATCTTTTTTCGTTTTCTTCTGGATGGCAGTAGGGGGCTGAGGAATGACCATACCTGTAGTCATATTTTCATATATATATATATATATATATATATATATATATATATATATATATATATATATATATATATATATATATATATATATATATATATATATATCTGTGTATCTATCTCTGTGTGGTTATATACATCTGTGTGCCTGTGTGTATGTGGCTAAAGGTATCTTTGTTTTAGCATATGTGTATGTTGTGGGTGAAGATGTAGGTATTTGTCAATGTATCGAAGTTTGTTTGTGCAGATGTATGTGTTCATTATTCAAAGCTAAAATCTAACACATAATCTAGTGTTCTCCCTCCTGTATTCAGGCTCTGCATCTGTCCTTGAGGATCTGCTCGTGAACTCAGTGGACCCATGGTATAAGACTGAGAACGCCGAGCAGAGTAGTAACAGTAGCAGCAAGTAAAATCTGCATTAAAGGATCGATCCGAAACAGCTTTTATAATGTTGTTTTAATTTTGTTTTAAAAAATTCACATTGGCCTTATATTTTTGCCACTACTCACAAGGTTTGCCACTACTCACAAGGGTGCAAAGGATGTGATTATTCACACTGAAGCAATTACAAAAATATTTTTCTTTACTCACCAAACATTGCAATCTTGACAGGCTGCTTATTTCACTTGCCAAACTGTTGCATCATGCATTGTAGCTGATTTAAAAAAGACAACAAAAAGACAGATAATGAGAGGGGTTAGGGGAAGGGAGTGGGGGGCTAGATTTGGGATCAAACACATCAATTTAAAAGTAAAAAGGGTTTTATATGTACATTAAGTAAAAACTCACTATGGCTATAATAAACCTTCACCTACTGATCTACATGACATTTGCAACTCAAATTGTGGACACAAATGCATTCAGAGAAATAATTACACAAAATTCCATTGGAAATGTCTGTCATTATGCCGTCCAATTCTATAGCCTGCAGTTAATGCCTCAGTTGTTAATAAAAGCCTTCCCACAAAGAGACAGCTCAGTTATGGCTTCAGTTTAGAAAACGCAAAAGAGTTACAATATAATACAAATAATAATAAAAATAAACAATCAAAATTTTAAATATAAAACACTGTGCTTTATTTTTATTTTTTTTATATAAACTAGGTTAAATATTCACTAGCTTGCCATCAGAACAAACTATTGTCAGAAAGGAAGGTTAGGATCTTGCCATTTTCAGCATAAGATATTTCAATATATCGTCGTGACATGATTGGATCTGTTGTGAATCAGGGGCGATGCTAAGTTCTAGAAATGAATTGGGCTTGAGCCCAAAGGAAAACTTGATGACCCCTACACTAACACTGAAGTGGGGAAAAGTCTGAGCTGCTTTGTTATGTCCCCTACTCTCTACCCTTGAACAGCGTGCTCTAATGATCTCTAGGATCTTAATGGAAGCATAACCAGACATTTAGTATGATCCTACAATACAGAGCACTAATTTACTGATATTTGTTTTTACAATAGGCAGCTGTATAGATCTAGGGCTAAAGATTCTGACATGTGGGGCTCTGGCTCCCAATCACTTAGTCTTGCATTTTATTTTGTGAAGTACCAGCCATTTTGTCTTGCCTTTGTTTGTTTTCTTTGTGACTTCCTGTTACAACAGAGTCTCGTTTGCTATACCTCAACAAAAGCTGCTTCAGATTCAGCCACCATTGAATAAATCAGAGTACAGGCTGAGGAACTCTGAGGCTGCAATCTTATTCATTCAAGGAGTGTCTGGCCTTTAAAATGATCTGGACCCACTGGACCACCAATGACCTGTAAAAGCAACAGGAATTCATTTTTCTGTATTTTTCATTTAAATTTTAATAATATAAAAGATTGACAGTAAATAAAAAATATTTAGAAAAAAAATTGACAGTATGCAAAATAAAACTTACTTGGTGGTTTTGGAATGGTGGCATGTGGTGAGAGTCAGACAGTGTGTGGAGACAACCCTTCGACCACTTAACCCCCCGTAATGATACCACTGATAAATGATTATTTTAGCACAATTTTTTTACATGCGGAAAGTGATGTAATGCGTCTCTCCAGACTGAAATGTACAAGAACAAGCAATGCTCCCTACTCCAAAAAGAAGAAACAGAGTGTCCTCACATATTGGTCTGACACAGGACCTCAAAGCCAATCCTCACTAATAACACTTTCTATTAAATTACAGACAGATAAGCAAGCTTTTCCCTTTTTGCTTTCTAATAGTGAGGGTTCCTGTGAAGACTAGCAATTATCTGAAATCAATTTTCTTCTTCTAAATATCAACAGAAAGAAATTGCTAAGAACAAAAATGAAAAAAGAAAAGAAAGTAAAGAAATATTTATTTGTTAAAGAAACTTTTTTTTGGCAGGGATTGTAGGAAAACGCTGGTTCGTTAAAATCAGCTAGTACGAAAAATGGAAGCACTTAAAACGTATAGAACACATAGTTAATTGAGGGCTCTACCTTTCCATTTAAAAAAAAAAAGGATTGTATATGCAAAATAATATATTATTTAATTTTGTTATTTATATTTCATTGCTTCATTATTTCCTGTACAAATGTACATGGTGGTACTCAACTACTACACTTGATACGTGATCACTGTAAGAACATTTTTTTCTTTCTTCTTAGAGAGGTTTCACCACATTTCCTTCAGTGAGATCATTTACAGTTGGAGAGACTGCTAAAAAATGAATGAAAAGCAGGACCTTTTATTCTCAGGTAGAGTGTGCAATAGGTACGCTACTGTAGTCTTAATGCACTGGAGTTGGCATATGATAATGTCCTGACTGGTACAACATGGCTGAGTCCTCTCTACTAGCCAACTTTAATCCATGGGCTAAACAGTGCAGGTGTTGTGTAGAAAAGTTTATCAGTGCACACAGGATACAGCAAAAATATGTAATATTTCAGTCTACATCAAGCATGTCAAACTTGCGGGCCACGGGCCACATGCAACCCACATCCTGCCCTGGGGCCACTTTGGGCTGTGGCTGCAACCAGCCCCAAGACATTAAAGATCTTTCCAGTCTGTTCCTTGTCTGCCCTGTCACGGCCGATTGCGTGCTCTCGCAGCCGCGAGGGCTCTAAGCATTAGTCCACGCTGGCCGCCGAATATGCGCATACAGCATGTGAAGTCATATCTGACGGCTGCGCATCGGTGGCGGCGGCTCTACAGTGTGCAAAATGGCTGTCTGTCCTGGGTGCCTGCAACTTCCCCCGTCCCTTCTGTTTGCAGTACCAGAGGATTGTCTGGCCTGCTTGAGCAGAGCAGGGCTGGAACTGGAGGATGGGTGGCTCATCTTAAGGTAGGTAGTGTATGAGAGTGTGGGAGTGGGGACAGTGTATTAGAGGGGTGAAGGTGGCGGTGTATTAGAGTGGTGAAGGTGGCAGTGTATTAGAGTGGTGGGAGGGGAGACAGTGTGTTAAATTAGCGGGAGGGCAGTGTATTAAATTGGGGGAGGGACTGGGCAGTGTATTAGAGTGGTGGGACAGGGTGGCAGTGTGTTAAATTGGGTAGAGGAAGGGCAGTGTATTAAATTAAAGTGGTGGTGTATTCAATTAGAGTGGAGGGAGGGGACAATGTATTAGAGTAAGGGGCAGTGAATATAAATTGGGGGAGGGGCCACGGGAGCCTATGCATTATACTGGGGAAGGCTATCTACTAGTTTGGGGGGACAGTGTATGAGATGGGAGGTCAGTTTATTAGAGTGGGGGGACGGAGCAGTGTAAAAGACTGGAGAGAGGGGGCAGTGTGTTAGATTTGGAGGCAGTGATTTGTATTTGTGGGCAGTGTATTGGATTTGGGGCAGTGTATTAGATGAGGGACAGTGTATTAGAATGGGGGGAGGGGCAGTGTATTAGATTGGGTCTGCATGGAGGCGCTGAACGCTCCTTATGGATGCTAATTGGCCACCCATCGGTTTGCAACACATGCACAATAGCCTCCCAATGCTTTACTATGGGAAAGCATCAGATTGGCAGAGATCATCAAGCCAAAGTGAAGAACACACTTGAAGGACTTCAAAATCAACAAGATAGCATCATTGGCTTTTTTTTTACAGATGTGCAACAGCATACATTCAGCATTTCAGTACCAAACCTTTCTTAATATGTCAAGGTAGTTGGACTGAAACATTGGTTATATGGAAATGCAGGTCTCCTTAAAATAATTTTGCTCTTTTGTTTATTTTAAAGCCCTCCAATGTTTAAAGGACTTCCAATTTCAGTTAGGCGACTTTTTTTATACTGTACTTCTCTAAATAAACCTACGTTTCTATGAAAGGGAAAATTAAGTTTTTGTATTTTTGCGGCCCACATAAACTTAATCCTTGTTTATTTGGCCCGTGTTAGCCTTTGAGTATGACATGATCTGCATGTTCTAAGTCATACATGTTTAAGGCCTTATTAGCCAAAATGTTGCATATTTTTTTCTTGTATCCTGTGTGCACCAATAAACCTTTTTTTATACAACATCTGCACTGTATAGTCCTTGGATTATACTTGGACCCTACTGTGAGGACCAGTGGATCCATTTTCCTGGTGTTCCTACCTAGATGCTGTGGCTCTGGAATTAGTGAATACCCTGAGGGCCACACCACCCTATCTGCTTCCTCTCTACTATTGGCATTTCTGTCATTTGACTGGTACAGTAAGGGGAAAAGGGTTTTGATCCCCTGCTGATTTTGAACGTTTATCCACTGACAAAGAAATGATCAGTCTATAATCTTAATGGTAGGTGTATTTTAACAGCGAGAGACAGAATAATAAAACAAATCCAGAAAAACACATGTCAAAAAAGTTATAAATTGATTTGCATGTCAATGAGTGAAATAAGTATTTGATCCACTATCAATCAGCAAGTTTTCTGGCTCCCAGGTGTCTTTTATACATGTAACAAGCTGAGATTAGAATCACTCTCTTAAAGGGAGTGCTCCTAATCTCAGCTCATTACCTGTATAAAAGACACCTGTCTACAGAAGCAATCAATCAGATTCCAAACTATCCACCGGGGCCAAGACCAAAGAGCTGTTCAAGGGTGTCAGGGACAAGATTGTAGACCTACACAAAGCTGGAATGGACTACAAGACTATCGCCAAGCAGCTTGGTGAGAAGGTGCCAAAAGTTGGTGCCATTATTCGCAAATTGAAGAAACACAAAATAACTGTCAGTCTCCCTCGGTATGGTACTCCATGCAAGATCTCCCGTCTTGGAGATTCAATGATTATGAGAACGGTGAGGAATCAGCCCAGAACTACACGGTAGGATCTTGTTAATAATCTCATGGCAGTTGAGACCGTAGTCACCAACAAAACAATTGGTAACACACTACGCCGTGAAGGACTGAAATCCTGCAGCACCCGCAAGATCCCCCTCCTCAAGAAAGCACATGTACAGGCCGTCTGAAGTTTGCCAATGAACATCTGAATGATTCAGAGAAGAACTAGGTGAACGTGTTGTGGTCAGATGAGATCAAAATCAAGCTCTTTGGTATCAACTCAACTTGCCATGTTTGGAGGAGGAGAAATGCTGCTTATGACCCCAAGAACACCATACCCACCGTCAAATATGGAGGTGGAAACATTATGCTTAAGGGGTGTTTTTCTGCACCACTTCAAAGGGACGATGGACGGGGCCATGTACCATCAAATCTTGAGTGAGAGCCTCCTTCCCTCAGTCAGGGCATTGAAAATGGGTCGTGGATGGGTATTCCAGTATGACAATGACCCAAAACACACAGCCAAGGCAACAAAGGAATGGCTCAAGACATTAAGGTCCTGGAGTGGCCTAGCCAGTCTCCAGACCTTAATCCCATAGAAAATATGTGGATTGAGCTGAAGGTTCGAGTTGCCAAACGTCAGCCTCGGAACCTTAACCCCTTAAGGACCAAACTTCTGGAATAAAAGGGAATCATGACATATCACACATGTCATGTGTCCTTAAGGGGTTAATGACTTGGAGAGGATCTGCAAAGAGGAGTGGGAAAAAATCCTTCCTGAGATGTGTACAAACCTGGTGGTCAACTACAGGAAATGTCTGACCTCTGTGATTGCCAACAAGGGTTTTGCCACCAAGTACTAAGTCGAAGGGGTTAAATACTTATTTCATTCATTGACATGCAAATCAATTTATAACTTTTTTGACATGCGTTTTTCTGGATTTTTTTTTTATCCTGTCTCTCACTGT
>OW240918.1:114276639-114310258 GCA_933207985.1 Pelobates cultripes
AATTAAGCAGGCAAGTGGTTTTATTGTTGTAAATGATCACTGTATGATTTTTAGTATTTCAAATAGTTTTCTGATGTTAAGTTATACAGTTAACTGTTGGGGACTTTTCATGACATTAGAGAAATAAAACACATTTCTTGTCTTTCTTTCTCTTTTATATCTCTTATCTAGACTTCAGCGTGTCTACTTCGGCAATCTGATATATGTATTTGGTAAATAAGTTAGATGGGATAATGGTTTACATCTTTTTTTAAGATGCAATACTGAGATAGTTCTTCAAAGTCAACATTAATAAGCACTTGATTTGATTATATCAATTTAGCTTCAGTTTGAATTAACTATCTCATGTCATTTTCTAAGTCAAAGGAAGAATACATTTTCAGATGATAGTGTTATGTTTTGTGTAGTAACTCAATAAACCAGATCACATTTCACTTCTAATGTTTTTGGATCACTTATAGATCGGCTTGTTAAATAATTAAATTCCATTCCACATGTCAGCTGTGAATAAACCCAGAGCTCAGGAAATATCATTTGTCGCACTAGAGCAATTGAAGCTTTAAACTAAAAGGTCTGGATATCTAAAACAATACAAACAGGATTCTCAAAATACATTCATTTTCTTTGGTTTCCGCATGACAATAAAATCAATATATGGTTTAAACCTAACTAAATACAAGTAAATGTATATCTAGCCTATTAAACTGCACACCCAGAAAAATATTCTGAAAAATAAATGTATATATATTTTTTCTTAGTAACAAAAAAAAATAATAGAAGTATTACTGAAAATGTCAACACAATATACATGAAGATAAAATGAATAAATATGAATATATTTTACATTCAAACACATTCATTCACCATCAAATTTAAGTACATAAAATATATAAACAGATATTAATTGATGAGAACATATCCAAGGACAAAGAAAAATTGATCATTATGGCTGTAGACATATGCAGGTATGTTTAGGTGGTGGTGAAAGATTCTTAGCTGATTTAATGACTTATGTCTGGAGATTATCTTTAATTAGTATCATGACTCCAAGATGACATTGGAGTTTAACTAAGCATAGGGGGGGCTTGATTAAAGGGGAACTTGGGACAGCGCCCCACCAGTTTTTATGTTGGGAAAAATGTATTTGCAGTAGTTAAGAAAACTAAGATTCTTTTTCTGGAGGAGAGGGTGGTAACCCCCCACCCACTCCCCCCCAAAAAAAAAAAATTATGTCTCTTTAATTCTGTAATAGGTTTCAGTTCTGCAATGACCCTCCACCCTCATTGGTAGCTGTTTGGAGAAGATAACTTGAGAGCATCTAGGCATGTCAAAAAATGGACTGGTTTAAAAAACTGCCCTATTTAAGCAGGTTTTGCACTTGCCTAATCTCATTTAAGAAGAAATTTCAGTAATTTCCATTGAGCTGCCATTCTGGAAGTACAGCCAGCTGTCCATCAATAGAGGCATGATATTGGCCTTTCTATGCAGAGGTCATCATTGACTGATAGCACCAGAGGGTGAGGATACAGTTTCCACAGGATAGAGAAACAATTGAAAATTGAAAATAGCACATGGAGAATACTGCAACAAAAGTAAGTGTAAAGTATAATATTTTTCTCTCCCCCAATTGTCCTAGTGACAGCCCGAGGGCTGATTAACCCCTTAAGGACCAAACTTCTGGAATAAAAGGGATTAAGCAAGAGAATATATCATTTATATATATAAAGTCAGAGAAGCCCAGGGGTGACAAGGGGATGGGGACATTTCTGACACAGAGCACTGTGCTGCCTGTCACTAATAGTTTTAAGAACTCCTACTGTACATACCCACCATCTTCTATAAAGTGCTTGGTCACTCTACAGCTGAGACATGAGACACTCATGCTGTGACTAGTTGAAAAGTTGTGAAGCTTCAAACTACAGGACAAGGACTGATACTCTGAGGACTAATTTGATTCTGATTTCAATATATATTTAATCTTGATTTTTTTTATTTGGTTTGCCTTGTCAGTTACTTCTTTCTCCAGTGCAGAGTAATTATATTGTCAGCAGCAAAGATTATAAGGAGTCTATCAGTATCATGATGCTTTAAACCTGTGTACACTCTGTACTGAGAGCTATTGATGAGTCAGGAGTAGCTGACATGGTTGGAGTCGATCAGCATCTTCATGCTTTAAACATGTTCACACTGTGTGCTGAGAGTTGATGGAGTAGCTAACGTGTTTAATAACAGCAGCTGTATTTACTAGAAAGCTAAAGTTATCATAGCAGGAACACTACCGAAGATCAGATCATGTAAGTGAGAGCTCTCAAGAGAGAAAGTTAAAGCATTTTACAGAGGTATATACTGTTTGAGTATCTCTGTATTGCAGCTTTGTGTAATCCATCACAGTGATCCTGGCTGTGTGGGGTGGGTTATGTTATGTTATCTCCTTATTGGGTCCATCTCTGTATAATTTCTTTGTATTTTACTCAGCACTCCCTGTTTTATTGCTATATCGGTAGTTTAGCCAGCTATGTGTATTGTATAGGCTCTTTTGTATTGTGCCCAGCTCTATGTATTATATCTCTATTTTATTCAGCCCTTATGGTGATGCGATGTGGTTCATTATGTATTGACCTCGGCTCTGTGTATTGTATGAGTATCTCTGTGCTGTATAGAGAGGAGTCAAATTCTGGGGAGGATTCTGGCACCCTACCATATTAAAACCTTACCAGTCACCATTGATAGTTAGTAGAGTTATTTTCCTGGCATGATGAGTCTGTTTGCAGCTATACACATAGAATAACATGAAATGATCTACATGCCGGGAGTGCTCACCTCCGTGGCACTAACAGAAAAATGTTAAAATAAATACATGCTGGTGTGTGTGTGAGACTCCAGCATGTAATGAGAGATCCACAATCAGTCCCTTCACACTGAGAGATATGGTTATCTCTCTCTCTAAAATCAATCAAGATCTTCCAAGGTTTACAAGTTGTCTGCAGTCTCCCTAAGGTATACTGCGTTAGTATAATTATTACAGTTCATATGTCTATTGGATCCCGTGATATGCTATGGGAAATGGATACAAAATAGATAGAACAATTATAAATGTATTTTTATGTACATATATTATCTATATTTCTTTTTGACTGTTCTTTATATTTTTCTTCAACATGCTCACTACTTCTGCTATTTATTACATCCTTGCATAGCCTCTTCTGTCTCCTGTGCTCTGTTTTAGTTTACTGTCTAAGGTCTCCCTATGGCTAAAAGGTAATCCATACACTGTGCATAGAGGGGTCTCAGCCACACCTCACTGACAAGGTCCACCAAGGGCAAAGCAATTTTTTGGGTTTGCTGTATTTATTTTTCCGAGGGAGATGGCTATCATTTTGGGTTTTGGAACACCCTTTTGGTGGGATCCGTCTGATATGCAAATGGTTCGTGGGACATATTAAAGGGCACTGAATGGCAAACTATATGAGTTGTTGTATGTTCTCATTATACTCATTTCAATTTGTTTAGTAAGCCAATTCTATATATATATATATATATATATATATATATATATATATATATATATATATATATATATATATATATATATAGGTATATGAAAGACTATGCAGGAGGAAGGTTTGCTTTGTTATGAGTCAGAAAAATGCATAGATATAGTAGGTGAATGGATAAATGATTTCTTAAGAGAAATGTTTACCTATTTGTTTTGTTTTTATCCAAGAGAGTAAATTATTGTGATTCACACACTTACAGTGGCACAGTTTTTCAGTGGCTACCTCTGCGTTCCCTTCATGACTCACAAAGGTACCATCCTCAAGCTATGTTCCAATGATGTCAATGTGAAGCAACTGTTAATGCTAACAGCATATAACAGTTCTTTTGAAACTAAGCTAATAGTACCAAGAATGCAATTGCTATTGCTTGGGAAGCAGTTCCATGCAACTTGTCAGATAAGTAGAACAGCTACCAAGTGTTTATGTACATGCCTTAGAGACCTTAAGCTGGACAGGGGTCCCATATGGAACAATAGGAACAACAGGGCAAGATGAGTCACCTGGTTTGGAGAGAGCTCACACAAACCCAGGTGATTTACAGAAAGCACAAACATTTCAATGGTAAGTCAAATTTCTAGTGTTTTTCGGTATCTTTAATTAAAATAAATAAATAAATAAATAAACAATCATGACACCATTAATAGCTAAAATGCTAAAATGCATCTATCTGCCATAAATGATATGAGCATGATTTAAAGGGACACTATAGGCACCCAGACCACTTCAGCTCATTGAAGAGGTCTGGGTGGATATTCCCAGGTCCATTAACCCTGCAAAGGTAATTGTTGCAGTTTTTAATAAACAGCAATAATAACCTTTGAGAGTTAACTCCACCTCTAGTGACTATCTACCAGACAGGGAGGAGTGGAGGAGGAGCCCAAACCTACTTTGTTTTCCTGGCACTCTAGTTTCCCTTTAACTTCTATGGTATATATTGGTTGCAGAGATTCTCACAAATCCTTATGCTGATTTGCAGCAGCTCTTTAGGAAGAAAGAGAACCAATCTTCAAGCAAATCTTTTTATCTAAACATTTGACAAAAGCAATATGTAAATTGCATGTGTTTATACAGTATATAAAACTGATCCTGGCATCCATGTGTGTTTTATCATTCAACAATTAAGGGCCAATGGCAATGCACCGTGTTATAGCATTCTTCTCTGTTTTTAATAGATTTTTGTTAGGTTTCTAATATCAAAGAAACAGTATTGCATCCAAATAACGTGTCAGTAGCAACATAACACCAAAAAAATAAACAGAGGTGGTTTGATCTAGGTTACATTTAAAAAATGTTCCTAGCTGACAGAAT
This sequence comes from Pelobates cultripes, assembly GCA_933207985.1. Classification (NCBI taxonomy): domain Eukaryota; kingdom Metazoa; phylum Chordata; class Amphibia; order Anura; family Pelobatidae; genus Pelobates; species Pelobates cultripes. The sequence goes on from OW240918.1 coordinate 114,281,505, forward strand.
CAATACATGCTACAAAAAATGTATTTATATATTGTTACCTTGTATTTTCAATATGGTTTTGTGCAATTAAACATGAAAACATTTAGGAGTTACCCTGGAGAAGGGGAAAGGAGGATGAGGTGGGGATATAAAGCATAAGTATTGTAGGACTGTCTTGCAAATTGTTTTAGGCATGACAGTGGGACAGTATCAAATGAGTAATAAGACTTCCTAGACATTGTTACCAGAGTAAATAATGTTTGTGGATATCTATGTGTATTTGTTATGAAGATCTTGCAAATAGTTCAACAATGAAGACCATGTGGACAAATAAAGGTGTTTTGTGTCTATAATAGCAAAATATTTAAAAAAAAACGCCAGTTTTCCAAGTTCGGCAATATTGTTCATTTCCAGAAATCTAGAATAAGAATATTTGCTGCATTAAGCATATGTGTAATTAGTTTTCTGACATATCTGGTTGGTGACAGAGTTATGAGATGAAATGGATGACAACTTCTGCAATCCAGGTGTCATAGTGACAAGATAGCACTTTTCACCTGGACGTTTTTTTGTGATGCATCAATGACACCATGTGTGAAGATAAGAACCATCTGATTTGTGACACCTCCTCCAGATGTTAGGCAGTTCTAGAAATATAAGATTAAATATAAAATGTGTTTAATGATTGTGATGATTTATTCCACTTGAATTCTGGTAGTTCAGAACCTTGTTCTTTGGACCATGTTCCAATAAAAGGTTGGAGTCTTTATGCAAGAACACGCCTGGGGAAAAGGAGGTGTTCAGTGGAACCGGTTTAGAGGTCCAATCTGATATTATTAGAGTATTTTGTGTGATAGGCCACTTAATAGCAATTAGACCTTTAAAGATCCTCTTCCAAAAATAGAATGTCCTAAACATCTAACAAGAGCAATGCAGTATTTGCTAAATAAACAGAATATTCCAGGCTGGCATAACATATATAGGTTCCAGATTGCAATGTTTGCAAAATTGGCAAAAAGGAATTGTTCCTTAAAGTATCTCTTTCACATTCGAGGCCTTTGAATAAGTTTATGGTGGGATCCATCTTCATCTCCTGGCGATTAATCTACCAGGAGTCCTCAGCACTGTCATACCCTCTCTCACTTGCATGAGAGAGTTCTCTTAAAGATCCCACAAGACCTCAGGCTCCTCTATAAAACTTCTTGCATAATGTTCAGCAAGATACTTTTTCCCACAGGCATTGTAAGATTATGTGAATGGAAACTGGCAAAACTTGACATTATGCCAACTGAGTCTCTACTTTGTCTTACGATACCTATTGAAATTTTATGTAATTCCAACACAGACAACAAGAGCATATCATGTAGTTTAATCTATATGAAATACTCATAACTCATACTTCCACTTTAAATGAATACTTTGAGCTCCAAAACAATTTTGAAATGAAACTCTGAATTAAACAGTTTTGGTTTATAGTAACAATCTCACTGTACAATTCTCTGCTTTTTTTATAAATTAAACCACTTTATTTAATTCAAATTTCTTATTTTTAAATTGATCTTACAACACAGTGTGTTTACTTTAGAAGTTGTTATACCCTGCTCTGCTTATTAAACTTTAAAAACACACATGGGGCTGCTGTAGTTTCTAGCAGGCAATAACAGAGCAAGAGAAAATAAATTCAAAATTGAACACATAAGGGAAGCTTAAAAGTTAAACCCCTTCTTCAATGTAAGGAAGCAGTGTGAGCCACAACGTGATTTAACTCCTAGATGGTAAAGAATTGAACAGTGAGACTACAGGAGCATGATCTAAATGCAAACACTGCTTTATTAAGCTAAGATTTGTTCCTTGTGATATATTTAAAGATGTCTATACAAGTTAAAGGGATACTATAGGCACCCTGACAACTTCAGCTCATTGAAGTGACTTGGGTGCAGTGTCCCATCACATTAACCCTGAGCATGTAATTATTGCAGTTTTTGCTAGGGTTAACTCTACCAGACAGCCACCACAGGGTCTTCCAGGGGGTTAGGCGACTTTTGGTCGCCTAAAAGATGATGGACGTCCTCACACTATGCATGAGGAATTCCATCGTCACCGGAATCCCCATAGAAAAGTATTGAATAACGAGTTTGTTACGAGGCACTATAGTTTCACTTTAAATGCTATATGCAAGAAAGCCTATTATTCAAAAAAGCTTCTAAATATCTAAGTTTTTAGAAACTTAGAAAAAAAGTTGAAAATCAATGTCAGTTGAATTTAGAAGACTTTGCAACTTTTACCTATATATAATGTAATGCAGTCATCTTCTACAGTTAAGATTCTCTGATCTCATCTGCACCCAATGCAAACATAATATGCAGTTCTTTAGTTTGAAATAACACTGCTTCTGTAAACTAAGTGGCAATGAAGGCTGAAGCTAAAATGTTAAAGTGATGAAATAATTTAGAAGTGAAGACATTTGAAGAAAAAAAAAGCAACAAATGATCAAGCAGTGCTTAGAGATGACAATGATGTTGTTCTGTGATGGTGTTCTATCTTATTAGTTGAACTGGCTAAGCACCAGATTTCTAAATGTAATTTTATTCCTGCAATTGCAGCAGCAGATATATTATATATTTACTGTAATTTGGGATCAATACTGGAAATATAAGATATTCTACAGTAACAGCAGGTTTGTGTGGAATATGTTTGCAAAGCATTCTTTTGGCCCTGGGGATAGTGCTTCAACAAGATAGACAAATTGCAACTGGCACATAAAAGAGTGTTTATTTTAAGAGACTGTAAAAGAAGTGCTAAATTAGTTAGTGAATATGTGTATCAGGTCTCCTGCATCGAGGCTTTATTGCTCCAACAAAGACTGTGGGGTGAGTTTTATGTCTGTGTCTGCCCAGTCCGACACATGGTGCATTTAGATATCATGAGGTGCATGAGTAACTTGAGTGATTTAGAAATGCCAGTTTGTTTGCAACTTCCCTGTCCCATCATTATAAAACAAATTTAAAGTCCTGATGGCCATGTGCAAACAAAATTGTATTACCTCTGTACTCTCCAATGCCAACATTATGGCGTGCAAATTGTAACCTTATAAACTGATGTCAAAGCCTGCCTATAGTCTAGATAGTTACTCAGTATGTTGCATGGTTTACATAGAAACATAGAAACATAGAATGTGACGGCAGATAAGAACCATTCGGCCCATCTAGTCTGCCCAATTTTCTAAATACTTTCATTAGTCCCTAGTCTTATCTTATAGTTAGGATAGCCTTATGCCTATCCACGTAGGGGGCATAAATGGCACAAATGAGGGTTAGAGTTGTTAATGGCTGAAATATTCATTTGAGGCCTTTGTCATCAGACTGAAAAAATAAAAATAGACATATGCAGTTCAGTTGCCTTTTTCCTTGTATTTATCTTAAAAGATTAAACTGAATAAACACCTAAAAAAAAAACAGTGGTTGAAAGGTGAAGAATCACATTTTGGGAATTCTCTGTACTGTCTACTCAACAACTAGCTGACATTTATTTAGCACCATTTGCAGAGCAGGACAAAATTAAGCAATAGAGTGCAGCTCATTTTGTGGAATAGACTGGGTTAGAACCTGTTCTTATATCTGTATTTCTTCTGGTAGTGGGTCTTTATAGTCTGTGGAAGAATTCCTCAAATAACCCAGAACATCATCACCACAGAAACAACTATTGCAAGGAGTCAATATCCAGGTATTCTTTGCCTTATGAACATTAACCATTCCAGATTGGGAGTCTAAAGCTATTCATTGACCCCTCTAATCATCATTCTTAACCCATGTCATGCAAGACCATGGATGTTCTTGTTCATAAGAAATTAAGTCATATTACAATATGAAGCATAACCTTTATAGGCAGTTAAGGCAGGGATGACTCTACTGGGCATGTGTAATATAGCCACCTGGTCCTCTTCCAACACCTCTGACTACCAATACCACCGACATGTGAAATTGACGGTGGTCCTTTAGATCTTTCAGATTGTTTTTCAGTCTTCCTGTAGGACTATCTTTACTTTTTACTCTTTTTTGAATGGAGAGTTGAATAAGTCCCACGCAGAAATCTTTCTTAATTACTATCCGGTCCTAGATGTTGTAATAAGGAATAACTATTCAAATGTAATGCACTTAAATAGTTCATCCATATTACATGTGGTAATACACAAGAAATTCTATGCAAATTCTTCTTTTTCATATTTTCATTGTCAACCATTTGTTTTAGAAGAAAAAAAATATACTTCTAATCTTTGTCAGTTCATCATTGCAAACCAAAAAGAAAAAAAATGATGTTGTACCATGCATAATAAATAATGATCTGTTTGCTTACACAGGCATTGCATACATCAGTATGAAATTAACTAATGAAAGAAAGTGGATAAAACCCGTTGGATGGCCATAGATTACACAAGTCTATGTTAATCAATAGAATATTAGCATAAGGAATATTGTATTTTTGTTATTACATACATTCTTCATAAGGTCAATATATTGATTTAAGTTCACACTTTATTTCAGAGTCACCTACACATACATATCCCACACATACATAATTTATTCTTTTGTTGAGGTTTTTTTGTGAATTTTGCCTATTATGTGCCAAGAACCCCTGCTATCCATTTGAAGCCAATCAATACAAATATGATGATTCTTGTGTTTATAATCCATAGAGAAATGCACCTGTAACACATATTATATCACTCTCACACATTTCAATATTGATCAAAAAATGAAAAATTAAACATCTGATTGCATTTTTAATGCTTACACTTGTATCAATGTTAAAGCATTACAGATTATTTTCAAGGTTATTTCATACTAGACATTTGCACCAAAAAAGACAAAAGTAAAAGATGGACTTATTTAATGTCAGTGATATGTGTGGACCCAGATATCTCAATGTATCCATCCTGGTAAAATATTTTATAAATACATAAATAAAAATATGTAAGTCATTTAACCCCTTAAGGACACATGACATGTGTGACATGACATGATTCCCTTTTATTCCAGAAGTTTGGTCCTTAAGGGGTTAATATGTCACTGAAGTAGGCATTTAATACTAAGCTTAAAAATAAAATAAAATTGCAAACATATACCTTAATGTATGTTTTATTTGTTTAGTTGTTCATCTTTTACAGAATTATTATGAGGTGTAATGTTTTATAGACTATATCTTATTCCTTATCTGCCAAAAGTTAGATAGAAGCAATGAATTTCAACCCACTTTGTTCTGAAGAGTGAAAGAGAAAAAGGGAGTCCTGATATTTATTGTTATTGTGTAGATAAAAAGAAAAGAAAAAAGGGGGAGGGGGCCAGATCACCATGCTGACAAGTCGCATGGAAGATTTACTCTTGTAATCGGCACACATTTTCGGTCTACAAACGTAGTTTGGTCCCTCATCTACCACCAAGAAGCGACAGTTCCTGGTTCTGAAGATTGGTCTGAATTCCGTGCTTTGGCCCCTCAAGGGGAGAAATAACACCTCCGTAAACGAGGTCTACTCAGGTGGTGAGAGGGCTGGATGGCCGCTGCCCTGCTATTCTGTCTGTGAGCAGCAAACCTGACTCCTTGCTCCACGTAGCGCTGGCCCTGCTTTCACCCCTTTGCACTGGTGGACCACCCTAGGGCCCTAATAAAGGCTATTTTGATTGGAGGACTCACCTGTTCAGATGGCGAATGCACCTGTTAGGAATGGTAAGGTCTCAATGGAGAAAGTGGTCTCCCTCAGGGCTCTTGGCTCCCTCTCTGTGCAAATCAGAGTACCGCTACCAGAGTTGCACGCAGTGCATGAGGCGCGGTCTGGGGCACTAACAATTGATACCAAGGACCAGAACAGAGAGCATCTGAGATGCTCCTTTCCAACCACATTTGACTACCGTGCCCTAGCATCCATTGCATTGCAGCTCCATTTCAAGCGAAATATCAACCCTGGCTCTGACTCAAGGTTGGCTGACAAGGCCCCGTATGTGAAGGAAAGCATAAAATCTAACCTAATAAAAGTTAGTGAGGCGAACATAAAGTCCGGTTGGGTTACGTTAGAATTTGGAAATCAAACAATTTTGGAAATCACACAGTAACTCTTGTAGGTGTGATTTTCAGGCCCCCTGGACAAATAGAAGAGTTAGATAATCTATTAGTTGAGGAAACAGCTAAAATGACAATGAAGGGGAAGTTATCATCATGGGTGACTTTTATCTTTTGGATGTGAACTGGAAAACCAAAATAGCTGCTTGTGCCAGGAGCACACATATTCTAAACTCCCTACTGGAATTGTCTCTAAAACAAGTCATTGAGGAGTCAACTCGTAAAGAGGCCATACTAGATTTAGTGTTAACAAATGGAGATTTGGTATAAGATATTACTGTAGGTGAAAGTTTAGGATCCAGTGATCACCAGTCAGTGTGGTTTAATATAAGAACAGTGACTGAGTCACACCACACAAAAACAAAAGTTTTAGATGTTAGAAAAACAGACTTTTCTAAAATTAGAATATGCGTAAAGGACTCCTTATTAGACTGGAGCAATTTAAATGGAATCCAAGAGAAATTAGATTATTTAAAAGTTGCACTATTGAAAGCAACAGAAAATTCCATTAGGCTTGTCAGGAAGAGCAGAAAAATTAAGATACCGCTGTGGTACTCCGCAGAAGTGGGCAAAATAGTAAAAAACTAAAAGTTTGCATTTAGTAATTATAAAAAAAACCAGAGTGAGGAAGACAGAATGATCTATAAGATTAGGCAGAAAGAGGCAAAGCAAGTTATAAGTGCCTCCAAAGCACACACAGAAGAGAAAATAGCAGTCAGTAAAAAAAGGGGACAAAATTTTTTTTAGATACATAAATGAGAAAATAAAAGTAAAACAAGGATTAGTTAGATTAAAAACAAAAGAAGGAAAGTATGTAGAAGAATATAAAGGTCTAGCAATTAATATTTTTGTTCAGTATTTACAGCTGAAAATGAAGGAGAGGGACTTCAGTTAGGAAAAAGGACAAATGGGGCATTTGTTATATGTGAGTTTACAGAGGAAGAGGTTCTATTTCAACTATCAAGAGTAAAGACAAATAAGTCTATGGGGCCTGATGTGATACAGCAAAAGTTATTAAAATAACTTAGTGGTGTACTAGCAAAACCATTTATGGATTTATTTAAGAAATCATTGTTAACAGGAATAGTTCCAGAAGATTGGAAATTAGCGACTGTTGTACCCATTCACAAGAAAGGTAGTAGTGAGGAGTCAGGCAACTATAGGCCAGTAAGGCTTAATTCAGTAGTTGAGAAAGTGATGGAAACCATGTTAAAGAACGGAATTGTTGAACATCTAAAATCACATGGATTTCAAGATCAGAGACAGCATGGATTTACTTCAAGGAGATCATGCCAAACTAATCTTGTAGATTTTTTTTGATTGGGTAACTAAAATAATAGATTATGGTGGTGCAGTAGACATTGCTTACCTAGATTTCAGTAAGGCTTTTGACACTGTTCCACATAGAAGGCTCATCAATAAACTGCAATCTTTAAGTTTGGATTCCAATATTGTTGAATAGGTCAGGCATTGGCTGAATGACAGACAACAGAGGGTTGTAGTCAACTGAGTACCTCAGGGATCCTCAGGGATCTGTACTTGGACCCATTCTCTTTAATATTTCCATTAGTGATATTGCAGAAGGTATTGATGGTAAGGTATGTCTTTTTTCGCTGATGATACTAAAATTTACAACAGGATTGATGTTCCAGGAGGGATAAGCCAAATGGCAAATGATTTAGGTAAATTAGATAAACAGTCAGAGCTGTGGCAACTGACATTTAGTGTGGATAAGTGCAAGATAATGCATATTGGGCATAAAAAGCCAAAGGCAGAATATATATATACAATATAGACTATTTGATACCCTACTCACCTCAACATCTGAGGAAAGGGATTTAGGAGTAATAATGTCAGATGACTTAAAGGTAGGCAGACAATGTAATAGAGCAGCAGGAAATGCTAGCAGAATGCTTGGTTGTATAGGGAGAGGCATTAGCAGTAGAAAGAGAGAAGTGCTCATGCCATTGTACAGAAAACTGGTGAGACCTCACTTGGAGTATTGTACTGGAGTACTGGAGACCGTATCTTCAGAAGGATATTGATACTTTGGAAAGAGTTCAGAGAAGGACTACTAAACGGGTTCATGGATTGCAGGATAAAACTTACCAGGAAAGATTAAAGGATCTTAACATATATAGCTTGGATGAAAGACGAGACAGGGGGGATATGATAGAAACATTTAAATACATAAAGGGAATCAAAACAGTAAAAGAAGAAAAACTGCCACAACAAGAGGACATAGTCTTAAATTATTATAAAAATAATATCAGGAAGTATTACTTTTCTGAGATGGTAGTGGATTATGGATTATGTGTGTGTAGTGCTGACATTTTAATGCAGTTGTCTTTGTATGTACTGTTGCCACTTGAAAGCAGTGGTGTAGTTGTGTGTAGTGCATTTGAATGCATGGGTGTGTTTGTACATAGTGTTTAAATGAAGCGCTGTATTTGTGTGTAGTTTTGATGTTTGATTGCAGTGGTGTATTTGTATAAAATGTTGGCTTTTTAATACAGGGGTTTGTTTGTATGTATTGTTAGTGATTGATTGCAATAGTGTGTTTGTATGTAGTGTGGGCATTTGATTGCAAGGTTTTTGTTTGCATATATTGATGTTGGTATCTAATTGCATATAGTATTAGCGTTTCATTGGAAAGGTGTACTTGTTTGTAGTGTTGCTGTTTGAATGTGAATGCTGCCATCTATACACATACATATATGCAGCCATATTTATATATTTATATATTTGGGAGTCCAGACCAACTTCTTAGTTTTGCACCCATCCCTGTCACAGGTGCCTCATTCCAGGACCCTATTTAGCCTTGACTTGCAGAGAGTCCCAGTTACGTCTTACTCTAGCATTAGGCTGCTAGAGTAGGACCTGCCAAGAATGGGGTACATTGACGTTGTGGCAGGCTTATGAAATATATGATCATATAATGTAAATAAACCCCTATTATTTTTTCCTAGGTGAGGTGTTTTTAAAATAAGACTATTACAATCTCTAAGATTTGAAATCCTGGAAACGCTGGATTGTGTATTTTGCATATATTGGCCCCAGCAGCAACCTATAAAGTATGCATGTTCAGGTGAGTGCAGCCCTCTTGGTTTCATTTATATGCAGCCATAAATACATACACACACACACACACACACAGTGACACAGGTACACAATAACACACACACACACATATACTTACACTGACATACACACATATACCCACATTGACACACACAGATACTCATACACAAAGATATACATACACACTGACACACTCACATATACTTACACTAACACACACATATACCCATACTGACACAGGTACACATACACACAAAAACACAGATACACATACACATTGCAGATGCATATACCCACACACAGATACGCATACACACGGACCCCCACACACACACACATACAAGCAAGGCCGGACTGAGACAGAAATTCAGCCCAGGCAATTAAAGGCAGAGCAGCCCACTATGAGGGGTGGGGTCAAATGGGGGCATGATATGTTGTAACCATTGACAAGCACATCCCCCCGCCCCCTTATTGTTTTTGGAGTTGGGTGGAGTTGTGCAACATAAGCATACACTGTGTTTCCTAGTGACTTGTCTGTGGTGTCCTCAATAGTGGGACACCAGAGAACAAAAGTGTAACAGGGCTGTTAAAGTGTGTTGTGCATGTGTGGGGATACTCCCTGTGCTGTTGTATGTGTTTGGAGGTTGCTTGTGAGATTGCACGTGTCTACAGCAGGAAATTGTGTTGTATTGTGTGTGTAAAGGGGTCTGTTTGTGGCTTGGGACTGTAATGTGTGTGTGTTTCTGTCCTGTAAATATGTTTGTGTGTGTGTGTGTGTGTGTGTGTGTGTGTATCTAGGGGCTTTAGTGTGTGTATGCATATAGGTGCACATGTGAGTATAAGTGTGGTAATGTGTGCATAGGTGGTGTAGTGTGTGTCTGTGTAAGGGGTATATGTATGTGTAATTATAGAAGATATGGAATAGTGTGTGTATAGTGTGTGTGTGAATGCATGTGGGGTATAGAGTGTGTGTAGTGTGTGTGAGAGCAGGGGGTGTAATGTGTGTGTTTATAGGGGTACAAAATGTGGGAGTGCAGGGGGTGTAGTGTATATTTAGGGTGTATAGAGTGTGTTTACTGTGTGTATGTGTGTGTGCCAATGGTGTAGTGTGTATGTAAGGGGCATAAAGTTAGTGTAGTGTTTTTCTGTGTTAATGCAGGAGGTATAGTGTGCGTATAGGGGTATAAAGTGTGTGTAGTGTTTGTGTGTTAGTGCAGGTGCTGTGGTGTGTATATAGGGGGTATAGAGTGTGTGCAGTGTGTTAGTGCAGGGGCTGTATTGTGTAAATAGGGGTAGAGTGAGTAGTGAGTTAATGCAGGGGGTATAGAGTGTGTGTAGTGGGTTTGTGTAAGTATGTAAGCTCTTTTTGAGCAGGGCCCTCCTCTACCTATTGTTCCTGTGTCACAGTGTAATTTTCTCATTTATTGTAAATAATATTGTAAAGCGCTGCGGAATTCGTTGGTGCTATATAAATACTACTGCTGCTAATATTAATAATATGTGAGGGGATGTGTATACAAGCGTAGGATAGGGGCTTAAGTAATTAATTAATACTTTTTTTTTTTAAATCACATTTACTCCCCCTTCCCTTTATTACCTTGCAGGGGAGAGGGAGCACACTGGGATCTGCACAGGTAGCGGGTGAGACCGAAATAAGCGGCTTAGAGCATGGGTGGCCACAGACCGGGGGTGTCAAATGGGCCACAGGACCCCATGAGCTCACTGTGTACCCAGCCTGGTGGGGAGAGGGTTAATAGGAGACAGAGCTCATTGTGAACTGTGACCAGGGCTGTTATAATACTGTGGCCAGGGCTGTTATAATGCCAAGGGCTGTTATAATGCTCTGACCAGGGCTGTTATATTGCCAAGGACTGCTCTAATGTTCTGACCAGGGCTGTTATAATGACCAGGGCTGTTATAATAACCAGGGCTGTTATAATAATAGTTTGTTAATGCAGGGGGTATAGAGTGTGTGTAGTATGTGTGTGTAAGTATGTGAGGGTGTGTATATAGGGGGTAAGATAGGGGCTTAAATAATTAATTAATAATAAAACTATTAAAAATAAATCACATTTACTCCACCTCCCTCTTATTACCTTGCAGGGAAAAAGGGCCACGCAGATCCATGGTGGTCTAGTGAGAGAGGGTATGCAGCAAACTAATACCTTGTTAGTCTGTACCCCTCAGGGTACAGGCCACGTATCTGCCTCTCGCGAGCGGCAGGATTTCAGAGCTTTGCTGCAGGTTACCATGGCAGCGCTCTGATTATATCGGCTCTCGCGAGAAGAAAGAGGCTCTCTGCCCTGCATGCATTGAGCACCAACTCACTGACCATTCGCCCCTCCGGCCCATGAGGAGACAGAACGCCCTTTTAGGGCCGGTGCTGCCCTACATGGGCCGGCAGGGGAGATCCTCAGTTTGTTTGTTCAAAAAGCACCAAAAGCCTGCGGGCCCCGGTGCGGCTCTGTTTCACACTATCTCTGATCTCTGTGATCAGCAGCCTAGTGCGAAAATCTCAGCCTAGTGCGAAAATTGGCATGAGCCGCGTTAATTAAGCAGTGGAAAAGTACACATTTTATACATTGGCCCTTAATTGTAGATTATGCTAACGTAGTGTACCTATAATCTTAATTTTAATAATGACAGGAGGCGAATATTTTGCATAACTTTCTTTACTTTATGCATCCAGCAGCACAAGTCAATCAATAAACTTTAAACCAATCAGTAACAGGCATCACATCCATATATAAAGCCCTGACAGACACATGACTTCCTCTTTCTTTGATGCGAAAAACAGTCTATTATAACGTCAGGGAATTCAAATAACAGTCCTGATTAACGTGTAGCACATAACTTGAAACGAAACTTGAAACCTTCCAGCTTTATCTTGTCGAATCCATCTATGATGATTACGCTGAAAAGAACAGAAATACGTGAAAGGTGATGGAAACCAACATTAAATCCAGTACTATATGTGTCTATATTAATATTAAGTTAATATACTGAAACATTAAACAAACCATAGTATACTTAATAATCAACACGGATCTAACACATGTCAACCAAATAAGCATCCCATAAATATACTGAATTACCAAAACCTTATAATTTACACTGAGAAAATGACAAATCAGAATATAAAAATTTTCCAGAGTATAGGGAGGGAAACAGGGAGGGAAAATATTCGCCTCCTGTCATTATTAAAATTAAGATTATAGGTACACTACGTTAGCATAATCTACAATTTTATCACATGACAGGAGGCTTCATATTTTGCATTTTTAAAGCTGTGGTATGAGCGAGAAGGATGCGTGTGTGGTTGACGAAAATAAATATACGGAAGTAGTCTATCCGTGTCCAATTCGTCGCTGTAAAATATATAGGCCTCCCGTGAAGGCCTGAGAAGCAGCGGCGCCTCGTACCGAATGAGTACCCAAACACGTCTCCACCCTCGCTAGCGATAACAACCAATGAACCCATCTAGACAGAGTGTTCATGGTAACTGGCTTGTACGGTTGGTATAAGACCAGCAGATGTCCTGAATGTGACATTCTAAGTGTTGTCGTGATCTCCATGTAACAAAGTACCGCTTTAACTGCACAAAAACTGGGAAACCATCGGTAACAGGGAACGATACGGACGCGGATAAGATATAGTTCTACGAGACACTGTAGAAATCATTCTTTCCGGTGATACCGAAAAGACCGTCTACGTCGAACTCCAGTACATCTGATACCCGACGAAAAGACCTAAAAGTAACGTGACTCTGGCTAACGGCTGACTGAGGGATAGGACCGTGATATCTGACTAGCTCCAAAAGAACCAAATCAAAGTCCCACACCAGTGATACTTTGACGCATGGTTCTGGACGGTTTGATACCCCGCAGAAAATGGCATATCAAAGGCTCTTGATTGACCGGAGTGTTGTGAATCGTGCTATGCGTCGTCGAAATCGTGGAACGTAGCCCGTTAATGGAACATTCCGATCGGCCTGTATGATAAAGATCCAGCATCCCTTCCCATACACCAGCGAACTCCAGGTGTTCCATGCGGATAAGTTATTTCGGGGAATACCTGGTGTCCATGAGTCCCATAGTAGGTCTCTAGTTGGTTGCGATAGTCCCTTGACATACCAGTCTCCCCTGGAAGACACCAATCTACCAACTCCAGATGCTCCTGCATTATCAATGGATGATGTTCTCCTTTTGGATCCGCCCGAAGGCAAGTTAAAACGGAAGGAGCAGAGGATGATCCTGATTAAGGACAACCCTTCTGGGTGTCACACTTGACTCCTTTACCGCAGTAATGAGTACTATCGAAGTCTTCGCTATTCTGATCCCAATTTCATAGGTGTGTCCGTATCTCAGGCAGTGAGCTTTCAGCCACTGTCTGGCCCGGTAGTGAAGCAGTCCTGGGAAATAGTCAAAGGGTTATGGTGCCTTTCCGCCGTACCCGTCGAATTTCCTTACGAATCGTCGCTATCAATGATGTGGGAAGGTGTAATCCGCCCAAGGTGGAATCTATTCTGAAGTAAAGGAACTGAATCACTCGGAACTGGGATCGAACCGACTCCTCTCTGTTCACTATGAATCCCAACAATTCCCGAAACTGTAAACATAAATCTCGTTTGTAAACGTAGTCATGAATTGGATTTGCAAAAAGTAAGTCGTCTAGGTATGTGACAGCAGATACCCTTTGCTTTTCAGTGCGCCGTGACCGACTTCAGAAACTTCATGAGGCACCATGTGAACCTATAGGTAAGTGCCCTTCAAGTCCAACCTTGTAGATCCCCTAAGAGATGGATACCTTCCTTCTTGAGTTGTCGGTACGCCCCAAAACCATTGGGTTGGCATAGGTTGATGACTGGGTGATAGTCTCCTATCTTCTTCCATACTACCAAACCGTTGCTGAGATAAATGGTTCTCCAAATGATAGTCCGTCCGCCTGAGGTCCTCGCTCTTTCGTCCCTAACTTCAATAGTTTGAAATCCATCTTTAATCGGGCTGCTTTGCGCCGTTCTGTGCACCTGTCTGCCTTGCGTTCCCCAACCTACATATTGCCCTTTGCACCCATTCCCTCAAATCGTGAGCTTCTAGAGGTGAGTCTTGTGTGGGGTCAGATCCGCAAAGTATAGAATTTTTTCCCAGGCTGATCATATCCAGTATTTCATCTTAACTCGTTTTGAGTCCTCCTCCTACACCTTTACATGGACCCCGGCCTGATCGGGACATACATATCACCACGAGCTCCATAGTGAGGACTATCTTGTTCAGACATAGAGGGCGTGGGCATTCCATCCTGAGCCTGTCTCGGATTTCTTTTCCCATAGGCCTCCTAAGCCAGAAGTGGGCCCGGTGCTCCGGTTAACCCCATTCGGATGACCCTGGTTGTTGGATGGTGCGTGAGTCAAAACAGGAGTGTCCAGTGTGCCAAAGAAAAAACCTTTCTTGCTAGGCGGGTCTTGTCACTTTTACCTCTTCTGCCCTCCATTCTTTCATGATCTCCAGAGAAGGGGGGGAGGATGAAGTCCTCGTCCCCTGATGATGGGTGTCCGACCTAACGTCGGTATCTCAATCTTCCATTGGTGTTGCTGCCGTTGCACCCGCTCTGTCGGATGGGTTGTTAGCCAGCATACTGGAGAGGACTTCTTCCCCCGGAGCTGTCATGGCGGCCTTAATCCTCGCTGAAAATCGGTCGGGGATATTGAGGTAAGTCCGACATGTTGGTTCACACCCTTTCGGTCCGTGGGAGACAGGATCGTACAACAGTACACTTATTGCCACTCAGTGGGCCTTCGCGTATAACTGGGGGTCACCCAGAATTTTGATCAATCAGTATCATTTTCGCAGGATCCGGGGAGTGGTCTGAGAATGAGGACATCCTCAGTAAGACCGGGATGAGCGGTCTGCAATGTCGGGACGTAGCCCGAGTCTGGAGACGTGAAAGCCTCAATATATATAGTCCACGGGGTTCATCCTTATATGGTCTAGAATTGTGGAGTTTTGGCAGCACTGTGAGTTCTCCTTCTCGGTTAAGGGAAGGGCGTACAGAACCCCAGTTGAAGCATAGAGGTGCCAGAATACATGCATCTAGTGCGCCCTGGTCTGTGCATACAATGACAGAGCGTACTCTGAAGGTAGAAGCCCTAGAAAGGGTGCGGGGGGTCACCCCGTCCGGTAAGGGGTCACCCCTTTGTACCTATGCCACTAGCACCGGAGTAAGACTCACTTGGGGTTCACCCAGCATAGGGGGGTCACCCCTGTATGAATGTCTCTTATGGCATGTTGGGACACTCTTTCGGTCTATGGGGTACCGAACAGGTGTCAGGTACGGTAGTACACTTATTGCCACTTAGTGGGCCTCCACGTACGACTGGGGGTCACCCAGAATTGTTTCAGTCAGTACCACTTAGAGATTTCCTGGGAGTGGTCTGAGGAGGGGATCACCCTCAATAAGACCGGGATGAGCGGTCAGTAATGTCGGGACGTAGCCCGTGTATGGGGAGGTATGGTAGCCTCCAAATTATCCAAGGGGTCACCCTTATAGGATATAGTACTGTGGAGAATTGGCAGCACCGTGAGCTCTCCTTCCTGGCTCTGTCGATATACATGTATTCAGTGTGACCCGGTCTGTGCATACAGTAACAGATCGTACTCCGTGGATATGAGCCCGCCCTAGGGCGTGGGGGTTCCCCCCAGTATATGTATGTCACTAGTACCGGAATAATATTCGCTTGGGGTTCACCCAGAGTAGGGGGATCACCCCAGTATATGTATGTCACTAGGACAGGAACCAGATTCGCTTGGGGGTCACCCAGCGTGAGGGGGGTCACCCCTGTACCACAATGTCACTTTGGAGAGGTGTCTGCCACGCTTGGGGGTCACCCAGCATAAGGGGGGTCACCCCTGTTAATCACTCCATTATGTGCCTCCACTACTGTGTCCTGGGAGGTGTATCCCTGTGGGGAAGGAGTGTATCCAATGGTTGTGAGGTCCAGTGGGAGTAGGGAGCGGAGTAAGATATCAGCTCTATTTAATTTCCCTGCCAGTAGATAGAGTAATGCATCCACTATATGCCCACAGCAGGGGACAGTCCATTCATAATCCTCCAGATGTACAATAAAACTGTTATTCAACATGTCAATTGTATAGAACAGAATAGAGCAAACTGTCAGCAGATGCACACAGCAGGGATCAGTCCTACATATTCATGTAGAGTTACATATAAAACTTTTATTTCACATACCAATGAAATATGACAGTATAGAGCTCAGCAGTGAACAGTCCATTCATAATCTTCCAGAAAAGGTACATAGAAAACCTTTATTCCACATGCCCATGATATGTAACAGTATTGAGCTCAAAAGTACTTGTAAAACTTTTATTTCACAGGGAAAATATATGAAACAGTATAGAACTAGCTGCCAGTTCGTGGGAATCACGAACTGGCCAAACGACGTGGCCGACGTGAATCTTGCGAGTGCCGCGAGATTCAAGATGGCCGACGTTCGCGCGCAAAAGTGCCGTGCGGCCCGCGATCGAGGATACAATCGCGGCCTGCCGGCATGGAATAGAGTCCCCCCGACAACCCCAACCCCCAGAGACCTGCCCTGAAGTCCCAGCACCAATGAATAAAAAGCGTGCCCGCGGTAAAATGCCGCGATTGCCGAGACCAGAGTAAAGCATAGGAAAGAAAAGGTGCCAGCAACAGAAACAGGTTAATAAAGCAGAAAATACAGGGTTAATTCGGGGGAAGAGTAACAGGGGAAGAATATCACACTATATAAGTCCAAATGGAAGGCAAGTGCAAAATAATGAAAACATTTAGGCCAAAATTGCAGGACAAGCTAATAAAGTTTAACAAAAGTAGCCATGCATATCCAGAAACAGTTTGGAGCAAAAACTGAATGTTTAGCATTAAAAATCTAACTAAAGTTACCATAGCAAAACAGTTGGAGCAAACTGAAAGTCAAGTAATAAAGTTTAATTAAAGTGGTATTCAGAAAAAACAGTTAGGATTAAAACTGAATGTCTAGCATAAGGTGTCTAACTACAGTGACCATAGCAATATTAATAAAAACTGTTTGGAGCAAACTGAATGTTAAGCAATAAATGATTAACTAATGACAATTGCAATATCAGTAAAACAGTTTGGAGCAAAATACTCTGAGCTGTGCCTTGGCTGGTAAGCAGCAAAGAAAGAGGAAGTCATGTGTCTGTCATGGCTTTATATATGGATGTGATGCCTGTTACTGATTGGTTTAAAGTTTATTGATTGACTTGTGCTGCTGGAGGCATAAAGTAAAGAAAGTTATGCAAAATATGAAGCCTCCTGTCATGTGATAAAATTAACATTCCTCCAATACCATGCCACAATACCATGCCACAATACTATAGATTGTTTTAACTTCTCCTTCTCTTTTTTCCTCTGTTAATTACTTATTCTCATTTGATTTGTGACTCAGATGGTGTAAAAATGGTCTTATCAGTGTATTCCAAATTATATATCTTAATATTACATTATGTATATTTTTTCAGCACACGAATTGGACTATTTTCACTTCTTTTCGTTCACCCGATTTGGTTCCCAAATGGGTCATCTGAGCCAAATTTTTCTTGCTGTGCAGAACTCTAAAGGCAAGCCTGTAAATAGTGCCCCAGCCCTATCTTCATTACAAAGCAACATTTGTAAATAACTTTTCAGAGTTGATCTCTAGTTTAAAGGGAATTAGGAGGAGGAAGGAATTTGAGTGCACTAAGTACACTACAGCAAGCATGTCAAACTCACGGGCCCTGGGCGTGTACATGCTGGTGTTATAGAAGAGTAGGCACCTGCTTTCCCCACATTGCAGGTGCCTACTCTGCTAACACTTACCCGGCCGGGGAGGAGGGCCAGCGAGGGAACTCAGTGTTCCTGATCCTCACTGCTCTCTCACGCGCGCCGTCTGTAGTGAAGCCAGGCACCAGAATATGATGTCATATTCCAGCACCCGGCATCACTAAACCACGCGAGGGAGCAGTGAGGAGCAGAAAGGAGATCTCCAGACAGAAGATCCCCACACCAGCTCCCAAAGGTAGGGAACATTAAATTAAATGATGTAAGCACAAGAATGTGTACATGTGTGTATGTATGTGTGTATGTGTGTCTGTCAGTGTGTGTGTGTGTGTGTCTGTCAGTGTGTGTGTGTCTGTCAGTGTATGTGTGTCTGTGTCAGTATGTCTGTCAGTGATTATGTGTGTGTCTGTGTGTGTGCCTGTCTGTCAGTGAGTATGTGTGTGTCTGACTGTGTGTGTCTGTGTGTGTCTGTCAGTGAGTGTGTGTGTGTGTGTGTCTGTGTGTGTGGGTGTCTGTCAGTGAGTATGTGTGTATCTATTACTGAGTATGTGTGTGTCAGTGAGTATGTGTGCATGTGTCAGTCAGTGAGTCTGTATGTGTGTGTCTGTCTGTCAGTGAGTATGTGTGTGTGTCTGTGTGGCATCGACGTGCTCCACCTTCAAGAAGTAGCGAGAGGATCGGGATTGGCACAGGGTGGTAGAGGGGGTGATGTGGTTTAGTAGAGGGCGGGGGACTAGGATTTAGTAGAGGGGGTGCTGTAGTTTAGTAGAGGGGGATGCTGTGGGTTTTTTTATACTGTACTTTTTAAAATAAACCTACGTTTCTATGAAAATTTAAGGTTTTGGGGTTTTTTTTGCGGCCCACATAAACTTAAGCCTTGTTTATGTGGCCCGTGCCAGACTTTGAGTTTGACATGCTTGCACTACAGGGATTCTTTGCAGGCTACAGCAGTAGTAGATTACCCTGTATAGTATAGATGCTTGAGGTATCTGTACTTATTATATGGGTGCCTTAGGCTCACATACGTAAATTATTATACATTCTAATGATAATTTTGAAAAGCTACATTCCTACATATGCCTTTCTTCTAAATAAACAGAAGCAGATTATTTTACAATATTTAACTATTTTTGCCACATCAACTCTATGTGGAAAATCGTATGTCTCAAATTTTATGCTACTATCTAAAACCTTCTCTAAAAAATTGCAAGATATGGAACACTATGTACTTCTCTAAAAAATGAAATAAAGAAATGAAAAAGCTAAATCTTTTGCATTTTCATTAATTCACACTGAATATGTCCCTGAATAGCAATCAACAGCAATCAATGCAATTGCTGTTTTCTGTACAGTTTATGTGCTATTTTTAAAACAAATGTTATCATTTTCTTTTTATAAAGAAAATCACTTGCCAGCAAAGAGATAATTATGCATGCAGGGGTCCTGGGGAACCCTATCAATTTTTGATAAAAGGCTATAATAATGCCGTCTTCAATTATTAGGTGCTCCTAGGGGGTTCTTGGGGAACCCCATTTAACCCCTTAGGGACAGAGCTTCAGAAGCTTGTCTTTCACTTAATGACAACAGCATTCTTTTCATTTTTTGCTGTTTGCGTTCAACTGCAATTTGCATTTTACTAATTTATTGCACCGACACATATTATATATAGTTTTTTAAAGGACAGAAAGGGCTTTAATTTGATGTAACACACATATATATACATGCTTATTTATTTTAAAAAAAATACAGAAAAATGCAAAATAAAAGAAAAAAAGGTTTTTATTTCTTTTACAGTTTTTGCAAGTTAGTGCAGGTTAAGGAAAGTAATTAAAAATAAATGCATTTAGTTGTTCTGATTTACAGAATATATAATGTGTCTGGGATTTTAAGTTTTTTTTGGGTAGTTACAGGTCACAAAGCACAAGGAGTAAAATAAACTTTTAATGTGGAGCGATTTTAGAATTTGGTATGTCTGTCTTGTAAGCTTAATAGTCATAAAAGAAAACAAAATTGCCACACAAAAGTAAATATTTATATAAAGTAGACGTCACAGGCTATTGTCCTAAGGTTCTTTTGACACTTTCTAAGTAGCCATTTCACCGCCAACCTCTGCTAAATATTGGAGTAAAATTGTGTTCTTTTTGTTTTTTTGCACACAAACTTATAACAAAGAAATTTTCATGTGTATTTTGTAAAGTTGATGTGTGCTATTCCTGTACAAAGTTTTATTTTGTGTTCAGTTACATCTTCTGAGTAAAATGACACGCCCATTGTATGTCTTTGGCACTATTTCGTGAAGTTACAGTGCCATATAGGAGGCCTGTTCTTTTCAGTATTCACAGTAGAATTTTGAGAGACGGATTTAATGAGCCTTAGCTTCCATTTGGGGTATTATAACAGTTTGACTGTTCAAAAAAGCCCACAAAGGCCTACCATTTCTTAAAGTAGACACCCCAGGGTATTTCAAAAGGTATATTTTGAACCTTAGTGTGGGATCATTTTTCCGCTACCTTGTACCAAGTGTAGTGGTAATAAGTGTTTTTTCTGCCTTTTTGACACACAAAGAGAGTTTGCACAGTATATTTTGCAAACCTTATGTGTGCTATGACTGTATAATACTTCATATGTTGCTCAGCTATGTAGGCTGAGTACAGCAATACCCCTGTATGTACCTTTGCCAGGTATATGTGGACATCGGAGGGGCACATTTGGGACACAGCCATTCCATTTTTTTTCAAACTTTACATTTTTACGCTGTGCCTATGTCCCATTATAGAGTATTTTACCAGGCTATATAATCCAAATACCCCATAAAGCCATAACATTTCTTAAAGAAGACATCCCAGTGTATTTCAAAAGGCATATTTTGAACCTTAGCGTGGGATCATTTTTCCGCTAGCTTGTACCAAGTGTTTTTTCTGCCTTTTGAGTGAGTTTGCACAGTATATTTTGCAAACCTTATGTGTGCTAAGACTGTATAATACTTCATATGTTGCTCAGCTATGTCGTCTGAGTACAGCAATACCACGTATGTACCTTTGCCAGGTATATGTGGATGTTGAAGGGGCGCATTTGAGATGCAGCCATTCAATTTTTTTCTAACTTTGAAGTTTACGCTGTGTCCATGTTCCAATTTGGAGTAGTTTAGACGGTTGGTTATTGAAACTTCCCCACAAACACATATTATTTATTAAAGAATACACCCTGGGGTAATTCAAAAGGCATAATCTGAACCTTAGCGTGGGATCATTTTTTCTCTAGTTTGTTCCAGGTGTAGTGGTAATGAGTGTTTTTAAATGTATTTTTTTACTTTTTTAAACTTTTTTACTTTTAAAAACTAGTTTTTAAACTTTTGTTTTGCTTAATAATTTTTTTAAACTTTCCTAAACTTTCTTAAAACTTTTTTTACAGATTTAAGATTTTTCTAAGCTTTTTTTTTATCGTTAACCCCTAACAAGCAGTAAGCAGCACTAACAGTAAATTCCCCATTTTCCCATAACTCCCACCCACCCCAGCTAGCAAAATATGTAATTATAAAATATTTAAATTAATTAATTAAATAAATTGAACCCCTGAGGGTTAAAAAATAAATAAAAGTTAATCCTCAGGGGTTAAAAAAAATTAGATCACCGCAAAATATTTACTGAAAAACTGAAAGCTGTACCCCAGTGCAAGAGGCAACCCTGGTCCCGAGGAGAGGCTTGCTGCAAGGTTCTAGTCCCTCGATGGGGCGATCCCAGGCGCACGCGATGGAGACCGCTCGGGCGGTGAGTTGGGTGGACGTCCGCTGCCCAGCTATCCTGCCCACCAGCGGTAAGGCAGAAACGGTCCCGGTCCCCATCCTGTGAACCATCGAAGCGCCACAACACCGGCGAGAGCCCGCTCCCAAGATGGCGGAGACCGCATGGTTACTCGGACGAGTGAGCCGCCAGACGTACCCTCCTCTCCTTCTCCCACACAGGCGGATTACCGACCATATAAGAGAGGGAACCGGCGAGTAAACACCAAGCTCCCACAAGCTAGGGAGGAGCAGCATCAAAGCTCGGCCCCCTGAAGAAGGGAAACACTATAAAGCCTTGAACTACCCTGCCACACCGCCCAGCTCCCCTGGGGGCCTGAAACAGACAGTCCACTCACTTACAGCCACCATACTGGGACTTTTCACATGCTCATGACAGTCACCCGGCTGGACTGCAAATGACCCTATAAGGGAACTTCGATCCTCATACACTCCCACCATACAGGACTATAAGAATAGCTGCAGCCACCAAGCACTCTGCCTTATTACAGTACCCCACACTGCACACTGACGGGTTGGGTCGCCTTGCATGCTGACACGGACTCTCGCCTGGATAACACAGGGCCAACATGGGGTGGTCATCTTCAGTGTTGAAGCACAATCTCTATTATTGACGCTGGTTTTATGTTTTATGCTTCTCTTTTTACCATGCGTTAAAAGCTTGTTCACTTTATGATTTTCAACACGCAACCTACATATCATACCATAAGCATACGGGTACTCAAATATGTCACTCGGTAATTGTTCTCATGTAAGAGTGAAACCTAGTTTGTGTTAATCTGTTTTTTACTTACATAAACACATATGACAGCAATAACAAGAATATATGCTTAAATGTGTGATGCGCTATCTTACTGGTTTCATTCAGCTTGAGAAACTCATGATAGGTATATCTAACTAGCATGCATAATACTCGACACTACTGTGTCCTGTACACATAAAATTAGTGAACTGTTTTGACATACCCCACTGTTCTTATTGTTCTGTTCTCATTGTGCTGAAATATGCATGCGGACTGCCTTTGGGGTACCGCAGGCTTGTACGTTACCCTCATATGCACTGCAAAAAAAAAAAAAATGTAATCCCTGCCAATTGATCTATGTAGTCAGTGATCAACTGGCAGGGAAGAGGTTAATTTTAATTAAAATGAGTAAAGGGGGGTGGGATTTTAAATAAACTTTTTTTTTTTTTTTTTTAACAGGGAGCAGGACCAGCACTGTTCTGGCTCCCTGCACTTCACACCCAGAACCAGGAAGTGCAGGGAGGTGGAACGTGAGTATATGCAGCACATGTGCTCGCTCTGACAGCCTGTCTGAGCGAGCACATGTGCTTTGGCAGCCTTATCGGGTGCTCCCGGCTGCCTCTAATACAGACGCAGACTGGAGCACCATTAACCCCGCGATCGCCGCTATAGTGGCGATCTGGGGTTAATTTTAACGGGTGACGAACGAGGTAACTCGTCGTTAAGGGGTTAAGTATTATGTTTGACAGTGCTGATTTTAAGCAGCTATTTCTAGTTTTAAATATACAATTTAGGGGTTCTGAAAACCCGCGTCCAATTTTATTAAGTTTGGATTTATATACTTTAAACTGCATAGAGAAGAGGAAATATTATGTTTTTAAAGCAATACGGTTTGATTTTCTTCACCTTCGCCTTCAACATAACCTCCATCATTTGTGACATATTTTTAAAGCCAATTTTCCAACTCATTGAAAACTTGTCTTTCAAAATGATCACACATTTCTAGTACGGTGACAGGATGTAACGTCTTGCTGAAAAGAGTTTCTGTCTGAATGATTTAACCATTGTGTGCTTAGGGAATATTGTAGCACGAGCACATCAAAAGTTATTAAAGTTTAAAGGTACACAAAGACTTTATAAACATCCAGCATCATTTTTTTTTTCTTTTTAAAGTGTGCATTAAACTAATAACTCAGACGAAAGCACACTATTCTATTGAGATATAGAATGAAATATAACCAAAGCAATCGTACTAACCTCTCCTTTTGCACCAAAACGGATTTTTGCCTTATAGAGAATTTTTTTTCTATGCTATCACTCCACTTTTTTTACTTCCGAATATATGCAAATGCTCTGTAAATTACACCACCATACGCCTAACATTCTATGCAGCTTTGTAGCTCAAAATCCATTGAGTACACTAAAGGGATTATTTGCAGGTTGCAAAACTATTATTTACGCTGTACTGATGAACTCATTTCAGACAAGTTGTCTGTTCAATCCGTTTATATTCTGAT
This sequence comes from Pelobates cultripes, assembly GCA_933207985.1. Lineage (NCBI taxonomy): Eukaryota > Metazoa > Chordata > Amphibia > Anura > Pelobatidae > Pelobates > Pelobates cultripes. The sequence goes on from OW240918.1 coordinate 114,305,569, forward strand.
AGTCTTGGCATTTTTACTCTGGGGTAGTGTAACTTTTATATGTTTTTTCCATGTCATATAGTGATTGATGTATATAATTTATTACTTTCTATGAATATGATACAAATGAATCAATGTATACAGTAAAAATATTTAACCTATTTTTTCTAAAATTGCATATTCATTTTGAGCAGGAGGTTTTTTTGTTTGTGTTTTGTTCAAATCATTTTTATTGAAAGGAAAAAGGTACAAAAGTGGTAAAGAGGTAAATTGGCAAAGGAACATATTCTCTCCATCCAAAATCATATACATAGGGGAACATAAAACAATAAAAAAAAAAAATATTATAATAATAACATTCCATGCATTGTTGCTTTCAAATATTTTATTAGCGTGTATAACAATACATCAAATTAGTACAGGAAAAGAACAAGAAAAAATAAAGCACAAAAAAATAATATATATATATATATATATATATGTGTATACATTTATTTTTTTAAATATACATATTTCAATTATTGTAGCAGATCAAGATTAGAGATCATCATTAAAATTCAAAATTAGAAATCAAGATTAGAGATCGAGATTACAAATCTAGGTCTGGTGCTTTCTGTTTTAACTAATTATGGTACATAATAAGCCAAATCTATCTTAATTCCAAGTGCGCTATATGTTACTATTAATACCTGCCTCTGTGTCATTATCCAGATGTATTCTTAATTTTATTCTCAGCCAGCCATCCTCTTCTCTTACCCTTTCCTCTAATATAGAACCCCATATTTTCCAGAACTTGGTCAAAAAATTAGTAGCTGAATATGCTATATATTCCATTTGACATATATTAAACAGCATTTTTAATAAACCTTGCATTGAAGTAACTTCAGTGCTTATCCAATTTTTAGAAATAAAGTATTGATAGTCATAAAGAAGAAGGATAATAATTTTTTACTTTGCAAGGGAATTATTATTGGATAATTATTTAATAGTGCTACCTCTAAAGAGAAGGGAATGCAGACCTGAATATTAGATTCAATAAGATTATATAATTTTTTCCAAACCCAAGAAATGTTTTTGCAATCCCACCAGCTATTTGATAATGAGTCAGTCTCCCCACAGTCTCCCCATCAATGATTAGAGACACGTGGGTACATATGCTGTAATCTGACCAGGGTTAAGTACCATCTAGTAAGGAATTTATATGATAGTTATATATAGTTTGTACATCTTGAGATTTTTGCAGTGAATTTTAACAGGGACGTCCAATCTTTGTCAGAAATTGAACGGCCTAACTCCTTTCCCCATCCTGATTTAAAGGAAAGTTTCTCTGAATATTGAGGATATTAGAGATTGGTAACATATCGAAAGGGATTTACGCCCTTTAGGCACATTTTTTAATAAGTTAGAAAAACGGTATCTGACACTGATCCTCTAAATGTCATTAAAGATGCCAGACAATAGACATGTGCAATTAGTTTCGGGCCGAATATGAATTTGCACGAATTTCGGGAAATTTGGACATTCGGGTACTTCCGAATGTCCGAATAGCTGAAGTGCCAAAGTGCCGAATTACCGAGATCCCTGGGGTGTCAGCATCTCCCATGGCCAAGTTGTTCAAACTCTCAGAAGCCATGTCACTACTGCTGATGGTGGATTGAGGAACATGACCACTTTTCCTGCCCTCCCTGAGTTTCATCCTGGGATTAGTACGTGACATTGCTGGTGATGGATTTGCTTTTTTATTTCAATGAATTAGTACAGGAATGATTGTGTACTATGTAAATTAACATAACTTTTTGATCAAAAATAGTTGTAAGCGTTTTTCGTTAGTGGATTTACTTTAACATTAACTGTAACATTATTGTGCTTGCTGTTAAGAAACATTGTGCACAGTACTCGCACATTTCCCAGAAAACATTGGACTGAACACACTCAGAAAAAAAAAAATAGATGTTCTTTCTGCATAGAGTTGACAAAAAGAAATGTTAAAAAGCTGCATATTAGTAACCTTGCTGCCCATCAGGATCAATAACAAAATGGCAATCTTTTATATCCCACTCAAAGATGTTTCAAGTGACCCTGGCAGTAGCCATCTAGCTAGATACGGCAGCAATCTAAACCTGGTATCACACTAGAATCAATTACCAAATCTAGCTCCTACTCCTACACAGGCACAACAAGGGAAAACACAAGGTATCACTGCTGGGCTCTCTCCCTCAGTAGCAGCAGTCAAAGTGTGTGAAATAATTCTGCTTGGGTGTATAGATTGTCATACTGCATATCCTTTTCCCCCTCTATTGGTCAGTTGTCAATTGATCTTTGAATAAAATCAACATTTACTAATTACTAATTTACTAAAAACCGTAACTATCCCTTTTTACGTGCTACCTCTTGGTTGGACAGGAGATCCAGCCCACATGATTGGGCAGAGCTCTTGTCCATGATGACAAGCTAACCTGCTTATTTACCAAAACCAAAAAAAATAAAAAACTATTTTCCATTCCATCCTCTATTTTTCTGGTGCCAGGAATGGCACGGTGAATAAAGAAACAAAACAAGCATGTTGTGCCTTGCGCAAGTCAGTTCCCCTTAAAATCTTCCATTTGGCAGCCCATAAATTGGAAATTTGGCTAGTCACCTAATTGTCCTGAATTTGGCTGAATTGCAGTTTTGCTCAACATTTATCTCCAATCTATTGTTTATTGTTCAGCATGATCATGCTGAATGCTTGCACAGGACTACGCAAATCAAGGACCAGAATTCCATTTCCCATTCCATATGGCTTTACAAAGAACTTACTTTATTAGTGGTACAGCTGCTAAAACTACCCCATCCCTCCTAGGAGACTTCTTGTCTTTGCTGTCGTGGCATACCAAGCATGTTTGTATAATCTTGCACGCTATAAATAAAGAATATAAAAATATATATATACAATTATAAAATCCCCCAAACAGATGTTAATGTGTAATCCTGTGCCATTCTGACAGCTGGATGTTAGATGATATCTGACATTTGCCTATTCCCTGTATCACATGGATATGAGAGCCAATATGGCAATCTCAGGCTCGGCTCATGTTTTTCCTAAATTCACATTGTGTGAAGGGAGTCTCTGCAGTGCAAGAAGAGATATAAGTGAGTCGGTGGTGATGAGACATGCAGAGAGGAAGATTTCTCATGCTGATAGGAGCTGAGTAAGCTGTATTCAGGGTCAGACTAAAGAAAGGCATGAACCCTGTTCAAAAGACCAACCACACAAATATCATGACACTTACTTGGATAAAAGATACTATATTATCCTAATACAGATTCATTAGAAATGAATAAGAGCATATATAGAGCAGTGTAATTTTTTTTATAGTGCACAGTTAGCTGCCCTTTAAATGAAATTAAACTCACATTTAAAATCCCTGTAGAAGCCAGGAACCTTGATATAAAAGCATATGTAATATATTAAATCAGCACAAACGCAAGATTTACCGTTCCACCACTATCCACGCTTCCTTTTTCCTCCTGTTTGGTATTATGGGACTCCACAACGGACAGTTGTGCATTCCACTGTGCACTGTGACATACCATATTGCCCTATTTGTCTTTTTATTTATTTTAAAGAAATCAATGTGTGACAATAAATCAATAATACTTAATTCAAATAAGTGTCTTGATTTTTGTGTGGCTGGTCATTTGCAGAGGATCCATGTTTTTGTTTTAATTATGTGGATCTTTCTTTGCATTCAGGGTCATGCCTACTGTCATACCCCAACTATGTGTCACACCAAGTACAATCCCATTGTGGTCTGATAAGTAGTGATGTCGCGAACCCGAAATTTTCGGTTCGCGAACGGCGAACGCGAACTTCCGCAAATGTTCGCGAACCGGCGAACCGCCCGAAACGCCATTGACTTCAATGGGGAGGCGAATTTTAAAACACGCAGGGACTCTTTCTGGCCACAATAGGGATGGAAAAGTTGTTTCAAGGGGACTAACACCTGGACTGTGGCATGCCGGAGGGGGATCCATGGCAAAACTCCCATGGAAAATTACACAGTTGATACAGAGTCTGGTTTTAATCCATAAAGGGCAGAAATCACCTAACATTCCTAAATCACAATCAATATGGATTGACACCTGACATATGACATATTGACACCTTGACATATGGATTGACACCTGTCCAGAGAGCCCCTGATACACACTGACACAGAGCAGAATAGAGACTGTTCCTCCTACATAGGGTCACTTGGCAGATATGGATTGACACCTTGTTACAAACTGCTATTTGTAACGGGCCCTTTAAATGGCAAATTGCCCTGTTTCCCTGGGTTGTGGAGAAGCCTCTTGCCAGCCTCCTCCCGCATGACTATGGCCCCTGGGAGATTGTGAAAATGTATGCACTTTTATTTGGTGTGTATGGCCCTTTAAGACTGTCGGTGGGCATATTGGGGCTTATGGACTCTTTATGTGACTGGTGCTGGCCCTTTAAACACCTTTTTTGGGACATCAGGAAGATTGGGACACTGCCCTTTTAAGGCCGTGTCCCCAGACTTGTTGGGGACACGGCCCCTTTAAGACGGTGTCCCCTGTGTCCCCAGACCTGGTGCAAACCCTTTGTGCCTGCCTTGCTATTTCCCCACTTGGTTCAGTAAATGGGAAATTATTTCAGCTGCAGAGACTAAGTCCCATTCGGCGATGGGACTTAGTCTTTTTTTCAGCC
>OW240918.1:114320354-114344675 GCA_933207985.1 Pelobates cultripes
TTTCCACTACCCTTCGCTTAAGATCTTAGGGATGGCCTTAGGATACCTTCAGATTTAGCAATTTATGTATATTTTTTTCTACCAGTTTTAAATTTGCCATACTAGATATTTTATCTAGATACCAGCTGGACACTGATAGATTTTCTGAACTTCAAGTTTAAGCTTCATTTTAAGGGAAAGGGTATTGTGTTCCTGTCTATGGCTCCCCAATTTTCTATCTACTGGCACTGAAGTTGTTTATTTACTTTGTAGCAGACACTGATATCTGGTGGCTTAGACTCACATGTGGGTGGTTTTTTACCCACCTGGATGCTCTATTTGTATACCACTATCTACTGCATTACGACCAGAGCCAATCTTGGAGCATATACTATTCAAGGGGGGAGGCAGTTTATACCGCTTTACTGTTCTCCCAATATTTATCTGTTTTATCAGTTTTTTTCTGGGGTCTAGTTTATACTCAGGCCACAGGGGGAGAATTCATATACCTAGATTTCCCCCGGCAATAGATGCTCTGATTATTAGCCCTAGATATTACAGGACGGTATCTTTTTTATTCCCTTTATCTATTAACATTTCAGATTTGGCTATTATTTAGTCTATTTATGTTATTTGGTCTATCCTACTACCTATATCCATTGAAAGCAATACTTTTTTGTCTATTTACTCTCCATCTTGATCACTCCACATTGCCTCATGGGGATTTTACCCTTTATAGGAGTACTTAGACCTAGATGTTGATATACCTGAGACTTACAAGGCAGACTCTAATAGAACCCATTTTTTATATTTTATATTTTTCTAGCACTTATTTAATTTGGTAGCACTCTGTTTGGCTTTTCGTTATTGAATATTTTAATGTTGTCCTTAATGAAGATTATTTGTATTTTTTGACATTCCTATACCTATACCTTACTTTTGAGTTATTGACTCTATTTAATGGGCACACCCTGTGTTGGTTTTTGTCGAGGGCTAGACTTTTGCTTCCCCTCCCAATTTTACCAACCTCAGGGATTTTTCTATTTGTAATGTCAACAGTGCACCACACTACCCATAGCTTCTTAAAAATGTTTCAAGGGTAAAACAGTGCGGTTTCCAGTCTAATAAAAAGGAATAAGAACAATAATTTGTTATAAAGAATCATAAATTTAATTTTTTTTAATATTAACAGTTATTTTATTGTGTATTGTTAGTAACATCAAAAAAAAAAAAGCTTACCCCTTTGCCTGCCAATCCCATGTACACAATGTAATGTATGTCTGGAAATATTCACAAAATATTTAGTAAAAACCAAAGGAAAAAAAAAGTTACCTGAGCTCTCTCCTTAATCTCTATGTATGTTTAGACAAATGGAGGTCATTAAGTTACTCCAATGGCCATTGGAGGGAATGCCACCTGCCAATGTCAAGGCAGATCCCCCTAAGCGGGTCCTACACTGACCCTTCACCTTGCTTCCTTGAGCTTCTGGCAAAGATATCTCTAATGAGACAGAGAGGGGTATTATTTATATACACCCCTAAATACTTATTAACCTTTAATAGGGGACAAATATTTAACCCATAAATTCCTACTTACCTAACTGCAGGATGAGGTTCCATGCTGATTTGCATGTCGAGCTAGGAATTGTGGGAGAATTGTTTGAAATCTGATTTCTCATAATTGTTGTGTCCAAGGCAGACGTTTCCCATCTTCAGATTTATTTTTTCAGCTTGAGGTTATAAATTACTCATGTGAAGAACAACACCTCAATCCAAGTAACTGATAATTTATGACTTGCTAACTTGCTAATATTTACATACAAATTGTGACTGGCTTGACCAGAGTTAATTTAATTTAAAGACCTGCCTTTCTGTAACTGGATATGCTTTGATTTCCCAACATTTTTAACCTTGGTAGCCCACTGGGAAATAACAAATTAGATTGAGAGAAAATTACTATCTGGAGAACACAGTATAAAAATGACAGTAACATATATAAACCTCAGGCGGGAGTGAAATAAAAAGCTGTATTATTGTATGTTGTCTTTGGAAAGTTCAATATTATTTTGTTGATTTATATATTTTTTATTATTATGATAAACAATATAAAAGTGCCTTTAGGGACTCATAAACAAAATCTGTTTGCACATTGGAGATGGTATTAACCCTTTGTATGCTCATGGTATTAACAAGATGTTTATGATGTTAAAACCATATACCTACCCATTTTATTTTTTTGCAATTTTAGAATTAAAGGGTTGCTCCAACCATCATACTACCTTAGTGCTCTCAAGTGGTTATGAAAGTAGAAGAACCGTGGCTGTTTTACAATGTTCTGCCCCCTTACCTGATCCTGCCATACACCGGGTCTCCATTGAAGGAGGATTTTGCTTCTGCAGATCCTGCCATTCATTTACTGGCTGAGAGTGTCAGCTGAATTAGATTATTTACATTGAAATTTCCACAGAATTGACATTAGCCAACCCAGAACTCTAGTTCCGGACTGGCTGGTGACGCCCCAATGATGATGCCAGAGATGGAGTTACACCTCCAGAAGACAAGGGGTTAAAATCAATATGTGCAGCATTTCACAAACTGCACATACACACTCCGGGCACCATAACCACCTCAATTCACTGAAGGTGACCAATACAGCAAAGGTTTTGGCCTCATTATTATGCAGTATTATTTTGCATGTTCAGATCTTTACAGCTTGCTCTGTATAGTTTGCCTAGAGTTTGATATCCCTGCTTTAGAGGGCTGAGCGTGTTAAAAATGTTTTTAAATTTTTACTAGACGTGTGAATTTGCATTATTAAGAATGACAAAATAATAATTTAGTCAGAGAAAGTATACAAAACTGACAATGACAGATTAACAAAATTAACATATAAAATAGATTTGGTCATTCAGTCATTCCAGCAAGCAGCTGGTGGCATAGCGAGTAAGACACGGGGCAGGTATAAAGATATTTAAACGTCCCCCATGCCACTGCTCCCCATGCAAGTGGGGGCATGTCTACTAAATAGAGATCAGTCAGTAGCTTCTTGCTGAAATAAAGAACCTGTGACTGGGCAGCTATTACCAGTCTCTTGTGAGTTGTTAATTGCATCTCACCTAGTTCCCCCACCTGTGGGGGCCTTTTTTTTTGTTTATTACAATTTTTTATTGCTTTTGAAATGGAATAGTCATAAAGTTACATTAATAAAGGTACATGAATAACAGGCTCATACAGCACAAATGATAAAGATAAAGTAACAATTTTACCATTACAAAGGGTACAAAAGGTACATGTATACAAGATATTGCATGTCCATCTATAACAATATATGGTTGTATATTTACATCTGAGCATGTGGTTATGTAGCAACACATGGGACAGTATAGTTAAATCGCTATTGCAATAATCCCATATGGCCGGAAGAGAGATCAGATAGGGGCTTTCATTTAAAAATTGCTCCGGACTGACCTGCTCAATCGCATGCATTCTCAGTGGGGCTAATATAATAAAATAAAGAGGGTGGGGGCAATATTTCCCATGCTATGCAATATCATGTAAGCCAACCAACCAGTGCACTGTGACTAAGCTGGCAGCTGGCATAAGGTGGGAAAGCCCTAATTAGGAGTTTCGTTGCCTTGAAACCTCATTGTGAGCAAAGCCCCCACAGTGCTCACACGGAATTGTTTTTTATTGCATATGGGAAAAAAAATTTCTGTCATCTTTTGTGAATTATCCTTTTTATTTTGGCTTTTTTTTGGGGTGCTTATAAAAAATTGAGATTTAAAAGAAAGTATGAATGCAATGGGAAGTATGATTTTGATGGATACAATAGGGCTTTATATTATAGTTAGAACCCCCCACCGCCCACCACCCATAGTGGGGGGACTATGTCTCCAGTGATCTGTCCACCCTCACTACTTAATTTAAAATCCCTCACCTGATGTGCTAGTCACTAGTTTTTAATGTATTGTAGCTTTGCCCCCGCCTGCCTCGAAAGGTCGGAATCTCTATTTTTGCATGCATTTTTTTCAAGTTTTTCCTTTTATTTTGACTAGTGTTTTCTTGCTTATCACTTTTTTTCATGACATTCTGGAAAAGCGTGAGTAAAATGTCAGTAAACAGACACACAAAATCTGTTGAGTGCTTTTAGCTTGTTCCTAGACTTTGCACCAAAGGCAGTTATTTTTGTCTACATTTTATTTTACAATGAACAGTTTTGTGATAATAATTAAGAAGAATGTATGAGTGTTTTGGGGTCCATTCATAGTACTCTCAATACATACTTTTCCTATAAAAATGCTAATTTTTTTTATCTGTCACAAGAATATACAAATATTGTATAGCTAAAACCCGGTCTAAACACAGTTAATATTTCTAAAGATATGTCTTTAAGTCTTACTTCACACAAATATTTTAGCTAGATTGCATTCTTTCATATCATCACAGCTACAAGTTGTAGATGTTTCAGAAGAATTGTTTGCATAAGCCGGAAAAACAAGTGCTTCTAAGAAAATGCAAGTGGTGATGTCAGCAGTAAGTAAAGCTCATCTCTGGAACAACATGATATAAGGCATCATTTAGTGATTGCAAGTGTTTTTCAGAAGCCCAACATGAGACTTCCACAATAACTCAATAGATTTCTCAGATATGCTATTTCTTCCAGCAAGAGATTGCAAATCTGGGCATGTTAGTGTATTCTACAACAATACTTATATATAAATAAAGCAAATTACACATGTATTAAACAGCGGATTAATTGATTAGACACTGCTTCCCAGATTTGGACTGATTTTTAACAGCGTAAATAATTTTAAAAAGCATTACATTTAATCTGAAACATGTGTTGCATAGCTAGAACATAAACTTAAAGGGACACTATAGTCACCTAGACCACTTAATTTCATATGGGTGCAGTGGCCCTGTAACTGCAATGTTTCGATTGCAAGATTTAATACACCTCTAGTGGCTCTCATACTGTCAGCCACTACAGGCGCTTCTGCTACACTGATCGTAGAACCTAGTCAAGTGATGCAGGAGCCCATAGGAAAGCATTGAATATGATGCTTTCCTATGGGGAAGCTTGAATACATGTGCAACACTCGCTGCGCATGAGCATCAGTTCCACAGTGCTCCTCTATGAGAAGCATCCTTATGATTAGGGGTATTGTCTTTACACTGAACACAGCTCATCAACATATTTTAGAATTCTACAAAAGAAACAACGTCTACAGGTAGTCTAAACCAGTAGAGGATAGCACCTTAGAAGACACTCCAGAAGTGTCATGGGGCATAACCCCTAAATATAGAAACTACAAACAAGATGCTCAAAATACCAGATATCTGAGTATCAACTGGAACTCTAGTTGCTGAAAAATAATAAATATAAATAAATAAAAGTGGTATAGGTGGATAAGTTCAAAAATTTATAATAATAAATGCCCAGACAAAAGGATAATACAAGCCAAATGGCTAACCTCCTGTCTTAGTGTCTCTAGAATAGTCTCTAAAGCTCTCAGACTTAGACTTTAATATAATCCTGGTTTGGTCAATATCTGAGATTCATATGGGCTATAAATCAGAATAGATATTATGAGAGACCTAGGAAAATGCCTAAACCCTGTGGTGTTCAGAAATACTCAGAGCAGCATGAATGTAATCATAGTATATGCCACTATTAGTGGTCTGAGAATATGAATCACCTTAATGAGGTAAATAGGAGTATTGAGCAAAATCAAAAGCTATGTCAAAAATAATAACAAACCATCAACTCAATAAGGCTATACATAGGATAATTAGTAGTATTTTAGAATTCTCCTGGCACTGGTGTTAAAATTGAGGCAAGTGTTTCTGCATAATATGTAAGATACCATGCTTGCACCTCCTGGCTTCACAATTATGGAGCTGCCCAATAGACTTGTTTTAATTCTTATATAAACCCTCCACAATATATTCATTGTCCTGTCATGGTTTCCTTTTGGTTCTCAATGAGCACATCCTTGTTTGTATGTTTTGCTTGTGTTGATCATGTCTACCTCTGAACTTGGTTGGTTCTATCAATACTGTTTACCTCTGTTCTCCTGATCTTGGCTTGTATCACATTTCCGTTATTTATCTCGGTATTTCGATAAATCCTGGCATTTTTAGGGATGGATAATAGCAGTGGTAGAACTAATTGAGAGTCTTGGTGCAACAATTTTTTGGGGCACATAAACTCATCTTGAGGAACCCACATGGTGACTTGTCTGAAGTTCAGCCAACAAATAGTCTCCTTATGTACAGCCCAGCCTCTCTCTAGCTGTGCAGCTATAGCAGCAGCATCTTTTATTGGGATCTCGTGAGGCCTGAAGTGCCCCTGGCCTTCGACAGAACAATCAGAACAGTTGAACCTGCGTCCTTCTCTGCTTACTCCAAAGAGCAGTTGCAGGGCTGTCTAGGGCCCTGGTGCGGTTGCACTGGCTGCACCATTGATGTTTCCGCTGCTGGATAATGCACTCTATTCTCTCACCTACCTTTTCTAGTTCTGACCTATGTTCTGCGTGCTAAGTTTTAATCCATCTTGACATCATTGCATTGACTGCATCAAAATATTTGAGCTAGTTAATACAGGTGAAGGCAAAATCTCAGAGATCTACAGAGGTTGTATGTTAGTGCTTCACAACCCTGTCCTCAAGGCACACTTAACAGTCCAGGATTTAGGGATTACCCGGGTGTGTCTTAGGTGTTTAAACAAACTAAAAACACCTTAGACTCTGAGGTGTTTATTTTTTCTTTTTCTAAACACCTTAGACACACCCGGGTAATCCCTAAATCCTGGACTGTTAAGTGTGCCTTGAGGACAGGGTTGAGGAGCACTGTTGTATGTGTTACTTTATAAATTGCTGCTTTGTTTTGTACCCATGTGCATGCAAAAGTATAATAGTAAAGCCTGCTTCATCACATTTTGCTTCCAGACATAGAGCCTATTATTAAGGGGGGAACAAACTAAAGTAAAATTAATTACTATGAGCTTGTACATTAGCAAAATGCAAGTTGTGCAATTAATTCCTGAAAACCTAGTCAGATGCTTCGGTTTTAATCAACACAAGCTATGCAACAAATATTTTTTGCTTATTCTGTAAAGGAAAAATAAAGCATCTTATTATCTTTTTAATAGCCAACTAAATTAAAAAAAGATTATTTGCAGCTGGTACTTATTGGTGGTGTCAGAGGTGAGCTACAGGTTATTAATACTTAGGTGTGGGATTTTTCCTAGTCTTTCTTTATTACACAGCAGATGTTGGTTCACTACCCTTTCGATTCTCAGCGTTCTAAATCAGTGTACAGGTGCAGATTACTTACAAATTCCAGCCAATAAGTTAACAAGCTAGTTGTATGGATGTCTGTAATAGTAATTCAAGACTTGCGGACATTAAATCCTCCATTAAAAGTAAGCACCTTTGTACAATAAATCCCACGGACCCAATTTACTTAACCCACTGGGTGGTGGTGGAAAGCCAACAATATCAGTCATGATAAACTCATACTGGTGAACCATGTTTCCTTCCTGAATTTACCTTACCTTGGTAACCTAATTGAAGCTGGTAAAGATATGAATGCTTGTTACATAATATTACATAGTTACATAGGCTGAAAAAAGACATGCGTCCATCACGTTCAGCCTTTCTCACATTTGTTTTTGCTGTTTAACCAAAAGAAGGCAAAAAACCCAATCTGAAATTCTTCAAATTGTGCAACAAACTAGAATAAAAAACTTTTTGACCTCAGAATGGCAGTCAGACATCTCCTTGGATCAAGAATTTATTATCCCACTAATTAGAAATTATATCCCTGTATACAATGTCTTTGTAAGTATTTATCCAATTGATGTTTAAACATCTGTATAGACTCTGATAAAACCACCTCGTTAGGCAGAGACTTCCATATCCTTATTGTTCTTACTGTAAAAAAAAACACCCTTTCCTTCGCCTTAGACTAAATCTCCTTTCTTCCAGTCTGAATGCGTGACCTTGTGTCTTATGTATTGTCTTATTAATTAAGAGATTTCCAGACAATGGTTTGTTTTGGCCCCGAATATATTTGTATAATGCTATCATATCCCCTCTGAGGCGCCGTTTTTCCAAACTAAAGAGATTTAAATTTGTTAACCTTACTTCATAACTAAAATGGTCCATTATTTTATTAAATTTGTAGCCCGCCTCTGCACTTTTTATAGTGCCATAATATCCTTCTTTAGAACAGGTGGGTGCCCAAAATTGCACAGCATATTCTAGATGTTGTCTTACCAGTGATTTATAAAGATGCAAAATTATATTTTCAACCCAGCCCTTATTTATACATGACAAAACCTTACTAGCCTTAGCAACTGCAGATTGACATTGTGTCCTGGCTGCTAGTGTGGTCCAACACGCAGAAACTATGTAAACATATACATAAAAAAGGAAAGAAAATAAAAGGACAGAGAGTAAACCGGACCTTAGAATGGCCGGACTAATATGCTAGTGATAGAGAATGGTCAAAGGGAAAGCCGAGGTCAAGGAAGCCAGAAATACTCAGATACCGTTTAACCCCTTAAGGACCAAACTTCTGTAATAAAAGGGAATCATGACATGTCACACATGTCATGTGTCCTTAAGGGGTTAAACAAGCCAAGTCAGGGGAACCAGAATTCGGAATAACCAGGGAAAAGCCAAGATCAGGATACCAGGAAGTAATATTCACAAAGATAAACGCACTCTAGGGAACCAGGAACAGGAAACCACGACAGGGCAAGGTACTGTGGTGAATTAGGGATTTAAATATCCCTCACTAGGCTCTGATTGGTCAGAAGGTGACCTCTGACCCCAGAACGTGCGCGTGCGTTGACGTCATGACGTCACGCGCACGTTCGTATAATTTTGGGGGGTGGAGCCATGGATGGAGGCAACCTCATGGTCGGCGCCATCTTGGATTTCCCCGAGCGGCGTGGAGGAGCGGTTCCCGGCTCGCTGCTGAGCAGGTAAGCTCAGTGAGTTGGTGCGGTCGTGCCGGTTTGGCACGGACGCACTTGGCGGCGAGCCGGGGGCCGTGACACATTGCAGATTGTTGCCTAGTTTATAGTCTGTAATAATTCCCAAATCCTTCTTATATGAAATGAGTGTTTCCACTCCTCAAACATTATAATTATTGGTTTAAGTTATTTGACTTTTTTTTTGTTTGTCTGCTTTTATTACAACCATCTGCCTATCTTGATATTTGCCATGAGCAATGGTTGTAATGTTACATTAAAATCATTCCCCAATCAGAAAATGAGAAAATTAGGAAAATGTCTTCTGTTTATGTGACATTGTCAGTTATTTATACAATGATTTTCTGTTATTTCACCTTGCCTAAATTTGCCATTTTTTCCTGCTCTTTTATTCCCTAATAAAATATTTTTTTTCAAGAAGAATTGATTCATTCCCGTAACTTACCCAGTAGTGTGGTATATATAAGTGATTTATAGTTCCTAGCTCCATCCCTCTTAGGGAATTTTTCATTTAAGTTTATATTGAAATATTTGACCTTATAATTAAAATTTAATACAATTTAATTATTTTGACTATACTCTAACTTGGAGAATCTACCAAAGTATTTCGCTGTTGATGTTGAATAAACTAAAACAAAAGAGTGCTGAAGGTTGTTTGTTTGTTATCTCACCCTCTTATATGTGTTGTGACAAATGTTGAAATTATATACAGTAATAAATTTTTAAGACAAACAGTTACGTAGGAGGAACAATTAAGAAATTAAACATTTCAGGCACCATTTAAACAGAGGATTGCCTTTTATGCCATAGCATTTTTTTTTTGTCTGATCTGTTTTAATAACAGCATTTGTGCAATCAGGAAGACACTGAATTTATTGTAATCATAGTTTATTCCCTTGAATGTGCACTAATTAGTAACTTCATTGAATAACAAAAAGATTCAAATGCTGGTCTTGATAACCCCCATTGTGTAGAAAAATAAAATACATGACGCATCTAAAAAAAGATTCTTAATAAGCAAAACAAAACAAAATCCACTACTACAGTACTTGAAGTAATTTTAATGTGAAAAGAACAGTTGATTGGCTATTTGTTTTAAAATATAATTTTAGGATTCCCACTCAAATTGCATTGTTTCTCCAGAGTCCAAACTCATTTCCCCATCTTTCACTATTATGCCACCAATCTCAGTATCTAAAAAAAAAAAAAGAATATCTAATTTGTAAGATACTGTTTGGAAAAAGGTTAAAAGAATTACGCTCGATCAAGATCCCAACATTTTTAGGACTTTAAACATAACTATCCATATATATATACCATGATTAAAGGTTGTGTGATTCAGTGGACACCCCTAAGAAGCAATAAATGTATCAATGTATAACAGTGGAGAAAGAGACACTTAATAGCAATAGTTAAATAACTAAAGTCGATATAGGAGCCAAATTCAGCAGCAAGGAAGCCCCATACTTGAAGCTGTGATAAATCCACACACAGCCCCAGAACCAGCAAATGTTAAATCAGATAGTGGTGCAAAGAAATGCCAGCACCCTTAGACTGGCTAGCAGGGATATGTTTCTCCAGTATCCTCCGGATAGATCAGTGATGGTCGTCTGCCATTGCTAATTGGCCCTTGTCAAAGTAACTCAGATTTTTTCGTTTGCCCATTTTTCCTGCTTCCAACACATTAAATTTAAAGGGAAACTCCAGTGCCAGGAAAACAATCAATTTTCCTGGCACTGCAGGTCCCTTCTCCCTCGCACCTCCCAATCCCCGGTTGCTGAATAATACACCCCCAAATAGCCCTGATCCGAGCACCCAAGTTCTCCCAATAGCGCTCAGATCCATGCAGTGTAGGGGAAACGCCATTGTGTTAAAGTTATGACCGGCCGCACACGTGATCCTATTCCCAAAACAGTTCCAGGGCATTTGGTGCTTTGGCCAGTCAACATTCGGGTGCTCCGGCTGACTCTTAGTTAGCGTTTGTTCTCCTTAGTCTCAGGCACCTTCCTTCCAAAAAGCGCTCTCCTGGCGGATTTCAAAGTGGTTCAAAACCACATACCAAGTTTTCCAGGAACTGCACGGTCACCTCATGCTGAAAACCTTTCCATAACATTCGCAGCTAGTTGACTGGGAACCCACAAAGTCCAAAGTGCTGAATTTAGTTCCATAAGGATCGCGGCTAAGTACTGCTGAGGACAATTTATGGGTTTGGTTCATGTGAACGGCCACCAGAGAGCAAGCTTTCGATTACATTCGCATGAAGGGAAAGTGCCGAACCAGGGGCACCCAGGGCAAGCTACTAATGGTGGCTGGGGATGTTTTAACTCCCGAAGAGGGTCTTTGTACATGGTCCATAGTCCTTGTGCAGGAGGCTAGCTAGCAGGCTCCTCCAGGAGCTCGTGGCATTGGCATGTTTACCACAGTATGTTATCACAATGAAAATTGACTCTAAAGTGCCTGTTCAATACTTTCATCATTGATTTACATATGGACTGGATACATTTAGATTTACTCTTTTTATGTATTACTGGGTATTACATATATGGTATGTTCTTTTAAAAAAAAAAAAAATGTTTTTTGTTATTATAAAAATATATCTTTTATTTATTTTTTATTTAAAAAGAAAACCAAATAAATAAATATATTCAGAACTGTATTGGCAAGCCTACTAGCAAATGTATAGATGTATATAGATATATTTTTGATCTGGGTCTATAATGTAAAACTGCACTGCATGTATGCTCTACCAAATTGCAAGGCATGATATTTCCCTATTCGTATTTGGGTTTGTTGTTGAGTAAGTTGTTTGATTTATGTTGTCTAGATACGGTTTACTTGCCGACTAGTCACTAGTGTTACTGACTTGTTGAAACTGCACAAAAGAAGCGGTTACTGTCCTCTATGAATTACCACATGGAATGTAGACTGAGCATCAGACAATCAAATAAACAGCAATATCTCTACTGTTTGATATCGAGGAGATAATATCACATACTGACTGACAGAAATACACAATCCCAAGTCAGTCAAGTATCAAATATTGATTGCTAAATAGGAAATTTTGGTCGGTTTGGAATCTTGGGTAAGAACCATACACTGGACATTTCTACCCTCACCAGTCTCATATCACAAACTCAGTGGCCAGTCACTGAAAAAAAGTGTGTGTTATTACATGCACACAAAATCATCCTAATTATATGTAACCATTTAAAAAATAAATGTATTTAAACTGTTTGTAAAGAAGGTTGCAGCTAGATGGGCAGTATATCGGCCATAGTCATGTGAAAGCGTTTGTGTCAAACTGAAGCTTTTTTTCTTAAAGGCGTTTCCAATACCCGCATCACTATTTTGTATTCTGCAACACCGGCCCGTGTAATTTCTAATGCATGTATTCAAACTGTTTCAGGAGAGGAAGCCATCCATCTTAGGTTTACTGCCAAAATGCTGAAACAAAGCTGAGTTGCAGCAGTCAGCAAAGTAATTTATGGGTCTGATGAAAACACAGAGATCTATCGGAAGAAAGCAAAACAAAATATCATCTAGCTTATGAATGCAAAGAGTATATAATGTAACAAAAAATCCACAGTGAAATGAAGAGAAATGTAATATTTTTTTATGGTTTTGTGATATCAAATGTTCTTTTATATTTTATTAAAGAAACACTGTAGGCACTTTCATCTCATTGAATTGGAGTAACCTGCACAGTCTCTCCATTTAGTGTTAAACCATATTCAAGCAGTTTAGCAATTAAAGAAACACTATAGTCACCCAGACCACTTCAGCTCATTGAAGCGGCCAGGGTGCAGTGTCTCTGTTCCAATACATTGCAAGGCTAAGACTGCCTCTAGTCTTGAGGCACTTCTTGGATCCTAACAGACTACATGTTGCCTAACTGTTGCTGGACGTCTTCAGACTGTGCATGAGAACATCCAGCATCAGGGACAAGCGGAGGGACATTGGTGCTGAAATTGGTTAAGTAAATACAGTTTTTTAAGCTTTTACATGCTGGGGAAGGTGGGGTATCAGAGTGCACTTTCGTGTTCGCAATACAACTTTTTATTCTTAAAACTATAGAATCCCTTCAAATAAGTGTTCCAAGCCACCCCAGTTCCTTCAGGAGATCTGGCTGTGGCAGAGATTATACACTTCATACCAGTAATGGGCGCTATGATAGACAGAAGGCAATTAGTCGTCACTCTTAGCCAATCACAGCTACTCATAGAAGCACAGTCTGGATCCAAGATAGTCAAGATCAAAGCTTCATAGTGTAGGGCAGTGGGAATGTAGTAATTATTGCTGGGCACAGCGTCATAAGAAATCACTAGCCTACCACAAGATCCTCACATTTGAGCTGCAGAAGAATGCCTTGAGCATTACAAATGTTTTTGCTAAAGTTCACGGAACCCGTCTGAGTTTTTGGGAACAATCCATATCACTCATATGAGAAATATGTGAAATGTGCATGGAAGAAATCCCATTGTTCACAAAAACTGAGCAGCTTGGAAAAAAAAATACTTTTTTAAACTAACTAATTTGTCACACAGAAAGCACACACTCAACTTTTGTACATTCTGTGTGCCACTTCTGAGTTTAGCTACTATCTCTAAATGTTATCGTAAAAATGTGCACTTGTTATTCAGGTTGTTGTAAGCTACAGTATATACCTGGATGCCATCAGCTAATAGGTTAAAGGAGTAAATAAATTAAATAGAAAGCAGCCTTAAACAGTAAGAGAGATCCTGTGTATTACTTTAGTGCCTGGCTGTGTTACAGCCATGTTTTTTTGTTGTTTGGTAGATCTGGGAACTTGCAGTATAGTCCCAATGGCTTCAGGTCTGATCTCAATAATGGGTCTCCATGGCAAACGGCGGTGTTTGCTGTATGATCCCTAGATTGTAAAAGCACTGCTGTTTTTAGTGAGACATGCCTGTTTAGATGAGATCAATAAGATCTTTAAAGTGTAGATTGTTGTTATAACATAGACTATCATTAATCCTTAAACGGTACCTGTCATGACAAATACCACTTAATATTAAATGATAGAGCATCACATGTCATCTATATATTGTACAAGAAGAATTTCTAGCAATTGTCTATATTTCTAGATATCAGAGGTTAAAAAACAGCCTTTTCTCTCTACTGTCAGTCAATTTCAGTCTGTGCTGATCCTGTGCCAATTGGCCCGGAGATAAGAAGGCATTGCTCTGCATGTCTGTTATGCTTTTAGCATCTCTCCTTCCTGAATTCAACCTAAGGGATAGCAATACCTTCCAGGGGAAGTATGGAGAAGGGGCAGGCTCTGTGTGATTACAGGGAAGGGACACAAAGCCAGAATGATTTATTGTTGCAGCTTTGGATTGGTTATATGAGAATGGAGAGACAGAACAGATACGTTGCATTTACAAAGAGCCAACATAAAGTGTTTGCAACTTTTAACCTCTGGCATACCCTTTCCAAACAGGGGTATGCAGTAAAGGTGTGTCTTCCAGCAAGTGTGACATCACTTAACATAAGTGATGCTCTCAGCGGGAGACAGGTTTACTGGAAATAAATTAAAATATGAGCTTTTAATAGTATTAAGGGAGGAAACATTTAAAAGTATACTATGAGTCAGGGCATAAACTGAGAAAACTGCAAGCCTATGTATGTCATGAACAGTTCACTTTAAGGGATTACGTATATCTAAAAGTAAACACTGGTAAAGATGAATCCCAACAATAATAGTATTATCAAAAATATCTGGACACAAATATCTGGACATGAAGAGAATATGCTACCAGCAACTAATGGGTTAAGTTAACAAACAGCCTAGAATGCAAATCATAAATAATAGATCTTTAAAAAGATACCTATTCTAGCTACAGCAGCTATTTGTCACCAGTGGGCCACAGACAAAGCACTTTGCTCGCGCCAAGAAAAGAACATTAGAAAATTGTGTCTAAAACTGATCAGGCAAATTAAGGAGAAGTTCTACTGTTAACAATATGCTTTATTTTAATTATCAACGGGCCATTTTTTAAAAAGTAATTACATTTCTAATTACTGCTGATCCTTGCCATTCTTTTATTGTACTACTGCCAAATAAACAATGTTTCTTTAGAATTCTAAATACTAGACAAGGCATCGAGAATGGAAGCTACTTTACATTTAGAACAGAGAACTGAATGGATTGGATGTTCAGAATTTTTTTCAGAACTTCGCTACAATTATTTATGGCACAAATACCACAAATACCAGAATTAATGTTCCTCTCCTCTGCAATTCTGTCCATCAAACCTTTAACAGACGAATAGGTGAAGAATACATTCAAATGTCAAATCACACTAATGTTGAAAGTTTTAAATACATTTTATTTATTTGTATTTTAAGCAGCGCATAGCATTTCAATCTGAAAATGTCAAGTTTAAAGGCTATAGTACATCCTGGGGTGCACAAATTATATAATTCAGTAACGAGATGACATAGTTAAACTTATGGAAAACAATTATTAAATATAAGCAGTTATTACAAGTATGATTAGATTGTAGATACAGATAGTTTGATATTTTCAAGGAGTTTAAACTATTGGAATATTTTAGGTTTTCGGGAAAGTTATTCTTTAGCTGCAGAACTCCGTAAGAGGTTCACCAGTCTGCCTCCTTGTTGGAATATGAACCCTAATTGGCTTATTCACTAAAATGAAAATTGTGACATGTCATGATTCCATTTTATTCCAGAAGTTTGGTCCTTAAGGGGTTAAAGGCCTGAAAGGCCTGAACTGGAAATATTCTCCAAGTCAGTTATGTTGCCACTTCCCCTACTTTGGCCTCAAACTTTAAATGTACTGTGAATTTTTCTTGAATTACTGGGATGGAATTACTTTTTCTAGTGACTGGGCAGCAATGACTACCCAGTCGCTGGTTTTTAAAGGGACACTTTAGTCACCAGAACAACTATAGCTTATTGCATTTGTTCTGGTGAGTAGAATCATTACCTTCAGTTTTTTTTGCTGTAAACACTGTCTTTTCAGAAATGGTAGGGTGGGGGTTCCATGTGTTTTGGAGGTACTTTTGGGATATTGTAAAATGTATGTTTTTTGTACCTGGAGATAGTTTAGTACAGTTCCTTATAACTGATATATGGAGTAAAACAATCTCAAACACCTAGGTGGAGATCCCCAAAACCACACTCAAAGATTTAACATACATAAGTTGGAGCAAGTTTCTTTGAATGTATCCTGTAAGGGAGATTTATAAATAGATAGTGCAATAAAGTTAAACACAAATAATAAAGCTTTGATTTGAGTGATTTTACTGACAAGCGAGGAGCCAATGATCTAATTTGGCTATGATGGTATGGGCAGATGGACACTTTAAAACATATCCAACTCCTTTCTTCTGTGGCTGAATACGTTCTTCCTCCACCTTGTATCCAATTCAAGGTTCCTTTATTTTCATGCATTTCAAAGTAATAGAAAAATAATATAAAATAATATAGCTTGATACATTAAAGTGCTTGAAAGTGCATCTTGTGGTAATCCAATGACAGTCTACAATCTTAGGTAACAGTTCAAAATGCGTTTCGCCCACTCTGTTGGGCTTCCTCAGTTGGCATGATGTCTCTCCGGTTCTCTTTCCCTTTCGAATGTCCCTCTTGAGTTCCTGACTCAATTATCTCTCAGGCACAGGTGAGGGATTATCCTATTTTGTGTGGGAGTGTCCTGGACCAGAGAGCCAATGTCATTACAGTGTGTACTTTGTCATAGTCCCCTCTCAGGTCCACTGGGGAATGCCCCTGGAATATACGTTAGGAAACCCCTCCCATGGGAAATGTTCACAGATGAGAAGCCATCCAGGAGTAGAGATAAAAAAGGAACTTTATTTATAACTATTTAAAAACAATAAAATGAGCATCATAAAAACAATATTAAAAAAAAAAAAGTATTTTTCAAAGTGTAGGCTTGACGAGGAATAACATACAGTACATGAAGATATCTCATATAACCGTATGTGCCAAAACCCAATATAGCAGAGCTGGTATGAAGATCCACGTAATGTAAGTGGCACTCCACACAATTCCTATCCTGAAATAAAGATATACTCCACCATCTCTTTATATATATATCCATCTGAAACACAACCATCCACCTACTGTGAATTATTAACAATCATAACCATTACCACCAGTGTCACTGTGGCAGTAGCTAAGCAAGATAAACATTTTTTTTTTTATTAAACAGCACACTCCCACAAAGGAATTTCATTCTATAAACACTTATATATATATAAAAAAAAAAAAACTTTTAAAAACTGAAAATTGGTAACCTAGTCTAACATTAGGATAAAGGACAAGGCAATCTCCTATCTCCCAATCAATAGTTGTTTTAAGTAGCTATCTTAGATTAACCCCTTAAGACCGGAGGGCGTACTATTACATCCTATATTAGGCAGCTGTAAACGCCGCCGGGCGTAATAGTATGCCCTCCGGTCTTTCATTACTTACCCGGACGGCGGCGGTCCCACGCCGGCGTTCGCGGATGGGGGGACTCCCAGGGAGCCCCCCCGCGGCAGATCTTATAAGTGTAAATAACTCTATATCCCCCCAAAAAACATTGTGACCACTTGTATAAAAAAAGCACATTAAATCTTGTCAAACATCATCGTGTCATCAAGATCCACTTCCTAGACACAAGCAACTCATGATTCAGAGCTTCACATAGTTGACTAAACATGGTTTTCAAGTGCCTTTAATATTGCCAAATGTGCATTCTTATTATTACATAAAATTATTTTTGTATTAACTGTCAGAATAACAAATTGAAAAAATGTATTTCAATGTGCTCATTAATATGTAATTCCTTGTTCAAGATCATTTCTATAACAAATTGACATGAAGACACTGACATTTTCACCATCTATGACAATTAAGTAGCATATGTCATTGGGCTACACCTGACTCGAAAATCTCTTTCCAGAATGTCAACATAAGGTACATTTCTGCCACTTTGCTTGATTTCTGCTTACACATTCTACACCTTGCTAAATGCAGCCTGGGGGAAGGGAAAAAAAATATGGAGCTGGGCTTGTGAATAAAGGTATATGTGCAGATGTTGTTGAAAAATTAGCAGTCAGGCAGTATTATTTTCAGTAGATCCAGAAATGAATACACAGTTGTTTAATATCAGCACTGCAGATGATTTGAACATCCAAATGAGGATAACATCTGGCTTGAGCGCCATGTAAAAGGAAATGCATAAACATCTAATGCCAAAATTACTTAATACTGCATCGGTAGATAGTGATGATAGATGCAATAAAGTAGAAATGTACAGAGATGGAATGAGTGATCAAGCAGGACAATATGACATGAAAATCATCCACTATTAGTGATGTCCGCGAACGGTTCGCTGTGGACTCATCATTGAGTAAATTTTGACCCTGTACCTCACAGTCAGCAGACACATTCCAGCCAATCAGCAGCAGACCCTCCCTCCCAGACCCTCCCACCTCCTGGACAGCATCCATTGTGAAGCTGCATTCTTAGTGAGCTGTCCAGGAGGTGGAGGGTCTGGGAGGGAGGGTCTGCTGCTGATTGGCTGGAATGTGTCTGCTGACTGTGAGGTACAGGGTCAAAGTTTACTCAATGATGAGTCCGTGGCGAACCGTTCGTGGCGAACCGTTCGGCGAACAGTTCGGGACATCACTATCCACTATCAAGGCCAACAAGGGTTAAGCTTCAACATATGGTAACCATACTGCAAGGCCAGGCTACAATTGGAATATTCATTAAATAGATAGTGGACTGGTCTAAAACCGAGAAGGGTAGGTAAAGGGCTGGAGGCTAAAGAGCCTCCCCTAGTTGAGATGCATGCATAACACTGCAATCTGACCAAGTTTATAATACGCTTATAAATGTTTATTACATACTTTTCAAAGTGTTTCTTACTTTATCTTGGTTTGTATATTTGTTTAAAAGTTTTTGCTTGCTGGTTTAAAAAAATAATTGTCAAGTAATGCATATCACTTTAAAGTATTTCAGGCTGAGACATAGTTTTGGTCCAATAAGTTTGAGCAAATGTAGGGCAATTCAAAACAAAGTAAAACTTTTTCAACTGAAATGCAAGTTGTATTACATAAATGGACTGCCCAGGCTCAGATTCTGCCAATCTATAGGTAGAATAAGATTAATTCCACTTATTTGAGGTAAGGTAACAAAAGTCAAAACCGGAATATAAGGAAAGCATGCTACAATCAGGTTGCAAGACAACAATTACAGGAGTAAGTATAAATAGTAATATCATAAATTTCACAACATGATCTACATCAGCTTCCTCAATAATTTTTCACTAGTTGCACTAACTTCCAAATAAAACTCAGAGTTTTAAAATTGGCCTTTAGTAGACATGTGCAATTCGTTTCGGTCCAAATATGAATTCGGACAAATTTTGGGCAATGTCCGAATTGCGGAAGTGCCGAGGTCCCAAAGTTCAGAAATTACCGAATTTCCTAAGTGTCGAAGTGCCGAAGTGCTGAAGTGCCGAAGTTCCAAAGTGCCGAAGTTCCGAAGCACAGTATTGCCTAAGTACTAATATACTTACCCAGTGAAAGAATGAAGAATGTTACAATTTTAAATAAAAAGTATACCAACATAGCCAGGATTTAGCTGTAAGCATTTGCAACACTTACAACAATCAAGTAACACACATTCATATAAAATGTAAGTTACTTGGCCAGTCATGTAATGACAGGAATGAATAAGTAGATAACTCCCTAATTCCCACGGTTTTAGGAAGCTATCTACTAAAAGGTTGAAAGACCTAAATTGGTCTTTCAGCCAAATTTACTAATACTAAGTAAAGATTACTAAGTATTAATAAATTATGCCCCTACTCGCTATACCGCGAGTAGGGGCATGTCTACTAAACAGTGAGCAGCCTGAACGGCGGGTGGGGGCCCTAATGTAAAATAATGGGGGGGGGCTATTGTCCTCTCCCCGGGCCCACACCCCTGAGCGATGGGTGGGGGCCCTAAATACTAATAAGGGGGGACCTAATGTCCTCCCTCTTGGCCCCCACCCCTGAGTGGCGGGTGGGGGTCCTAAATTGGAATAAGGGAGGGGGACCTAATGTCCTCCCCCCTGGCCCCCACCCCTGAGCAGTGGGTGGGGGCCCTAAATAATAATAAGAGGGGGACCTAATGTCCTCCCCCATGCCCCCACCCCCCCAAAAAATAACCCCCTACCTATCCCCCTCACCCTAAAAATAATGAGGGGGGTAGGTAGGGGGTTAAAGTTCTTTGGAATTTTCCCACGCTGTGTAATTTGACTCATAACTCTCTGATTGGTTACTTAATCCACCAATCAGAGAGTTATGAGTCAAATTACACAGTGTGGGAAAATTCCAAAGAACTTTCCCACGCTGTGTAAAATGACACAGAGCACTCTGATTGGTGGATTTCAAACCAACAAATCAGAGTGCTGTGACAGGTAAATGTAGAGACTTATGTAACGGATCACCTGGCACCCCGACTGGGTACCTCTGTTGAAGGATGCTCCTAGTGCTCCTGCGGACTCCAAGCACTGCAGCAGACACCACAACCACCGAATCGGACAAGCATACGAATGCTCTCAAGCATACAATCAGCTTACACTCCTGGCAATCAGCATACAATCCAATTCTCCCAATAACGAGACGACACTTCGTTTTGAGGTCAAGCAGAACTGACTGTACTGGCACATACAGCCTCTTTTAGTCACAATCCACAAACATAGTACTGCCCACAGGGTTTTGAAATACAACCAATCAATCCGTACAATACACACAGACACTCTATTCCATCATGATTCCCTTTTATTCCAGAAGTTGTGTCCTTAAGGTGTTAAAGACATGATTTGGGCATAATGGATTTGTGTTGTGCTGCTGCTGGCCCTTCAAGGGACATACTGTGGAGTTACTGGGTGGCCACCATTTCATGTATCAGAGGCACATGGTGAGAACAATGGATGAAGCACATGGTGAGAACAATGGATGGCGGCCATTTTAACTCACAGACAGTGTTTGGACTTTTCTACACGGTGCCATCTCGCCGGTATTTGGTTCACAAAGACATTGTGCAGTAGGTCACCCCCTCATTATTTTTAGGGTGAGGGGGGTAGGTAGAGAGTTAATTTTCTTTTTTGGGGGGGGGGTGACTAGGTGTTTGGGGACCCCTAGTCACCTAGGGGGGGAGTAACATTTTTTTGGAGCCCCCACCAACCACTCAGGGGTGGGAGCCGGGGGGCGGAGGACAATAGGTCCCCCCTATTGGTATTTAGGGCCCCCACCCGCCGCTCAGGGGTGGGGGCCAGTGGGGAGGACATTAGGTACCCCCCTTATTCCAATTTAGGGCCCCCACCTGCCGCTCAGGGGTGGGGGCCAGGGGGAGGACATTAGGTCCCCCCCCTTATTAGTATTTAAGGCCCCACCCGCCGCTCAGGGGTGGGGGCCAAGGGGGAGGACATTAGGTCCCCCCCTTATTAGTATTTAGGGCCCCCACCCGCTGCTCAGGGGTGGGGGCCAGGGGGGAGGACATTAGGTCCCCCCCTTATTCCAATTTAGGGCCCCCACCCGCCGCTCAGGGGTGGGAGTCAGGGGGGAAGACATTAGGTCCCCCCCTTTTTAGTATTTAGGGCCCCCACCTGCCGCTCAGGGGTGGGGGCCAGGGGGGAGGACATTAGGTCCCCTCTATTCCAATTTAAGGCCCCCACCCACTGCTCAGGGGTTTGGGCGGGGGGGAGGACAATAGGTCCTCCCCTCATCATTTTACTTTAGGGCCCCCACCTGCCGCTCTGGGGTGGGGGCTGGGTGGGGCAATAGGTCCCCCCTTTAGTTTAAAAGCCCCCACAGGCTGCTCACTGTTTAATAGACATGCCCCTACTCGCAGTATAGCGAGTAGGGGCAAAATTTACTAATACTAAGTCATTTTTACTAAGTATTAGTAAATTTTGCTCAAAGACCAAATTTAGGTCTTTCAGCCTTTTGGTAGATAACCCCCTAATACCGTGGGAATTAGGGAGTTATCTACTAAGCGGCTGCAAGAGACGTCCCGAAGTGCCGAAGCCCTGAAATTCCGAAATGCCGAAGTTCAGAAATTCCGAAGTTCAGAAGTTGCCGAATTTCCGAAGTGCCGATGTTCCGAAGTATCGAGGTGCCGAATTTGCGAAGTTGCCGAAGTTCCGAAGTGTTGAAGTGCCGAATTGCCGAAGTCCCGAATTGCGAAAGTCACAAATTTCGGAATGCCGAACCGAACCGAACATTTTCCCCATGCACATGCCTAGCCTTTAGTGCCATGCTATGTATCCTAAAATGGACATGATACAACTTTCTCATTGAAAAGCTTTAGCTTTGAAAGAGATGATTCCCTCACTCTGCAGGCTGAACAAATCATGTAAACATTATTTTGAATTCATATTTACCTGCTTGTTCTTTATTTGCTTTCCACACCCACTCCATTGGGGACACTGATGTAACCAATCAGTGTTGTTTCCCTAGGAATGCTGAAAAAGTGCATTGGGCATGTTGGACAGATTTACACATGTGCATTTGGAATATCTCTTCAGAAATAAATGTGTGGATGGTTGGACTTGATGGACCATGTAATTATGCTCTGAAAATGCTATTGAGACTTACACAGAGCTCATATTCTTGATTGATGGGCATGCAGACTGTGGCGAAACCAACCTCGCCACTGTACACTGGAGAAGCCTGGTTGCTCACCTGCTGCCTTTGGACTATGGCCCCATGTTAAAAGACATCTTTTTCCCTGCAGAAAAGACTTATTTGTGCTTTTCTGACGGGTGTTCGGTAGATTTGTTTGAGTGTGTTGTACCTCAGATAGGAATCCCATGGAGCCCATTCGCATGAAACTGACTGTGTAAAGACTTTGGGTCCATGGCGTTTAAACTGTATTCGTGTGGTCTGAGCGCCATTCGCTTAATAATGTGCGCTCAGACCTGAGCTATCTGGGGATATGTAGAACGTATATGTTTTATGTACTGAATGTAACT
This sequence comes from Pelobates cultripes, assembly GCA_933207985.1. Classification (NCBI taxonomy): domain Eukaryota; kingdom Metazoa; phylum Chordata; class Amphibia; order Anura; family Pelobatidae; genus Pelobates; species Pelobates cultripes. The sequence continues at coordinate 114,343,359 of OW240918.1, forward strand.
GTAAGTAATTTTATGTCTTTTACTGTTTGTTTTCTGCCATGTGGTTAATGGAGTTTTGCCTCTGTCTTTGGAGATAATTGAATTACTTCTCAATTATCTCCAGAGCAGAGAGGAGGGATTGTGATGCATTGTGGGATGGTTGAAATGTGTAAGTCTGTGATTGGTCCTTTTACCCTTTGTGTCCCAGTCTCCCATTTGGTCCCCTAGGGGAGTGTCCACCAGATGGGAGACCTGCATAAAAGCCGGGCAGTTAGCCCCAGTAAATCAGTTCCTGCTTAACCCTCAAAGTGAAGTGTCGTCTCATTATTGGGGGAAGGATTTATTGTATGCTGTTCCAGTTTGACTGCTAGGAGAGTAAACCTATTCGTATGGTTCCTATTCAACCGTCTACAGCATTCATATGCTTGGGAGAATTTATTTGTTTCTCCGGTTCGGTGATTGTGGTGTCTGCCAGAGTGCTTGGAGTCCTCAGGAAGCGCTAGGAGCATCCTTCAACGGAGGTACCCAGTCGGGGTGCCAGGCGATCCGTTACACAGACAGGACCAGTAAATTATATCTATTTAGAAGCTTACTCACCCAACACGTATACAGGCTAAGTGGTTGTGGAACCACATTACTTCCATTTCCACAGTGACACAGGGCACTGGTATTATTTAAGAATGCTGTAATAGACTTCTAGTCTTGCTCAGGAAATAACCACCTATTATATAATTAAATAGACATAGAGTATTTCTATTTTAACCCACACATAGGCAATAGCTGCAAGTTGTTAATCTACTTTTCCCTATATTTCTTAGCTTCCACTCTTCCACCACAGAAAAAGAATCTTAGTGTATCTAAATATTATAAAAAAAATTTTGCCCACATAAAATCTGGTGTGGCACTACCCGAAGTGCCACTATGATTGAGTCTCTTTTGGTGTAGACCTGCTTTGCACAATACCTTCTATCTATAACGTGTTCTGCAGTAAATAAATGTGTTTCACCAGTTATAGAGTAGCACATTGTAACAAAGTCCCACATTTTGCAATAAAGTATTGATGATAAAATTATATGTGAAAAGCCTTCTACTGGAATAGCAAACAGATAACAAATTTATTGCTGTGACTGTTATCTCATATCACTCACTATGTAATGGCGTCTCTTGAATAACAAAAGGGAAATTTAAATGGTAGTCTTGTTTATAACCATTGTTAAGTGATTGATTTGTTTGTTTAACAGATTTTGTTGTTGAAATCACAAAATAAAGCACAAGACAATAAAAGCAAAGAGCAGTGACAGATGTATGCAATCTTAGAATTCTTTATTTTCATGGATC